>OZ004670.1:5763031-6963031 GCA_963924505.1 Agonopterix alstromeriana
TGTATAAAAACATTTGCATTATTGGAGACATCAAACGTGACACCAACTTTATAACGATTAATAGTTCGCAAGTGCAAAACACCTGGAACACAGTGTTTACGTATTGCCTGCGATATTAAGATCCGATCCTTATCATTAAACGCTTTGTTATCTTCATTATGCGTCAGAAAAACCACAAATTCTGTCATATTAGTGTTATCAGGATACTTCCTGGTGTATCCTTTGATGTTGTATACTTTATATTTTTGAGTCTGATCGTTTTCATCATCTGAGCGGTGACTCTCGCGCTCATCTCCAGACCCAGACCCATCTTCTTTTTTCCGTTTTTTTCCCATCCTTGAAACCCACTACAAGTAGTGGGTTTCAAATTAAAACTTTCTACACTATATATAAACTACACTAAATTATTATTATTTACACAAACGATAGTGAAAATGTACAATTTAAAAGAAATATTAAAATTAATTTTCTAAAAGCGCGCCTTTTCTTTTCAAGGGTTCCCGCCGAAAAAAAAAAAAACAAAAAAAACCAAACAAACAAAACCACAGATTACTATTTATTTAAAATGTCTTTAACGGCCATGGATACTCGTCTTTTGAGCCATTCGTTATTTTTTTTTCTTTATATTCTTTATTTTGATGATGGGATGATAGATGACGATGAATCTGTGGTCGATTTTTAATGAATAAACGAAAACTAAAAAATAGTTTGTCCAGAAACGAGAGCAGAATAAAATTACCAAGGTTTCAACGTCAGGCGGAGGCGGAGGCGGAGGCGGAGGCGGAGGCGGAGGTGGAGTAGTAAGCAATAGTAAAATCCAGCGGACAGAAGATTCGTTTTGCGCTCAGTGTTACACTTAACCGCCGCCGCCATTTGGCCAAGAACATGCTCGAACATACTCGAACATTTTCCGCATAATCTGAATTGGTCCTTAATCAACTAACCAATGCTTCCAGAGTTTTGTATTAACACATTCATTCAAGCTCAAAACGTGATGCGCGACGCGTGTACTAAAACCGTATAATGCTATACAACACCGGGCGAATCGTGCGCACCATAGATCGTTGCATGTAGGTTTACGTTGTGTTAGGTAGACGTTTTATACCTACGAGTTTCCAAGGCAGAGGCTTCGAGATTTCGAGGTTTCGAGAGTGACATAAGGTATGTTATTTTAAGATGGCGTCTGCGAATTTAAAAAGGGAGGGAAAAAACAATTTTTTTTTGCCAAAAAAATTCAATATGGATATCAAATGAAAGCTAGTAAATAAAAAAATCCAAATATGTTGTAGTACTTTTATGCCACCATTTTGACACAAGAGTAAGAAGTATGAAATAAACTGAATTATTAAGAAAAACAAAAAACCCGACTGCATGAAAAAACTATCAACTGAAAAGAGAAAAACAAGCTCTTTAATTATCAACTTTGTTTGTGCAAAGTATCAAGTTAACCGCCTTCGCGAAATCTAAATCCTTTGGTTTCTTGGGACTTGCGAGAGTGGACAAAAGGATTTGGTCGTCTAATGTCTAAAATGAATAATGACAAGGTATTAAAATGTCTAACTTTCCGAAACCGAAACCCCGTTCACCGAAATCAGGATAGGTACAGTCGGGACAATTTAAAAAGCCACATTTGACATCTATTGAATACTTCATCACCTTGTAACGGCGGGCATAGAATAATATAATTTTTTTCGAAGTTAGAACTTTATAATTGCTTTACTTTTTTTTATTACGATTACATATTTATTGTAATAATGACCAAAGAAGGTAATTTTACGATTTACTTTCACTAATAAACCATTCTTAACATAATAAACAATTTCTGTTCCAAAGAACTGAACGTCGTTACAATGTTGCGTCTGTGAATCCTTTCTCTTTTTTAACACTAGGGATGTAACCCAAAAAAATCGATGTAAAACGTAATTCCAACAAATCGCGACATTCACATATAATTCGATTCACGTATGTTTGAAATCAGTATCGAGTCATTCGCTTTAATCGATGTTTTTAAGCAGGTCACCTCACTATGAAGCTTAAACTGACAGATGTCAAATGTGGCTTATTACATTGTCCCGACTTTAACTTCACTTCATCTTTTATACTATTTGCTAAGAAATACATTTCTAGACGTTCATCGTACAAAGTCAAATTTCCCGACGGTTGGTCGAACTCGCATAATATCCCCACCGACATTGTCCACAACTTTAGCTATTCTTTCACTGTATTTTCACTGTTTTCCACTTTGCACGCGCCTGAATCCATAAAATCCTCAAATGCTACTGAAGTATATATATATTTTTTTTAATTCTTTATTGATTGAAGGGAGTTTGTTCAAAGAGAACATGCCACTCCCATAATACCTAAAACTAAAATAACAATCGGTCTTAAAAAGAAATCAACTAAAATTACTAACAAAAAAAAAGAAAATATTAATATTTAAAAAAAAAAAAAAAAGTTTACCATCTCCGGCACCCTAATTGGACCATTCTATATAGCCTTTTAGCCTTATCCGACTCCGGAAAAGCCAAAATACTATTACAATCACCGATATTTTGTTTACACAGTAAACCAATTCGCTCCGCTTCGTTCCAGACGCATTCCATTATAATATGATAAACATCTTCAACTACCTCGCATTCTGTGCATTTGGGTGAATTAACTTTCTTCATCATGTATCCGAAACTATTCAATGGAATGTGTCCGGACCGAACCCTAAAAGCTGTTATAATGTCCATTCTACTCATATCAGTGCTATCGAACCAAGGAATCCGAGGAAGTGAAGGCTGAATAGTTCTGTACCATATACCTTTACTTAAGGAACGCTCATTAAAATACTCGGACCAGATTTTAAAACAATTTTGTCTAATTTTATACAGCAGCTCAGAGTAAAATGGCAGATAAGTAAATAGCTCCCCATCCCCTATCGCTTCTTTCGCTAATCGGTACACCTCCTCGTTCCCTTATAGACCTATGTGAGATGGTATCCATTGAATAACAATTTTCTTTCCACTGTCTCTAATTTTACAAATTAACCGAATAATATTATATGCTAAAGGGAGACCTCTAACTACATGAGTACATTTACTACATGACATGAGTTTAGATGTTGGACGGTACTCCTGGAATTCGTAAATATTACAAACTTATCACAGTCAATAGACTCACTGTATGCCAAAGCCTCTGCTATAGCGATCATTTCCGCCGTCATTATTGATACGTTCGTATTAAGGCGAAGCTTTACATGACTTCTCGTTTGTGAGTCTATGAAAGCCGCGCCCAGTTCACTATTACATTTTGAACAATCGGTATAGATTTTATAGAACTCTGAATATTCTTTACAAATATAATTTTTACATAGCAACTGTAAGCTATGATGGTTGTACTTATGCTTAGGCTTATCTATCGTACAAATGTTAGGTCTCAAAACATCAGATAAATCCACATAGTTAACCCATGTATCTAATGAGACCATATCTAACTGGTTACTAATATAAATAGGGACTGTATTTAAGACAATGTGCATAGAAATTAACAAAGGTTTTTTCTTTCGACTCCAGTAAAAATTATTGCATAAGCCAGATAGGTTATTTAAGATTTCTACAGTACTATTATCTCCTAAGGATTTAGATTTTAACCAGAATTTACCAGCTAAGTATCGTCTGCGTATATCTAACGGTTGTATGCCTAATTCCGCTTCCATCACATGTATGGGTGTACTTTTAATGAAGCCACCAATTATCCGCATGCATATATTCTGCGCCTTATCTAGTTTCGTCAAGTGTGTTGCGCAACTAGTGTCATATAGAAAGCTGGCGTAGTCGATCCTACTACGAACGATCGAAATGTATATGCAAATGAGAAGGGTGCATACCCCACCTAGGATCCACTAACATTTTTAAAATATTTATGTACCTTAAGACCTTTTGTTTGGTTTCATTGATATGTCTTCCCCACCTCAAACCGCGATCAAGCCATATCCCTAGATATTTGACTCAACTTTCCACTTTTAAAGGTACTCCATTAATATTTATCACAACATTTTCCCTTCTAAATCCCCTTTTAAATATACATATTTTACTTTTGACTGGTGAGATTTCCAAACCGATTTGTGAAAATAAGCTATAAATAGATTTTAATGCCCTTTTAATTACCAGTTTACCCTTACTTACTTTGTCGTACTGACAATAAATGACAAAGTCGTCGGCATATTGTGTAATGAAAATAAGTTTTTCAAGCTCTTTACATACTGTGTACGTAACTGTATTAAATAACAACGGCGACAAAAGGTCCCCTTGAGCTAGTCCACGGCTAGTATATTATCTACTTATAACTGCATTGTTTGTTTTAATATTAAGGTGTCGTTCATTTAAAAATTCCATAGATATACATATATCTTGGATCCAATTTCAAGTTTGTCCAATGTGGAAAGCAGAATTGTATTGTCTACGTTATTATAAGCACTGTCAATATCAAGGAAGCAGGCTATAGTTAAATCTCCTCTTGAAAATCCCGTCTGAATCCTAGACACTAGGCAACTCAGGTTATCTAGGCACGATCTACTTTTACTTAAGCCTATTGTATTATTAGAGAAAACTTTATTCCTCTCCATAAACCATTCTAACCTTGAATTTAGAATAGAGTGGAGAATTTTGCAAACACAGGATATTAATGAAATAGGCCGCAACGAGGATACAGAGCCCATTTCTCGGCCGGGTTTGGGGATCGGTATAATACAAATATCACGCCACTGTTTGGAAACGAAACCGTCAGTCAGGAACTTATTGTACAGTGCCAATAACACTGCCTTACCATTTTCAGGTAAATGCTTAATCATGGAATAAGTAATATCATCAAATCCAGGAGATGTATCCTTCAATTTGATACATTTAACCAGCTCCTGCATAGAGATTTCTAATTCTAACTTCGGATTATTTGATGAAAAGACTGGCTTCGGGGGTGGTACAAAATCGGGGGTTAATGAATGGAGTAGTTTATCAGCACTATCTATGTCTACACTAGGTCTAGGAGTTCTAAACCCTTTTATCCATCTCATCTTTTGCCACATTTCACTACATGTCGTAGATTCATTAATTGAAGAGCAGAAGTTTTACCAGTCTTTGCTTTTAGCTACACGAATCATCTTTTGAGCATTCCTTATCTTTTCATTCAGAATATCCAAGTTTTCTGGAGCCTACTCCGTCCGGTACGGAACCCTAGTTCCGTCTAAATTTTGTTAAAGCTAATCTACGTTCTGCTACTGCTTTTGAAAGATCTTGGTTCCAAAACGATTTAGGAGCAAACTTAGTCTCTGGGTCCTGACAAAATTTATAGAATGGAATGCATACTCGTAAGTCCGCCGCCCCTTGAATATTTTAAATAATAGGTCGTAACTCCTCTGTAAATCTTCGAATAAATTGAATTCCACAAATGGGGGAGGCGGAGGCGGAGGCGGAGGCGGAGGCGGAGGCGGAGGCGGAGGCGGAGGCGGAGGCGGAGGCGGAGGCGGAGGCGGAGGCGGAGGCGGAGGCGGAGGCGGAGGCGGAGGCGGAGGCGGAGGCGGAGGCGGAGGCGGAGGCGGAGGCGGAGGCGGAGGCGGAGGCGGAGGCGGAGGCGGAGGCGGAGGCGGAGGCGGAGGCGGAGGCGGAGGCGGAGGCGGAGGCGGAGGCGGAGGCGGAGGCGGAGGCGGAGGCGGAGGCGGAGGCGGAGGCGGAGGCGGAGGCGGAGGCGGAGGCGGAGGCGGAGGCGGAGGCGGAGGCGGAGGCGGAGGCGGAGGCGGAGGCGGAGGCGGAGGCGGAGGCGGAGGCGGAGGCGGAGGCGGAGGCGGAGGCGGAGGCGGAGGCGGAGGCGGAGGCGGAGGCGGAGGCGGAGGCGGAGGCGGAGGCGGAGGCGGAGGCGGAGGCGGAGGCGGAGGCGGAGGCGGAGGCGGAGGCGGAGGCGGAGGCGGAGGCGGAGGCGGAGGCGGAGGCGGAGGCGGAGGCGGAGGCGGAGGCGGAGGCGGAGGCGGAGGCGGAGGCGGAGGCGGAGGCGGAGGCGGAGGCGGAGGCGGAGGCGGAGGCGGAGGCGGAGGCGGAGGCGGAGGCGGAGGCGGAGGCGGAGGCGGAGGCGGAGGCGGAGGCGGAGGCGGAGGCGGAGGCGGAGGCGGAGGCGGAGGCGGAGGCGGACGCGGAGGCGGACGCGGAGGCGTTTTTTTTCCGAGAGGTTTGCTTCCATAGTAAAATTTGTTCAGTTTGATGGGTAGAAAATACAGACACAGAGATTCGTTTCTAGATCGTGCTTAAAAATGTCACTGACATTGTTTAGTATTAAAAATAGGACAAAACTTAGTTTGTAGGCAGCGCGCTCGGGCGCCCTCTCAGTTAGTTTGGATGGGTGACAGTTTAGTGGTATTTCATCTCGAGCGTTTCCGTGCTTCGGAAGGCAGGTTAAGCAGTTGGTCTCGGATAGTTCCGTCAGATGGCGTTGTCACTATTCGTTAAGCCAGGTCAGAGGCCTATTAAGGCGGCTTGAAAATTCTCTAACAGCAAGTTGACCACTAACTTGCCTCCACCAACACGCACTGGAGTATGCCCACTCGATTTCGACCTTTTTCGTGAGAGGAGGTTTTTACCCTGCAGTGGAATTCTACAGGCTATAACTTACTTAATACTTTGCGTACCTACCTTCCATTTTTCAGTGAACTTGCGTAGAATGCTACTATCCCTCTATCTAATCTTCCTCGGAATGTAATTTCAAGTGAATAATGTCCTTCAGACACTTTTCTTTGTAGATCTATTTCAAGTAATTCGCTGTTATTGACAGTAAAAGATGCAATTTGCACTTTTTCTCCTTTACTATTTTTGACGGCGACTAAATCGATTTCCAAATACTTTGAATGCAAAGTGATTTTCTTTGTAGGTGAAGAGACATTCATAAATATAGCCACCGTACCTGAAAAGGTCTTATTGGATAAGCTTGGCCTTAATAACAGTTTGTAGTTTGTTGGCTTAATATTTCTTGGTAATCTGTAATTCAGTGTCTGTAATAAAAAAAAAAAAATTTTTATTGTCCTTATAGGGTACTCGAAAAGCGTAGGTAGTGTATCCTGGTTTACAGGAGTGACCAAATAAAATTTTAAAAAACCGGTCAAGTGCGAGTCGAGTTACTCGCGCACCGAGAGTATCGGTACCACACCGCTATACAACATATTAACTTACAAAAAAGTTTTGTTTTCTCTGGGACCTTTAGCGCGAGACCGACTGACACTTGGCCGTTTTTTTATTATTTGTTGTTATACACTTTTCATTAGGTGAGCTGAAGCCAAGCGAAAATCCATTATGAATTTAAAAAAACTCTTCATTACACTGAAGTTATAAATGTTACGCACTGAAAGATTGTTAATTACGTAGCCACTAGGCTTAGGTTACCTGAAGATCAAGGGTAATGCCATGAGTACAAACGAGCATGTAACTAGTTAGTAAGTACTTGATTAATGTAATGTACCGATGGAGTTAGAAGAGGTTAAGTAACGAATGACCTGACACGATTTGAAAATTAAGCGTACCTATACTCCATTCCAAATAGCAACGAAAATTTAAGGCCACTTTTGATTACAGAAACAGAGATTTGAAACACTCTTACTTATTCTTAGAATAGCTTTAGTAACGTCCAAGATATGTCGGATAGTACATTTTTCTGATAAATAAATTATATTTGCTTATCAGAATTGGCCAGAAAGGTAAATAGGAATCGGAAAATCTCGTCGTCCTTATTTCGAAAGCAGTACAGTTTTAAGAGAAGTTTATTCCGAATGCGTAAATGCGCGCTGCATACAAACGAAGTCTGGTGATATTTTCTATACTAACCAATTAAAGCCAATGAAATTTTTCAGAAGCAATCTAGAATCGAATCTCTATGTTGGTATGAAATCCGATTTTCGTTTCGGTCGTCTGAACGCGCCCTAAGCCTTTGACTGCCAAACGACCGACAAACATAGGAAATGAAAATTGGACAACAAAAATGGAAAATCTATTCTTGTTGCGTCCAAATAATTTGCTACTGATCAGTTGGTAGTAGGTTTAACAGTGATAGTGACTCAAAGTTTAAAAAACCTTTTTTTTTTTTTAATTTATATTTAATGGACTTTTTGCTTGTGCGTTAGCACCGCATTTCCGCCAATGTCAAGTAGTTTGTGGGAGTATCTATCCCAATCTTAGGGATTGTTTTTGATAAAGAACAAGAAGAGATTAAGGAATGCGGAGCCTCGTGGCAGGCAAAGACGCGACGCGCGGACAACACGCGAGACAAGTTCTCGGGTCAGAACCTGCAACGTGACTCCTAGGGAACGTATTAATCAAAATTACCTTATTATCAACGCTTCCTGGAGAACGCCTACTATTGACAAAGTTGTCAAAAGTCTGTTGGTTACAAAGCAGGATCTCTTTGCCTCCCCTATGAGCAGCAAGAGTAACGGTAGATATCAACAGGCATATAGTTGTCATTCCAAGTAGAAGTAGCAACTTATTATGCCTTATCCATACTAGGAGTGGTTTCATCTGAAAACAAATAGGTAGGTACAGTAGACGTAGCATACCGCCCCCGAGAAAACGATAAAAATAGAGACGTGCCTCTATCTTTGTTATTTTATGGCGCACAACATTTTCACTCAACAAGAAAATAATTATGGAAAATAGAAAATAAAAGGTTTAACAAACTTTGGTGAAACTATTTTAAGAGGATGATCAGACCATCAAACTGAACAACTTTCTCTATGGGACCAATATCGAAATCGCAAAAATATATGTGGTCCCATACATTTAGGTCGAGTAGGTTTGTATGGAAAAGTTGATTTTTTTTCGCGATTACGATATTGATCCCATAGAGAAAGTTGTTCACTTTGATGGTCTGATCATCCCCTTAAAATAGTTTCAGCTAATTTTGTTAGACCTTATAGAAATCTTTTATTTCAGACGGCACGTATCCTCCATACAAAAAATGTTAGTAGGCATTGGAGAACTTATAAAATATGTTAGTAGAGTAGTACCACATTAAAAATAAATTACAAATACCAAGCGTAGTTAAATAATCGCAATTTTTTATAGCAATTTTTCTCGGTCAAATGGCCCTGTTATTACCCGACTGCGACAGAAGGAGGGTTATGTTTTTCGAGCGAATGTATGTATGTATGTATGTATTTATGTTTGTATGTCTTGATGGATTTTAACGTATGAGGTGTCATTGGATTTGTAAAAATCGTGAGAGTGACATAGGGTATATTATTTTAAGATGGCGTGTACGAATTAAAAAAGATAGGGGGAATAAACAATTTTTTTTTGTTAAAAATTACAATATGGGTATCAAATGAAAGCTAGTAATCAGACAATTCCATAAATATTATAATACTTTTATGTTACCGTTTCGACACAAGACTAAAAAGTATGAAATAAACAAAATTATTAAGACAAAAAAAAAACCCAACTGCAGTTAATAGGTTTTAATGCAGTCGGGTTTTTTGTTTACCTTAATCATTTTTTGAGCCTAAGTTTCACTCGCTTTTGTTCGTTGCACTTTATGAGTGGTCACACTGTACAAATTTAAAAAATTCTAGCCTATTATCACAGAGGCAGAGGCTAAACATCGCCCGCCGCGTCCCAATCCGATCCGTAGTCCCAGCAACGCCCTAAGCCGATGTTCATAAAATATCTCCAGGAAACCCGTGGGCCTCCCGGCTGGTTGCTTTGGCGACGGATTCGTGATCACACTGCTGGAAAGTCCTCGAAAACGAGGCAAAAATATTCTCATGGTCACACTGTTGTTCAACCGATTTAAGATTTAAGTTAACAACCGGAGTTTGCTTGGCGCCATAGCTCTTGTTGTGTTTCGTCGTATTTGAAATTCGTAATAAATTGGTTTTTGTGATATTTGAGACATAATTTCGTGTGGATTGTGTACCAAACAGTTGCGTAAAGCGACCGACTTAACAGGAATCTTAAATAAATACGATAACAAAACATAAGTTTTGGTTCAAGTTAACTCGTCCATGGTCATTTTGGCGGCATCGCGCGAGCTTACGAAATCGACCACAGATTCATCGTCATCTATCATCCCTTCATCAAAATAAAGAATAAAAAGAAAATATTGTAATTTTTAACAAAAAAAAATTGTTTATTCCCCCTCTCTTTTTTAATTCGTAGACGCCATCTTGAAATAATATACCCTATGTCACTCTCATGATTTTTACGAATCCAATGACACCCCACACGTTAAAATCCATCAAGCCGTTTAGGCTGTAGGCCGTGCCAAAGAAATAGACATACAAACATACATACATACATACATACATAGATACATACATACATACATACGCTCGAAAAACATAACCCTCCTTCTGTCGCAGTCGGGTAAAAAAAAATAGCGAATGGCTCAACTCTGACTAGTATCCAGAGCCGTTAAAGACATTAAAAAAAAAAGATTTAAGGCCGGGGATAATTCAGCCCCGCCTCACCTCTACTAAACTACGTAATTTCAGCAGGTATACCTATTGTTGACTGGCTTGTACTTCATTAAGTCACTGTGGTGCCGTCTAGCAACTAACTGTGCAAGGAAACTAAAATAAGAAAAACATAAGAATTCGCAAAAAAAATTAAAACTCATTAAAAATACCATTTAAAAAATTTTAAAGTTAATTTTTTTGGATCATAGTAATTATTACATAAATTCACGACCATAATCCCCATGGGGGCGGTCAAGAAGCTTTACTAAAGTAGTAAGTAGTCGCGATTTCGATGTTGGTCCCATAAAGAAAGTTGTTCAGTTTGATGGTCTGATCATCCCCTTAAAAAAGTGTCAGCAAATTATTAAGTTGGACCCTATATTCAATCATGTACCTACCTTATTAGGAGAGACAGAAACAACAGTTCAACATCTCCAAAATTAGAAATCTATAACGTCAGTCCCTTCTTTTACTCTATGGTTACGCAAAGACCATAAAATATTCAATACTAATAAAATATTACGGATTGGTTATTAATTTGAATTCTGGAAAATTTATGCTAAAACTAAACGGTTTCACCAACCTTCGCACAGTTCCTTTCACTTTTAGAAAGTACTACTATAAATTGTATCACACTATTATATCAAATCACTTTGAAATACATTTATAACTCACTTTTAAACTATCACTTTACGTGTAAACAGCTTAATGCAATTGTAGTGTTTATTATCTAACGGCTTAAGAGCTACTGAGTCTAAATACTACCTGCTAAGCGAATTAGATTATATTGCAATATGAATGTCTTAAAATGAAAACAAACATTACCAAACTTTAATTAAAAAAAATCAAACTACCCTACCAACAAATCCTGCATCCTAATGTGAAAGTTTTTGTCGATGTTTGGATATTTGTGACTCAATCACAACTGCTGAACAGATTTTGATGAAATTTAGCACACTGATAAAATTCAATCAATCAATCAATTATACTTTATTGCACACCACAACAGAACATACATTTGAATACAGATAAAGAATTTAAAAAAAAAATTAGGTAATTAATTATTTCATTTTTTTTTTAATTATGTTTCTATTGGAAAGTCAAGGCCCAAGGCTGACACAGTCGCGAGTAATAGCTGTAGTGATAATATGGAAAATAAGTACCTACATAATTATAATGGGAAAAATTACAAAAAATCTAAATGGACTTGTTTTTGTCCGCGACTTCGGATTTTCAGTAAATCTTTTCTTAGTGCACCACTACATGCTTTGTAGAATATACAGGTTGTACATTTAAATACGTTACACATCGAAATTGGGTATTCAGTATCGTGAATCGAACACATAAATACTGCAAAAAAACTTTTCTTTTTAAATCTCTGATCACTTAAATCGACCTTTTATTGCGCGCCCATTCGATAAAAAATATTATCTTAGGGATCAAACCACTTTACTGATTCATTAAACAGAATTAAAAATATAGTTAAAATACCTATACAACGTGTTAATGAATAAGCGCAAAACCTCATACACCCCAACTGATTTTTAACTAAATAATTATATTTAAACAATAATTTCATTATTTTGATAATTAAAATTAAAAGTTAGTAGATTTGTTATCATTTCAGCAATGAATGAAAGCGCTAGCATGTTCGTCGATACATTTTAAGAATCTTGTTTTGGTAGTAAGCAGGGTGAGTGTGCCCGTGCGGTGGGTTGAGATCGAGTTCAGAAAATTTTAAATTTTACAAACAAATTATTTAATATTTTGAAAAAAATTACCTATGTTGAAAACATTTTAATTCGATTCTGCTCTCGATTCTAAACAAACTACTTTCTAGTTTTGCGTTAATTCATTAACACGTTGTATAAGTAGGTACGTACTCGCCATAAGTACCTAATCTAACAACAAGCAACAACTCTTAGATAAGTTGCAGGTCAAGATTGACAGTCGAAGCTAAGAAAGCGTCGAAAAAAAGTGCAAGCCTCACGCAAACCAACCTAAGAAAGTTGGCCCGTTTTGTTTTATAGGCTAGAAGCGTTAGGCTCATTCTAGACATATACTTTTTCTAAGCAAAAACTCTTCATGATAACAAACGGAAATGCTGCTGACGGCGGATCCAT
The DNA here is from genome assembly GCA_963924505.1 of Agonopterix alstromeriana. Taxonomy (NCBI): domain Eukaryota; kingdom Metazoa; phylum Arthropoda; class Insecta; order Lepidoptera; family Depressariidae; genus Agonopterix; species Agonopterix alstromeriana. Next base: position 5,775,623 of record OZ004670.1, read on the forward strand.
TTGTTATGACGCGACACAACAGATTTTAGAATCTACATTTGCCGTCGTATCAATAAATCGATATGCATTCTCACACGAAACTAATAACATATTGTACGTACCAGCAGGCCTACCATGAGTTTTCACTGCACTTTACTATTGTAGTCACGTCGCCAATTTTGTATGACAGAAATTAGTCCTCAACGTATCCACTAGGAGCGCTGTACGAAATTCAATACAAAATTGGCGACGTAACTACAGTAGTAAAGTATAGTGACAACTCATGGTAGGCGTACTGCTCATGTTTACGAGATAGGAACGGGTGCGTGCGTGCACTTCATTCAAAAAATGCAGTGAACTGGTTTTTGTGACCTGTCATTGTCTCTAGTTAGGACGAATTTTTAAAAGCACGTCCTAATTGTCCTTCGTTTCTAAGATGCGCAGGAGTGAATTAGATCGATTCAGCCCACTAGTGTCCGACAGAGACGACAGCGAAATATTTGGAGCAAATAAAGTTGTGTTTCCTTTGTGAGTGCTATTCCAGATATTGTTATTTCGTAACCCGAGTCATAGCAAGAGCTCAACAACGATCAGCTGTGTAATATTGAGTGCCTTTCCCTAGTTAGCTGCACGAAAAAAAAATTGGGTCGTCGAGCAGAATTGCAGTTTTATATGAAACCGCTGTTTTTTTATACATGTTTCTATCATATATAAACGTGGATGTTCTGAGGTTTCAGAATATCTCTGACTACCCCCTCGGGGAATATAGTCGTGAGCGTATGCTATGCTATCATATATCATAAATTACATACATGTTTCTATCTTCAGTAGTTTAGGGTGGTCTGTCAGTCAGTCACGGAACTGTTTTATAAGTAAGTAGGTACTCTAGATAGAATGGTACTTAGATAGATAATAGTACCTACCTTAGTATTTTCCGTTTTGATCAGTTTCCTTGTTTGTTTATGTCTTAAAACTATCCTATTGGAGTAGAACGTAGCCGACACTTCAATTTCATCGCGAAATTAAGTGGTTTCATAACGTCACCGATCGATGACACAATCACACTATCCTGCAGTAGCTATAATTTGTTACCGAGACTTACCAATTTTTTCGTTTGTTAATTCTGGAAGAAATCGCTTTTTAGCGATTAGACCGCCTTATTTGTACCTACTTTTAATTATTTATCTGTATTCATATGTATGTTCTGTTTTGGTGTGCAATAAAGTATAATTGAATTTTATTGAATTGAATTACCCGTGGAACAAACGCTCAGCACTGCCAGTATAGTGTCATGGGGAACTACTATCCCCTTTAGCAACACTAGTTGGGCCAAAGAGACAAGACTTGTCCCAACGACACAACCACGCACCACCAGTAGTGTCATGGGGAGCTGCTATCCCCTTTAGCAACACTAGTTGGGCCAAAGAGACAAGATTCGTCCCAATGACACAACAACGCGCCATCAGTAGTGTTATGGGGAACTGCTATTCCCTTTAGCAATACTAGTTGGGCCAAAGGCATATGTTTCGTCCCAATGACACAACCATGCACCACCAGTAGTGTCATGGGGAACTGCTATCCCCTTTAGCAAGACTAGTTGGGCCAAAGAGACAAGATTCGTCCCAACAACACAACCACGCACCACCAGTAGTGTCATGGGGAACTGCTATCCCCTTTAGCAACAATAGTTGAGCCAATGAGAAAAGATTCGTCCCAAATACACAACCACGCGCCACCAGTAGTATCATGGGGAACTGCTATCCCCTTTAGCAACACAAGTTGGGCCAAAGAGACAAGATTCGTCCCAATGACACAACAACGCGCCATCAGTAGTGTCATGGGAACTACTATTCCCTTTAGTAATAGTAGTTGGGCCAAAGGCATATGTTTCGTCCCAATGACACAACCACGCACCACCAGTAGTATCATGGGGAACTGCTATCTCCTTTAGCAATACTAGTTGGGCCAAAGAGACAAGATTCGTCCCAATGATACAACCACGCGCCACCAGTAGTGTCATGGGGAACTGCTCTTCCCTTCAGCACTACTATACTCCATTCAAAATAGCAAAATAGTAGGTAAGTATAATCAAAACGTAACACCCGCAGGAGCGATCCGAAGGGGGGGGTCACAGGGGACTAGCCCCCCCCCCCCCCACCCAAATCATCATAATGTGTGCAATAAAATTGTGTAATGTGCAATAAAGTCTAATTTACTCGTCATATTTTATTAAAAAGCCGTGGTGGTCCAGTGGCGAGAAGCCTCAGGAGGCGATGGTTCAATCCCCGTCCAGGCCGACTCGTACCACTCGTGAGTTTTAGTAACACCACTGGCTTTTCGGTTAAGGAAAACATCGTGAGGAAACCTGCATGATTCAATTTTGAGGCATGTATTGTACCCACAGCACTGTCCATTACAAGTGGCGACGGGCTCACCCCCCACACTGGACAGAGTTTCGGTATTACTGATGAAACGTGGATTTTCTGAGGTTTCAGAATATCTCTGACTGGGGTAGTCAGAGATAGGGGAATATAGTCGTGAGCATATACAACGTGTTAACGAATTAACGCAAAACTAGAAAGTAGTTTGTTTAGAATCGAGGGCAGAATCGAATTATCATGGTTTCAACATAGGTAATTTTTTTCAAAATACTAAATAATTCGTTGGAAAAATTTAAAATTTACTGAACTCGATGTCAACCCATCGCACAGGCACACTCACCCTACTTAATACTAAAACAAGATTCTTAAAATGTATCCATGAGCATGCTAGCGCTTTCATTAATTGCTGAAATGATAACAAATAATATTTGCCTGAAAACTTAAAATGCGAATAACTTTAAATTTTAACAATCAAAATAATAAAATTATTGTTTCAATCTAATTATTTTGTTATAAATCAGTTGGGGTGTATGAGGTTTTGCGCTTATTCAACACGAGTCGATAGTGTATAGATAAACCTAAATTGGTTTTTATTACACTATCTTGTCAATGTATTGTAACATTAATTTCATTAATAAATTAACAGTTAGGATAATAATAAAGGATATGATTTATATATGCTTATGCTTATGCTATTTTATTATTAGTGACCCCCCCCCCCCCAAATTTCAGGCTGCGACCGCGCTTTAACACCCTTATACGTACCTATTACCAACACACAAACACTAAACAATGACTAATAAAAACATGTGTTTAAAAACACCCATTGTTCATCTTATCGTTCAAGAGGAGGTATTAATCTGTAGATAAGTAGACGAAAGGTAAGACGCGTATTTTATGAATTTTAAACGTGTAATATAATATTCTTCACATCTAAGGTAGGTAACTTAATACGCGAAAAATTTAATTTAAAGAAAGTCCTTCTAACGCACGATTTAGGCGACTAATATCTAAAATGGAGACAGATGTTTGACGGCTTTCCGTCCCTTAATATCGGGCGTTGTAATTGTGCCTTGGCTGCACCTACGTCGGCTGCAGCAAAGGCACTTTACTCCATTTATAAGAAATCTTTAAATTTGTAGTCATTTATTTTTCTATTTCTTCATTCTCTATTAACTAGTTTTTGTAATTCATAATATAAAGTCTGTGAACCTAGACAAAAAAAAAACCACAGAGCGACATGGCCTCAGGCCAAGCTCTTTAATATAGATTTAAAAAAAAAAAAATTACAAGGTAGACTGAAATGTCGAAGATGACGAAGTTTTAAATCATAACTATTATAAAACTGTAACAGAAGTGTGTCTGTACATTAAAGATATTTACATGAAATAGATTACGATATGATTTTTAGGTATCCCGGACTCCAAATTAACCTTTTTTAGAATTTTTGTCCGTCTGTTTGTTTGTATGTTTGAAACAGCATCACGAAAAAACTACTGAACCGATTTTTATGAAACTTTGTTTGTTTGATAGCTTAGGATCTGGCTTAAAATCTGATAGATAATTTGTGCGGACGAAGAAGCGGGTTAACTCTAGTAATAAATAAATCTGATCAAATTATTGGCAAAACTAAAATGCAAAGAAGCATAGGGAAAAAAACACGTAAATTTAATTGGTTTTTGATAGGATTCGGTGCCTAGAGTTTTCTGTGTTCGTGGATGACTTCGAGTTTTACTATAAGATTTGTAAAGAAGTTTAATGCAATTTTCAATATGAATTTATCGTTATTTTCACGAAAGGACACGATAAATTAAAAGAAAAGGAAAAAATTAAACCACATTTTATTTATTCAAAAAGTAATTAATTATCTTACCTACTACAACTATATTTACAACTAAAGTAAATAATTTAAATAAATAATTATTTTTATTTTTGGGCATTTCTCTGTTACAATTACTTGCTATGAAATGAAAAATACAAAGTTTTAAATTTCTTACAAAAACCTCAATTAAAAATTTAGTTTCTCAGCAATGGTCCCCACTCACAGACTGACACTCACACCAACAGACACCCACATCGACAGGCAACGCAGAAGCGCAGAAGGCATATAACATATAACTTTAAACAAAATCATATAAAACTAACACAAGAAAAATATGACATAACTCAATTTTAATGTGACACAAACTTAGTAATAGGTACAGTCAACAAAACAAAAACAAAAATGATGACGAAAGCAACTTTCAAAATTATTATCGGATGTTATACAACGTGTTAAAGAATCGAGAGCTGAATCGAATTATCATGGTATTAACATAGGTAATTTTATTCAAAATATTAAATAATTTGTTTGCAAAATTTTAAATTTACTGAACGTTATCTCAACCCACCGCTCGGGCACTCTCACCCTAATTACTACCAGAACAAGATTCTCAAAACGTATCCATGAAAAATCATGAAAATCGGAGTAGTTTTGACCGGTTTGTTCAAGATTACCTAAATTCATATTGAATTTCTCTATACTTCATTTACATTTGCTGTTGACTGTATAGGTACCTAATTGCTCCTTGTTTAATTAAAAAACACAAAATACACGCTTATTTATAATGCAAATAAAAAATAAAGATGGAAGATAGAGGTAGATAAAATAATTATTATGCGAGACAATTAGTTTCATAAAATTTTACGAACTTTCGTTTTCTATTTTGTTTGTTTAATGTGTACAGACAACATAAAATGTAATTACCATTTATAGAAATCACAACATTCATACACGAAGTTACTAAAATGTAGTTATACTTAGAGATCGGATAATCGGACCTTTAGTTGAGGAGTTGGCTATTATGGAGTGCACTTTTGTATCGAAATTTTTATTTTATTTTACATTTAATAATTTTAAAAAGTCGCCTCCATACTATGCATCCGAGTAGTTATGCATTCCCGAACTTCCTGACATCCCGGAATTAATTTTACCGAAAAACATATTTTTTTCTTTTTTAAATCAAATAGATTTAAGAAGTCGCTTGAACACTACGCATCCGATTAGGTATGCTTTACCGGATTTCCTGGCATACGCAATTTCTTCAAAAAATAATTTTTTAGAAGCCGCTTCCATAATTTCGGAGCCAAGAATGAAGTTTAGGTAACCTAAATATGCATCTAAATATCCGATCTCTAGTTATAATAGTTCAGAATTAACGCAAAACTAGAAAGTAGTTTGTTTAGACGATTCTAAACAAACTACTTTCTAGTTTTGCGTTAATTCTCATGTGCAGAATCGAATTATCATGTTTTCAACATAGGTTCTCTTTTTCTTCAAAATATTTAATAATTTGTTTGTAAAATTTCAAATTTACTGAACTCGATCTCAACTCACGAAACGGGCACACTCACCCTACTTACTACCAAAACAAGATTCTTAAAATGTGTCCACGAGTACGCTCGCTTTCATTCATTGCTGAAATGACAACAAATCATTTTTGCCTGAAAACATAAAATGTGAATAACTTTAAATGTTAACTATCAAAATAAAGAAATTAGTTAACTATCAAATTATTGTTTCAATCTAATTATTTTGTTATAAATCAGTTGGGGTGTATGAGGTTTTGCGCTTATTCATTAACACGTTGTATATTAAGAACAATGTTTCCTTGAGTTATTTAATCAAACAATAAGTACTGCTCATGTTGTTTCAAATAACTTAAGTCCAATTATACACTACAGCGAACAGAAATTAGTCCTATTTTTAGGGCTACCCGACTACAAAGATCTACATCTCACATCTTATTATGTTATTCTTCGCTTTAGTGAACAAGCTGCTCACATCACCTATCCCTTCCATTCATCGTCGCTTTATAACAGGCGTAAAATTATTAGACCATTTGCAAATCGGCAGCCAAATAATAAATGCCAGTGTTGCCAGAAAGTTAATTTTGTAACCTTTTAGGTGATTTGTAGCTTTGTCAGGTTACTTTTTGGTTACACGATTCAAAAGGTTACTTTTAGGTTATTTTTCGGAATTAGTACAATCAATTTTACAATTCTAGTTTTTCGATGAAACGGAATGCTTTTTCATATTTTTTGCAATGTTTTTATAACGCAAAACGTTTGTTACGTAGTGAGTGCAACTCCTAAAACTACGTTTAACTTTTTCGCTCTATAAATCTGAGACCAAATCTCAAATGACTAAAAATAAGCTAAAGCGTCTCTCTTGCTCGATCAATCAATCGTATGAAAAATGCAACTTAAAATGGAAAACGCTACTGGATTGTTTATATTTTTGTAAGTTAATACAACCAACATCTGTCTATCCACTTTTAATCCCCTATTACTGGAAAAAAAGTTTAAGGTTAGGTACTTTTCACACCAAAAGGTTACCCGGCTGGCAACACTGTAAATGCAGTAAGAATAAAATCTATTTTCCCATTATTTCTACTAAGTACAACAATTTAAAGCCATCTCGTTAATATTTAAAACTAATGACATAGTAAAAAGACACTCAGACAGACAACATTGTTGCTGCTATTTGCAGACCTCTCAAAATTGCACTTAGTCTCGGCTAGCTGAACTACTTGAAGTCAAGGTTATTATTTTCTTCTCCAATACACAACCCTGATTGAGGTCGATAGGCTGTCAAGCTGTAAAAGTTTCATCACAATCGGCACAGTAGATTAGAGTTTAGATAAGATATTGTGATTTACAAACAAACACACAATTACTTTTGTAATTTTCGTGGGCGTTACAAAGATACAAATAAATATTTAAGGGGGTGGTTTAGACCATCAAACTGAACAACTTTCACAATGGGATCAATATCGAAATCGCGAAAAAAAATCAGATGTTCCATACTAAACTACAAATCTACTCGAGCTGATTTTTTTTTCGCGATTTCGATGATGGTCCCATAGTGAAAGTTGTTCAGTTTGATGGTCTAAACAACCCACTTAAAAGTTTTAAATGTTTTCACCCTGTACACTGTACAGTAAGAGACCCGGCGTGATACATTTTCGAAACGTATATAGGAATGCAATGTATCGATCGCGAGCGAGTCCATAGTTCTCGCACTTGACCGATTTTTGGGTGGCAGGCTGCCACAATATTTTTTGATGGCTAGATCCGCGGTTGCACCAAGGAAATCCTCAGTAGGTAAATATTTTCTGTACTATAAGCTTCATTACACCGTAGTCGGCCTTCATATTTTTTTAATCTCGATCTTGTGCAATCTAGTTCACATAAGCCCCGTACTCTTCCATATTGCCGTGGTAACCGTAGTGAACATCTGCCATTACTTCATCGTGTCGACCCTTCACAGAATTGTGGTTCTTGAAGGCATTGAAGAAGATTAAGGCCAGCGCAAGTTTTCCCACCATCATCGACTTGAAGAGCATGAACTTTAGCATGCTGAGGAAGAAAGGCACGATCGTGGACTGGATCAGGAACGGCATGATGAATAGGGGAAGGATTCGTTGCATCAGCTTCTTCTGCTTTCCTCGACCTGGTGAGGAAATAAAACATTGAATTAGTATTTTAGTATATCGGGGTTTAGCACAGCATATGCTCACGACTATTTTCCCCGAGGGAGTATTCAGAGATATTCTGAAACCTCAGAACATCCACGATTCACCAGTAGTACCGAAACTCTGTCCAGTGTGACAGGGGGTGAGCCCGTCGCCACTTATAATGGACAGTGGGTACAAAACATGCCTCGAAATTGAAGCATGCAGATGTTTTCCTTCACCAAAACGCCAGTGGTGTCGGGGTTTAGTATTGCAGTAAATTGACAGACGACAATTAATTTACTGATTTATTAATTCAAATAAATAAAAAATCTTTAATTTTTAAATGAAATATTCGGGAAACCAACTGTCAATTCCAAACGAATAATGGTTAATGTGTCTGTATACACGGCGACACATCAAGCTATACAAAATCAACATAAGCTGGCCGCGCGAAGTTATACGTTACAACACCTACGCGCGACCAGCTTATTTTGGTTTTGTATACCTTGATGTGTCGCCATGTATACATTGAAGATATTTAAAAGAAATTTAAAGATATGAAAGTCCCATTCACAATTACTCCCCGCCCCTCCTAACAAAACTCCTTAAAATGACTGGGCTAATAAACAGACAACGATTCTAAAAACTATCGTAATTCATACAGTACCTACCTATTCTTCATTAACCCAATAAATAGTTTTTCTTATGTTTTCATTGTCCAGATATGTCGTGTTTACATGTGGATAGATATAGAAGATGTACCTGGGTCGATCAACTTTTTAACCGACATAATGAGCGAAAAATTTCGGCAAGTTTCTAAAATATTTTTTTGAGTATTTCATTATTTTATTTACTCAGAAGTGTGATAAATATATCTGAGATACGGTTTCCGAATCGAGCAGCGAACTTTATGAACTACTTCTTATTAAAAAACTCAAAAGTATAAATCTTGACCCATAGTTTTGTCACCGGAGTTACTCAAAGTGATTACGCTGCAATTCTTAAACAATAAAAGACTTAAATTTTTATTTTGGTGGATTTATTCAGTCATACAAAATCAAATAGTTTGGTATACAGCATTAGTATATAATTTTAAAACTTAGGCCTTAAAATATGAGAAATATGTATGCTGAGTTACTAACGAGTCATACATATTGTTAATTTTCTCTGTTCTAATTTAAAAACTTAAAATAAAATCACACTTTTCTCTGAAATTAAAGTAATTAATCATCTATTACTGTTAACATAAAATAATCATTCAAATAAAATCAATCACATATTGTTTACCTCACAAAAACGGCTCACAAATTTAGGGACAAATCGTAACGCATGAGACAGTTTTGGTAACTCAGGAGACAACAATTTAACAATCTATATATTTCTGAACATAACTATTATACTACTTATCTATTATACTAATATTATATGGCAAAATAATAACCAATCTTTTTTTTTGGTAACGCAAGTAGGAAATAACTTGAAAGAGATCAAAATTAGTCTTATTTTTCAAAAATATTGATTGCAGTCTTAAACTCGTAGTAAATTCGGTGTCCTCTTTTTAAAATTTTAGGAGTTGGTAAGATAGTTATAATGTCTTCATAATCAACGTAGCTGATATCCGTTTCATCTAGCCGAAATCTTTTTGCATCCTTAGTCGCAGCTCGGAGGAACACCACTTTAACTTCACCGTCTTCTTCAATATCAGACAAAGCTTTACAAACGTAAGAATAAACCTTCTTTTTATTTGCGCTTGTATAAACATTTACATGTAGAAAATCACCAACAGACACCTGCTTCGGGACATCCATAGTACTTGTTGTCGGCTGTGGATCATTGTAAATATCATTAACATGCATGGGCATGATGTTTTCTTTATTATTTATTGAAGCTAGGTTTTCTTCATCGTGCACGACTTCGTCATCATCAGATGAGGATCCAAAAACCGCTTTGTAGATACTTTGACGAGGGATGTTCTGTATTTCATAAAGTACAGCGTTGTCATTTGATGGCAAATCTTCTGCAGGTGGTGTGTCAGCTCGACCTACTGCAAAGATGCTCAGTGGTACATCGTCATCTGATGAAAAGTCACTGTCGGGGCCATTGCTGAGTACATTAAAGGTTTTTGGATCAAAGCAGTTACAAAATCCCCTTTTTCCTGAATCGCAGAAACAACTGAGAATCCTGTGCTGCAATTTACCTCTTGTTTCCGTAAAAATTTGATGGACTTGCATTGTTCCAAGTAAACGTGGAATGATCTTTGGTAAAATTGCTTGATGCTGTTGAATTTTTTGAGCATCAATCAAGTACATCATAATTTTGCTGGTATCTTTCATAGTCTCGTAAAATTGTGTTGCATCTGGTATATCCCGTCCCATTGCAACAAGACTATCTGCTGTGCGTTTTAGATACCCACCAATTCCATCTGCAGGGCCTTTTCCATGCCCTGCCTCAAAAAATGACCAGGTGGTTGCGGAAAATCCATAGTCGAAGTATCGCGTGCAAAGGAAGTAAAAATTTTGCTTCTGGCGATACTGAGTCGATGGGCCGTCCGAGAAAAAATGTACAGTATCAACAGAAGTATGTTCTCTTTTGATCCAATCCAAAATAGGTTCAAAGTGTGCCCAGATGGCAGCAGGTTGGTGACAGTTTGAAGACGAAACTGTGCAAAATGAGTTTGCTTTATATTTTGTCTCTGCGTCCCATGTGTAAACCATTACAGTATGAAGGGACACTTGGTTTCTTGAGTTAAAATGATGCGCTTGAGTTTCCTTGAAATATTTACACTCATAATTTTCACTAAAATCAGCGACGATCAGGCATTCATTTTCTTTAAGACCATTCAAGCACTGGTGAAAATTGTGAAATTGCGATTTTATGTTAAAAACGTGTTTCTTAAAATGTGTCAATTCTTTCTCAAAGTTTCCAACTAATTTTTCTGTCTCTTCCTGTTTTACTTCTCTAACATTCTTAATTGATTTGCATTGTTTTCCATCCTTTTCATATTCTACGTTCTTCCTGATCCATTCATTGTATTGTATAGTTCCATTAATATTTTGTTCATTATATTGAATTTTCATATCTTTGCATTCCTTACAATCACCATACATGCAATCTTTAGACAGGTCGTTGCATACTGTATCTCGAATAATATTGCTTAAGTTTTCATCATTAATCACATTTTTTTGTTTAAGAGCTTCAGCTTTATATGAGAAATTAGAGTGTTTTTTACACAAACACATTTCTCTTGCATCAACGGATGGTTTGACGACGTAAAATGGTCGATTTTTCGTAAAGTAATAGTAAGAACATGGAAGATCTGGATTTTCCGCCTTGAAAATGTTATATAGATTACGTTGTGTTTCAAGAAGATATCTTTTTTGAACTTTCTCTCCATGTTTGGTGACTGTTTCTTTCTTACCTGCTGTAGCTCTTGTAATATCATCCCGTAGAAAAAAGTTCTGTATTTTTTCTTTCAGCGAATCAGAGTTGGTAGTTTTTTGTTTTTTGGAGTTGTATTTTCTGTTGACTCCTAGAACATCTTTAAATAATTGTGTCTTACTTCTGGACTCTTCTATTTGTTCCGTATTCAAAATGTTTTTCAAAATTGTCTTTCCTTTACGATCTTTCGTCTCATGGTATCTATTTTTAATACTTGAAGCCAAAATTTTGTATTTATCATGCAGTATGTTGTCTTCAACGTTTTCATTTAAATTTACTCGTTGCGCTCTTTTCTTATACTTTTCAACAGTTCTCTTTAACTTCTCGATTTCTTTTTTCATAACGACATTTTCCCTATAAAGTTTGCTTCTATCTTTTCTAACTTTCTTTCGTCCCCTAACAGATGGTGAATCCGGTGCAGGAGATAAAGGTGGCGTCTGCTGACCCTCAAATATATTGTGAACACTAGAAGCTGGTGAACTCGGAGGTGTGACGTTCAAAACATTTTGTAAAGACTTCAGTTTTTTGCGGTATGCCTGTTGGCGTAGTTTCCAGATAATATTAGCGTTTCTCTTTTCTTTTGGCGTTAAATCTTTGACAAGTCTTTTAGATTTATGATAAAGTTCACGGTGCTTTCGTTTCGCCTCCTCATATTTTTCAGGATTTTTTTGTAACTTTTCACGGTACCTTTTTTGTTTTTCGGCCGCCGTTAACGCCATTATTAGTGAGTTTACAATCTGAAAGTAATTTATAAATTTATTATGACACTTTGTTTTTGAAAATCGTATAATGTCTAAAGAGTTACCTAAATTGTCTTTAGAGTTACCTTTTTGGTAACGCAGTATACAGGTAACTCAGCAGACATTTTTTACGTAATAGCTTGTAAATTAAAATTTCCTAATATTGCAAACGTTTTGAATTGACCCATGGGAAATCAGCCTTAGAGACCTTGAAAATCTGATAAAGAAATATAAAAACATTTACCTGTTCATCGATATATCCGGTAACTCCGCCGACACTGAATAAACACACGCGCACTCCTCGAGAGCTTGCCGCGGACTGGCGGCGCGGCGGCTGGAATCAAAGGCTCGCCGCCGCGCGGCCAAGAACAAAGGGTACCGCCGTTCTTCATTAGAAATTTGTGACGTGTAGCTTAATGTTTGTTTATTTTTTACGCGGTCACTCTGCATACACTACAAAATGGGATGAATTCGGGACACAGTTTTAGGGACTTTTTTCTTTAAAATCATAACCTATTTTTATATTTTACAAAGTACAAACTAAACCTTGTTTAATTTATAAGCAATTTATTAGCAGACTTGAATATGTTTAAAGGAAAAATTTTCTTACATTAGCAATTACATATAGCCACCTCGCTCTGGGGACAGCTGTAATTTGTATGGAAGGCAAGAAGTCGTATGCCGAGTTACCATAGTTTTAACGTTTATTTCTTAATTTTATCTAGATTTCATATGTTTATTATTAAGGTTTCTGAACTGTTAATTGAATGGAACTTAAAAATAATTTTTAAATTATCTTAATTTAGTCGTTTTTGAATGCGATATCGTCGGGACAAGCTTATGTCGGTTAAAAAGTTGATCGACCCACCTATTGATTGGAAGCAGTGGCTTAATTGTTCGTAATTGCCAATTAGGAATACGGTGGCACCTACGTTCCTATGTAGGAATTTACATCACAAACAGACAATTACCTACTATTTTAAGAAGGGACCTTCTTTATATTATGCTGACAGTTTTTAGGAGGATGACTGAACAACTTTCTCTATGGGATAAACATAAACATAACATATATACATAACATAACATATATAAATTGATAAACATCGAAATCACGAAGAAAAACCGGCAAAGTGCGATTCGGGAGTCGGGCAATTAGTGTTCCGTACCACATGTTGTAGTTGTTTCACATGGGTCGTTGAAAACATCCACTATAACTTGACACTTACTTAGTATGCCACATAGTAACTGAAGATGCAATGTGATAGTACTGTAGCCCCGGTACTTTTTAATTACCAACAAGATTACCGATTGCCGTTTAGATATTGTTGTAAGGTACGAAATTACTAATATAAAAGTCTTACAGATCACAAAACGCCGTAGCAAAATAAAAATAAAAAAAATAATCTGAAATTTTAAAATTTCGAGGTTTCCGTTTTTTTTCTATACTGCCATGTTCTTCACCTTAGTTTAATACCCATACGTAATAGTAAGACTGTCTAAAGTTGCCATAAAAAGCTATAAGACAAAAATTTTAAACATCAGACTATTTTTTTTATTTTTTTTTGATACGGCGGTTTGTGATCTGCAAGACTTAGCTTTTTATATTAGTAATTTCGTACCTTGGAACAATATCTAAACGGCAATCGGTAATCCTTTAGGTAATTAAAAATTCCCGGGTCTACAGAACTATGGTGGTTGCATTTTGGGTACAGAACAAAAAATTGTTCAAGTTATTGCCAGCATGATAATTTTCCCGCCATCTACACGTTATTTATAATGTTCATGTTTTTTTTCAGATTTTAAATAGCTATTGTTTTTTTTTAATAGAGGCCGGTGGCCTGGGTGAAAAAGGAAAATCTATTTTAGACTCGTAAGATTAAAATTGATTTGATACCCCACACCATATGGTAGACAAAAATATGTTTTTTGTTTTCTCTTTCTAGTTAGAAATTTCCCCAATGTTCAATGTCCAAAGGGGAGTTCCCCAATATAAAATTAAGCCTTTTTTTTACTTCATTTATGATATTGGACCATTAATTTCTATATCTGTGCTAAGTTCCAGCTATCGATGTCTTATGGTCTCTGAGAAAAATGCCTGTGACAGACGGACGGACAGACAGCGTGCTGATTCCATAAGTGTTCCATTTTGCTAATTTTGGTACGGAGCACAAAATATTTGTTGAGTAGGATTACAATTTTGTATCGTAAACCTGATTTTTGTTTTCGATTTCGATGTTGGTCCAATATGGAAAAAGTGGTGCAGTTCAACGATCTGATCAGCATATTAAGAAGGTCCTTATATGTTGTTAGGTACAGTTGCAGTCTAAAATACAAGGCAAAGGATACCAATTTTCACGATAAAAAGGTTTAGGGCGACGACCGTGGGCGTAGAAAATACTTCAACTTGACAACAATCGAATAAGTAGGTACAATAACAGACTTAGGAATCTAAGAATGCAGTCACTGACCGGCCAGATAATAGATGATTTAGGAAAGAAGTATTGAAAATATTTGCTGAAGGTTGATGTTAGGGTTGTTAAACCCTAATATTAGTTTTTCGAACTCAAATAAATAATTCGTTTCCTCGCTCAGTTCAGTAGTGGTGTAGAGTGTAACAATTCAACGTTTTTAGGGTTCCGTAGTAACAAGGAACCCTTATGTTTCACCATGTCCGTCCGTCTGTCCGCGGCTTAGCTCCGAGACGCTTAGTACCTACTAGAAAGCTGTAATTTGACATGATTATACATATTTATCACGCCGACAAAGTGGTAAAATAAAATCTTGAAAAGTATTTTTTAGAGTACCTCCTTTACACGAAACCGATCCGATTTGCTTCAACCTGGGTTAGCACAAGGTTAGCAATTAACTCCGGGTAAAATAGCTCTCTCAATTGTTTTCCTATACAAAAAATCGTGGGTTACCAACTTAACCTGGAGTTTATTGCTAGCCCAGGTTGGCGCAAGTGGGGCTAATTAGGCTTTACAAGTTAACGAGTAATAATCGACCAACTTACAAAATGTACTTTTTAGACTTTATTACCCATCAAACCGTAGTAAAAAACAAAAAGCCCCTTCTAAGTCCTTATATTGTGACAGGCAACTACGGAACTAAACCCTGCGTGTGGCACGACACGCACTTAACCGGTTTTTGTAAAAAGGCTGGGTCTTAATTTGCCATTCTTCTTTATGCCTTTAGTTCGTTAAGATTCCGTTGCTTTGATTAAAGTCCTTTGTTCTCGCTCCTAAAGTAGATAATTAAAACGCGTTAGTATGTTATGGATAAGTGGCTTAGCTCTCTCAAAGATTTAGCCTAGTAGCTATGCCTTTGAGAAAGCAAAGCCTAACATCCCCACATTAATGCTTTTGCTTGCAGGTATCTTAAATATAAACCCTTTAATTATAGTGCTTATGACGGAATTAAGTCAAATTTCGTTTAAGGGAATATTACTGTTGGCGCGCTCCATATAAACCAAGTCTGGTGATATTTTCAATACTAAGCAATTTAAGTCAAGCAAATTTTTCAGAAACAATAAAGAAACAAATCTCTATGCTTGTATGAAGTCAGCTTTTCGTTAAAATGTATAGTTTTAAAGTTACAGTTCCTCAAAGATTTCCATACAAATCTTAAATTAATCATAGCACTAAAACATAGAGCATAGAGAATTAGTTCCTAGATTGTTTCTGAAAATTTTCATTGACTTTAATTGTTTAGTATTGAAAATGTCACCAGACTTCGTTTGTATGCAGCGCGCATTTACGCATTTGGAATAAACTTCTCTTAAGGGTATATTACTGTTGGCGCGCCCCATACAAACGAAATCTGGTGATATTTTCAATACTAACCGATTTAACTCAATGAAATATTGCAGAAACAATCTAGAAACAATTCTCTACGCTTGTATCGTGTCATATTTTCCTTAAAATGTACAGTTTTAAAGTTACAGTGAATCAAAGATTTCCATACAAATCTCAAATTAATCCTAGCACTGAAACTGTATATTTTAACGAAAATCGGACACGATACAAGCATAGAGATTTGTTCCTAGATTGTTTTTGCAAAATTTCATTAAGTTTAATTGGCTAGTATTGAAAATATCACCAGACTTCGTTTGTTTTGTATACAGCGCGCATTTACGCATTCGGAATAAACTTCTTTTAAGACTTAAGTGGTATGAAACAAAACCAGATTTTACGATATTGTAACAAAATAGCAACACAGAATAACAATAAGAGCAAAACCTCATACACCCCAACTGACTTGTATAACATAATAAGATTGAAACAATAATTTCATTATTTTGATAGTTAAAATTTAAAGTTATTTGCATTATAAGTTTTGAGGCAAAAATGATTTGTTATTATTTCAGCAATGAATGAAAGCGCTAACGTGCTAATTTATACATTTTAAGTATCTTGTTTTGGTAGTAAGTAGGGTGAGAGTGCCCGAGCAGTGGGTTGAGATCGAGTTCGGTAAATTTTAAATTTTACAAACAAATTATTTAATATTTTGAAAAAATTACCTATGTTGAAACTATGATAATTCGATTCTGCTCTCGATTCCAATTAAACTACTTTCTAGTTTTGCGTTAATTCATTAACAATTTGTATGTAGTATAATAATGTCTGATTCAATGTACCTCTGTCGCTTTCTATCGATCTAGTTGGCTAAACATACTAATGAGCTCTTTGCTGCTTCGATTTAAAGTACGGTCAGCAAAAAATACTTACATTTTATTTTGCGTATACGACACACAAATTAATTTTCATGAATCCCTTGAATGGTCACAGACTTTTCTATTTCTTTTAGCTAGCTTTCTGCAATTATTGCGTTGGTTGGTCGATACTTAACTGTAATAACCATTTCTACTTGACGAAATTTAGAACAATGATCGCTGACTTGTCATAAAATAGGTGGGATTTATCTTATAACTAGAGTTAACCCGCGACTTCATCCGCACAAATAATATACGAGATTTTAAGTCAGATCATAAGATATCAAACAAAAAAGTTTCATCAAAATCGGTTCAGTAGTTTTTGCGTGATGCTGTTACAAACATACAAACAAACAAACAGACTAACAAACAAACGGACAAACAGATTGATTTGGAGTCCGGGATTCTTAAAAACCATATCGTAATATTTTTCATGTCAATATCTTCAATGTACAGACACACTTCTGTTACAGTTTTATAATAGTTAAGAATATGAGCCTGAGATGAGCCTACAATAGTTAAGATGATGCTCTTAATCATTAGACCACGGAGGCAGTTAAAAGATGTTCGCAGTAAATTGATCTTGGAGAAAAGATTTTCAGTAACTACCGTGTAAAATCTTTTATCTATATTATTACAGAATTTTTGTTTTGTTTTTATCGAACTGTACCTAGTATTTGAAAAAACAGACGTGAGTTTGTACGATCTGTAATTAAGAAAGTCAAGAATGTGGAAAATTCCTGTTAATTAATGATTCTTTGTTAAATTAATTCTTAATACATAATGTGGATAGGTTCTTACTTAAGATTAGGTAATGTAAGTTGGTAGGTTAATGGAATAAGGAAATAGGTATGAGTAAAATCAAGTCATTTTTAATCAACAATCGAAACATATTACCTACTCATCAAAATATACCGTAAAGAAATACAGAAGATGCAAAACAATGCGGTCTTAGCGCTAAAAAGCGATTTCTCCCATACAACCTTAGAAGTTATTTGTACCTTAATAGCACAGCTCCGATGCAGCCTAGCAATGAATGTGATGTTTTAATTTATTTTACATCCCGGAAAGAGTATTTTTGCTCTTCGATATCTGAGTGCCAAAGCCGTTTATATCCACTAGAGGATAAAGTAAATTGAATTTAGAACATCGTGTCCACTGTGTTTGTGAATTCAAAACATCATTAAACCTATTTACTTTTCCCTCCATGGTGCCGAATTTATGATCCAATTTTTTTTTTTAACATTTAGTCATTTCCTTGCCGAGGTGGGATGAAAAGTTACGTGTTGCACTCGAGTGCAAAGATTTTTCACTTCGTGCTCTTTTGATTCCCTCGCTAACGCTCGGGATTCTAATTTTTGAATCAGCTCGGTCATCAAAATTGAGCACGCGGTTAAAAAGCAACTTTGCACTCTTGTATAACAAATAACTATTGAAAGGTCCTCTAAAAACCTATGTAAGTTTTATTACTGGCCGATCAACAACAAAAAATTTTAATTTTTCGCCATACAATACCTTACTCATTCCCATTTGTTTTTTTAAATCGAATACTTGGGCCCAGACGCGCTTATGTTCATCAAATTTTTACCAAACTAATTTTTTAAAACCATTTTTTAAATCGAGAAATCGTAAATGTTGACTATAAGGTTGTTTGACCGACAACAAATAAGTCGGCAAAGTCAGACTGAGTTCAAAATTCAAATGTTACAACAGCTCTTATGTTTATTTGTAACAATATCTACCTTGAGTAGTTGCATAGCTCTCGATAAGGATCATACATTTTCGTTATTTGTGGGTATTTGTTGAGGACTTTCCAGAGAAATGATCCTTTGAAATCATAAGTACCTATCTACTTATAATTTTAAATGACCCTTTTAAATATTTGTGTCCATATTTTCACACATTTTATAAAATAATTGCATCTACAAGGTGGTTCAGACCAGATGCATATATTTTTTATAGATTTCTTATCTGGGGACCTACCTACCTAGACCACCGAATAAATACTAGTACTACCCGTACAGAAGAATCACTTCGAAAACAAATTTAAATAAACAGCGACTCTCTTTGCACGGCAATAAGGTGCAAAGTTATTCGTTACCGTTCGCAACCTACCAACCGTTACAACGGCGCGCGTGCAAACAAAAATAAACCGAATCATTAGACAGGAAAGCTTCCTTTACATAGTCTATCTCTCATTCTATTCCGTGCTGGCATCGTGACATCGCTAGGGTTTTCAAGTCTCGCATTGACTACTCACAGAATGGCGGAAAGTCTAATGAGATTTGTCCAAGTAGTTTACACAGTATATCTAGCCTATCGCAATTCACCCCTCGGTGGGGATCGGCCGTCAAGCGTACCTGAGCTGTGGAGTGAGACAGGCCTGCCTAGACCTGCCTAGCAGGTAATCAAAGCAAAGCAAATCTTCTTAACCATTATCATGACCGCATGTATACGTCCCACTGCAGGGCACAAGCCTACACTCAGGGTGTATGGGCGTTTAGTCCACCACTCGTGTCCAATATCGAACCTCACGATGTCACGATATTTACCTTCACTGTTTGAGAGCAGTCGGTATTCCGTACTTAAGAGGATATAATTAGGAGCGCGCTCCATACAAACGTACTATGGTGATATTTTCAATACTAACCAATTAAACTCAATGAAATTTTTCAGAATCAATCTAAAAACAAATTTCTATGCTTGTATAGAGTCCGATTTTCGTTAAAATGTATAGTTTTAAAGTTACAGTGCATCAAAGATTTTCATACAAATCTTAAATTAATCCTAGCATTGAAACTGTATATTTTAACGAAAATCTGACTCCGTACAAGCATAGATATTTGTTTCAAGATTGTTTCAGCAAAATTTTATTGAGTTTAATTGGTTAGTATTGAAAATATCACCATACTACGTTTGTATGGAGCGCGCTCCGAATTATATCCCCTTAATTAAGAAAAACTCATTGGTACAAGGCATGTCATCCGTGCGGATTCGAACCTGGACCTCAAAATTGAGTTTCCATAGCAACCACTCCTAGAGTGTCAGTCAGATGCCCTCTGGCGGGGCAAAAACAAGCCAAGTAAATGTTCTTACATAGATTAAAGTCAATCAACATGGAATTGCAAACATGGTTCATTGGAAAAACTATGTTTGCCTCAAGATATAAGTACCTACCACGAAATTTACCAGAGGCAGGTCTCACGAAATTTAAAACAAAAATTCATATCTTGTATTTGTGATTTATGAAAGTCACACGTTCAAATCAGCAGTAGAAGATTATGTCAACATTGCTATGGAGATTATGCATCAGTAGATCATGATTTTGAATCTCACGATTCAAAAATAACACTTCTGGTACCTATCTATCTCCCCGAGTCAGACTTGATTCTATAAAAAATTTAATAAAAGACCTATCCACGACGATTTTTTAATTACCTATACTCCATTCAAAATAGCAACGAAATTTTAAGGCTATTTTGAATTACATAAACAGAGATTTGAACCACTTCCTTTCACCTATTCTTAGAACAGGTTTAGTAACGTCCAAGATATGTCGGATAATGTATCCAATAAATTAATTACATTTGGTAATCAGAATTGGCCAGAAAGCGAAATAGGAATCGGAAAATCTCGTCGTCCTTATTTGGAATGAAGTATAGGTATTGAAGTTACCACGGCATTCAGATTGTTCTTCGTTCTTTAATTTACTATCATTTTCTATCAGCCAATTTAATGTTTGTTTTATAGAATAGATTGGGTATAAGTAGTAATAATCATTTAATTAATGTTTGTTACAGGTATTTAGAAATTTTAAGCGTACCTGTATAGTATCTATTTATTACGATTAAAATACTTTAGGGTTATTAACCACATTATTTAACCTAAAACTCGGAGTTAGTGATTTTAAGACTGAAATAAATAATTTTTGCGTACTTTATTGTTATTGAAAAGTGTAAAGTACCTAAAATAACGTACGATACTATATAAAGTACAGGTTGGCAACCCTATTTCGACCACGCACGCTCAGTATATTCAATGCTGACAGTACCAGTCACTGCTCTGATTATTTTGTTGGTAGCAAAAAGTGAATTTCTCTACTCTCTCTTAACTGGTACTTTTTTTTAACGCCCGAAACGATGACTTTTTTTTACCGAAATGTTTGTTATTCTGTGATTTCATTTATTGGTAGATTCAGCATGCAATATGGCCATTATGGACGATTTATACATAATATTTATACTTTATCTTTTTAAGGGTCAGAAAAAAAACAGCTATCCCATACATTTGGCTGGAGTAGGTCCGCAGTTTTAGAGAAAGTTTGACACTTTTTTAAGGGGAAGATCAGACCATCAAACTGAACAACTTTCTCCATGGGACCAACATCGAAATCGCGAAAAAAAAATCAGCTGTCCCATACATTTGGCTCGAGTAGGTTCGCAGTTTTGTATGGGACAGATAATTTTTCGATTTCGATGTCGGTCCCATAGAGAAAGTTATTCAGTTTGACGGTCTGATGATCCCCTTAAAAAAGTGTCAGCACAGATCAGAAATAATAATGTATGGTACATAACTAATACAATTTTACTTAGGACTTATGTTTTATTTTAGGTTGGCTGACATGCAGGCGTATTCGAATGAAATGGTAACCAGTCAAGAAATTTTAACTTTCATAGAGGAGTATCCCGGTAAAAGAATGGAGGAGATTATACAGGTTGCAAACGTATATGAGTTTTTTTGGCGATTTCAATGTAGGTTCCATAATATAAGTTGTTCAGCTTTATGGTCTGAAGCACCCTCTTAAGTATGTATATAGCGTCCTTCTTAATATGCTGACACTTTTTTAAGGGGAAGATCAGACCATCAAACTGAACCACTTTCTCTATGGGACCAACATCGAAATCGCGAAAAAAAATCAGCTGTCTCATACATTTGGCTCGAGGAAGTTCGCAGTTTTGTATGGGACAGCTGATTTTTTTTTCGCGATTTTGATGTTGGTCCCATAGAGAAAGTTGTTCAGTTTGATGGTCTGATCATCCCCTTAAAAAAGTGTCAGCATATTAAAAAGGACCCTTTATAACGCATTTAAATTAACACTCTTTAAAGATAGGTATATTACTCCACTTTACTAACCTTCTACGCTCCGGTTGGTATCAACTTCAAATGAGAACATTTTCCTAGTGTCGTTGCCATCTTTAGGTAAATTCACAGTCACTCCGTCGAATAGTTCAATTTTCTCAGCTTCCAGCCCATCGTTCTTTTTCGTGGGCTGATTATCATGTACCACGGTAGCGTTACAATTGTTTATCAACGCGTAAAGAACAGCGCAAGCGTAGAGAGCCAGCAACGCGTGCGCTCCGCTCATTTTGCCGGTCAGTTTGTTTGTGCACGAGCGATTTCGCCCCTCTCCATCCAAGATAGCTCCAAACTGGATCGAGGTATTATGGTCGCAGAATTGATAAATAATGTGTTGTGTTCATAATTCTACATTATATAATTTTCATCTTTAATTATATAATAAAATTAATTTATATGCCGATAGAGTTGTACCTACTTTGGACATAATTTCGTTTTACTGTGTTATTAAGTATTACCCTACTTATCACAATAGGTATTACCTGCTACGTAAAATGTTTCGGAGAAAACTTCTTTGATATTACATTTACTCATATTAATATTATTAATTTATTTGTTGGTTTCATGGGTACTAGATTCTTAAAATAACTTTTTAAACTAGGTATGTTACTTAAGTTATTATTGTATCATCATCTACTATAATTTTATTTAATTGTTTTTTTTTTGTTTTCTACTTAGGTTTTGTAGTTAGGTACTTTTATTTAGGGATGTTTAATTTACCTACTTACCTGCCTAGTTTGTTTATTATTAATAAGTACCAATAACACATTTATTGGGTGTACGTACTTACAGTTGGATCTATGAGACCCTTTCAGATACAAATAAAATAAATTCAAAATATTTTATTCAAAATGATATCACATAGCCTTATGACGTCATTTATGACTCTTCCACCGCTCGCGTCAAAACGTGTTCCCTTGTAGAGAAGATGCGGCCAGAAACTCTACAACACACATCTTTTAAAACATAGGCAGGGTGTAAGGAAAAGTATCATTAACCTATAAACCACATACTCTACCCATCAAACTGAACAACTTTTATTATAGGAGCAAATCGAACGGAACAAAAAAAATCAGCTGTCCCATACTGAACTGCAATACCTACTCGATTTAAATGTATGACAAAGGCTGAAATTTTTTTTGTTCTGACAGGGTTGCTCCCATAGTAAAAGTTGTTCAGCTTGATGGTTAGAGTATGTGGTTTAAAGGTTAATGATACTTATTTACACCCTGTATACAACGTGTTAATAAATAAGCGCAAAACCTCATACACCCCAAATGATTTATAACAAAATACTTAGATTGATACAATAATTTCATTATTTTGATACTTAAAATTTAAAGTTTTAAGTTTTGAGGCAAAAATGATTTGCTATCATTTCAGCAATAAATAAAAGCGCTAACGTGCTCATGGATACATTTTGAGAATCTTGTTTTGGTAGTAAGTAGGGTGAGAGTGCCCGAGCGGTGTTTTGAGATAGAGTTCAATTATAAAGTGTAAAATTTATAAATTTTACAAACAAATTATTTAATATTTTGAAAAAAAAATCCTATGTTGAAACCATGATAATTCGATGCTACTCTTGATTTTAAACAAACTACTTTCTAGTTTTGCGTTAATTCATTAACACGTTGTATTAAGTACAATTACAAATACAATATTGAATTACATAGTGTAAATTGTCAAGACCAGACATTTTGGTCATTCATATAATTATCGAGATTATAACTATAGTTACTTTTTTTATAGGACAAACTTTTTGTTTGGTATGTTTAGAATATCCTCTGGTATCCTAATATATAGAATACAGTCATATAGGTACTAAGGATTCCTCCGTGATGGAGTAAAACTAGTTAGAAACTGGTTATATTGAAGTTTAAGCCCACCTGGCCTCGATATTAAACTCTCGAAATGCAACTTAACAGGCAATTTGATTTCACTGCAGTCTTACCCTCTTGCAAACACTTTCACGTTGTAATTAGGTGTCTCACTCGTCGCACGTAATATTATCATCATTCATATCTAAGTATATCTACAATGTGTTTTTTTATTATTTTTTATTTAATAAAAAACATAAAAATTAAAAATATATAAGAATAAAAAGTGGTGATGCAATTTTTTTTTCTCACCTATCCCATGGTGTGGGGTATAGATGGATAGATCTTTTAAAAATATTGTAAGTGCGGGAAAACTATTTTTCGATTTAGGGATCCGTCAGCGAAATATTAAGCTTTAAAGTGAAAATTTTTGTCGTAGAGTCAAGTGTCTCCCATACCGCTCCCCCCAGCCAGCTAAACGGTTGTTTCTGGATACGTGAAAAAATCACAGTAGTATTGAATATAACGAATTTAAAAGGAAAACTATCACCACTAAGTAGGCTTTACAAGTTAACGAGTATTAGTCGACCAACTTGTAAAATGTACTTTGTAGACTCTATTAGCCGTTAAACCGTAGTATAAAACCAAAAGACCCCTTCTAAGTCCGTATATTGTGACGGACAACTACGGAACCCTACCCTGCGCGTGGCCCGACAAGCACTTGGCCGGTTTTTTGGTCTTAGCTCGAACTATGCAGGGCGAAAATGTATGGATTTTGACATACGGGAGTTCGAAGTTTGACTTAAAAAATAATCGTCTCTTAATCTCGGCCTCAAACATTAGGTATATAGGTACCTTAATTAACACCGAGCCTCAAACTCAGATATCGCATTTAACAAAAGATGAAACATGAATTACCTACAAATTATAATCCGTATCTACCCAGGCAAATTGAAATGAAAAATAAATAGTTACGTATGTTACTTATACCTACTTGTATCAGATCTACAACGTGTTAATGAATAAGCGCAAAACCTCATACACCCCAACTGATTTAAAACAAAATAATAAGATTGAAACAATAATTTCATTATTTTGATACTTAAACTTTGAAGTTATTCGCATTTTAAGTTTTCAGGCAAAAATGATTTGTTATCATTTCAGCAATGGATGAAAGCGCTAACGTGCTCATGGTTACATTTTAAGAATCTTGTTTTAGTAGTAAGTAGGGTGTGTGTGCCCTTGCGGTGGGTTGAGATCGAGTTCAGTAAATGTAAAATTTTACAAACAAATTATGTAATATTTTGAAATAAATTACCTATGTTGAAACCATGATAATTCGATTCTGCTCTCGATTCTAAACAAACTACTTTCTAGTTTTGCGTTAATTCATTAACACATTGTATATTGTAATGATAATGAAGAAACGATATCGGTTGCCGTTGCCGAAGTTATTATTTTTAACGAAATCGTAAACCTAGCTACCTATTAAGTATACTTATTGTTTGAAATATTCAAATAACATTTTACTTTTCGCAAAATGAAAGCGCATTGCTTTGTCATGATAACTTTACTATAAACTTGCTGTGCCCGTGAGTTCGTAAACAGAGAAAAATATTATTGTATTGTTGTTAAAATACAATTATAGATAGGAGACTGGGGTCATATGAACCGCGGGAAATAAACAAACCCGTGTTTAATTTTTCTGTTTATTTTTAAACAGGCGGCAGTAGAAAACAACCTCTCTTATGAGACAACGAATGATGGTTTAAGGCGTGAGACAATTTTTACACCTCTATGAAGTGCGTTACATTCACTTAAATTCGAATCTAAGTAATTAACTTATAATAATCGCAAAGTCAATAGACGATTTCGATTAATCGCTAAATCGAAATCGTATTAGTTTCATCACTATAAGTATATTTCATTCATTCATTCACTAATATTTATAGAGTCACAGACACGCTGATCATTTGATATCGTAGATTAATTCCCACAAAAAAGTAAAAGTGAAAACTGGTATAATTTCTGAGACTGTCACTTATTTTTCACGTTTTTCTACTTTGTCATCTCAATAGTCGTGAATTTTTTTTTGCTTTGAGTACCTATACCTACAATTGTTCGCAGTTTGTATAATTTAATAAAAACTGTGTACAATGCGGTGCTAGGTTTTTGCGTCATTGTCACATCGATGCTTTTGTAATAGTTCAGAAAATTACAACGGGTATTGCATTTCAAACAATGATGTCGATAAAAAGTTGTTAAAAGAGAAATTGTAGATTTATATGATGTAAAACATAAGGATGTGGTCAAAACGGCTATATCGTAATATTGACTATTTCTATGATAATATCCGTCCCCGAGGGAAAAGTCATTAACTGTAATTTTTGCCAAAATGAGTTATTAACAGAATAACATCCTCTAAATTTCTGTCTGGCTCACGTTTCTATTCAATATCTGTGATACTTTCTGAGATACTGTGATGAAAAAGTCATTAAGAACAGCTTTTGTATTGAATTCAAATAGTAAAAATAGTTAACTCGAGTCCTATTTCCATCCAATAATATCCATATAATAATTCCATACACTATCGGCACTTGGTGACAGTCGTTAAAAATTAAATTATCATTAAGGGAAATTTTTGATTTTTCCACAGAATTGAAAACCGGCAATTAATTGATCTTTTGCTTAAAGCATCCATCCCGTAAAGTTAAAAAATTATGTTAGGCGTAAGTACCAGAGTTAATTAAAAGTGGGAATGCTTCAATATTCAACTTCAACTGCATGAAAAAAGTCACTAACTACATCTCTTGTGGAATTCAAAAAGATGGAAAATTAATTTGGTATAAGTTTTCTCTTTTGTTGTGCGATGATTGGAGATCTAAACTTTATTGTTTATAACTTAATCAGGATTGTATAAAAGATTAATAATTGCTAACAAAAATGTATTCCCTTTAAATTTACGTCATAAATTCGTTAATTTATGACGTAAACTTCAAACGTCGACATCTCAAAACAATGTATTTGTCAGTTAGTGACTTTTCCCTCTAATCTAAGGGGATGATTGTACGGGAGATATGGGATGTGTGATTTTTTTTTGTGATTTCTCTCCTTTATGAAATTGATTCAGTTTAATAGTCCAGGCCACCAATATTTCAGTAATATTACCACACTTTTCTGTTACCTGTTTAACAGGCAGGTGCAAAATTTATTCTAGGTTAATAACATTTTTTACAAAGGTAAACCTAATAGATAATATTCTGGGTAAATTACCTCCTGTTCCTTTGGTTTAAAATAAAAGTATGTTATGCAACGTGTTAGCGAATGAACGATGAATACGTTGTTCCAAGTGCTCAGCAAGTTCCAAGAGAAAATACTTTAAGGTCAAATGCTACGGTTAAACCTACCCAGACCACTTTTGCAGGTTCGCTTAAGAGAACATGCTCACGACTATGTGCCGTTTCGTCAGCGATATTCTTTAATATGTATCGTAATCGTTATCATCATCAGCCTATCAACGTCCACTGTCAACACGAACAAATGTCTCTCCCAAGGCGCACCACATAACTCTATCCTCGACCTTCCTCATCTAGTTGCTCACGCTACCTTTTTATAGGTCGTCTGTCCAGTGGGCAGCAGGGCGTCCCACAGTACGCCTGCCAGTTCGTGGTAACGCTCTAGAACTCGGACTCCCCATCGGTAGTCAGTTCTTCGGCAGATATGACGAGCCTATTGCCACTTCAGCTTGCTAATTTTCTGAGCTATGTCAACCACTTTGGTTCGCTATTGTAATAAGATACCAGAGAATATTCTAAACTTGCCAAGTCCTCTGTAAAGAAGGTTACTATAAACTCGATGATTATTTGATTGACCAAAATGTCTGGTCTTGACAACTTTACACTGTGTAACTTCATATTGGATTTTTGTAATTGTACTTTGTATATTTTGTTTTGTTTAAGTAAAGATGTGTGTTGTAGAGTTTCTGGCCGCATCTTCTCTACAATGTAACGCCTTCCAACGCAGTGGTAGATTCAAAAACATGACGTCAGAAAGTTATCTTTATGATATTATTTTGAATAAACAATTTTGACTTTTGACCTTTTTGTGTAAAATTGAAGACTGCGTGGAATAGAGAATTTGTTCAATGGCAGTTGTGCGGATTCCATATTGTGTAGAATCTCGAATAGGAGGAAAAGCGTTTGTCAAGAACTTCGATTAATCCATTTAAAACACACAACATAGCTCTCTCCATAGCTCGCTGAGCAACTTTGAATTGATGAACTAGTCCTATCAAGGTCAGGCTACGTTTCCGCCCCATAAATAATTACTGGCAGGACGCACTGATTAAGCACCTTCGTTTTGAGGTATTTTGGCAGGACCGAAAAAATCGTAGTAGCTAGGTCTGGTCAGTTTTTGGCTGGTGGTGGAGTATGGCCTCCCTCTTCCTCACCCTTATTCGTGTGACGACGCCTTTGCTCTGCAGTGGGATTCTACAGGCTATAACTTTTTAGTTCCATAGAAAATGTCAATAGCTACTCTACTTAAATTTATGAAATAGCAGATATTTTTAGGATTTCAACGTCCCATATAGTTAGTGAATAACCGTTGTATTACGGATGACTAGGCCATTTAGAAAATTGAATTCCTATAGACTTTTACAGGATGTACTCAGAAGTAATTACATTATTACGTACGTAGTACAAATACTCTTTCTTATACTGTGGTCAAAACGCAATGATGAGATAGAGGTTCACTAGATCATTGTACCTATACCGACTACCTATCTGTGTTTGGAAGCTTACTTAAGTCGTGATAATAGGTATCGCATATAAAGCGCTTAATCAATGACTATATCGCTTTCACGCCGCATTTCTTAACGGATACCGGGCCCTTGGTAATGGTACGATAAAATTAGAAATTATATTATCATAACTGGATTTCACTTTTGTTTTAAACATTTAAATAATTATAATTTTTAGATTTATTTATACGGCCACCATTCTGTGCCGAAAGCCTACAACGTAATTTTTCTAGAGTGTAATAAAATCAGTTAGAATTATTACAAAACTTTTGATGTTCAACTTTTTGAAATTAACAAAGAAACCATAATTTTACAAATGAATTGTCTAGATGCTAACGTAAAATTCATCGGGTGCAATATTATTTTTAACTTTTTAGTTTTTAAGTCGGTTTTAATTTTTAGTTAACATTTTTAGTGTTGAAATACATTAGTTCGATTCTGATATCAGTTATTCAAGCAAAGAATACGAAGAAAATGTTTCAATCGCCGATGATTTGCTGTCAACTTTTGAGGATTTCTATTGTGTATCTGAAGTGCGTCATCAGATCTTCACCGAATTGTATTGGGACTACTTCGGGAGTATACTCATTCCAATAAAAAAAGAATTATCGAAATCAGACTACTCTGTAAAAGTTATGCGTGGTCATACATAACAAAATATATACTCGTCGACTTGAGAACCTCCTCCGTTTTCTTTTTCGTCGGTTGAAAAAACGACTTCAATATTTCGGTTAAAATCCATTCAAGGCAGTACGTGCCAATGGTTTCATACAACAAGAACATTAAAATGAAGTACCTAGATTCGCTGTCGACAGTTATTTTTGCCGTTACTTCTGATGTTTGGTTTCTCTTTCGCTTTAAATTGATCTTAAAAACGATTGGCACCTTTATATGATTTTGTTATAGGTATAACAATTCCAGTAAGATTTTCTTTAAATGTATACGCTATAGAATGTTTCAATAATTATTTATTATCTTCACGAATCAATAATTTTGACTATCTACTTGATACACAATCACAAAACATACTTACTCTGAAATATATGCTACCGTCGTCGCGTTGCCTTGATGTAGCCACATAAACCACAATAATTGTAAACAATAATAATAATAAGTTTTTAGGGCTCCGTACCGTCAACAAGAACCCTTATAGTTTCGCCATGTCCGTCCGTTTGTCCGTCTGTCCGTCTGTCCGCGGCTTAGCTCAGAGAAGCTTAGTGCCAGAAAGCTGTAATTTGACATGGGTATACATATTAATCACGCCGACAAAGTGGTAGAATAAAATCTTGAAAAATATATTTTTTACGGTACCTACCTCCACACGAAACGTGGGGATACAATTTTTGTTCTTGTCTATCCCATAGTGCGGGGTATCGTTGGATAGGTCGTTTAAAATATTGTGAGTGTATTAAAACCATTTTTCGTTTTAAGGATCCGTTTGCGAAATATTAAGCTTTAAAGTGAAAATTTTTGTTAGAGTCAAGTGTCAGCTACGACACGATAGAAAAAGAGAAGAAGTTCTGTAAAGATTTTAGTATCCTAAATACCTACTGGGTTATACCTACCTACCCTCATACTTTTATTATTACTCGCGGCGTTATTTGCAAGTAATCATTTTCAAACTCCTCCTGTTATCTAAAAAAAACTCTCTGTAATTTATTCGGATGATTCCGTGATTCAACCAGTTCAACTTCATAAATAATAAAGTTAAGAGAAGTTTATTCCGAATGCGTAAATGCGCGCTTCATACAAACGAAGTCTGGTGATATTCCCAATACTAACCAATTAAAGTCAATGAAAATTTCAGAAACAATCTAGAAACTAATCTCTGTGCTTGTATGAAGTCAGATTTTCGTTAAAATATACAATTTTAATGCTAGAATTAATTTAAGATTTGTATGGAAATCTTTGAGGTGCTGTACGACTATGTGCCGTTTCGTCAGCGATATTCTTTAATATGTATCGTAATCGTTATCATCATCAGCCTATCAACGTCCACTGTCAACACGAACAAATGTCTCTCCCAAGGCGCACCACATAACTCTATCCTCGACCTTCCTCATCTAGTTGCTCACGCTACCTTTTTATAGGTCGTCTGTCCAGTGGGCAGCAGGGCGTCCCACAGTACGCCTGCCAGTTCGTGGTAACGCTCTAGAACTCGGACTCCCCATCGGTAGTCAGTTCTTCGGCAGATATGACGAGCCTATTGCCACTTCAGCTTGCTAATTTTCTGAGCTATGTCAACCACTTTGGTTCGCTATTGTAATAAGATACCAGAGAATATTCTAAACTTGCCAAGTCCTCTGTAAAGAAGGTTACTATAAACTCGATGATTATTTGATTGACCAAAATGTCTGGTCTTGACAACTTTACACTGTGTAACTTCATATTGGATTTTTGTAATTGTACTTTGTATATTTTGTTTTGTTTAAGTAAAGATGTGTGTTGTAGAGTTTCTGGCCGCATCTTCTCTACAATGTAACGCCTTCCAACGCAGTGGTAGATTCAAAAACATGACGTCAGAAAGTTATCTTTATGATATTATTTTGAATAAACAATTTTGACTTTTGACCTTTTTGTGTAAAATTGAAGACTGCGTGGAATAGAGAATTTGTTCAATGGCAGTTGTGCGGATTCCATATTGTGTAGAATCTCGAATAGGAGGAAAAGCGTTTGTCAAGAACTTCGATTAATCCATTTAAAACACACAACATAGCTCTCTCCATAGCTCGCTGAGCAACTTTGAATTGATGAACTAGTCCTATCAAGGTCAGGCTACGTTTCCGCCCCATAAATAATTACTGGCAGGACGCACTGATTAAGCACCTTCGTTTTGAGGTATTTTGGCAGGACCGAAAAAATCGTAGTAGCTAGGTCTGGTCAGTTTTTGGCTGGTGGTGGAGTATGGCCTCCCTCTTCCTCACCCTTATTCGTGTGACGACGCCTTTGCTCTGCAGTGGGATTCTACAGGCTATAACTTTTTAGTTCCATAGAAAATGTCAATAGCTACTCTACTTAAATTTATGAAATAGCAGATATTTTTAGGATTTCAACGTCCCATATAGTTAGTGAATAACCGTTGTATTACGGATGACTAGGCCATTTAGAAAATTGAATTCCTATAGACTTTTACAGGATGTACTCAGAAGTAATTACATTATTACGTACGTAGTACAAATACTCTTTCTTATACTGTGGTCAAAACGCAATGATGAGATAGAGGTTCACTAGATCATTGTACCTATACCGACTACCTATCTGTGTTTGGAAGCTTACTTAAGTCGTGATAATAGGTATCGCATATAAAGCGCTTAATCAATGACTA
Source organism: Agonopterix alstromeriana (assembly GCA_963924505.1). Lineage (NCBI taxonomy): Eukaryota > Metazoa > Arthropoda > Insecta > Lepidoptera > Depressariidae > Agonopterix > Agonopterix alstromeriana. Next base: position 5,807,449 of record OZ004670.1, read on the forward strand.
TATCGCTTTCACGCCGCATTTCTTAACGGATACCGGGCCCTTGGTAATGGTACGATAAAATTAGAAATTATATTATCATAACTGGATTTCACTTTTGTTTTAAACATTTAAATAATTATAATTTTTAGATTTATTTATACGGCCACCATTCTGTGCCGAAAGCCTACAACGTAATTTTTCTAGAGTGTAATAAAATCAGTTAGAATTATTACAAAACTTTTGATGTTCAACTTTTTGAAATTAACAAAGAAACCATAATTTTACAAATGAATTGTCTAGATGCTAACGTAAAATTCATCGGGTGCAATATTATTTTTAACTTTTTAGTTTTTAAGTCGGTTTTAATTTTTAGTTAACATTTTTAGTGTTGAAATACATTAGTTCGATTCTGATATCAGTTATTCAAGCAAAGAATACGAAGAAAATGTTTCAATCGCCGATGATTTGCTGTCAACTTTTGAGGATTTCTATTGTGTATCTGAAGTGCGTCATCAGATCTTCACCGAATTGTATTGGGACTACTTCGGGAGTATACTCATTCCAATAAAAAAAGAATTATCGAAATCAGACTACTCTGTAAAAGTTATGCGTGGTCATACATAACAAAATATATACTCGTCGACTTGAGAACCTCCTCCGTTTTCTTTTTCGTCGGTTGAAAAAACGACTTCAATATTTCGGTTAAAATCCATTCAAGGCAGTACGTGCCAATGGTTTCATACAACAAGAACATTAAAATGAAGTACCTAGATTCGCTGTCGACAGTTATTTTTGCCGTTACTTCTGATGTTTGGTTTCTCTTTCGCTTTAAATTGATCTTAAAAACGATTGGCACCTTTATATGATTTTGTTATAGGTATAACAATTCCAGTAAGATTTTCTTTAAATGTAAACACTATAAAATGTTTCAATAATTATTTATTATCTTCAGAAATCAATAATTTTGACTATCTACTCGTACTTGATACACAATCACAAAACATACTTACTCTGAAATATATATGCTACCGTCGTCGCGTTGCCTTGATGTAGCCACATAAACCACAATAATTGTAAACAATAATAATAATAAGTTTTTAGGGCTCCGTACCGTCAACAAGGAACCCTTATAGTTTTCGCCATGTCCGTCCGTTTGTCCGTCTGTCCGTCTGTCCGCGGCTTAGCTCAGAGAAGCTTAGTACCAGAAAGCTGTAATTTGACATGGGTATACATATTAATACATATTATTTAGTATATGTCATTCATTCATTCATTTTCATTCATTAATCACGCCGACAAAGTGGTAAAATAAAATCTTGAAAAATATTTATTTTTACGGTACTTACCTACCTCCACACGAAACGTGGGGATGCAATTTTTGTTCTCGTCTATCCCATAGTGTGGGGTATCGTTGGATAGGTCGTTTAAAAATATTGTGAGTGTATGAAAACCATTTTTCGTTTTAAGGATCCGTTTGCGAAATATTAAGCTTTAAAGTGAAAATTTTTGTTAGAGTCAAGTGTCAGCTACGACACGATAGAAAAAGAGGAGAAGTTCTGTAAAGATTTTAGTATCCTAAATACCTACTGGGTTATACCTACCTACCCTCATACTTTTATTATTACTCGCGGCGTTATTTGCAAGTAATCATTTTCAAACTCCTCCTGTTATCTAAAAAAAACTCTCTGTAATTTATTCGGATGATTCCGTGATTCAACCAGTTCAACTTCATAAATAATAAAGTTAAGAGAAGTTTATTCCGAATGCGTAAATGCGCGCTTCATACAAACGAAGTATGGTGATATTCCCAATACTAACCAATTAAAGTCAATGAAAATTGCAGAAACAATCTAGAAACTAATCTCTGTGCTTGTATGAAGTCAGATTTTCGTTAAAATATACAATTTTAATGCTAGAATTAATTTAAGATTTGTATGGAAATCTTTGAGGTGCTGTAACTTTAAAACGAAAATCTGACTTCATACAAGCATAGAGATTAGTTTCTAGATTGTTATTATGTTATTATTGAAAATATCACCAGACTTCGTTTGTATGGAGCATGCTCCGAATTATATTCCCTTAAGTAACCAAACTAGACGAACGTCAAATTACACGTAAAATTTGTAATAGTGTAATGTGAAATAGTCATTATTTACGGATATTTGATAAGGCAGACAGGTAGAGAGCAGACAATGTCACGCTCTGTTTGTAACCTGGTATTAGATATATCATGTTTATAACTCGTCTCATACTTCTCCGGAGATCGGTTAGAAACTTTCCGATATAAACTTGGATGAAACCGGATAAAGGTATCCAAGAACAGAGTTCGGCAGATTATTCTGATGTGGTTTTTCTGCCATTCTACGTGGGTTCAAGGGCGCAAAGTGTTGTACGCCAAGGGAACATTGATCTTCGCCTGCATTTATCTCATCTTATAACACCCACACGTTGTGATGGTGAAGCCTATTATTTTCCAGGAGCTATAGGTTCTTGAAAAAATCTTACCTCTATTCCTATGAGGAGGCCTACTACCAACTTTTAAGAAAATTTCCTAAAGTGAATGCATGAATTGTTTAAAATCGTACCATGACGACTATAGGTGAAATGCTGTTGCAGTGCTACTCCGGTACGGTGAACGGTTGGTGGTCTCTGGTCTGCTAGCTGTCATTCAAGGCGTAAACAATATAAAAATAAATAAAATAAATATCTTGGACATTGTCACACAAATTATCTAGTCACATTTAAAGTACCAGAATCTAGCCAGGACTTGTGTTATGATGACTAGACAACGATATAGAATACATAAATAGATAGAAACGTCCATGACTCGGGTACAAATATGCATATTCATCATACAAATATTTGTCCCTTACGGGATTCGAACCCGCGACCCTCGGCACATTAAGCAGGTTCACTACCGACTGTGCTATCGGGCCGTCTAATATGAATGAAACAATACAAGATTCACATAAGCGTCTCTCTTTCCCACGAGGAACGTTCAAAACATTATATTGCAGTATATTTTATTTGATTGCCGGTTTTATAAAAATTAAATTTAGTTTTTTAGAAATATTATTGTAAAACATAAAATAAACATATAGAAAGCATTAAGCTACTCTTTTCAATTTGCAAGAAGCACTGTAAGGAAGTAAATTACATGTGAGAATTTTAATGTAATGAGTTTAAGAACGTACATTTAAATTGGCCAAACAAAAATATTTGTACGAAAAAGCAGGGCAGTTCTGTTTAGGTCCTGCTATAAGAGCTCGTAGTAGGCTTCCAGTTATAACAATTATGAAAAATTGAAAATTATCAACAGTAGTAAGTTTCTTTCTATCTAAAACTATACTCCATTTAAAATAGCAACGAAATTTTAAGGCTATTTTGAATTGCAGAAACACAGCTTTGAGACAATTTGCTCTCACTTCTTAGAACAGCTTTACTAATGTCCAAGATCGCATATATAAAAAAAAAAAATTTTCTTATCAGAATTCGCAAGTAGGAATCGCAATTTTCTTGAAATTTTTGTGATTTTATTAGACGAGCATACAGGTGATTTGACTATACCTAGTAGATACCTAAATACTCGTAATTATCGACTGATATAGCTTTTTCTAGGAAAAACAAGTTTTAAACTTTACAAAAAATTCCGCTAAAGAAATAAAGCATGCGATCATAAATATGCATAAATGATCAAAATGCTTGGGTCTGAGTGTCACTAACTTATAGTACTGTATAGTATCAATTATTTTATTAAATGCACTATGTGTTATTGTATACATAACCTTAGATTAAGAATTTATATTGTAGTAGTTATTAAGAAGTGTTATGTTGTAGAGTTTCTGGCCGCATCTTTTCTACAGCGACAACACGTTCTGACTCGGTGGTAACTTCAAAAAAAGATTTGACGTTTAATAAAGTGTGCTTCAAGCTCCTATATTGAATAAACTTTGTTGACTTTGCATAAGCAAGCTATAGTATATGCTTATGGGGCCATTCGTCCCTGGGAACGGGTCTCTTATTTTTCGTTTTTCTACAAGATTTATTTACACAAGATAATGAAACCAAAAAATTACACAGTATTCTTGGATAGTTTATCCAGTGAAATCATAAATTTAATACACGATTGAAATTACTTGATATAATAGAATTTCTTTTCGAAAAGTTAAGAAAATAAAATTTTTAACATTATTTTTTCGAACTAGAATAACTTGCAACCACCATTCACCATTAGTTTATCTAGGAGAAATGAAAAAAAAATATCTATAAACGTAAGCATATGCTCACGACTATATTCCCCGAGGGTAATCAGAGATATTCTGAAACCTCACAACATCCACGTTTCACCAGTAGTACCGAAACACTGTTCAGTGTGACGGGGGGCGAGCCCGTCGCCACATAATAGACAGTGGGTACAATACATGCCTCGAAATTGAAGCAAAGCAAATCAATAAAAGTACTTTTATTAATTATTTTTAATCGAAAATACGGCACACGCACGTTTAAATTATATCGTTACAGTTATGCGCTATTTTATTGTTACCTTTTTATCTTTATCTACCTATTTCTCGTTGCATTGAATAAACGACAAATCTATGTTTTGCGCTGAGTTCTGTATGTCCCGCAGAGAAATGACACGCTCCTCTAAGGTACCTTACTTACTGAGGTATGGTATAGGAACTTGACAGTAGGTTTTCAGGAATAAAGGGAAAAGAGCAGTAGATGATGAGGGTATAAAGTTTCTGTGAGGAGCGTTAGAATTTATTTCAATAGGGTATTTGACAGCATGTAAAATATAGGATCTATTGATGGCATCCGTATTTAATATGAATTTTGGAAACCAACTGTTCCGTCAGTTAAGAAAAATACTGGATACTTTAAGAGAAAATCGACAAGGAAAATATTTTTTTTGTGTACTTTAGTCACGTGATCGTAAACGACCGTGATTGGTCGGATGGTTTATGACGTTAACTGCTTGTAAACATTTGTATGTAGAGTGTGAGTGTCGCACAAAGTTTACGTCATCGTGACGTCACCTGCTTGTAGCCACGTATATTGTCAGGAAAAGCGTTTTCGCGGGATATTTAAATAACATTTTTTGTTTTAGTTTTTTCTTGCACTACATGTAATGGAACGTAAAATATATTGTTGGCTGGGCTATTGCAAGCTAAGTTCGTTATGTAACACTGTGGCCATTGCTGGTTTATTGTGTTCGCCCAAAGCTCACCCGTAGGTGAGAACGCCAATCCAACATACATTCGAACAATTATTTTTCATCCTCGGGTATGCAGGTTTCCTCTCGATGTTTAAATGTCCCTAAATTATAATAACTACTAAATACCAGCGCGCGACGTCATAGATCGGGCAAAAGCTCATACAGTCCATTTCGTAAATAATATACCTTATCATTAGACGAATCATATACAGACCAGCCTCGCCTTAGCATTTCCCCTCTGCCAACGTGCAAGATCAAAAGATCTTACGCATTTACATACAATTTTATACCTTATCACTAAACGCGAGAGCCTACATGCGGAACAATATTTTCGAACTTATGACGTTTGGGGTTCACACGACACTGTTTTTCATGATTTTTAACATACAAAATTAGAATCTAAACTAATGGAATACAATTCAAAGTTGCGTATCTCGTGCTACCTCGCCGCCCGCAAAAAGTGTCAGAAAAGTTTGTCAGTAGAATTACACGCGTAACTTGTCCTTATATAAGTAGTCTAAGACCTTATCTTGACTATTATAAAACTGTAACAAAAGTGTGTTTGTACATTGAAGACATATACATGAAAAAGATTACGATATGATTTTTAGGTTTCCCGGACTCCAAATCAACCTTTTTTAGAATTTTTGTCTGTCTGTTTGTTTGTTTGGTTCTTTGTTTGTTTGTATGTTTGTAACAGCATCACGTAAAAACTACTGAACCGAATTTGATGAAACTTTTTTTGTTTGATAGCTTGAGCGGATGAAGTCGCGGGTAAACTCTAGTACAAAATACTATTTTGCAGTTTGGTTCAATCACCTGTTTTTTTCCTTAAAAATAGTCTTACACACATTTAATTATGGATAACATTGTCACATAGAATACAGCCTACACGGGTATTATACTAGACATATATACATTAACATAAACTGTTTCTCTTTTGCGGTGATGTGGGTCACATTAACTTATTTTTTTCTTGTTTTATTAGATTTGTTGTCAGTAAGAAAGCAATTACTATTTGCTCTGCATTCTGACCGAGAAAGTTTGTATAACCGCTTCGCTACGTAAGCTGGCACAAAAATAAAATAACGATACCATTTCTGCCTGCGTAGATGAAGCATCTAAACGATATGGTTTATTTTAGTTTTCATGGGGCGTAAGGTTAGTCTAGTGGCTTTGCAGTGACGGTCTTTCGCGGTAACGTGCATCGCAATCTTTTAGCATCATGTTAGCAGTCATCGATGGTTTGTATATCGAGATTCCGTATTAGCGTATTACCACAGGTCTGGCTGGCACTAGCAAAATAGCGAAGAAATATCGAATTTCGTTTACAAAAGCAGTACTTAGCGGTAGGTAGTAATCAGCTGTGCCATACATTTTAGTCGGGTATGTACAGCAGTTTTGTATGGGACCGCGGATTTTTATTCGCGTTTCCTGAGGTAGGCTCCATAGTGAAAGTTGTTCAGTTTTATGGTCTGAGTTCACCGTTTTAGTATTTGCTAGGCTGTCACTTACACCCTGTATAACTTAATTTGGTCCAAAATGGCGATTTAGACTTTTTACCTCGGAGATGACGATATGTATCCAATAAATTAATTACATTTGGTAATCAGAATTGGCCAGAAAGCTAAATAGGAATCGGAAAATCTTGTTGTCCTTATTTGGAATGAAGTAACTCTAGGTATTTATCGTACCAGAACAGTAGTAAGCGAGTTTTCTTAAATATGAAAATAGGAATTTAATTTAACACTAAATAGAGAAAAAAAATTAATTAAATTAAGCGTTTAATGATGAAATATACCTATTTAAATAATATGACTAATAAATCCGTCGTCTGTCTTTCACAAAACCTCTCAACATTCGCGAGAGACAGACGAAGTTAAAACATAGTAAAATATAATTATAACAATAAATTAAACAATTAATAAATAGGCTCAACATAAATGCAAATAAACTTGTAGCTATTTTAGCCACTGAGGTAGTTTATCGTGTTCATATTCAATAGTTGGTGGGTTTGAGCTTTCCAAATATCTTTTAGCCCATCACTTCGTTCTTCACTTTCGAAAGTTTTCTAGTCAGATATAGTGGCTTCGTTATCGGATCTCGCCCAAGGGGAGAGAAGTGGGCCAGGGGCGGCCCAAGGGGCGGCCACGGCTGGCGCGGGCAGGAATTCAGCCCGCGGGTGTAGGTGCACCAATGACGAAGGCTGTGCAGCCGCGAAGAAGAATCTTGATACAGCCTGCGAACAAACAAAATGTGATTGTTATGCATGTGCGGATAGGACTTAATCCTGTCTGGATTTATTATTTTCTGGCCGTAAAAGCGAAAATTTAATGAACCTTTGTCAATATTAAACTACAAAGCACTCTAAAATTTAAGTTCGAGCGGAAATTAATAAAGTTCCAAAGTTTATTTTACAGTATTATGTTGACAGCAGCAGGTGCAGAAGTGCATTTTAATATCATGGCAAAAGCATTCTAAATAATTTTGTTGTCGAACTTTTTGGTTTAATAATTACAAGCTTTTGTTTATCAGGTTACGTTAAGCATGCAAAATTATTTAATTTTACCGAAAATGCGCTAAAATTTCGGGTAGTATATGGTCATTTACACAGGGTGAAATTGAACTCATTGGGATCATTTTAAACTAAGACTCTACCCATCAAACTGAACAACTTTTACTACGGGAACAAACTTGTCATGGCAAAAAAAATCTTCTGTTTCATACATTTCAGTCGAGTAGACATTACACACACACCTGACTAACGGCAACAATCAGCAGCATGACTCCAATAGCGAGGTTCTTCACGGAGATGACGGCGAGGGCCATAAGCAGCGTCGAGATGACTCCCAGGGTAAACATCACGGGCAGGAAGATAAAGGAGAGGCGCTTCAGAGCATTGTGACCGAACGTGCGGCTGACGCTCGCGTCTGAAAAAAGTAATGAATCATCATCATCATCGTCGTCATCATCACACAAAAAATCTGCTATTCCATAGAAAATGACAATAAAATACTCGAACAAAATTTTATGAAACTGCCGTTTTTTTTTCTATTTCTAAGGTCCCATAATTATTTATTTCTGATTCCTGCCCTGTACCACTAAGTTCTTCGGAATTTATGTACGGTTGTATTTATCATTATCACTAGCTCGGCGGTGAAGGAAAACATCGTGAGGAAACCTGCATACCCGAGACTAATAAAAAAAAACAAATGTTGTGTAAAATATGTGTGGGCTTGGGGCGAACACAATATACCAGCAATGGTCGCAGTGTTACATAACGACCCTTGCTTGCAATAGCCCAGCCAACAATAATAATGGAAGGTCCCACAGTAAAAGTTTTCAGTTTGATGGGCTGAAGCAACATATTCGTTAATTTTCACATCCTGTATATCTTATCTACTGGAATAATATGGCAAAGAGCATTCTCTTTTTATTCAAAAATTTTAAATGATATTTATAAGACGTGACTTGGAAAGGAAATTTTACCCTTTGCCGATAGTCCATTAATCTCCCAAAAATGCTACCGGCTTCATCACGGTTAGATCTTATACAAACAAGGTTCTTATATTCCAATATTACTATTGGAGGGGTACAAAGCCGACGGCCGAGACTGCCACCATTTATCAAACTGAAACTTTAGTGGTACATTTCTTGCGAAAATTCTGCGAATTTTATTCAACTTTACCAATTTAAAGTATATTCACGTTTTCAAATTCCAAGGAAATTCCATGTTAAAAGTATCCGAAATTGACGAGATTTGTGGATCTAGAGGAAGCGAGAAAGGTATGTCAGGACCACCCAAAACTGAGGTCTGACTGTCTCTGCTTACCCCTCTGGGAAACATGCATGAGTTTATTTATGTAGTTTCAACTTGTAAAAAACCTAAGAGGCCGAAAATAGTGCCGTATGTGGCCATTTTGTGGCGTGCCTTGGAAAAGGTATATTTGAGATGACAGGCTGATGATGATGATGGAAAATCAAAATGTGTTTGACGTGACAAATGGAATCAAAATGGTTAGCCTTTGGTTAGCCCCTTTGCGGCGTAGCGCAAAACAAATGGAGCATTTTTGACCATTTGAGTAGAGAATTATACCTTTGCTCAAGAAATCCATAACGCCCGATCTGGCTGCATCACCCTCCGTATCACACTTCACTACTGCTATAAAAATAGCAAGATAAGCTAGAGTCAACAAAGTAAATTTCTGACACATATTTAATTATTTTTAGTCTACTGCGTAATTATTCGATGATTAGCACTCGCCTGCCTTCGTATGACTGATGGGTTATTTGTCCGGATGCCAGGATATAAAGTGTCCCATCAGAGGACAATGGGCGGCGAGACCAAACACTCACGACGACAAAAGAAAGTGCCCAACAACGTGACCGAAGTGGAGAAATGCGGCCCCCGATACCGACACCACCTAAGGACTAATGTTGAATCATTAACGGACTTAGTGCTCCCGTTGGGCATTGAAAACCAGTGACGGATTTAGGCTTCTAATTAAAAAATTACATTGTGGTCTAATAATTTCATAGTTGCTAGCTCTGTGTCCAACATTAGGGCATAGTCCTCTCTCATTCTTCGAAATTCTAGCAAGTCTAAGCAAAGCCACGAAATCTATAATAGAATGAAAAAGAAAGTCAACTAGAGATTCATAATCATTGATTTTTTCATGTGGTGTACATAAATCTTATACAGGTAAAACAGTTCGCAGCATGTAAGGGCACTGCAATTTACATTTCAATGTAAAATATTATAAAACTTAAGGAAGAAACAAAATGTAAAAATTATAGGATTGTTCACGCAAATAGGAGATTCATCAGCCGACCTATATGCGGGGTGAAATTTATATCATTAGCATCCTTGTCTACCCATCAAACTGAACAACTGTTACTATGGGAGCAAAGCGATCAAATAAAAAAAAATCGGCTGTTGCATTCATTTGAGTTGAGTAGGCATTGCAGTTTAGTATGGTTTTTAGGTACTCCGATCGTTTTGTTTCCATCGTAAAAGTTGTTCACTTTGATGGGTAGACTCTTAGTTCATAAAAGGATGCTGATGATATCAATTTCATGTCAAAGATACTCGAACAAGCGATTTAATTGATGGATCAGTTCATCGAAAGCCTAAAACTTTATTAATTTCTACTAAACCACATGGGCCCAGTGCGGTTTAGTAGAGAAAGCGGTATGACACCTACAAAATTAGATGTTAAATTGGTGCTAACCATAAAATTATAATTACAAAGACGTGCTCTGATCGGCAATGCTTCGCTTCGATGATTCTTTTGAAACCTAAATCTTCTCAACCCAACAAACGCCTTGGTGTCATATTTTGAACTTGTGCCTAGTTGTTTATGATTGTGCGATTGTGTATATTTGTGCAAATTGTCTTTGATATTATTATATATGTAGGATTGACTTACCACGCATCGTATGAACATCATCTAAATTTCGTTACTTTTTATTGTTCGTTCTGTTATTGAAAATAGTGTTTGAGCTAAAGATTTACTGAAAATGTGAATTTAGCATTATTTTTCAAGATTTTTTATATACTGAAAAGATACAATTTAATGTAGACAAATACTTCGGGTGCGCGGGCCTGGCTGTATTCCCTTGCTCGGCGCCCCTTAAGTGTCCCCAGAAAGGGTAAGGTGAGTTGGGGTTTCTGGAGTCAGAGAGGGGCCGTTCTGTATGTAGAACTATATAATATTACCTATTCTTTGCCTTTATCATAAAGGTATTATACCAGGAATAGAGGAACTGACAGCTGAGAGAGAGATGTACTTAGTGGCACCACTGTATAATAGAAAGAGATACGTGACGCGAGGCAATAGAACCGTTTTTGGGAACTTATCAGCACAATAGACAGGGTAAATATTCGAGCTCTGTGAATCATTTGGGAATCTAAAGTGAAAAATACTAACACTATATCATTAAATTACCTAAAATTTCACGTTAGATTCACATTTATACACAGAACTCGAATTTTTACCGTACAGATTGGTGCCGATAAATTCCCAAAAAACGGTTTCATTTGACAACTCATGTTAGTTCCTCTATTCCTGGTATAATACCTTTATGGTCATTAATGTTCGCGGTGGCGCGCACAGACGGTTTTGATGTCATCTGGCGCAAGAAAACAACTTTTTTTTTTTTTGGACTGACATATACAGTTTGCTCAGGGAGCATTTACTGCTTTTTACTGCGGGCTTTTGGGGGTGGCCATACCAGTGACGGCGAAGCGCCCTGGTAGGTCACCGAACCAGTGATTTAAGCAACCTGCCCATGGGGCATCCCAGGGGGGTACGGACCTCGGCAATGGGCGTTGCTGGGATTACGCGTCGGGTTGGGAAGCGGGGATCGGTGAGAAAGGAAAACAGCGTTACTGGTGAGCAGAGTGCGCGGGAGCAGCAACAGCATCATGACAGTCATTGCTAAATAAATTTAATAGTCCTCTTATGTGCTCCCTCACACAGAGGACTAAATCTGTGTTGAAATTTGTATACAAACGTAGTCTAAGATTTACTAACCTTATTGTACACTAACATAGACTAAGTCACAACTGTTACCAATGGATCAATGTTGTCTACAAATAAATAATTTTTGTTTTTTTTTATTTTGAATACATCCCTGTTGAGGACATCTTCAGATCCTTATCGGTGCAGGCAAACAGGCACTGTTCAACCGCTGGCGCCGGTGAAAGTGACAATACACGAAATGAAGGAAGACGTCAATCAACCTCAATAAAATCATAGTACATATCAATAAATTTTGGTACATAATACAGGGTCCTTCTCAATATGCTGACACTTTTTTAAGGGGATGATCAGACCGTCAAACTGAACAACTTTCTCTTTGGCACCAAAATCGAAATCGCGAAAAAAAAAACAGCTCTTCGAAACAAAACTTTAAGTCCCATGTTAAACAAGTAAAAAGGTTACCATAAACTCGATGATTATTTGAATGACGAAAATGTCTGGTCTTGACAATGTCACACTATGTAATTTAATATTGGATTTATGTAATTGTACTTTGTATATTTTGTTTTGTTTAAAAGAAGTGTGTTGTAGAGTTTCTAGCCGCATCTTCTCTATAACGGTGGTAGATTCACGCGGTGGTGAAACATGACGTCAAAAAGTTATCTATGTGATATTATTTTGAATAAACAATTTTGACTTTTGACTGCAAACCTACTTGAGCCAAATGTATGGGACAGCAGATTTTTTTTCGCGATTTCGATGTTTGTCCCATAGAGAAAGTTGTTCAGTTTGGCGGTCTGATCATCCCCTTAAAAAAATGTCAGCATATTAAGAAGGACCCTGTATGAACATTTGTTTACAACTAGATACCCGCGCTTTTGCTAGGATTTTAACGTTTTGGATTACGATAAATTCTTTCTTAGCGCAAAATATCAAGAGAAAATAATACATCTATATCTATACAAACAGTAAATCCCGTAAATAATGGTCCAACGGTAATGGGAAGACAGCTTACCTAATTACCTAAAACTAATTTTAAATTATCTTAGAAAGACTCATAGGGTTACCAAGAATAATGTTTTTTTTTTTAATGTTTCTATTCATGTACCGGACTTGACCGGACTGCTAGTTTTTAACGCTGTCCCTGCAAATGGTAAAATTTACAAAATCTAATTTTTATATCAAAAATTAAAATATTTTATAATTAAAAAAAAATATATATCGTTATCATCCCAATTGTTGATTAAAATGTCAAATAGTTATAATACAAAATTAACAAACAAGGAACCCTTATACTTTCGTCCATTCTGTCTGTCTGTATGCCCCACCTCAATAACTCGCTCATTTGGGTCATTCTTCTTTACACGGAAAAATATGTTCAGATCAAATATCTTATAACTCTTTGGTTTTTAAAAAAAATCGGAATAAAAGATAAGTAGCAAATTTTTCTTAGTATTGATAGGTTATATCTTTATACATATTTGTTACAAATTTTTGGACAAAAAATTCAAAATTGCCCTGAAATGTCTCCCTCCGTGGTCTGTTCGGATTACAAGTCACCAACTTGCGTAGCCCTAAAAAAATATTAAACGATTTAATAATACAGTATTTGGGTATCCATAGCATTGTGTAGGAACTCTAATTCTATGCATGTTTGTTTCAGATTATTTCGCTGCAAATTTTGAAAATTATTCGCTATTCTCAAAGTGTTCCATAAATTGAGTATCCTTCCGTGGTCGTCTAAAAAATTCACAGTAGAAAATAAATTGGTAACCGGATCTTAAGTTTTTTATCTTCTAGCAACACTGAATGTTGCCTTGCAACCCTCAGTGCCACTTATGTTCAGACGAAACAAACACCGGTGACTCGTAAATTCATTCTTGTTTTAAAAATTTGAACGTAAAAGTTCATAGTTCCCTTCTGTTACTGTTTTATCTTGGTAAGTACTTCCAGGAATATTATAATTTTTTCTTGAACTTGCAGATAATTCGGTACTTTAATGAAAAACTAGATAACTTTTATATAACCTCCAAATGCAAACGCAACAAACCTAGTATTGTAACGAACTGTCCCTTCTGTGGTCATCCCTTCCGTGGTCAAGGTGACCACGGAAGAGACAAATGACCACAGAAAGGACGAAATTATAAAAAAGTGTATCCTTATCATTTTGTCGACGCCTTAGTAAACACAGATAACTGCAAAAAGTAAATTTTACTGAAAAGCAGTATAAAGAAAAAAAAATTTTTTTCGATACCTAATGAATTTCAATGAAACATAGTGAGTACTTAAAGGCCGTCGATTTTAGGCTAGTGACAATGCAGTGTAATAGTAAGTTTATGATCTGCTGTTGTACGTCTATAGCCTAAGTCTTGTTATTATTATTATTGTTATAGGTTAAACAATGCCCCGAAAGAAAAATCTGTCTGACGAAGAAAAAAAAGCGAAACGCCGGGAGCAGAAAAAGATGACGATGAGAAGATTAAGGGCGAAAGAAAATCTTAATCCAGCAGCTTTGGAAGAACGACGGCGCAAAGACCGTGAAAGATATCACAAAAAAAAAGGAACAGAAAAAGGTAAAGACTATTGAAGACTACACACCACGTGAACAAAGGGTTTTGCGCAGAAAGTGGCGAGAAAAGGCTCAAAAGTACAGGGAAAAACAAAAGGTGTTGAAAAGAGCTCAAAAAGTACTTGACACACCACCTTCAAGTCCAGGCCCATCGCATTCATCACGTTCACGTATTTTATCAGGCCGGAAAGTAGCAGCAAGAAATAGAAAAAGATTGTTAGCCGAAAATATTTACCTAAAATCGCGACTGCATACATTAGAATCAAAAATTGCACAATACCGAATGAAAGTTATAGGACATACAAAAAAAATTGAAGGATTACCAAGAGAAGGGGCCAACAAAAGCTGTGATACATTCCAAGATAATGGGAAAGAGAGTCTAAAGAAAGAAGTTGAATGTTTTTTGGAAGATGATGAATCGAGTAGACTGACTGCGGGAAAGAAGGAAACAATAATAAGAAACAAACAGAAAAAGCAAATCAGGCTACTAAACGATACAATGCAGAATCTTCATAAAAAATTCAAACTAAACATAAACCGGAAAATTTCATATTCTTTATTTTGCAAGTATAGACCATTCTGGGTTTTGATACCTAATGAAAAAACCCGAAACACTTGTCTCTGTATCATTCACACTAACGTCAGTAATTTAGTAAAGACTATGAAGAATTCTAAAATGATTAATTCAAGCACTCCCCTCGAATTAGTGAAGACAATTTGCTGTAACGAAAATAACAAACTAAAAGAACTCTGTTTAGAAAGAAAATGTCAAAATTGCATTGGAAAGGATCTGATTTTTAATCAATATAATGAAGAAGACAAAGTATTATACGAAAAATGGGGCTCAAAACGGGTGAATGTGCTAGTGAGAGGGAAGGCAAAGATTTGCCAAAAAACTATAAAGGAAACAGTCCTGCTGAGCAAGAAAGAAGCCGCAGACATGATAAAAGACAAGATATTTGTTTTTATGCAGCATCAAGCGAATATTTCACATCAATATAAGGAAATTTCTCAAATAAAATTGAACTTGACCCATGAAGAAGCATTACTGCACATCGATTACTCTGAAAATTACACATGTAAATATGGAGAGGAAATACAATCAGCACACTTTGGTGGCTCCAAACCACAAATTTGCTTGCACTCTATTATCGAGATACAGAAAGTGGTTTGCTCAAATCGGAATCATTATGCACAATGTCAGAAAACTTACGTCACGACCCCGTTCTGGTTTGTGCCCACCTGGATCCTATATTTGAAAGACTGAAAACTTTGGTTCCTAATCTAAAGAGTCTGCATACGTTAAGTGATGGTGCTACCACACAGTATCGTAACAAAAGTATGTTCCATTTAGTAATTAATCACATTTGCCTGACTTTGAATTTAGAGAAGTTTATGTGGCACTACAGTGAATCTGGCCATGGTAAAGGAGCGCCAGACGGGGTTGGAGGCTGTATCAAGCGGACTGCGGATAGAGGGGCAGCTTTGGGCAAAGACGTAAATGACTTTGAAAAATTGGTCTCTTATTTATTGGAAAATTGTCGAGGAGTGACCATTATCCCAATCAATGACAGGGGAATTGATGACATAGAAGAGCGTCTGAAAGATGGAAATACCCCCCCTTTTAAGGGTACCCTGAAGATACACCAGGTTCTGTGGAGTTATAAGTCTCCCTTGATATTGCGAGTAAGACGTCTTAGTTGCTTGAAGTGTAGTCCAGACGAGCATTGTAGTGATTATGAAATCGGAGTAATAAAAACTGTAAAACCAATTGAAGACAATACTGAGGCTCAAATTTCTCAAAAATCTATTGATATTTCACACAAATGCCAAACAGAAGAGAGAGAGATAGAGGAGGAAGATACTCATGACTTTCAAATAGAGGACGACGAGGCCCTCCGTTTAATCAAACCTCCAGTTAAGAAACCATGCTTATATGATGACGACACAACCGATTGTTCTGCAGACGATGATGATCCTGCAAAAACGTCATTAAATCATGTTGGTAAAAGCAAACATGATGCTAGTTCCGAAGCCTGCTTTTCCAAAGAGCCCATTGCAAATCTCAGTATCGGCCAACTGTCTGCTAAGCGAAAGAAAAAAAATTATAATATTATATATTCTTCAGACAGTGAAGATAGCCATGTTTGTTGCAAAATCAATGCATCTATTCATGACAGTGATAATGAAAATATCTTTTAAACCAATGAATATACAAAGAACCATGAGACCACCGGAGAGATGTCCCTTCTGTGGTCAGACTGATTTTATTTTTTTTTAAATAATTTTATGATTATTTTTAAGCACAACTGACCAAATTAAAAAAGAAGTCTTGTTTGTTTTTTTTCAATGATGATTGTTACCTTTATAATTTTTAAAATATTACTTTATGTTGACATTTTGTATCTTCTGTGGTCAAGATGGTAACTTCTGTTACCCTTTAATTTACGTTTTTCGGTATATTTCAGTTAATACTATTAGATGATCTCATTAAGTGCCATTTAATTTAATGTTATAAAGTCTTGCGCATAATACATAAAAATTACAGTCGTCAAAGCATTTTTATTTTTTAGAAAAAAAAAAGTTGTAAAACAAGAATGACCCATTTTTGAACCTTTTGAATCGAAATTTGGCATGAAGACAGATAAAAGTAACCCGAAAACAGAAATGTAGTAGTTATCTATGAAGGAAAAACATTTTTCAGTTCAGTTTGTTCATCAGTTTGATGGTCTAAACTAACCCCTTTAAATATTACTAGAGTGTTTTGTTACACCTTGTATACGACTAATAAGAAAATTATACATGATCATTGCAAATAGTGTAGGTATTGTATAGCGCGTTAAAGCTTCGAAATGAGTTTTATTTTCAGTTCCTTACATTTTCATCAACCTTTGATGGTAACTTCATGTGTGATAGAAAATTCCTTAATTAAAATTTACAGCAAAGCTGTTGTTTAGCAAACAAACATCATTAGCGTGAGATGTCGGATGTATATTAAATTTCGCTGCAGATTTAATACCTAATGAGTAGGGGTAAACCGGGATGCTTAAACAGGTGGGATAGATGAAAGATGAGCCACCTCCATTTTCGATAGAATATTTCGTGTTATCGATTTCACCGCGAACCGTATCTACCACCACAAGCGCCATCCACTGACGGCAGAGTAGTTTGACTTCGAGCTGAGTTTATGTGTTTTTATAGTAAAAAGTTAAAAAAAAGAGTTAATTTATTTGTTCGTTACTGCATTATATTAAAAGGTACGTATCATGTTGATTCATTATTATATTGTAAAACTAGTGTAGTTTGTTGAATGCAAAGCCTATTTGACCTGTGATTAAGAGTTTTTCGGAAATCTAAATAAAAGTAGGAACGGGTCGATAAATGATGGTTGAACCACCCCGCGGAGGGATGAATGAATAGTAATAATAATATTTTTCATTGACTTTATTTATGTTGCAGCTACAAATGCCGTTCCAGTCCAAAACTAAGCATATCACAGGGTATACATTTATAGTATAAAACATATTAATCACGCCGACCAAGTGGCAAAATAACGTATTTGAAAAAAAAAATAGTGGACTTACTTCGTATAGTGAGGTGTCGTTGGATAGGTCTTGTCCAATGGAACAATACTCCCATAGAAACTAAATCGATATAATGCTCTATCTTGACTTCTCGAGATATCTGCGTTCAAATTAAAAAATCGGGCGTACCTATCTCTAATTCTGAAAATGTTACAAAATATAGCAACCAGTTTCTGAAAAAAACCTGTAGCATAAATAAGACAAACTAGATGGCGTTGCAGGAAATTAAATCGCGCTATCGTTAAGTATCAACATTTTCTTTAAGTTAGATAACCGATCTAACAATTTTTTCTTATTCTATTTATGCAATGGCTAGGGAACAGTATCATGGGCGAGTCCGACACGCTCTTAGCCGGTTCTTAGTATCCCAAAATTATTAGAAGTTTATTCTGAATGCGTAAATGCGCGCTGCATACAAACGAAGACTGGTGATATTTTCAATAGTAACCAATTAAAGTCAATGACATTTTGCCTTTCATTTTGCAGAAACAATCTAGAAACTAATCTCTATGCTTGTATGTTGTCCGATTTTCGTTAAAATATACAGTCTCAATGCTAAGAGTAATTTAAGATTTGTATGAAAATCTTTGTGGCACTGTAACTTTAAAACTATACATTTTAACGAAAATCTGACAAGATACAAGCATAGAGATTACTTTCTAGATTATTTATGAAAAATTTTACTGACTTTAATTGGTTAGTAACCAGACTTCACACAGTAATATACCCCTAATGGAATTTATTTGTTTACACTCATTTTAAGACGTAAGGCATATTAAGAAGGACCCTGTATATGCAGGCCTCGCTAAGGTTGAAAAATGTAAAGAGTCGCGGGCCAACTTATCGTGGTTTTGTGTAGCTTGATGTGTCGCCGTGTGTAGGTACATCAATTATTCTGATCTTATTATTTTTATGTTTTTTTTTTTGAGTAAAATAAAGAATCTATAAAAAACCATTACAGTCCATTGACACGAAAAGAGAAAGGAGAACAATATTCAAAATAATCCAAATATTTTATTGGAAACAAATTATATTCGCAGCGTAACAGGCGAAGTATTTGCTTATTGTGAAAAAAAAGGAAATTGAGAAATAAAATTATATATTTTCTGAAACATATCATTTATGAAAAATGTTTAGCTTTAGTAGGGCTGCTACTTCTGGAATTTTCCGGACAGTTCCGGTTTGATTGTACTTTGTCCGGAAATTTTCACACAAATGAAGAAAGAAAAAATATGAGTAACAAAATACACGTTTTTGATAAAATCAACCGTCAACAAACAACACTAGGTAATTATAACAATTACTGACAATTATAATTTCCATGGAAAGTACACAATGTAGGTACATGATAATTAATGTTTGGGTACTGATTAATCACTATTTATTTATATTTAATATAGTGTGCACGATACAGGTTGAAATGGATATCATATTTAAACTAAGAGTCTTCCTATCAAACTGAACAACTTTTCTGTGGTGCAGATTTGCACGAAGAACAATGTATTTATTTATGTGTCAGGAATTGCCGCATACGAGGTTATGGCTACCAGAAATACCCTGCATTGAAGCACATCACCTTGTTTTAAAAATAGTTTTAAAAATATTTCATACTGGAATTTTTGCAAAAGTCCGAAATTTTCTCCAGATATTTTTTCTGGCAACACTACCTTTAGGCACTCTTATTCGGGAGTTTGCTTGGCGCCATTGCTCTTGCTGTGTTTCGTCGTATTTGAAATTCGTAAAAAAGTGGTTTTAGTGATATTTGTGACATAATTTCATATTCGTATACAGACGATGAAACTAAACAACTTTCCCTAAGTAAAATGGGTCTAAGACGAGAAAAATTTTGGACCTCCTCCGATAGAAAATCGATCGGCTTTTCCGCACAGTCCGCACTTTTGTATGAAAGGTCCAAAAATTTTTCATGTTTTTCGACCCGTGTTCCTTAGGGAAAGTTATTTAGTTTTATCCTATCTGAATACTCTTAAAATTATTCAAATAATATTAAAATAGTGGGGTAAACTAATAACGACTTTTAAAAGTAGAGTCTACGTTTGTTACGTACACGATTTTTGATTCAGGTCCTTAGTTCTGCTCGAATTGTCCAATATGTCGGTATTATAAACGAATATACAGGGTGGTCCAAAATGTGACGTCCAAAAATTTTTTTTAGATTCCTTACACCTGGGTGTATCCGAAAATACCCCATGTATGTTCCGCGATTTTTTGTAGTTTAGAAGTTATGATTTTTTAAATGTATATTTCGAATTTTCTGCCGGAGCGACTTAAAATAATCGTAACTTGTTTAATAGTAAGGTTTTTTTATTTATTATTTTCTCGAAAGTGATCGTCTTGAATCACCCTTTCTACTTTATTATCAACTACACAACGTTATTCATTACAAGTTACCGACAAAAGGGACGAAAGTAAAAATTTTAGGTTTGAGTTGAACGGAGCAAAATTTTCAAAAATTTCTTAATAATACAAAATTAATGTTTCATTGGTTCAAACTAATTTTAAAAACTCCAGCAGTTTGTCAGCTTACCAAATAATAAAAAAAAAGTTGTTCTTAATAGGCGATTTTACGACGAAATTGGCTTCAGAACTTAGTTAGGTGAGAATGCATTAAAAAAAATGTTGTCGTAAAAAATGTTTAAGCTTATTTTTTTTTTCATTTTTATGGCCTACATTAGCAAGGCATCAAAAGCATTCAAATAATCTCAAATTGAACGATCAGTGACACATTTCATTTTCTGTTTTTAGACATGAAATTATGAAAGCTAGAATTAAACCAAAATCTACTTCAAGGCCAATCACACACAATGACACAAAGCAATAAATAACACGTTTCAAAGGCGCCAGGCCAGTAAGGTCTTTCTCTTTCGCACTGTTATGGTTGCGTAGAAGTACGAAAGAGAAAGACCTACTGTCTTGGCCACAAAAGTCAGCCGTGCGCGCTAGGGGTTTTTTACCTGCACTTCCCTCTCCCCCCTCTCCCCATACATTCTCCGTAGCATCTCACTGTATCGTCCGTCCGCTAGTCGTTCACTCACTTCCATCGCGTGTGATACTACTTGACGTTGCTTCTTTCCGATACCGATATTTTGAACCTACTTTCGCTTTGTTACTGGACTCCGATTTGCCTTACGACTGACTTGTGCTTGTGTTACGGACTCCGATTTGCCTTACGACTGACTTGTGCTTGTGTTACTGACGGCAACATGAGTAATTTTAGTCTAAGCCAGTACGCAGAAATGCACTTTTACTATGGTATGGCCAAAGGAAACGGTCATTTAGCCGCAAGGCTATATCGTCAACAACTGGACCGGCGAGGAGAAATACTGGACCATTACCCGGACCATAGGGTATTTATTAATACTCATAATACGCTGATGGCCGGGCGTATCCCCGGTCGTAGCCAAAGGCACGAAGGAGTACCCAGAGTAGATCCGGACAGAAGAGATGAAGTCATCGCAGCTGTAGAAAGAGACTCTTCTACGAGTTCCAGAGCAATAACCAGAAGGACTGGAATACCACGGACCTCAGTTCTAAGGATATTGAAAAATGGTATGTCGTTTTGTTTTTTATTTACACAAAACATAAATCACAGATACAATGCCAGGTATTAGACTTCTTCCTGCCTAGGTGGTGAGTAATAGTCCTTTTCTTTTTTCAGAAGGCTACCACGCTTACCACATTCAGCGCGTTCAGGAGCTACAAGCTTCAGATTACCCTAGAAGAGTTGCTTTCTGCGAAACAATGATACAAAGGTGTCAGGAAGACCCAGATTTTTTTAATAAGATCTTATGGACCGATGAATCCCGTTTTGAAAACACTGGAGTATTTAATATCCATAACTATCACAGCTGGGAAATTGAAAACCTACACCTTGCAAGAGCATCAAATTTTCAACATCGATACAGCGTAAACATGTGGTCGGGAATTGTAAATGGAGAACTGATTGGGCCTTTCGAGCTGCCGTCTAGGTTGAATGGAGACACATATCTAAACTTTTTGCAGAACAACCTTTTTGAATTGCTGGAAGATGTAAACTTGGAAACAAGAAGGCACATGATATTCCAAAATGATGGTGCTCCTTGCCATTACGCACGCCAAGTGAGGGGGCACCTTAATGAAACATACCCGGGCAGATGGATTGGGCGTGGCGGCCCAATCGAATGGCCTGCACGTTCACCGGACTTGAACCCAATAGATTTTTTCATTTGGGGTTACTACAAAGAAGTTGTCTATGCTCAGCAAACTAACTCCGAAGAAGAACTGAGACGAAAATTGAGAGAAGCAGCGACGAAAGTCAGACAAAATTCAAGCGCTTTCCGCAGACTAAAAGATAACTTTTTAAGACGTTGCCGATTGTGTATCGAAGTTGAAGGGCGTCATTTTGAAAATCTTCTTTAATAAAGTAGTTGAACTTAATTTGTGTTTTCTTTTATTGATGCTAAAAATAAACCAAAATAACCGTATTAATAAAAACTAAACTAAGCTTTTTTAAAATAAAATGTTTTCTAATGTGTCACTGATCGTTCAATTTGAAATTATTTGAATGCTTTTGATGATGCCTTGCTAATGTAGGCCATAAAAATGAAAACAAAATAAGCTTAATATTTTTTTTTGACAAAATTTTTTCTTTATGAATTCTCACCTAACTAAGTTCTGAAGCCAATTTCGTCGTAAAATCGCCTATTAAGAACAACTTTTTTTTTATTATTTGGTAAGCTGACAAACTGCTGGAGTTTTTAAAATTCGTTTGAACCAATGAAACATTAATTTTGTATTATTAAGAAATTTTTGAAAATTTTGCTCCGTTCAACTCAAACCTAAAATTTTTACTTTCGTCCCTTTTGTCGGTAACTTGTAATGAATAACGTTGTGTAGTTGATAATAAAGTAGAAAGGGTGATTCAAGACGATCACTTTCGAGAAAAAATAAATAAAAAAACCTTACTATTAAACAAGTTACGATTATTTTAAGTCGCTCCGGCAGAAAATTCGAAATATACATTTAAAAAATCATAACTTCTAAACTACAAAAAATCGCGGAACATACATGGGGTATTTTCGGATACACCCAGGTGTAAGGAATCTAAAAAAAATTTTTGGACGTCACATTTTGGACCACCCTGTATAAGGTGTAAAAAAATTATGTGAAACTATTTTAAAAGGATGATTAGACCATCAAACTGAACAACTTTCTCTATGGGACCAATATCGAAAAAGCGAAAAATCAATATGTGGTCCCATACATTTAGGTCGAGTAGGTTTGTATGGAACAGCTGTTTTTTTTTTTCGCGAATTCGATATTGGTCCCATAGAGAAAGTTGTTCAGTTTGATGGTCTGATCATCCCCTTAAAATAGTTTCAGCTATTTTTGTTAGACCTTATATGTAGAAAAGATATGTATGTATGTGTGTGTTTATTATAGATTATTTTATTTGTAATTATATTTATACACTTGTTGTCATTTCTTTATTTTGAACTACACCGCCTACCAATTTTTTCGTTTGTTAATTCCTCAACCCTAAGGTTGTATGGAAAAAATCGCTTTTTAGCTATAAGACGGCCTTATTTTTACCTACTTTTAATTCTTTATCTGTATTCAAATGTATGTTCTGTTTTGGTGTGCAATAAATTATAATTGAATTGAATTGAATGTACTTATCGCTTCTACAGTTATTTATCACTCCATTTCTGCAAGTCTCGGATAAATAATAAGTCAGTTGGCTTAGAAATCGAACTGAAATTGTAATAAGTAATTATTCAAATGCCAATCAGCATTTACTTTCAGCACATTACACGTATGTACTTAGTTTACTCAACGTTGTGAAAGTACATTATTAGAATAATTAGTGATATCATGACTGGCGTCCAAGCCACATATTAAGCATAATAGATCGTGTGCAGTGATAGGCATCAGTAGTCGCGGCACGTTGCTTGTAGTGAAACTCCGGTCGTCTGCAAAGTGTAGGAACATTCCGTGACTCTGCATACAATCACAGACATTGTTTGGCGAAACAGGTCAATTTCCAGAGAACAGAGAACGCAAGAAATTCATATCTTTCGGCACATGCACGACGAAAATGTCGAAGGACTGTTAATTGGGTGGCTTGGAATTTTTTGAAGTATTTTCCTCGAAAACAACGGTTTTAGGCATGTTAGAGAGAACAGAGCCCCTAGACAAAGTGCTTTCGATTAGCGTTAACGACAGTAGAAAGCATAAAAAATGTATGGACTTGACGTATGGTGACCCATACAAACGTCAAAATGTTTCGATCGCCAATGTCAAATCCATACATTTTGTCCGTTTCTACTAGCGTTGACGCCTATAGAATGCCACTTTGTCTAGGGGCAGCTTTAGTCACGTAACGTAGTCAGACAGAAAATTTTCAAAAGTGGTTGCCGGATTGCTACCCTTTTCTTTTTTCGAGAAAAGGAGTTAATTTCTTTTAGGCTCACAAACGGTAACGTTTATTGATTACTCTGTAAAAACATAATTAAATTTATTATAGTAATCGGACGAAAGATTAGGTAAAAATGCCACCGGAATTATGAAATCAATATAAAAATGCACCGTTTTGACTTTTTTGCTAAGATTATTTTTTCCTGTTAAAACGGCACATGTAAAGCAACGCGTGTATAGGAACGTCTCTAGATGTTCATACGAAAATAAAAAATAAACGACCAACATATTTTACCAAGACAAGATGTGCGCGAACTGTGATTACGCGACACTCCGTTTTGATGAGGTATAGCTAATATTACCAATGTAATCTAGAGATTATGAGAAACAAATCGACAGGAGTTCCATATCTAAACGCCAACTGTACGGTAACATTTTTGGTGGCCTATTTCCCGTAGCTGGAGAAATTGACTCCTTTAGAAATAAGGTAATAATGAATCTCTTAATTTGAATTTTCCGCTTTGAAAACAGAATCGTAAAGTAGTCAGGCTGAAAATTTTTGTAAGTAAAAAAGTACTCATGAATAGTTAAAGTGAAAGGGATACCTACCTAAGTACATTATCATTTCCTTTATGACTTACGGACGAATAAAACTTGGGTAGGCATTTTAATTTCACTCATTATTTGTTGGACTCATAGGATGATTTCAATTGAAAATAATACCTGCCTCCGTGGTCTAATGGTTAAGAGCATTGGGTCATTAACACAGCGGTCGTGGGTTCGATTCCCGCAGAGGACACCTTTGTGCATTTTTCCCCAGTTGCTAAGGACATTGCAGGCTAAATCACTCGAATGTCTGAAAAGAAAGATGATTCCGTGCTTCGGATTATCACGTTAAGCCGTTAGGCGGTCTGGAAAAACTCTGGACACTAGGGTTTGCTGCCCACACGATAAGAAAAAGAATCGAAAATCACGCATCTTAGAATTATCTTGCATGCAGAAGAGTGAATCATAAATACATTTTTGTTACCTTATACTTATACGACCAAATCAAATCAGCCCACATCAACCCAATGCTGAGCTAAGGCCTCCTTTTTATTGCGCCACTCCTCACGGTCCTGTGCCAATCCGTTCCATGTTCGACCCGCAACCCTTACAATGTCGTCTGACCATCACTGTCTGTAGTGTGTCTGTCACTTATACGAACTGAGCAAAAATTAATCTTTACAAAAATATTAATAAAATAATGTTTGTTCAGTTACCTACTCTAGCATTTTCTTACGGCAATATTATCGAAATCAATTTAAATTTCTCACCGTTTAACCGGTTTATCAATAAAGTTACGTAAAAAAACAACGTAACCTAACAAAAAGAATAACTTCAAAGATTTCGCTTTCTTTAGGATCGTTCGTCCCTTCCATTCGGAGGCGCTGGTGTGGGTTGCGCGAGCGCGCTCAGTCCCACTGCAGCGATGCGTACGCTCGCCGCGATTGTCATGCTGGCGGTGTGGTCGTGCCGGTTGCATGCACACCAGACAGACCTTTCCCGCCTACTTCCCGCACTTGGAATACGCGACCACGACCCTGTGCACCGTCTTGTAACGTGTAGCGAAACGATCGGACCTTCCAAATGTTTGAGCGCGCTAAGTCTGTGGCGAGCAGAAAAAGCTGTCAAGAAATTCGAGGGAGATCAGCAACCTCAATTCAATGTTACTGCAGACGTGGAGCGGTTTCCGTGGATGAAGTACAGCAACAGTTCAGATGAGGAGTTGTACTCCGAGCTTTGTGATGGGGCTGAGAAGCTTCTCCGGCATCGACCACTCTCACTCGAGGTTTCTGGCTACACGTTGGATTTAAAGTCTAAAGGCGATGGAAGACTTAAAGTGAATGTTTTTAAAAGTATGTATATTACATTCAGTTTTTAATTAATTAAAAATTTCATTTGGCTGATAATATTAATTGAAGCGTTGGAATTGTGTCCTCAGGCAGACATTGTTCTCGAAATAGGGGCGTTTGATGGAATGTAATAATTATTCTGTTATTCATGCACAACATTAAAATTAATGTTTTCACATGCGACTTAATTCTGTTCGAGTTAATTAATTTATAGCACGAATTTGGTGGCTATCGTACCTACTGGGTGTTACAAAACAAAAATAAACATTTAAAACTTTTAAGGGGGATGTTTAGACCATCAAACTGAAATATGTCCTATAATGAGGAGTTGTTCAGTTTGATGGTCTAATCTAAACCACCCTCTTAAATTTTTATTAGTATTTTTGTAACACCTTGTATATAGGGTGTAAACTTAAATGCGTTACATACTTTAGGGGATGCTTCAGACAATCAAACTGACCAACATTGAAATCGCAAAAAAAATCAGCTGTCCCAGACAAAACTGCTGTATGGGACTCAAATGTATGGGACAGCAGATTTTTTTCACAGGTAGGCTCCATAGTGAAAGTTGTTCAGTTTGATGATCTGAGATCACCGTTTCAGTATTTGCTAGGCTGTCACTTACACCCTGTATAGTTCATCATACCTTTACATTGTTATGAAATGTAAATGTCTAGGAAATTCCAGTAGGGATTTTACCTAAAGGATATACACTTTATACAGTCAATTTCCATTTGACGACCCGGTTCGTGTAATGGTTTCCATAACAAAAAGCCTTACTAGCTTACTTGGGATCATTACAATGTAGGTATGTCTGCCAGTTGCATGTACGTTTTTAAAGTTAATCCGCCATTAAATCTCTTGCTGTCACTTTTTGTCTAGTTGACGTAGTAAAAGCTAGCAAGAAAAAACCGGCCAAGTGCGTGTCGGGCTACGCGCAGGGTAGGGTTCCGTAGTCGCCCGTCACAATAAACGGGCTTAGAAGGGGGCTTTTTGTTTTATACTACGGTTTAACGGCTAATAAAGTCTAAAAATCAATTTTAAAAGTTGGTCGACTATTACTCGTTAACTTTTAAAGCCTAAAAAATATTGCCTCCCCACTTTTCGTGTAGGAGAGGTATCCTAAAAAAAAATATTTTTCAAAATTCCTTGTTGAATTCGGAACCCTAAAAATGGCAACTGACCCCAACAGCACAAATGTCTACAAAATATCAAATAGAAATCTACAAAATATCTATTGATCTACAAATTATCTAATAGGTATCTGGTAGATATTCTGTGCTGTGTGAGGACCGTATTACGAAATACGCATATTTATGAATATCGCATACCTAACTTGAGGAGGGAACATGTTGGTTTGGGACGGGTTTAGCGGTCTTGGCGTTTGGTTTAAAGGAATGCCAGCCTAGCATAACAAAGTGCTGTTAACTATAATTATTTTCCTGCAGGGCTATTGTGTTAGTTTCCATTTATATCGTTTAGAAGATCGTTAACGTAGTATGACTGTACTAGGAGATTTTTAACTTATAATTTGTTTCTATGATCACCACATCCATTGTCTGAAATTAATTAACTAAATCAATTAATTTAGCAGAATCGCTAAGAACAGCCAAAAAACACCATGCCCATTTGATACCTATTGAATCGGGTAGTTACACAATAAGACCCCTGCACGTCTAGTATGACAACTCTACACGCGCGCAAAGCGCCTTCGCTGCATAGAAAATAACCTGTTTCCGCGCTTAACGGAGAGCGAAAGCAGCGCTTCTTTTTTTTTCTTTTTTTTTTGACTGTCATGTACAGTTTGCTCATAGCATTAACTGCTTTTTACTGCGGGCTGTTGGGGGGATGACACCAGTGACCTGGTAGATCTACCGAACCAGTGAGTTAAGCAACCTGCCCGACAGGCACCCATAATGGGTACGGACCTCGGCAATGGGCGTTGCTGGGACTACGAGACGGGTTGGGTAGCGGGGATCGGTGAGAAGAAAGCCGCGCTTCCTGCGACTTGTAGTATAGGAAAAAGCCGAGTCGCGCGCAGGTAGAGAAATCATGCTAGACGTGCAGGTCGTACATCGGTAACAAATCGACATTGTGTTTTTTGACAGTTCTTGTCGATTCTGCTACTTAATATTTCGTTAATTCGCCAGTCATACATTTTATACGTTACAGATTTTGTATTCAATATAGGGTCCAACTTAATATGCTGACACTTTTTTAAGGGGGTGATCAGACCGTCAAACTGACCAACTTTCTCTATTGGACCAACATCGAAATCACGAAAAAAAATCTGTTGTCCCATACATTTGGCTCAAGAATTTTCGAGATTTCGATGTTGGTGCCCTAGAGAAAGTTGTTCAGTTTGACGATCTGATCATCCCCATAAAAAAGTGTCAGCATATTAAGAAGGACCCTGTATATTTAATAGGAAGCACTGGTCCAGACACAATAAGATATTCTACTGTGTTTGGAATTGCGACCGACGAGGGGTTCATAAGGAAACTATGAATGAAAACACAATTTCTTACCGGTGACGATACGCTAAAAACACGTGTCTTACTTCCTGTTTTCACGCAGGTCTACCGCAATCACAAACTGTTGTAAAACCGCAATCATGTAAAGCGAAAGCAGTCGAAGGAAAGTAGAGCAATCATGCCACATCGATAACAACTTCATTTTCTACAATCTAACATTAAACTTTAATTTCTTTCAGCTTCAGACGAGGCATCTGGTCGGAGCAGCATGAAGAAAATGACGAAGAAATTCTACAACATACTACCGTACCTAATGGTACCTGGACTTATCATGTCTGCGATTTTACCCTTCGTTTTACCTGCTTTGAAGCTGATGACAGTTGCAGTAGGCATGCTGAATAACATGGCGCTTTCAGGTGCAGTCTTTACTCTCCTCAGGAACAATGCCTTTAGTCACGATAACTACGAGAAGAGGATTATTTACCTCAATGAGGGATACAAGAATGAAAAGATGACTCCAGTTTACTTTGAACATGTCGACGTCCCCGATGACGTAGGATCAGAATATTCCAGTAGTAATATACACAGTGTAACGAGTAATATTAAAGGCATGAATGTTGAAACTATAGAAGAACTTCCACCAAATCCTGAGTGGATAAAACAGTTCTATGGTATGAAAGTGAGAAGGAACAGCAAGGATAAAGGGAATCGTGTAATAAAACAGAGAATGTGATTAATATTCTTGCCCTCATAGTTTAAGTTGTTACTAGTCTAATTTTTAAAACATTCTTGAGTATGATGCTTTAATTTATTCTTAATAATTTATTGTTATTAGGTAGTGTTATAAATAATTAAGCGGTCTGGTTTTTGAATGTGATTGATTTGCGAATGATTTAAAAGATACTATTAAAATGAAATAATACTGTTATTCTTTTGTTATAACCTAACTCTGGGTTTCTCAAAGTGTGGTACTCCTAGAGGTATATCAGTTGGTTATAGGTACGCGGTATATTTACCTACGTTCTTAATTGTTCCGAAAATTTGGTAAATTTTGGAGAAAAAGGATCCATAAAAATTCTTCTCATGACTCGTTTTTCTTGTTCTTCGTTCTATAAAAGAGTACGTACGCGCTCTTCTGGGAAATTTAAAAGAGGTAGATGGGGCTATAAATTTGAGAAACCTTAGCCCGATAGCTCATTATCTCAGATAGCTCTGTCGGTAGTGACCCTGTCTGCTGTGCCGAGGGTTGCGGGTTCGAATCCCGTAAGGGACAAATATTTGTATGATAAATATGAATATCTGTACCCGAGTCATGGACCTTTTTTATCTATACATATAGGGTCCTTCTTAATAAGTTGACACTTTTTAAGGGGATGATCTGACCATCAAACTGAACAACTTTCTCTATGGGACCGATGTGCAAATCGCGAAAAAAAATCAGCAATCCCAATTGTATGGGACAGCAGATTTTTTTCGCGATTTCGACATTGTTCCCATAGAGAAAGTTGTTCAGTTGATGGTCTGATCATCCTCTTAAAAAACTGTCAGCATATTAAGTTGGACCCTGTACCTATAATATGTATTCTAATTAAAATTAAAGATTGAAAAAGTCGGGCGGCGAGCGCTAAGGGCGAACGGGCTTCGAACCCACGACCTGCCTATCCGGTGCATATGTATTCTATATCGTTGTCTAGTCATCATAACACAAGTCCAGGCTAGATTCTCGTACTTTAAATGTGACTAGATAATGTGTGTGACAATGTCCTAGATATTTATTTATTATGCAAATGAATGTTAGATGCAGAACATGCATACTAAATCATGGAATTGTTAACCTGAAAATTTATTTGCCTTTACATTTAAACTCATCGAGTCATCACATTTGGAGATTCACACTGTCAACAACTTTGACGATAAGACTAGCTGCTGGATCGCCAAAAGAAGGCCATTATAGTGTATTAGAGTTAACCCGCGAATTCATCCGCATAAATAATATACCAGATTTTAAGTCAGTTCATATATAAGCTATCAAACAAAAAAAGTTTCATCAAAATCGGTTTAGTAGTTTTCGCGTGATGCTGTTACAATCATAGAAACAAACAAACAGACAGACAGACAAAAATTCTAAAAAAAGGTTGATTTGGAGTCCGGGATACCTAAAAACCATATCGTAAACTTTTTCATGTAAATATTTTCAATGTACAGACACACTTCTACTACAGTTTTATAATCGTGCAAAGTCTTGTACCAAGAAGTACTTCGTACGTAATCACACTAGCGCAGTGGGTGGAGGGGTAACCGTGAATTACCCGTCCACCCACCAGTGGGAAAGTCCAGTGGGTGGACGGGTCGGGTTGGGAACCATGTCATCGAAATCGTGGTCTAGAATGAAGAACTGTTTGTGCAGCACTGAACAACATAAAAATTGTCATTGGAGTTCTTCAATACTACCACAGAAACCGCGTAGAGTGCTTCATTTACCACATGCATGATGGTTTTGATCATTCACCCGTCGCACATTTTATGCATTTAATTTTGAACCGATTTTGATGAAACTTTTTTTGTTTGATAGCTTATGATCTCTCTTAAAATCTGGTACATAATTTGAGCGGACGAAGAGGTGGGTAAACTCTAGTTATTTATATTTCGCTTTCGCTTGCCCGGACGATTGAGACGGGGCGCGTGGATGCATTTCTTTCAACAATAAAATATATTAGATTAGTGTAAAACTGGACGTCCTGTACTACAGGACGTAAGGATGCGCCCCGTCTCAATCGTCCGGGCAAGCGAAAGCGATAATACACCTCTATTTTTAATCACTAGAATATCTTTAAGGGTGTATTCAGATAATGAAACTTAACCAATTTCCCTTAAGGAACATGGGTCGAAAATCGAAATTTTTTTTAACTTTCAATCAAGAGCGTGGGATCAGGTAATCAATTTTCTACGGGTGGTTCGAAATCATTTTTCAACCTTAGTTTCATAATCTGAATAAGCACTAAAATTTTCTAGTAATCAAAAAATTAGAATGAATAGAGACTAGAAAGATAAAATGACCAACCTTTTTTCGAAAAAAGAAACTACTAACTATACAATTATAGTTTATTGAGTAACCTAAACTAAGTAATAAATAAAATCTTCAGACCAACATTGGGAAAATGCTGTAGAAGGCGTTGATGTTAAAGTAACACTATAAAAGACCCAGTCAAACTTAAAAATCAATGACAGTCACCGTCCAAGCAATGATGACAACATTTATAATAATCACAATTTAGACTAAACAATATTTACATAAAACATAAACCTCAACACTTTCAATAACACAACTTAAATTCAGATATTTCGGTCAAAAAGACATGATTCCATGTCACACAAATCAATCGCTTACATTTATTTCAATTCGCTTTGTCTGTACAGGATGTAATTGGAGACAGTTGCATTACTTTAAAGGGTGATTGTACTCATGATACTGAACAACTTTCCCTATGGAACCTATAGGAAATTATAAAAAAAAAAAAATGAAAATGCGTTATCAAACGCAATAAGCTGATAAAACGTTTGTAGGCATTGACATGCAAAGTAATAGACACCGGGTCTAGTACTAAATTCTCGAAAAAAAAGTATGCGAGACTAGCCTACACAAACCTAAGTACGTGTATAGCAATATAAACCAACTAAAACATTGAAAATGCTGAAATTCTTTTTCATTTTGCTTGCGTACTCTTAACCCCATCGCGGCATGGCCTGCGGCGCGCGCGCGCGTGCGCGTCGTCGACCGATCAAACAAAGACTGTCGCGTAATTAGTTCTCTTTATATATTTTGGTGCTCTTTTGAGCGCGGACCCAACGTCTAGTTGTTGGTAAGTCAATGTTTGTAGGTATGAAAAGTTGAAATTTTGTTTTGCTAATTAGGTTCCTTGGGGAAAGTATTGCAACTGTCAACACTTATATCTGGATGATCTGACAATCAAACTGAAGAAATTTCTGTACAGGACCAAAAACGAAATCGCTAAATCAGCGGTCATGTCAGCATTTGGGTCGAGTAAAATTGCAGTTTTGAGCGGAACACCAAATCTTTTTTCGCTCTTTCATCGTTGGTCCCGTAGAATGAATCTTGTAAAGTTTGATGATCAGATCATCCACTTAAAAATCCATCACAAACAAACCATCACAAAGGACCAGTCATAATTTAATACAAAAACTATTCCGTTTTTCTATGGACGATCTCAGCTAGCTGTTTGTCTTCATCGGGCATGTCTTTGTCGTCCCAGCCCCAGACAGGATTCTCTGGATGGTGGTGATCCTCGTCACCGGGTTCTACGATCTTATCCAGTGGATGAGATCCGTCTCCTGTTCTTGCTACACGTTTTCGGATCATATCAGCTGACACTGTCTTCAAATCATACGCGAGACCTGTAAAAAGAAGACAATTATGTTTTCAAGAATCATAATATGCATCTTGTAAAGGTTCCTTCTTCAATTAACTGATGGATTTTGATAAAGATCCCAATTTCACCGATCCAAACTGAACAACTTTCACTATGGAACCACCCTTAGGAAACGTGAAAACAAATCTGCTGCTCCATACAAAACAGTTCCGACCCCCCCCCCCCCCCCCTCCGGTGTCCCCGTACCGACACGACTCAAATGTATAAAATATTTGATTTTTTTTCACGTTTCCTGAGGGTGGCTATTCCATAGGATTCTGACACATTTCTCCGACAGTAGATTCTCCGGCGAATGGTTCGCCTAATGTACGAGTGAAAGCTGTTCAGTTTGACGGCCTGAATTCACCGTTTCAGTATTTGCCAGGCTGTCACTTACACCCTGTATAGGCATCGGTTTGTTTTATACGCTGCGTTTAAGCTTTTCTTAAATAAATAAATCAGATATAAGTAATACTTTATTGTATACCAAAAAATAAACAGCAAAATAATAAAGATAGAAGATAAGAGGAACACAAAACCTGGAGGAGAATTTATTCAGATTTCCATAAAAAAACTGAAATAAGAATAAAAACTCGCCAAGTTTCGTTAAAATAATTCTGATCGGTTCCGTTGGATTATGAAGATAACCCAATATTTGTCACATTTCAGCATGTAAATTAAACGACAGATTCCTAGACGAATCCAAACTCTACATTTTAAATCTTACATTGAACTACATAACACCACAAAACATACTCTGAGAATTGTCCTGCATGGGGAAAAATATTTAGTACCTACTTACTATTTGTGACAACTATGTTAGCCTCAGATCAATTAATGTTAGCAGACATGACTAGAAAATTTGCTTGTATAAGCAGATTTTTGCCAGTGGCGAGTAACCTTGCCTGCCGTGCAGGAGGCGATGGTTCGATCCCCGTCTAGGCCGACTCGTACCAATGAGTTTTTCGGAATTTATGTACGATTTGTAACACCACTGGCTTTTCGGTGAAGGAAAACATCGTGAGGAAACCTGCATGCTTCAACTTCGATGTATGTATTGTATCGTACCTACTGTCCATTATAAGTGGCGACGGGCTCACCCCCTGTCACACTGGACAGAGTTTCGGTTTCTACTGGTGAAACGTGGAGTTCTGAGGTTTCAGAATGTCTCCGACCCCCTCGGGGAATATAGTCGTGAGCATATGTATGCATGCAAGTAGATTTTTATTAAATCTGCCAGAATTCGATTATTAATAACAACATCTAGTAAAGTCTTCTAAAATAAATTGTTGTCACATACCTATACTACTAGATAATTTTCTCCGTGTGCATGAGACAATCGAAAAAACTATAAATAAAACTAATACTCGCGCACCGAGGGTTCTGTACCACACAACACAACATAATAACTAAAAAAATATTTTGTTGTTCTGGACCATTAACACGAGACAGACTTACACTTGGACAGTTTTTGTTATTTGTGGTTATATTGTAGAGTTTGCTCTATAATCACTCCAAGTTTGACGCTTGTATGTATTACCGTTTTTACGATAGAGCGAGAAGAAAAAACGTTGATAAAAACTAGTTTCTTGTATGAGGACCCCCCTTAAATTTTAACTTTTTGTCATTTTTATTATTTGTTAACAAATCCGCCGTTATTATGGTTCAAAAGTTACAGCCCTAAATAGGTAGGTCGGACGGACGGACGGACGGACGGACTACTTCTAATATAATAGTAGAAGAAACGATTAATTTTGTACAGATCTTTATTTTGAGGAAACTACCTCATTTCTACCTATTCCTACTACAGGAATGAAATATTTGTAGCCATAACAATTATTACTGTTCCATTATTAAACACACTTTCCTCACAATGAATATGAGGATAAATGGAAAATCGATATCGATATCTACTGACGTAAAAACCTCTTAGTGATATTGGAATTTGTAGTAGGTAATAAATTATCAAAGGCTCTAAAATAGTGCGTTATTTCTGCAATCTAGGTATCTTACATTCCTATTTAGTTAGCTGATCATAATTTCAACGCTATTTGTTCCTAAAGGCATATGACAGGATTAAGCCCAGAAGGGAACATCAAATTTAATTTAGTTGGAATCGATGATATATTCATTCTTAATTTCTCGCACTATTCATTAATCACTAGAACTAAAACTAGGATTTCAAAAAAATATCAAATATTGTAACGACTATTATTGTTTTAGGGTCCATTTAAAAAGATGTAAAAATCTATCTAAGTCTAGGAACAATAATTATTGTTCCTTGACTTAGTCTCTTAAAAGATATTCGTCTGAACCTATGGTTCGGCCAGATTTCGGGCATTCAAACGCTCTGAATATTCACTCAATGATGGGATGGGAGTCACGTTGCAAGTCTGTTACTAGATGAACGCGTGTCGATGTCGGTGGCCTGCTCCCCGACCTTCAATGAAGCTCTACCATTTTATGATGGTTCAAATGTGTGTTTTTTGCATCAATCTCAAACTCAAAAATTTTTATTCAAAATAATGACACATATAGGGTCCTTCGTTATATGCTGACACCTTTTAAGGGGATGATCAGACCGCAAAACTGAACAACTTTCTCTAAGGTTCACATCGAAAACGCGAAAAAAAACATTAAGATTTATCTTTCGTTTAATGTAATGAATAAAAATAAATTTAATACAAACCTAATCTTATTAAACTATCAAGAATCATGATTAAATTGATATCCAAAAAAGTAATAATCGTATATTTATTAAGTTTCACCTTTTTAGGATTCCGTAATCAAACAAGGAACCCTTATACTTTCATCAATTCTGTCTGTCTGTATGCCGGCCTCAATTACTCGCTCCTTATTGCACCTACTAAATCGAAATTTAGCATGAAGACTGATAATGATAACCGTAACCCAAAAACAGAAATGTGTTAGCAACACACTTTTTTACTTTTTTCGTATATAATTTTTTTCTTTACACTCGGGAGAGGTGTTGTTGGATATAGCTCTCGTTCAACAAAACACCCGTACAAACTAAGTCGTTTCAATTCTTAGTATCTCAAGATATAATGCGTTCAAAGTCAAAAACAGAGGGTGTAATGCTAAAACTATTCTACAATGTATCTCTTAGTAAGTACTTTGAATAAAAATTATAACGAAGGCTGTAGCACAATCAGTATTGGAATAAATCAATTAAGGCCCGGTTATTCGAGTGCAAGCGTCTCTTTCTTACAAGCAATTATCTTTTGCAATTAGCCATCTCGCAGGTCCGCAAAAAACGTATTTTTCATCAATATCTTTTCTGTTGGGTGTTGGGGGGAAAAACTAGCCTGAGAATAATGTAGAAAATGCTATTTCCTACTTTTCAGTATATATATTTTTTTCTGTTTATAATAATTTTTAAGTAAAACTTGAAAAATAGTAATAAACTTACCTATCTTTGCATGCTTTTATGATCGAGAGAAGTAATAACTATCGTGTTTTGAGCCACAGAATAATCAAGAACAGTTCATGCGAACAACTGCATATATTTTTTCTGGTTTAAAAGGACGACTATTCCATGTCTTAAAACTCAACCAAAAACAGGTCGATTTGGAAAATCCTGGCCTTTAACAATGATTTTCACTTTTATAATTAGAGGGTACAGGTTGACCGAGATGTTAGAAAAACATTTTTTTAAATGTTCCTACTTATATTAAGAGTACAATGGCTACGGAACCCTATCATGGGCTATCAATTTCAACACGCTCTTGGCTGGGTTTTTAGTTAGATAGCTATTTCCAAGAAATATAGTAATAACGGGGAACAGAATTTTTAAACTGAGAGTATAACTCCTTTATACATAGAATACCTCCTACCAAGATACCTTACCCCCTCTAGCTTGTGGTACGCCTTGGACACATAGCTGTCATTTCATACAAATGGGAAAAGTTGAAAAGAAGAGGGAAGCATGTGTGATACTGACTGAGTGTGAGCGAGACAGGAAAACGAATTTGTTTACATTTCACGATCCTGCTAGAGGGGGTGAGGTAAGAAATTGGTGGGAGGTAGGGAGTATGAATACTTTTTGGCTGACTTGTACAAATTTACCTACTAGTAATTTTCTCTTTTGTATTTACACCTCCTCCGGTAAATATAAAAAATTCTAAAAAAGGTTGATTTGGAGTCCGGGATACTTAAAAACCATATACTTATAACCAACCTTTTTTATGTAAATATCTTCAATGTACAGACACACTTCTGTTACAGATTTATAATAGTTAAGATAAACAATGAATTTGAAAATCTTACCCCACTTGGCAGCCAAATCAATGATTCCTGTAGACATATTAGTGCTGTAATTGCCCAGCTCAGCCGCCTTGTAGTCCCAAGGGAACACGTGGTGATAGTTGTGCCAACCCTCACCGAAGGCGCAGATCGCGACGGCTTTGTTGTCCGTAGCGCCTATGTTTCTGAAATAGCAATAGTAATTTTTCATTAGTTAAACAAAATTTTGGCGGAGACAATACGAGAATTCGGTTGGTCAAGTTTTTTTTTTTGTCTTTATTTTTATATTTTTAAGAAACCAATTTCATTTTTATTGCGGTTCATCGAGTTTATCAATATAAATTTAATTTTAAATGACTTTGATCTGTAATCTCTAAATGCAAAAAACTCCATGGAGAAAAACTATAGCTTTATTGAAAAAAAAAATTTTCTGCCTTCTCTTTCTAACTCTATGCTGGAAACAGAAACGGCAACATTAAATGTAAAATTCTGACAATTTTAATGTATTTTTTTTCTTAATGGCCAGGTATGTTAAGTTGATTTTAAGTTTACCAAGGAGTTCACAGGTTTTCCAGTGACGTCAATGGATTAAATTAACGTCTATACAGGGTATTCAAAAAGGCGTTTACAGGATGTAAATTTAAAAGCATTTCATTATCGAACAGGCTGCTTCAGACCATCAAACTGAACAACTTTTATTATGAGACAAACTTTGAAATCACAAAAAAACTGATGTGTTATACATTTTGATCGAATAGCTATTGACATTTTCTATGGAACAGCTGGAGCACAGTATATCTTATGTTGACATATCATAAATGCAAATATTCCACACACATTACACCAACAATATGTAAAAGAAATAACTCTTTTAAACTAAAGAATATAAAAACACTACTAATTTAAATCACTAAAACACAAATAAAAACAAATATAAAACGAAATTGCAATAATTATGTACCAATATCCAATCATAATTTTATAAACCACTAAAGTGCCTAGTAGGTACAAAAAACTTGCTCTACATTTTTACACAAATTGCGAAAATAGGAAACATATTTATATGAAATATCATGTTATTATCAAATTCTTTCCGTTAATTATTATTAATGACACAAATCATCACGTTCAATCCTCAAGGACAAATAGAAGAAATGGAATAAAATTTTGTGATAGAATGCACGTCATCAAATTTTTTACCGTTTTGTTTGTTTTGCGCGCATCACGTAAAATCTTCTGATACGGATGGCGTTTTTAGAAAAGCATAAGTAGCATTTAAATTGAAGCACCATTTAGTTTCTATTTCATCGCAATCGGC
The DNA here is from genome assembly GCA_963924505.1 of Agonopterix alstromeriana. Lineage (NCBI taxonomy): Eukaryota > Metazoa > Arthropoda > Insecta > Lepidoptera > Depressariidae > Agonopterix > Agonopterix alstromeriana. The sequence continues at coordinate 5,846,072 of OZ004670.1, forward strand.
TCATTCAACCAGAATGTACAGAGTGTAAAATTTAAGGCACTTAACACAATATTAAACAGGGATTTAGACCATAATTAATAACGAAAATCTGACTCTATACAAGCATAGAAATTTGTTTTTAGATTGATTCTGAAAATTTCATTGAGTTTAATTGGTTAGTATTGAAAATATCACCATAGTACGTTTGAGCGCGCTCCGAATTATATCCTCTTAAATAGTTATATCAATGAATTTGTAGTATCCAAAAATACGGCGTCAGTAGGTATGTGGATTTCAGTGGTAGGTATGCGCGTAGGCACGTAGCGGTAATAATGTAATAAAACCACGTTAAAACCAGTTATGAATAACCGGTACAAAAATTCAAGATATTTTATAGTAGAAGTTAACTGAGTCACTTTGAGTGAAAGTAATATATAAGAATGTTTGATACATATATTTTAAGTAACATGCGATTCAACAGAAAGTAAAAGTAAGTGTTAGGGTTACTTCACACTGAAAGAGCAGCGCAGCGATCGGCAGCGCTCAATCTCGGTGCACATTTATTCCTAGCGTATTGAACTTAAGATAAAATATCAATAGACAACATTTTATTTTTTTTAATTTGCTAGATATTTTATTGAATGAATTAAATAAAAAAAAAGCTATACGTATTTTTACTTTTTAATTTTTATTTATTATTTCTATTTTTTACAAGCTAATAGCTTAAACTGTTTTCGAATGTTGGTACTTTTCCTAAATTAAATGTTGTCAATTAAAGGGATTGAAAAATTCCGCCGTTAATAGTGCTACGGTAGGCCAGTTAATATAATGAGGTTGTGTTAGGAGGAGAGGGAAGTATCTATTATGTAGTTATTTCCTCAACAGACGCATCTCTAATTCTCTGGGGAACGAAAACTCTCTCTCAATTTTTTTATTCGTTTTATTCGCGCCGCATCGCTGCTCTTTTAATGTGAATTTACCCGTAAAGAGCGTAAAAGAACGGTTATTATAATTAACAGTTTCTAAACCAGTTCAGATTGAGGAAAGCATAGAACCATTACTTCGTTCATCATAAAAATTCCCAGATCTCGTGTCTTCCACGGCCTTCGGGTATATTGAAAAAAAAACCAGCCAAATAAATATAACCCATCAGTGATACGCACCTCCAATATTTTTTTAAATATAGTCCAAAGTCATATCTATAGAAATTTTTATTTTTTCGATATATAATTTCGTTTTCGAGATATGCATTTTTTTCTGACCGAAACCGGGCGAAAAGAACCGCCTTTTTCACATTTTTTCGATTTTCACAATATATTTTCGTGATATTTCTTTTTTTTTTCTTTTAGTAGCCTTCGTCGAGTCTCGTCTTTTGACACCCCAATCAGCCACCTATACCCAAAACCCACAACACCAGGGCGATCTCGCACTTTCGCTGAAAATCTGGCCTTACCGAAACGACAAACAACATTGTCTACCGAAATGAAAAATGGTTTATTTAACAGTAAGATAAGTACTTAGCCACTTCGAATGCACGGTGGACGTAATATACACCTCGAAATCGAAGCATGTAGGATTATTTATTTATTGATCCCCTTGATGTTTTCATTCACCCGGAGTTTCTGATGTAATTTAATCACCGTTACAGACTTTCATAAGCGTTTCAGTGTTCACGTAACTATACTTGTTTAGTAACAATTACTAACTGTCAACAACAGTTCAGCGTTGTATATAATTTTCTGTGTCAGTGGCCCAATATACTAACCAAGCAGTAGGTCATATGATTACACAGCGATCGTGACCGAGATTGTACCTTCACTCAATGATAGCACACTTCGAGGTGCATTCTTCCGTGTGCGTGTAACCAATTCGATTTAATTGCCAAAATGTCTGGTCTTGACAGTGTTACACTATGTAATTTAATATTGAATTTATGTAATTGTACTTTGTATATTTTGTTTTGTTTAAAATAAGTGTGTTGTAGAGTTTCTGACCGCATCTTCTCTACAACGGAACATCTTCCGACGCGGTGGTGGATTCTAAAACATGACGTCAAAAAGTTATCTATGTGATATTACTCGTATTTTGAATAAACAATTTTGACTTTGACTTTGACTTTATTGTCATTAGGAAAAAAATGTTATTACACCCTGGGCCATAGGCAAGTAGTTTATAATAAAAACCGGTGAAGTGCGAGTCGGGCTGCTTGCGCACCGAGGGTTCCGCACCACACCACCACACAACATAAAATCACAAAAAAGGTTTGGTTTCTCCGGGACCTATAGCGTTATACCGACTCACACTTGGCCGGTTTTTATTATTTGTTATTATACCTACTGTAGAGTTTGTTCTATAATCCCACCAAGTTTGATGGTAATCTTTTTGGTAATTAAAAAGTCCCGGGGCTACAGTACTATCACGAACGCTTTCGAACTTACTTGTCATAAGGTTTGTTGCCCCAGATGTGGGCAGCCGAATTGACGAGCCAGGTGAAGTGGAGCGTTAGGGTATATCTGGCTATGGCTGCGCAGTACCAGGATAGCCACGGGCTCTCGCCCCAGCAGTAGACAGGCACATATGCGGGGAGGATGAAGCACATTAGTGGAACAGCTATCAGATACGTCCTGGAAAAGATTAACGTTTTGTCAGATTATCAGAACAGCATAACCTCTTGACAGTGAGCAGCCATACATCCACCTTAACCCTATCTGCGAAACCGGCTCCCGGTATACCCACAGTCATGAGATTTTGCCTCTGTGACATATTTCGAACAAAAGCACACAGAACAAATGGTTGAATTAGCTAGCCTGTTTCTTCATATACATTTTGTGATAATTCCGATAGAGAGAGAATATAAAATAATGGTAGTTTAAAAAAAACATCTACACCGGCTGCCGGTGTGACCACAGACAAGGAACAAATGTCATATACCGGGAGCCGGTATAGGTCACACTACAAAGGTTAAACAACATCATTTGTTCCAAAATCGAAAGTACCGGCTAACAAAAAATACTACTACATTCTGTCAGAAATTGTCCGTTGATTAACGTAACGCTAATAAACATTGAAGTTTTAAAGGTGTGGCCTTTATCCTCCTTTATAAACTTTGATTAAATTAAAATAGTGGAAGATTGTTGACGTTCTTGCATTACGTACTCGAACAATGGATCTGCTTTTCATGTACTTACTACGAGGGAAAAGTAAAGCCTTAATTTTTCTTTTTTAATTATTTGTAAAACGAGTAAAAGCACACGAAGCACCGCCTAAAATAAAAAAGTATCTAAATCACGCAATGCCGCTCGGATTGTTGTCAATGAGGAGACGGGGGCTCAATTTATGCGGTCCAATGCACTTTAGGCTAGTCACCTATCTTCCGCTTTTTGAATTTAATCAAAGGTCATTAAATATTAATTCACCAAAGATTGGGCTCGAAAAATCTCTCATTACCATTTTCGATGTAATTAAATTAATAGTTACAACGGCAGCGTTGGTGCTATTAACAGTAAATTCATATCTAGAAGGAAGAGTGAACATAAATTTTTTTTGACTGGCACTTTCTTATTTGGTCCAAAAATGTTTAAAACCTGCGGACGCGTAGCATGGCAGCGCAATAGAATTGAGGTCACTAAAACTTCTCAATACGAGTAACTATTAAACTGATAGGTAATGCCGAAGTTGTAGACTGAACTGAAGTACCTACAGTGTCCTCAATTGAATAACAAATAAAACGTCTATTTTCTACTTAGACTACTTATATGAGGACAAGTTACGCGTGTAATTCTACTAACAAACTTTTCTGCCACTTTTTGCGGGGGGCGAGGTAGCACGAGATACGCAAATTTGAATTTTATTCCATTAGTTTAGATTCTAATTTTGAATGTTAAAAATCACGAAAAACAGTGTCGTGTGAACCCCAAACGTCATGAGTTCGAAATTATTGTTCCGCAATTATAGGCTGTCGCGTTTAGTGATAAGGTATAAAATTGTATGTAAATGCGTTAGATTTTTATTTTATCTTTTACGTTGGCAGAGGGGAAATGCTAAGGCGAGGCGGGTCCGTATATAATTCGTCTAAGATTTTCTATTGTATCTTCCAACAGCCGCATTCTTAAATCGTGGAGGCTCACTAGGAATAGGAGGATATTTTATTTTTATTTTATTTTATTTGGGAGGCTTACAGCTTACAGCTTAAAAGAAGGAACAAAACAAAAATAAAATGGACTTTCTTGGCAGATGGTTTGCCATTTGCCTCTTAATTTTTAGGGTTCCGTAGTCAACAAGGAACCCTTATAGTTTCGCCATGTCCGTCCGTCTGTCCGTCTGTCCGTCTGTCCGTCTGTCCGTCTGTCCGCGGCTTAGCTCAGAGACGCTTAGTACTAGAAAGCTGTAATTTAACATTGGTATACATATTAATCACGCCGACAATGTTGTAAAATAAAATCTTGAAAAATATATTTTTTAGTGTACCTCCCTACAAGAAAGAGTGGGGATGCAATCTTTATTTTCTGGTCTATCCCGTGGTATGGGATATCGTTGGATAGGTATTTTAAATAATAATTAAACAATAAAATATTGTGGGTGTGGAAATACCATTTTTCGATTTAGGGATCCGTTAGAGAAATATTAAGCTTTAAAGTGAAAATTTTTGTTAGAGTCAAGTGTCCAGCCAGCTAAACGGTTGTTTCTGGATACGTGAAAAAAATTCACGCCAGTAGTATATATGACGAAATTAAAAGGAAAACTATCACCGCTAAGTAGGCTTTACAAGTTAACGAGTAATAGTCGATCAACTTGTAAAATGTACTTTTTAGACTTTATTAGCCGTTTAACCGTAGTACAAAACAAAAACGTCCATATATTGTGACGGGCAGCTACGGAACGCTACCCTGCGTGTAGCCCGACACGCACTTGGCCGGTTTTTTAGATGTTTTCCTACTGCGTTTGAGAGCGAACCCAGGATAAAGCCAACGATATTAATGAAGCAGGACCAGGACAAAGCAAATACAATAAAAAATTTCGGGTTAAAAAATGTCTTCATTCTTAAAAAGATAAGAAAGCCTAAAATATAAAAACAGGAATCCTTAGGTATTCAGGTATTATTTACAAAATGTGACCTATGTCTGTCTTATAAAGGTCATCTTACAAATCTACGACATCGGCTAATAAACGGATTTAGATGAGGTGATCGCTGGACTTTGAATAATACTTATTGGCGTATAAATAAGGGGGGAGAAGAGTTCTGGCTACAACTGATTCTTATTATGGAGAACAGTTGCGCTTGCATACTAGATCTAAGCACAATAGAGAGATATAGTAAAAATTAAGTTTCGGTCGGGACTTAAACCCGCACTCTTCCAAACCGGGGAATTGCGTTTTCAATTTCGCCGCCGAGCCCACTACCCAGAGAACGAAATTTATTGCGTCTTTAAGGGACGTGACTAAGTTTCTGTTTTAATCACCTACTGCGACTGCGTCGTGTTGCTAAAAATTCGGAGCTCGCTTCGCTTGCTCCATAGTTTTTCACATGTGCATAATTATATTTTGTACCGAAAGCTAGGTACATTCGATTTGTATCTCCGCTCGCTCTACGCTTGATTTAATTGTGGCACTACTGCATCGATAAACCAAGGGCTTTCTGACCACAACCGAGTAAGTAATTGCGCTAAAAAAATCAAGCTCGCTTCGCTCACTCCGTCATTTTCTTATAGTCTTTATATTGGAGAAGGGGCCGCAAATTCAGTCTGCCCGGACTGGCAGAAACCTGCGCTACGCCCTGGGGGCCAGGATTATTATTCTTATCATTCGATACATTGACTTACCAACTACTGGACGTAGGGTCCGCCCCAAAAGAGAAACAAAACACATAAAGAGAAACAACTACGCGCCAGTTTTCGTTTGATTGACAGACTACGCGCACGTCTGCATGCCGTGCTGTTATTCTGTAAGAATTTGTTAAAAACAAAGCAAGCAAAAGAAAAAAATGTCTTCACTTTCAGTGTTTTTAGTTGGATTATATTACTAACACGTATGCCTGGGAACTTTAATTTCGAGAATTTTGTAATAGACCCGGCGTCTATAACTTAGTAACTCAATGATTAGAGGACTCTTTTTAGATATCAACTTACCTCTTCTGAAACATGACAATAGGATCCTTCTCCAGATCAGACATGTCTACGCTGGCGCCCTTCTCGAAGACCGCCTTGTGCTTTCGCACCATCAGCCAACCAATGTGGGAGAAAAAGAAGCCACGACGAGCGTTGTGCGGGTCTGCATCCGTCTCCGTGAACTTGTGATGTACCCTGTATAACACCATGAACTAATAATTACTTATGTTTACTACATGGGTCTATATTAGAATCCATAATTGAAAATGCATATATGTATTGAAAACCCTTGACACTGAAAACACATAATCCTTAAAATCCAAATTTCAATATTATGTATACATTTAAAAAACATAGCTTTAATATGATTAACATAAATATCAATAACGTTAAAAAAACGTTAAATGAATACACATAATTGTAACACTAATAAATTAGTATGTTTTGAATGCCCGTTTCTTTGACACGTTCTGCAACCTATAAAATGCGAGGTGAAGGTGAACCCTCCTTTCAAGGGGGTTGAGAAAACTTATATTTTCGGATGGACTAGGTAAACAGTAGCAATTCGGTTCTCGCTATGATCGCAAGATACCTAACATGCTCGTCGCTTCGCTCCTCTCTAACCTAACCGATCGAGTTAGGTATGGGGTCTAAAAACGATAGTTATGGATTTTCATGTAATATGGGTTATTTAATTATGGATTTTCATTACTATGGCAAATAATGCGATATATTTCCATATTAAATATTTTAATTGCTATACGAATTAACGTTATGTCATGTCTGTTATGGATTTTCAAAATATGATTATTAAAGTTAAGTAACTTAAGGGACACCCTTACAACATACTATAGAACTGACACTACAAACACAAACAAAAATGTCATGCGACCTTGTTGATCGAAGCATGTGACACATGAAGGAACGACGAGCGCAGGCATGAAAGAGATAGCGATAGTGATTTACTAAGAAAGTGTGGCGATACTTCCACAATTCTAATCTAAACAATTATAAAACTGTAACAGAACTGTGTCTGTACATTGAAGATATTTACAAGAAAAAGATTACGATATGGTTTTTAAGTAGCCCCGACTCCAAATCAACCTTTTTTAGAATTTTTGACTGTCTGTTTGTTTGTTTGTTTCTTTGTTTGTATGGTTGTAACAGCATCACGCAAAAACTACTGAACCGATTTTGATGAAACTTTTTTTGTGTGATAGCTTATGATCTGACTTAAAATCTGGTATAAAATTTGTGCGGACGAAGTGGCGGGTAAACGCTCGTAAATAAATTAATATCTTGGATACTGTCTCACAAATTATCTAGTGAATTTAAAGTACCTACCAGAATCTAGACTGGACTTGTATTATGATGACTAGACAACGATATACTATAATACAGTCATGATATAAATGCATTATAGATTACAAACATAGGTACAAATATTCATCTTTCACAATGTTTTCCCCTTACGGGATTCGAACCCGCGACCCTTGTCACAGCAGGTAGGTTCACTACCGATACTGACTATGAGCTGTCGGGCTGAGAACAAATTTAATTGGACAGCAACGATGTGACGTGCAATGTTATTAGCCCAGGCATTTTACGGTTTGACCCGGGCTTAATTAAGAATTGATTTTTCTTCGGTATTTCGTTTAAGAGCCAATTTGATCCTATAAATATAACGTGTTAATGAATAAGCGCAAAACCTTACACACCCCTACTGATTTTTAACTAAATTGCATTGAAACAATAATTTCATTATTTTATTAATTAAAATTTAAATTTATTCGTACATTAAGGTTTCATGCAAAAACAGCAATTTTATTATTACAGCAATGAATGAAAGCGCTAGCATGCTCATGGATACATTTTAAGAATCTTGTTTTGGTAGTAAGTAGGGTGAGTGTACCTGTACGGTGGGTGGACATCGAGTTCAGTTAATTTTTAATCATTCAAAGAAATAATTTATTATTAAAAAAAAATTGTTGAACAACAATGTTTTGATAATTCGATTCAGTTCTAGATTCAACACTATTTACTAGTTTTCCGATTATTCATTAACACGTTGTATAACAACATTTAAAAAAATCTCTTCAACAACAGCTCCTAATTTAAAATTTAGCATTTAAGCGTGTATCTCTCGTTTTAAAAAACCTGACGGTTAATACTTTTTTCACATTTCGAGGCTTTACCATTATACACAATTCAATCACTGAGTAACTATTTTTGTCTACTCAGAAAGCTTTAAAAATATATTAATATTTTCTAATGAATGATTCATTTTTAAAATTTATATGGCTAATAAAATGAGTGCGTTGGTAGTACTATTATTAAGTTAAAAACCTTCTCGGAAATTTCGATTTCTATGTTGCGTAGCGAATACCTTTTTCATTTAGTCAAAATAAAAAACTACAAAAATTCATGTTACTTGTGCAAATCAACAAAAAACTACATTGAAATCAATCCCTTGCCTTACAACAAATTGAGTAAAAGAAGAAAATACAAAGCATCTTGAACTATTTCGTAATAAACCTATTTGAAATTGAAATTAGGTACGTCTTGAAATATTGAAGAATCCCTTTGAAAATCTAGGGAGCTATTGTAATGGAACTTACAAAACAATCGTTTAACCTCGTTGTTTATTGTTTAGCTACGCTAATACAGAAATTACTTTGTCAACAGTCTTTTATACAGGGTCTAAGGAAAAGTATAATTAACCTTTAAACCACACACTCTACCCATTAAAATGAACATCTTTTAGTAAGGGAGCAAACCTGTCAAAAGGAAAAAAAATAGCTGTCCCACACTAAACTGGAATACCTACTCGATTCAAACGTATGGGATGCTGATATTTTTTTTGTTCTGACAGGTTTGCTCCCATAGTAAAAATTGTTCAGTTTGATGGGTAGAGTATGCGGTTTAAAGGGTAATGATACTTTTCCTTACACCCTGTATAAATTGCTTGAAGAATGTTAGCTGTTTTATGAAATTACTAGAGTTAACCCGCGACTTCGTCCGCACAAATTATATACCAGATTTTAAGTCAGATCATAAGCTATCAAACAAAAAAAGTTTCATCAAAATTGGTTCAGTAGTTTTTGCGTGATTCTGTTACAAATATACAAACAAACAAACAAACAAACATACAGACAAAAATTCTAAAAAGGTAGATTTGGAATCCGGGATACCTAAAAACCATATCGTAATCTTTTTCTTGTAAATATCTTCAATGTACAGACACGCTTCTGTTACAGTTTTATGATAGTTAAGATAAATAATACAAACTAGAATGCTGCTCAGAATAAACCTAAACTCGGACTTTAGATTTTCGATACTGTTTTTGTCGGAAATCTGTCCTAGTAGTGAGGTTGGGGTTTCGTTCCTGAAGCTGAGTTTTATAAAAGAATTTGTTCCTCGGCCATAGGTCGGCGGAGAAGGAAAAGATACTAAGAAGGAAAACCTATGTGCTGCATTGTATCACTGTCTATTGAAAATGGCAACAAAAGGCCGACTCTGCCTGTCTCGCTGGATCGTAAAATGTTCTGTTCCTATAATTATAACTAGAAAATATGCAAACGTCCACGCAAAAGGGGTCCAGCTGTCGGGTTTTGAGTTAAGGTTAGATTCGGCATCTATCCTAGATCAGCCACATGATCATTATTGAACGATGATAAAGGTTGGTTACAATGCTGACATTTTACCCTTTTGGCGTGGACCAGTAGTTCTTTATCAGTCTATTTCTTAAATAGATGTGAGTGCGGGACTTGCCCGTGGTCCCCCAGCCTAGTCCCCCGTGGGGTACCACGACCAATTTTTTTGCCCGTAGAACCTACTGTTTAATAATCTTATTTAATATATTTGATTGCCTGTGGTACCACGTGTGAAACCTTTTTTGACATAAATAAAGCGATCAGCGGGGTAGCACGGGCCAAATAATTTGCCCATGGTACACCATTGTGCCCCTTGCGGGTTCCTCGGGCAAAAAAATTGGTCGTGGTACCCCACGGGGGACTAGGATGGGGGACCACGGGCAAGTCGCGCGTGAGTGATAGAGAGAGTAGGTATATTTCTTTTTTGTGCTACTCAGTCAGAATTCACAGTATTACGAAAGTATTCGGTATCACTATTTAGTCAGCATTATAAAGGTCAGGACTCGATTCTAGAAACTTTATTAAAGAGAAAGATCAGTGTATTGCCAAGATATGGCTTATAATTACTTAAAATACAGAATTGGTCACATAAAAATAAGGCTAGTAAGTTATCCTGATCAAATGAATGTAAAGTAACGATATGTGTTTGTTGGGCAAAATGTAATTAATTACTAATTACATTTTGTAATTGTTGATTGCAATTCCTTTTTTCAGCTATTATGAATGTGTGCTTTCATTCGATTATAAATATTGAATTAGCCATATTTTGTATGAAATGTATACATTTCCAATCGTAACCAAAAAAGTAATCGAGAAATTACAAAACGTATTTACTAATTAATTACATTTTGCCCAACACTGGTACCCACCTGTGGTCTCGCACCCACTCGTAGATATGGTTCTGGAACGCCATGGTCTGCAGGGTGGCTAGGATCAGTCTTAGTGGCCAGCGCGCCTTGTAAGACCTGTGTGCCCATAGCCTGTGTGCACCCGCCGTCACTCCCATTCCCGATAGTATTGAAAAAACTACAGCTGAAACAAAGACGATTTAATTTAGTAATGTAGGCATCCAACTGAACAACTTTCAGGACCAACATTGAAATCGCAGAAAAAATCGGATTCACCGATTGCGATGAAATTAAAACTAAATCTTAATCCAAATTAAACCTTATATTCTTATGTGAATATTCCTTTGATGAAATTAAAATAGGAAGATAGGTGACGTTCTTGCATTACGTACTCGAAAAATGGACCTGATTTGTATGTCTCTTACGAGTGAAAAGTAATGCCGTGTCATGTGTTTTTTTCTTTTTGAATGATTTTGTACAACGAGTAAAAGCACACGAAGGCATTATGGTACCTTTATTCCGCCTGAAATAAAAAAAAAGTTACGCAATCACGCAATGTCACTCATATTGCGACTAAGGAAATTAGGCGGCGGGGGCTCAATTTATAAGGTCCATGCGCTGTAGGCAAGTGACCCATGTTCCGGCTTTAATTTAATCAAAGAAAAATTCACTACTTTCTATTAGAAGCGTACACAAACAGAAGAACAGAAAAAACCGGTGAAGTACGAGTCGCCACTCAGGCAATTAGTGTTCCGTACTACCAGTTGTTTAACATGGGTCGTTGACACTTACAATGTATACTAATGTATGTAGACAGATAGTAATTGTAGATCGTTTTACACTGGTTGTAGTTTTTTGGGTATAGAAATAAAGCTATCCAAGTTAGTGCCAGCCTGACAATTTTACTGCCATTTTACACGTTATTTCTATAATGTTCATGATCTTTTATAAATTTAATAAGGCTATATTTTTTTAAATAGAGGAGGGGAGCCAGCAGATTTTCTCAGTTAATTGAAAAATTTCATGAATAACTTTTTAAGTTTTTAATAAGAATTTGAAAAATATATTTTTAGACTCGCATTTTATAAGCTTTCAATTGATAAGATATTTAAAAAAAAAAGTTTTATATTTTCCATTTCTACCTCCCAAATTGCCCCGCAAATAATACAACATTTAAGCTTTTTTGTTTTCATTCATAATATTGTAGTATTATTGCTCTGTTCCAAGTCTCACGGTCTCTGAGAAAAATGCCTGAGACAGACGGACGGACAGATACCGAGCTGATTCCATAAGTGTTGCGTTTTGCAAATTTTGGTACTTACTACTAAAAATGCAAATATTTTCAATGTACAGACACGCAGGTCTCGCGGATCTTTAGTTTTAAATGAACCACAAAATTGTGGTCGACTACACTTATGACAGGGCATACAAATTATTTTCTACGCTAAAATTCAGCCACAATCTATGCACGAATAGTGGTGAATTGAATTGACCGCATTTACCCTACTTTGTGGTTCATGCATACAGGCTGCTAGAGTGTCCGCTATCGAACATTACACGTGTAGGGCTACAAAGTTCCTATAATTATTGAACCTCTACCGAGTTTAGGTCAGTAAGTAAGAGCACTGCTGTTATCGAAATATGAATTTTCCCGAAGATGAAACCGAGATACCTATCCAACAATGCTCGTTTTAAGATAATATCTTTAAAGTTATAGATATACAACGTGTTAATGAATTAACGAAAAACTAGAAAGTAGTTTGTTTAGAATCGAGAGCAGAATCGAATTATCATGGTTTCAACATAGGTATTTTTTTTTCAAAATATTAAATAATTTGTTTGTAAAATTTAAAATTTACTGAACTTGATCTCAACCAACCGCTCGGGCACTCCACCCTACTTACCCAAAACCAGATTCTTAAAATGTATCTATGAGCACGTTAGCACTTTCATTCATTGCTGAAATGATAAATCATTTTTGCCTCAAAACTTAAAATGCGAATAACTTTCAATTTTTGCTATCAAAATAATGAAAATTATTGTTACAATGTAATTATTTTGTTATAAAAATGTTGGGGTGTATGAGGTTTTGCGCTTATTCATTAACACGTTGTATATATTATACCTAACTGCGAAGGCACCCGACCGAGCGGCGCCTACATCTAAAAGTGCGGCGCAGGATGGTGATTTTCACAATGTTAAAAAAAATTATAAAATGTCAAAAAGTTGGTTTCAAACTTAGAATTTTCTCTGTATTTTTCCCTGAACAGTTATAAACTTGCCTACCTCCTGTTTTCGGCTCGACGTTGAGTTTTGGGATACCCTGTATACAGGGTGTAACAAAATACGGTAGTAATATTTAAAGGGGTGGTTAAGACAATTAAACTGAACAACTTTCACTATTGAGCCAATTTCGAAATCGCGAAAAAAATATGCTGTTATTCATAAAAAACGCAGGGCCTAGTTGAATCAAATGTATGGGACAGTAATTTTTTTTTCATCTGTTCGAGATATTCAGTTTGATGTTATAAACCACCCCTTTACATATTACTAGGGTGGTTTGTTACACCCTGTATAATAAACAGGAACTTATCATAAAGAAGCATGATATATGGAGTGGATGGTTCGACAGTAGTAAATATGATAAGACTTGGTGGTAACTTTATGGGTCACTTAGCTAAATGCTTAAGAGGATAGGCGGGCTGAAATGCTAATTTGGAGAATAGGTCACTTTTCCGACTGTATACATATTTGTCCGATCCGCCCCACCCATACACCCCACCGACTAGAGTGCGAAAGAGACAACTGCAGCTCGGACCAATTTTATCTACATAAAATCGACGAAAACAGCATTTCGTATTCCCCTGTTGCCACCTCCAAAACTAAACCGATTTTAATAATTCTTTCAAGAATAATATGAGAAAGAAATTTAGCTATGTCTGTATGTTTTGCTTTTTTTGTTTTTATTCGTCAAATTTGTTTGCTGGATGTCTGAAAACGTGCGGTAAAATTGGTAATTATTCGAAGGTCCCTAGTTCATACAGTAATTAATTAATGCAAAAAAGCAAAACATAGGGAAATAGCAGAGGTAACATAGATTGTATGGTAAAAAATGTTTTACTCTAGTGTCATTATCCAGGGAGGAAACAGGGGAATACGTTTGTATGGAAAAAACGGTACTCGCCTATCCTCTTAATTAATTTAATGTGATACCTAGTTAGTAATACTTCTGGAATGTTTTTTACTGTCGCCCTGTCCATTAAATGTACTAATAAAGATGTCATTATACGAGTTTTCTAGCCAAGCCCCGTATTAAGAGTGCGTTATAACAATAAACTCCCTCCGTAGTCCAGTGATTAAGAGCATTGGGCTCTTGCCCGCTCTTGACCCGGAGGTCGTGGGTTCGATTCCCACGGGGGACACCTCGTGACATGTCACTTTGTGCGTTTTTCCCCAGTTGGTAAGGACATTGCAGGCCCGATTCACCTGATTGTCTGATTTCAGAAACACCTTAAGAGAAGTTATTTCGAATGCGTAAATGCGCGCTGCATACAAACAAAGTCTGGTGATATTTTCAATACTAATCAATTAAACTCAATGAAATTTTGCAGAAACAATCTAGTGCCCGATTTTCGTTAAAATATACAGTTTCAATGCTAGGATTAATTTAAGATTTGTATGGAAATCTTTGAGGTACTGATACTTTAAAACTGTACATTTTAAGGAAAATCTGGCATGACACAAGCATAGAGATTTGTTTCTAGATTGTTTCTGCAAAATTTCATTGAGTTTAATTGGTTAGTACTGAAAATATCACCAGACTTAGTTTGTATGGAGCGCGCCAACAGTAATATACCCTTAAAAGAGTTATACGAGAAAAGTCAGCAGATTTTCCATTGATTCATTTCTTATTTATATTTAAGATAGCGAGAAGCAAAGTTTCGTTTCTTCGTCTAGACATTAAAGTCTACAGCGTGTTCAAACTTTACCCCGTTGTTTTAAGTGTTACAATTTTCAAACCATTAATGCAAATTGTTTACCTAGCAACTTTGCAGAAGTTTGTAGTACCTACTCTTTCTTATATTGTGGCAGAAGCCTCTAACAAAAGAAATAACAAAAGAGGTACCTAAAGTACGTTTTTAACTATACAAATTGTTTCCCACCAACGTTAAAATCTATTGTATTGTATATACTTTTAGAACAATAATTATAAGAGAGGATGCAGGAATCACAGAAATAATGTATTCGCCTTTAAATATCGTATAAATAGATACAAAGACCCTGGCCTGGCAGAGAAAACGCTAAGACGAGAGAGTTTAAGAACAAGGACTAAAAATATAGGTAACTACGAAGGTTGTCGGACGTTCGACTCATTCTGCAGGGCCAATGGACCTGAAATAGGTAAATCGTTTTCACAAACGGTAACTTTACTCGTGAAGTGCATACTTCAGGTAGAGTTGGGATATGGAATCCCGGAATCAGTGGGACAACTTTTGTAGTTGCGGGAATTTCACAATATCTGGTAGTTTGCTTTAATCGTGTTCATCAGCCGGATTGTTTTTGAAAGAGAATTATTTATTATCCAGTAACACAGGCCAGTTACTCTAATTTAAAACTGCAAAACCAACGGGCCATTATTGTAAAAAGAAGAAAAAATGCTTGCATAAATGAAAGTATCTGCTCTCTTTTTACATGTTTTGATGATGTCGAAACATTTCTACATAATTAAGTACTTAGGTAAATCTATTAAACTTCGTTAAGATCACTCGATCCGCTAGTACAGTCGCCATCAGATATATCATAGCAAACAAGTGGTCAAATATTTCTAAGCAGTTCTTATTTTCAATAATTTCTTTACGCATAACCAATCAAAAATATCTAAACGCCTATTACATCAAATATGTCTACGCAGTCAGGACGGTCATAAAAATATGAGCAGTTTAGGAAAAAAGACCTTAATCCGTTATTATACAATTAAATTTTTAATTAACATTGTAAAGACATTATTGAAAATTAGCTGTTCAGATATTTATGACACATACACGTTAAGATATAAATGGTAACATTTATTGTAGTGAATTTATTGAAAATTAGCACTGATCAGAAATATTTGACCACCTTGTATGCTACGATATATCTGATGGCGACTGTACAGTGATATCCCCTTCAGTCCTGTAAGTCCAGTTCAGTAATGAAAAATTTTGCCCCACTAGTTTTTCAATATTCCCGTATACCGGGATTTCAAACTTCAATCAGAGTAAGCTCTAAACACTCTTATCTTGATCAAAGTATAAAGTAAGTGAACTGATATTATACTGCATTGTGCATACATAAACGGCAATGCACTTTCACACAAGTATCTAGATTGTTATGTAAAAGAGTAGAAATTGTATTGTTTAAAATATTTCGTTATCATTAGTCACGATGAGATGCGCAAGAGTTGTTGCAAAGAATACCTACGCTTGAAGGCCGTGGCCTACGTGAATCATACAAGTAGGTACTTAGAACGTTATGTCGATGAAGTGATTAGAAACTAATAAGAAACAAAGTATTTACATGAAGAAAATAGTTAATATAGTTTTTAGGGCTTATAGTTTCGCCATGTCCGTCCGTCTGTCCGTCTGATAGCAGATAGCTGAAATTTGACATGGGTATACATATTAATCACGCCGACAAAGTGGAGAAATAAAATTTAGAAAAATATTTTTTTAGGATACCTCTCCTATGAGAAAAGTGAGGAAGCAATTTTTTTTTCTGGTCAGCCCATGGTGTGGGGTATCGTTTGATAGGTCTTTTAAAAATATTGTGGGTGTGCGAAAACCATTTTTCGATTTAGGGATCCGTTAGCGAAATATTAAAAAGCTTTAAAGTGACAATTTTTGTTAGAGTCAAGTAACCACCGTCAGCTAAACGTTTGTTTCTAGATACGTGAAAAAATTCATGGCCGTATATATCACCGCTAAGAAAGCCCCCTTCTCAGTTAATATATTGTGACAGCCAACTACTGAGCGTGGCCCGACACGCACTTGGCCGGTTTATATTCTTAAATCAAATCATCTGTTAAAAAAAATCTGCTGTTCCATACATTTGGCTCGAGTAGGATTGCAGTTTTGTATGGAAGAGCAGATTTTTTAGAGTTTGCTCCCATAGTAAAAGTTGTTGAGTTTGATGGTCTGAAACACCCCTGAAAATGTTTATTTGTACTTTTGTAACACCTTGTATATGAAATATGGATAGTTGTTTGTCTAATCAATTGAAAGGAATAAAATTATAATGGAAGACCTTTTATTGAATTAACGTTCTCGACAACTTTAATTAAGTTTGAAAAGCTGATTGAATTACTCTCTAAGAATCATACAAAGAAAATATTTCTTGGTATGAATGTAGAGACTTGGAGAAGTCTAATAACATCGTCAATTACACGAGTCTAAGTATCTAGGTTCAAATAATAAGTAGTATCTTCGAAGATCCCATTGTCAATTTTCTACACTCATTTATTTAGTTTAGGCAACGATACAGGTTCTAACAAAACATTCTAGTCAAAGACAAAATTATTTATTCAATATAGGAGCTTGAAGCACATATTTAAAGGGGGATTTAGACCCTTGGGGAGCGTGTCATTACTCTGTCGTTTCCACCATAAAACTGAATAACTTTTACTATGAAGACAAAGTTGAATAAAAAGTGTTGTCTCATATTATTGGGTAGAGTAGGTATTGCTGTTTTGTACGCATTTTTTTCTCTATGTTGGCTCCATAGTGAAAGTTGTTCAGTTTGATGGTCTAGGAGTATTTAAAGGGACCACCCTTTATATATTACTAGGGTGCTTTGTTACACCCTGTAAATTTCAGTTGAAAGGTCATAGTTTAAGTGTTCTAAAGAATAGGGTTGCTTTTTTAAAGCCTGTCGCAACTCCTTAGAGGCCAGATGCAACAATCTTGTTCCTGTTGAGTCATTATCATCCTACATTATGTAGGGTACAGGGATCTTAGGTATCTGTAGATATAACGGGAACAAAATTTTTACGGTACCCATTCCCTCATTTGTTTAAGGGATAAAATTGTGTACTAAATTGAAGCAAAACATCAATTATACGAAAAAATAAGATTTCCTGCATAAAGATGGTCCCAAAATTAGGATTCCCTCATTATTTTCAGTCGTAAAAATGGAAAAAATTTATCAAAAACTGATTTAGGATGTTTTATCTTAAAAAATATATATGAAATCTGATCCTTTCTAGGAAAATAAAGTTTTGCTAAAGTAGGATTTTTACAAAGGTATAATTATGTAACATTGCCTAAACATTGTGAGTGTTGAAATCTTGCAGCGGGATCTTAGTAGTAAGCCACATCAATATTGGCTAGTTCCACTTTGATAAAAATAAATAACTTATATTATGTATTGAATGGCGAATAAATATTATTATTACTATGGAAGGTATTTCACGGGCCGTAGCCTGGACCTTTGGAAGGATTGCGTGGGGACACAGACCCAACACGTAGAGGCCCCTTTGAAACACTTTTATCTAAATGTGAGGGGATGCACCAAGCATGGTCTATATCTGAATATTTTATGTAAATGTACCAGAAGACAAACCACGTTCGGTACAGAGACTATTGCAGAAAGGACAGAAAATTAATCGGGTTATGGGGGATTACTGGGTGGACCGGGAAATCTGGGTTATTGCTGAGAGACTCAGGACGCCTGCCGTAACAAATGTCTCTGGTTTGCCAAAATGGCAGACAGAGACTGGCCAACTCATTTAATGGGCCCCCAAAATGGCCGCACGCAAGGAGCGACAAGGCGGCAACATCTACTGAGCGTCTAAGGTTGTAGAGAGGAGAGTCTACGGGCACCAGTTCCCGGTGCTAAACACACCAGTCAGCAGGTCCCGGCGTTATGACATTTTACACTTCCAACCTAGCATAGCACCGAGCATAGGTTCCGCTCTTGCAACACAACTCCTAGCCAGGTGAAGGCAAGACAGGAGGAGAGGGCCAAATCAATCCGGGCCCTCTGGAGAATCGGGTCCGTGGTATCGCCAATCACCACAAGCTCGCCACTAGCTGCCCTGCGGGTCTATTACTATTTTGAGTATGATTCGTTTCGAAGAGTCTTATCTTGTAGTGGGGGCTGACAAGCCAGCCAAACTTCGACCCAGTGGGATCTTTTGTGTTATCACAGGATAAATACTAGTAGTACTACCTACGTACAGAAGAATCACTTCGAAAACAGATTTAAATAAATAGCTAATCTCTCTGCACGGCAATGAGGTGCAATTTATTCGCACCCGTCCTATCGTACAATTCGCTAATAACCTACCAACCGTCACGTCAAAGGATTTTTACAACTAACGTACGCAAATTTGGACAAAACAATAACATTTGTCGGGTCAACTATACTTCATTCCAAATAAGGACGACGAGGTTTGCGGATTCCTATTTATCTTTCTGGCAAATTCTGATTACCAAATGTAATTAATTTATTGGATACCTACATATACTATCCGACATATCTTGGACGTTAATAAAGCTCTTTTAATAATAAGTGAGAGGAAGTGTTTCAAATCTCTGTTTCTGTAATGCAAAATAGCCTTAAAATTTCGTTGCTATTTTGAATGGAGTATAGTTATTAAATAAAACTCACCAAATAGTATTGTGAATCCCATAACTTTGCCGGTAAACATCAAGTAGAAGCCATAAAAGGCGGCACCGTGTAGGTAGATGAAAGCTAGCACATTTCTCCAAACAATCTGCCATCTGAAAATGAAACGGTAAAGTGGGCGTTAGAATAGTGACATGTATTGTGGAAAACGCGAAATGTGCGCGAATAAATAGCACGTCCTCAAACAGACGTTATCCCTTTGTTGAATTATAAAAGTAATCAGTCAAATATGATCAAAAGAAATACCTAATATAGGGTCCTTTTCAATATGCTGACACTTCTTCAAGGGGATGATCAGACCGTCAAACTGAACATCTTTCTCTATGGGACTAACATCGAAATCGCGAAAAAAAAATCTACTGTTCGATACAAAACTGCAAACCTACTGGAGCCAAATGTATGGGACAGCAGATATTTTTTCCCGAATTCGATGTTTGTCCTGTAAAGAAAGTTGTTCAGTTTGATGGTCTGATCATCCCCTTAAAAAAGTGTCAGCATATTCAGAAGGACCCTGTATAGGTCACTGGTACCTATAAAGGGTCCTTCTTGATATGCTGACACATATCGGCATATGGTAATATTTGTCTAAATATAAATCACTTGCTCGAATGTGGAGCAATAAAGTGAAAGCCAATTTCATACATGATCTAGAAACTAATATCTTTGCCTCTGGTTTATCAGATTTCCCTTAAAATATAAAGTTATGCTATGCTATTTACTATTTAAACGGAAATTTTTAAGCCACTGTAACTTTAATATTGTATATTTTAACGAAAATCTGGTAGAAATTAGTTTCTAGATCGTGTTTTAAAAAAAGGATTGACTTTAATCAGTCAATACCCAAAACATAATCAAACTTCGCTTGTATGGAGCGCGGAGCAAAAACTATCCTCTTCAAACGAATTTTAGTTATATTTTCTATACTTAACAATTAAAGTCAATGATATTTTTCAAAAACAATCTAGTAACAAATCTCTATGCTTGTATGTTGTCAGATTTTCGTTAAAATCTATAATTTTAAAGTTGCATTGCCTCAAAGATTTCCATGCAAATCTTAAATTAATCCTAGCATTGAAACAGTAGATTAGTTTCTAGATTATTTGTGAAAAATTTCATTGACTTTATTACTTACTTTTTGTGTTAATTATTGACAACATAACCAAACTTCGTCTGTATAAAGCGCGCAGCAAAAACTGTCCAAAACGCCATCCTCAAATTGTGATATAGATAAAAGATACTCACTCGTAGTCCCTTCTTTTAGCATAGCGTGATGTAGGCGCCATGACATTCGGCATATCATCGTCGAAGTTCTTCGTCACATATGTGTTCGCCAATAACAGGGATGATCCCGACATCGTACGTGCGCGTTTCTGCAAAACGAAACAATATTAAGTGTGAATTGAATCACTCACACAAACTATATAATTATACACCTCGATTTCAACTTTCGTTTCCAATTGTTACTTGAAGAAATATTAAATTACATTTCATACAGGAAACACGCTCTATTATTTATGGGTTATATTTGCATGTTCTTTGCAATTGCATGTTAATTATAATTGTATAAGATCATTAAAATACGCCGTCTATGGAACCTGAGAAAGTCTATGGAGAGTTATCTCTGTAGATGTCATTTAATCTGAACACGTTCTTAACTATACAGAATGTTCTGCTAACTATAAATAAAAAACATATAGCATATGCTCACGACTATATTCCCCGAGGGGGTAGTCAGAGATATTCTGAAACCTCGGAATATCCACGTAGTACCGAAACTCTGTCCAGTGTGACTGGGAGTGAGCCCGTCGCCACTTGTAATGGACAGTGGGTACAATACATGCCTCGAAATTGAAGCATGCAGGTTTTCCTCACGATATTTTCCTTTACCGAAAAGCCAGTCGTTTTAAAAAAACTATTAATATGTTATATAATTATGAAGTGGGTGTTTCTAACTATCAATTTGAACAACTTTCACTGCGAAGTTTGTTGGTCTAAACTTTAGATCATCAAAATGACCAAACGTTAAGCATTAAGGTACATATTAAGCATCCTGTTTAATATGTACCTAACGCATTGAATTTTAAATCCTATATACTTTTGAATGAATATAAAAACTGGAAGAACCTGAATGGTGTAAAAGCTCAATTAAATTTACGTCTACTAAACTAGAAGTTGTCAGAAACACTGTACCGACTTAATGGTTTCTATTATAGGTGGCAAGGCAACTAGAACTTTAGCAGGTCGAATAAATCTCAACATGAAAGAAAGTCCTGTTATTCATGTATTTATGTGTTTCGTTTAAATAAAATAAATTTAATTTATAAATTCTGAAAATGATGTAGTTATTATACAACCACAATCTCTGCCCATCAAACTGAACAACTTTAACATGGGATAACATCATACAACATGGGATATATCAGCACAAAGAAGAAATCAGCTGATCCACACTAAACTGCAGTGCCTACACGCCTCAAATATACTGGGTCCTTCTTCATATGCTGACACTTTTTTAAGAGGATGATCAGACCATCAAACTGAACAACTTTCTCCATGGGACCAACAATGAAATCGCGAAAAAATAATCAGCTGTCCCATCCATTTGGCTCGAATAAGTTTGCAGTTTTGTATGGAAGAGCAGTTTTTTTTTCGTGATTTCGGCGTTGGTGCCATAGAGAAAGTTGTTCAGTTTGACGGTCCGATCATGCTCTTAAAAAATGTCAGCATATTAAGAGAGACCCTATATGATGAGGTTAATTGTACTATTCCTTACATCCTGTATAGTCATTTAACTTACCGAACGCATCGCTAGTGTCTAGGAACATCACTTCCATACAGGATGTTATTTAAACTAATATTTTCACGACCTATTACTAGTTTCCTGTTCGTTACTAAATAAAGAATGAAAACTTTTCGTAATTCGTTTGGATATAGACACACCTAAATTAAGATAAAAGGATAAAACACCACCCTGAACGTAGACGTGTTAAACAGTTAAAAGTATTCGACCGTTTGAAGGTAGGCATTTAATTGAAACAGTGGCCTTTTACATAACTATGCCGGATATTTGCAATTATTGAAAATATACTGAGAGCCGAAGTGAAAAATTAAACATCAACGAATACAATGCATTTTGTTCGTAGTGGCCGGAATGTTATAGATTTTCTTTATGCACGTTACTAGTACATTATGCACCAAAGGGGTAAAGCTGACCCTGTATAGATAATTTATTTTGATTGAAGATAAAAGTTACTAAATTACGGACATCACATTTAAACAAAGTTCAAAAGATGTCATGCGTTACATACTTTAAGGGATGCTTCAGACCATCAAACTGAACGACTTTCACTATGAGACCAACATAGAAATCGCGAAAAAAATCGTCTTTTTTCATTTTCATTCAATCATTGACCATTTTCTATGGAGTAACAGAATTATTTTTCCAATTTCGATATCTCTCTTCAAGAGAGAGTTGGTCAGTTCGCCTACTATTTGCAACTTTGGTATTTTCGACCCTCGACTCCTGGCGCACGTATTCAAATTCATTTGTTTTAATTTCATATTTAACTCCGATTGCGGATGGTAATATGTTTCTTTCCGGAACATTAATTACGGCAATATAATTTCAAAAATTTATTGGCAAATATAAAAATACTTTACAAATACCTGATTAATGAATTTACAACAGAACATGCAGAAGGAAACTTTTATTTACATAAACTCAAACTCAAACTCAAAATGTTTTATTCAAAATAATATCACATGGTTAGCTTTCTGACGTCATTTTTGACTCTACCACCGCGTCGGAAGGTTTTCCGTTGTAGCGTAGATTGAGTATTATATAGATTTGCTGAACGTGTATACTGGAAAGGGACGGAGATATGACAAAAATGTATGAGAAATCGTGCCTTTGTTTGACTTAGTTGCAAAATTTTATGTTTTCAGCATATTAAGTTGGACCCTGTATACAAAGTACACTTAAAAAATACAATATTGAATTACATAATGTAACATTGTCAAGACCATGCGTTAACATAAACACAAAAATACCAAACCTAATTGAACTTGAAAAAAAAAGGAAAGTGAAGAACCGAAACAAACCAACTATGCATGATTTTACTTTTTATTTGGAAATAAAATTACAAGTGCCTGGTGCTCTAGAATTTCCTGAATGAGAAAAGAAAAACGGTCAAGTGTGAGTCGACTAACTTACAAAAAAGTATGGTTTTCTCCGGGACCTTTAGCGCGAAACCGACTCACACTTGGCCGGTTTTTATTATTTGTTGTCATATTGTAGAGTTTGGTCTATAATCACAGCAAGTTTGACGCATGTATGTATTACCGTTTTTACTATATAGCGAAAAGAAACCTCGATAAAAACTAGTTTCTTGTATGAGGAAACATTAAACTTTTTAAAGTTTTTATTATTTGTTAGCAAATCCGCCATAATAGCGCACATTCTGTGAAATTTCAATTATCTAGCTATTACGGTTCAAAAGTTACAGTCCTAAATAGGTAGGACGGACTGCGTAGGCTTATGAATAGGGTCCCGTTTTCACCCTTTGGATACGGAACCCTAAAACATGCCTGTTACTACATGCACAGCATACACAACGACGATGCACTAACAAGCGTATTTTTTCTTTATTTTGAGATCCTGCGGCGTGCTCTTTGCGGAACACGGAGCGGTGTAGAAAATATAATTATTTCATATTAATTTGTATCTTTCTGTCGTAGCTAGTGTTTCTACACTGTTATAAAACTGTAACAGAAGTGTTTCTGTTATGTTATCTTATGACTTATCATTTATCATTACGGTGCTGTATCATTTAGCACTATAGGCCGTGGTGGTCCAGTGGCGAGTAACCTTGCCTGCCGTGCAGGAGGCGATGGTTCGATCCCCGTCCAGGCCGACTCGTACCAATGAGTTTTTCGGAATTTATGTACGATTTGTAACACCACTGGCTTTTCGGTGAAGGAAAACATCGTGAGGAAACCTGCATGCTTCAATTTCGAGGCATGTATTTGTACCCATTGTCCATTTAAAGTGGCGACGGGCTCACTCCCCGTCACACTGGACAGAGATTCCGTACTACTAGTAAAACGTGGATGTTCTGAGTTTTCAGAATATCTCTGACTACCCCCTCGGGGAATATAGTCGTGAGCATATACTACGGTGCAAGGAGTGCACTAAAATGTGCAACATAATTTTATTGTAAACTAGCGGCGCCCGCGACTCCGTACGCGCAGACCAGACCGCAGAACATTGAAGAAATTTGCGAAAATATTCGTCGGAGGTGTTTAGGATATACGTGATGGAATGCATTGAGACCATTTTTAGAATTTTCTGTTTGTTTGATTGTGCACGCTCTTGTATTACAGCTCTTTCTCTCTACCTTCAGCCCATCCCAAAAATAAATTCTGGACATGCCAATAATAAGATAACTAATATAAAAACCTGCTACCTTATAATGTTGCGCTAGATTACCTGATCTTCTTCTTCTTATTGTGTGGGCAGCAAGCCGTGGTGTCAGAGTTTTTTCAGACCGTCTTACGGCCTCTGACGTGGTTTTTTTGTAACGAATACTACCACCAGAGATAGTAGCCGGGACCAACGGCTTAACGTGCGAAGCACGGAATCCTCTTTCTTTTCAGACAATCAAGTTATTTAGCCTGCACTGTCCTAGCCAACTGGGGAAAAACGCACAACGATATATCACTAGGTGTCCCTCGTGGGAATCAAACCCACGACCTCGCGTGTCAAGAGCCCAATGCTCTTAAACATTAGACCACGGAGGCAGCTACCTGATGAGGTTTCATGTTTATTTTGTACCTACTGACATTCTTAGCTGCTGAATTAGGCCAAGGTCATCAGAGTAGCCTAGTTTAAAACACCTCGATGAAAACTATTCTTCATACAAAGTGTACGAACAGTACAAAAACTGTCATGTCATGTACAGCCAAAGTTCCTACCTTTGAACGGCTGTATCTCCTAAACCGACCATGTTAGTTTTTGTACTGTTCGTATAGCTACAGTGCATATTATCATAATACCTGCATATTCATGCATATTCCTTTTTAGCAACTATAACAGACCTTAGAACAGCTATAACTTTTAAACCGACTGGAGTTATGCAGGCAGACCTCGTCCATCCCCATCACAGAGATACTCTACAACCTATGAATACTGAATCAACCTTGCAGCTGATGGTTACCAAAATTCCTCTTATATCTTATACTATTAGTACTATTATCTATTCTGAGATACGGTATGAGTACCTATTTACAATATAATGTGATTACCCCAGTCAGGGAATATACTTAGTTGCGAGCATATTATTATTATGCTTAGGAATCATAGCTCATAAGTTACCGTTTTGTTCCTAAAGACGTAGTTACCTATGTTTCTCTTTTACTCAACGAAGCTCTGCGGTTTGCACAGAAAGTAGAGGATACAGTATAAAATATAATATACAGTTACTTACTTCCAATGGCTTGCTATACTCTCTCTAAGTACTAACAGAGTGTATGTAACTTTCTTTGAAAGTGCAAAGATTGTTACACCGGATGATTACCTATTAATACCTTTATCCATACTCCCAGGCTAGAACAATTCTTAACCAAACCTATTCCTTTACGTGGATATGTTACAAGGTAACTAAGGTATACTACTTCATAGGCGTTGTATATAACCACTAACGCGTTAATCCACCCTTTCTAAAAGTAAACTAAAAGACGGGGTACCTGACCTATCCTCCATTCAAAATAGCAACGAAATTTTATGGCCATTTTGCATTACATAAACAGAGATTTGAAACACTTCTTTTCACTTATTCTTAGAACTGCTTTAGTAACGTCCAAGATATGTCGGATAGTATATGTATTCATTAAATTAATAACATTTGGTTATCAGAATTGGCCAGAAACCTAAGTAGGAATCGGAATATTTCGTCGTCCTTATTTGGAATGAAGTAGAAGAATTGCAAAACTAAAGTGGCAAAGGGCTCGAGTGACGACCGCGTACCGGAAAGCGCAGCGTGGGTAGGGTCAACAAGGTGGATCGACGACCTGGTGAAGGCGGCGGGAATCCGCTGGATGAGGAAAGCGCAGGATGTTGTGGCGATCCTTGGGGGAGGCCTAGGTCCAGCAGTGGACGGCTATCGACTGCGATAATGTTTATGAACTAAGATGCAACTGAATAAAAAGATGGCTGCTTGTTAAAAATAAATAGAAAAGAAATTGTATCCTTCTTAATTACAATGCATGTTTTGACTAGGTCTAAACATGTGTCATTGCTTTACAGGTAATCAAAAATACCCATGGACCCAGTAATAGTCGACTTACCAGGAACGCGGAATGTCATTGGTATACGGGTTATTAAAAAGGTCAAGTCATCCCTCTTTTAAAATTGCTGTGCCCTACATAACAGGGTTCAAAATGTTGTACTATTTTAAGATTACACAAACTGACCCACTTTCAATGTTGGCGCCATAGAGAAAGTTGTTCAGTTTGATGGTCTGATCATCGTCTTAAAAAACAGTCAACGTATTAAGTTGGACCATGTATACTTACCTATTCTAACGGTTAAAATAATTTAGTCTGAGAGCACACATGCGGTAGAGCCTACATTGGATAACTTGTTTCATTGCGATGAAAAAATGACGAGATACTAATACAATCACTTTCACGAGAAGACATAAACAAGTTTTATGACCAATAACCGTAATCCATAGTTAACTGTTTTAGTTATATGCTGTTAGTGTTTATCTAAATAAAAGATATATTCAATACTTCTACTTAAACCAAAACCTAATTTACTGTATTTAAAATGCTTTCAGATATACAACGTGTTAATGAATAAGCGCAAAAAGTCATACACCCCAACTGATTTGTAACAAAATAATTAGAATGAGACAGTAATTTCATTATTTTGATAGTTCAAATTTAACGTTACTCGCATTTTAAGTTTTCAGGCAAAAATTATTTGTTATCATTTCAGCAATAAATGAAAGCGCTAATGCGCTCGTGGATACATTTTAAGAATCATGTTTTGGTAGTAAGTAGGGTGAGAGTGCCCGAGCGGTGGTTTGAGATCGAGTTCAGTAAATTTTTAATTTAAAACAAATTATTTAATATTTTGAAAATAATAACAATGTTGAAACCATGATAATTCGATTCTGCTCTCGATTCTAAACAAACTACTTTCTAGTTTTGCGTGAATTCATTAACACGTTGTATAAATACCATAAAGAATGCTCTCATTTCTAATTGTTTTAAAAAGTTAGTAATAGCCTGTGGAATCCCACTGCAGGGCAAAGGCCTCCTCTCACGAATAAGGGTGAGAAGGAGTGGGCCATACTCCACCACGCCCAATGCGTTGGTGGAGGCAAGTTAGTGGTCAAATTGCCGTCGGAGAATTTTCAAGCCGCCTTAATAGGCCTCTGACCTGGCTTAACGAATAGTTACATCGCCATCTGACGGAACTATCAGAGACCAACTGCTTAACGTGCCTTCCGAAGCACGAAAACGCTCGAGATGAAATACCACTAAACAGTCACCCATCCAAAGACCGACCGGACCTGGCGTTGCTTAACTTCGGTAATCGTTTCCAATACCGTAGCTCCACTACGCCTTGTTGGCGTAGTGGAGCTACGGTATGCGCTTCGTGCATTGTTTTTAAAATGTTAAATTTTAATTATGTCAGTTTATAAAATACGTAACTTTAGGAGTTACTTATGTCTAGGATACCTATCACACAAGGCTTATGCCACAAGCTCACCGATAGCGCGCTAACTATTTCAGACAAAAAATTAAAAAGAAAAAAAAAATTCTGCCTATTTTTTTGCTAATAATTCAGGAATTCGGTATGTGAAGCTTTTTTATGGAGGGCTGAATCGAATACCATTTCGAGATAGTTGTCTCAATAATAATATTTTCTACGTCAGAGATTTTAAAATGAAAGGATTACAGATATTTTTAATAAAATAACGTTGTTTTTCGGTCCGTCCAGTGACGTCACTGGACAATCTGTAAACGCCTTGGTAAACTTAAAATCAACTTAAAATAACTGGCCATTATGAAAAAAATACATTCAATATGTCAGAATTTGACATTTGATGTTGCCGTTTCTGTTTCCGGCATAGAGTTAGAAAGAGAAGGCAGGATTTTTTTTCTGTAATAAAGCAATAAGTAGTTTTTCTCCATTGAGGTCGAATTATTTTCTCTCCACCATTTTTGCATTTAGAGATTGCAGGTCAAAGTAATTTAAAAATTAAATTTGCATTGATAAACTCGATGAATCGCAATACAAATTAAATTGGTTTCGTAAAATTATGTCTTCTTATCTTCTATCCGTAAAAAATATAAAATAAAGACCAAAAAAAAAAACTTGACATACCGAATTATGGTCGTATGTTTCTGTATGAAGCTTTTTCCCGCGGCTTCGAAAGCGATGAATTCGTTTTTTTTTTTTTGAGTTAAAAAGTTCTTTACCGCACTGTTGGCAACACCAACATAAAATGTAGTAATTGAATTTGCTTGGCGCCATTGCTCTTGCAGTGTTTCGTTGTATTTGAAATTCGTAAAAAATTGGTTTTAGTGATATTTGTGACATAATTTCGTGCGGATTGTGTACTAAACAGTTGCGTAAAGCGACCGATGTAACAGGAATCTCAAATAAATACGATAACAGAACATACGTTTTGGTTCAAGTTAACTCGTACATGGTCATTTTGGCGGCAACGCGCGAGCTTACGAAATCGACCACAGATTCATCGTCATCTATCATCCCATCATCAAAATAAATAATATAAAGAAAAAAATAACGAATGACTCAAAAGGACTAGTATCCAGAGCCGTTAAAGACATTATTTAAAAAATGTAGTAATTAAAAAAGTTGTATTTCCGTTTCCGCCTTCCATATTGGTACAGTGCTTGTGTGTGTAACTAACTCTGGTGTAAAAATCACTAAAATAAACCTCCAGTGCTGCCTTTGACTATTTATATGTGGACTGGTTACGCGTGTAATTCTACTAACAAACATTTCTGTCACTTTTTGCGGGGGGCGAGGTAGCATGAAATCCGCAACTTTGGATTTTATTCTCCATAACTTTAGATTCTAATTTTGAATGTTAAAAATCATGAAAAGTAGTCTCGTGTGTACCCAAAACGTTCTAAGTTCGAAGTTATTATTTCGCAATTATAGGCTGTCTCGTTTAGTGATAAGGTGTAAAATTGAATGTAAATGCACAAGATCAATTGTGCTTATACCGTGGCAGAGGGGAAATGCTACCGCAAGGCTAGTCCTTATAATAGTTAGTCAAAGAGTGCTGCAAACAAGACTTTCCTTTACATCGAACCACACCAACCACCAGAAAAACTACAGTCCACTAAAACCTCTCCAGCGGAGCCGAATAAAACACCGGAAGGCCACGTTCCCTACACGCACTCTACAAACTCATTATCGAATAAATGTTCGACAAGTATACTCGTATAAAGCTAAACGATTTTTTTTTTGTCATACACGAAACAACTAAAACGGAGCATTTTTTTTAACTCTTGTGTCAGTTTTCGTGGCACGCGGTACCTAACCGAGGTAAGTATAGAAGTAAAGTTGTGGTTTTAAAACCGTGACTGATAATAATACAGCGATGTTACAATTTATGTTCTTTTTTTAGGGTTCCGTACCCGAAGGGTGAAAACGGGAACCTATTACTACGCCTACGTTGTCCGTCCGTCCTACCTATTTAGGGCTGTACCTTTGAACCGTAATAGCTAGACAGTTAAAATTTTCACAGTATATGTTATTACGGTTGATTTGTTACCAAATAATAAAAATGTCAAAAACTTACAAATTAAGGGGGGTTGTCAACAAGAAACTAGTTTTTATAAACGTTTATTCTTCTCGCTCCATCGTAAGAATGGTAATACATACAAACGTCAAACTTGGTGTGATTATAGACCAAACTCTACAGTATAACAACAAATAATAAAAACCGGCCAAGTGTGAGTCGGTCTCGTGTTAAAGGGGACAAATATTTTTTTAGTTATTATGTTGGGTGGTGGTGTGGTACGGAACCCTCGGTGCGCGAGTAGCCCGACTCGCACTTGACCGGTTTTATTTATTGTAATTTCTAAGTTCCGACCGACCTTAATGATGGATCAAGTACCGTTGGTTGAAGCTAAAGAAACATTAAGCAAATTGGGTAAAGTATAAAATGTAACGGGGAATGCTATAATGACTCTAATAGAATCTCCAGTATTTCAGCAATGATAGGGTCATCATCATCATATAAAGAATGCATAACTTGGTCGTTCAGCATTCTAATGATAATCATTTTTAACTAACGAAAAAAAAACAGAGGAGGTTCTCAAGTCGACGCGTATACCTATACAACGTGTTAATGAACTTACGCAAAACTAGAAAGTAGTTTGTTTAGAATCGAGAGCGGAATCGAATTATCATGATTTCGACATAAAGATTTTTTTTCAAAATATTTAATAACTTGTTTAAAAATTTAAAATGTACTGAACTCGATCTTAACCCACCGCAGGGGGACACTCACCTTACTTACTACCAAAACAAGATTATTAATATGTATCCAGGAGCACGCTAGCGCTTTCATTCATTGCTGAAATGATAACAAATCATTTTTGCCTCAAAACTTCAAATTTTAAGTATCAAAATAATGAAATTATTGTTTCAATCTAATTATTTTCTTATAAATCAGTTGGTGTGTATGAGGTTTTGCGCTTATTCATTAACACGTTGTATATTAGTACATTATAATATAGTATGTAGTACAGTAATTGAGACATTTGCTTCGTATCGATGTATACTATGCGTGTATAACTGATATCAGAATCGAACTAATGTATTACACCACCAAAAATTATGAAATAATTTTTTTTAACAAAAAATATAAAATCGACTTCAAAAATAAAAAAGAAAAAAATTATATTGCAGCCGGTGAATTTTACGTTAGCATCTACAGGGTCCAACTTAAGTTGCTGAGACTTTTTAAGGGGATGTTCAGACCATCAAACTGAACATCTTTCACTATGGGACCAACATCGAATCATTAAAAAAATATCAGCAAAACTGCAAACCTTCTTTAGCCAAATGTATGGGCAAATGTCCCATACATTTGGCTAAAGAAGGTTTGCAGTTTTGTATGGAGCATTTGATATTTTTCTCGCGATTTTGGTCCCATAGAGAAAGTTGTTCAGTTTGATGGTCCAATCATCCCCTTAAAAAAGTGTCAGCATATTAAGAAGGACCCTGATAACTATTAATTTGTTTTATTAGAGTCGGTGTCAAGCCCAGCCAAACTTACTGCTAGTTCAGTCTCGAATCGTACAGGCTTGACAGCGACTTCGATTAAACAAATTCTTTTCCATCCCACTCCCCCATCGGGACACGGCGCGCGCCACGCGACCGCGCGTAATTGGTTCTCTTTTTACGTTTTGGTGCTCTTTTGGTTCGGACACTTTTGAGCGCGGACCCTACGTCCAGTAGTTGGAAAGTCAATGGTTGGCAGTGACGTCTTTCATGCTTAGGCTGGCTTGCACCAAAAAGTATTTAGGCTAAAACATGTTTAAATATGATGTTGTCACTGTCATTTGTATGAGCAGTGTGAAGGATAGAACTATCACTAAATACGTTTAAAGCCGAAACACTTGTTGGTGCAAGTTGGGCTTAGACCATATAACTAGGTACCAGCCTTGCGGTAGCATTTCCCCTCTGCCACGTTACAAGATCAATTGATCAAGTGCATTTATGCATGCTCGACTGCCCGATAGCACAGTCTGCAGTGAACCTGCTTGCTGTGCCGAGGGTCGCGGGTTCGAATCCCGTATGGGACAAATATTTGTATGATGAATATGAATATTTGTACCCGAGTCATGGATGTTTGTATCTGCATATGTATTATATATCGTTGTCTAGTCATCATAATACAAGTCTAGGCTAGATTCTGGTACTTTAAATGTGACTAGATAATTTGTGTGACAAGGTCCAAGATATTTATTACCATTATTTAGTTACATACAATTTCATACCTTATCTACTAAACGAGACAGCCTATAATTGCGCAACAATAACTTCAAACTAGTCGCGTTTGGGATTCACACGAGACTATTTTTAAAAATGAAAATTCGAATCTTAAATAATGGAATGAAATCGAAAGTTACATATTTCATGCTACCTCGTCCCCCACAAAAAGTGACAGAATATTTTGTTATTAGAATTGTACTCGTAACTCGTCCATTGTTACATTGTCTAAGTTAAGCTTTCATGGAATCCCAAATTAATTTTTGCATTTTATATTGTAATAGTTATTAAGTCGTGTTATGTTGTAGAGTTTCTGGCCGCATCTTCTCTACAGCGACAACACGTTCCGACGCGGTGGTAGCTTTAAAAAAGATTTGACGTTGGTAAGTGTGCTGCAAGCTCCTATATTGAATAAATTATATTGACTTTGACTTTGAACTATTCCATATTTTTTAAAGAAAGTAACATTCAAGATTTTGCGGCAATCGCTAAAAAAATCGTATATTTTAATTTCGTTACTTTCGTTCTCTACCTATTTTTCTAATGACTGATTCGAACATTCTCTTCTATGCCTAAATGGGACTAAGGCCGTCTTCCTATTGTCACGCATTAGCGTGTGCATTTTTACCATTTCAATGAAAACCACTTATCGTAGAAGCGTAAAGTACCTACTTCAAACGCACACGTACCTACGTGCGTGTCCATAGGAACACCGCTTAAAATTTTTCAAGATATCTTAATGAGTAGGTTGGCGATCAAGCTTCGCTCGGCGTCTTTCTTTTTTTGACACTTGTCCAAATAAACTTGGAATGTAAACCATTATGTTATAACCATTGTGTTTCCAAGAATTGATATCTAACGGACCTACAAACTTTTCTGTAAATGTGTCTGGTTGAGGTACGTACTGAAAACAACGGGCTTCTAACTTTTTGACACTCGTCAAACGCCCAGTTTATCACATCATCTACGTGTGACTTGGTATTCCCTATGAATGATGAAATGAATTGAAATGAATGATTGAAAACTCGACGCAAATTATTCGAGTTATTGCGACTGTTCAAATGTTCCTGCGTTCAAAGTTACCTCCTTCTCCTCTACATAAGGGAGCGTCCATTAGTTACCTTCTCCTGTACATAAGCGTCCATTAGTTAGTGAGGTGATTTTGCCTCGATCCCCCCCTGCCCCCCCCCCCCTCCCTCTTTTCCCAAATCTCTCTCACGAGAGATTTTTCAGAATGCGTATTTTTATGTATGTATAAATGCGTTAATTTGTGCTTGATTACATTGAACATAAAAATTATGTGATAATTGCCAAGACTTCCCTCCCCTCTCCCCCACGTGAGATTGGGTGACATTCGGCTCGCCTATGAACTAATGACGAAGAGCTGTTTTAGATCAACAGAACCAGTGAAAGAATTTAAACAACCTGCGCAAGGTCACCCAGAAATTATACGGACTACACGACGGATTGGATAGTGAAATCGGTGAGAAGGTATAAGATACCTAGATAGATTAGATGAGATTGATGAGAGATGATGAGAGATTAGATAGAGAGATAGATCTATACATGGTCCAACTATTAAGCTGACACTTTTTTAAGAGGATGATCAGACCGTCAATCTGAACAACTTTCTCTATAGCACCAACATCGAAATCGCGAAAAAAAATCAGCTGTCCCATACATTTGGCTTGAGTAGGTTTGCAGTTTTGTATGGAACAGTCGAAAGTTGTTCAGATTGTCGGTCTGAACATCCCCTTTAAAAAGTGTCAGAATATTAAGAAGTACCCTGTTTTTTTTAATTCGCTAGAAAACTCCGACCTCCAAAAGTTAGTGACAAGACTCTTCTTGACATCGAAATTAATTTGTGAAAACGTAAAGTAAACACTATTCACAAGTTGCTGTTAAATTTCACTTCCTCTCAAATAAAAGTAAGTACATAATGGTAACGGAACCTGTTGTGCGCAGTGTGCGCTTGACCTCAAGTGTAGCCTACAGTCAATAAGTTTGCGAGATAGCTGGGCACTTTCTCCTTCGGCCAACGAACGCTGTACAGCATATTCATCAGGAAAACTTGCAACTCTCTTGTAATAGGAATAAGGCTATATATTGAGCAACTTTCGCTGCAGACCGTACGCCGGCCGGCATCTATGACGGTACAATTATGGTTGCTGCTTGCTAGCATTCTAAATTCGAATGCGGACTTTTCTTCACCTACTAAATAATAACTGTTTTTGGGTTTTATTATTCTGAATTTGGGTTACACCTATACGGCTATCTTAAGTGCGTACAACGGGCACTTAGAGATTTTATAAGTTGCAGTATCTATTTGTGTTATTTTAGTGTTAAACAAGTATACATATAAGTATAGGTATTAGAGATAGAGATAAATACTTTCGTTTCGTATAAAATTCTATTCGAAAGTATTCAGGTGTACCTACTAAACACATTATCGACTTAGTAAGGTCAACAGATCTTTCATGTGGCACTGTTTACATTATTATAATAAGATACCAGAGATTATTCTAAACTTGGCAGACAAAAAGTTTAAGGGTATATTACTGTTGGCGCGCTCCATACAAACGAAGTCTGTTGATATTTTCAATACTAACTGATTAAACTCAATGAAATTTTGCAGAAACAATTTAGAAACAAATCTCTATGCTTGTATCGTGTCAGATTTTCCTTAAAATCTACAGTTTTAAAGTTACAGTGCCTCAAAGTTTTCCATACAAATCTTAAGTTAATCC
Source organism: Agonopterix alstromeriana (assembly GCA_963924505.1). Taxonomy (NCBI): domain Eukaryota; kingdom Metazoa; phylum Arthropoda; class Insecta; order Lepidoptera; family Depressariidae; genus Agonopterix; species Agonopterix alstromeriana. The sequence goes on from OZ004670.1 coordinate 5,881,118, forward strand.
TAGCATTGAAACTGTATATTTTAACAAAAATCGGACACGATACAAGCATAGAGATTTGTTCCTAGATTGTTTCTGAAAAAATTCATTGAGTTTAATTGGTTAGTATTGAAAATATCACCAGACTTCGTTTGTATGCAGCGCGCATTTAAGCATTTGGAATAAACTTCTCTCTTAAGTCCCATGTTAAACAAGTAGTCCTCTGTAAAAAGGTTACTATAAACTCGATGATTATTTGAATGACCAAAACGTCTGGTCTTGACAATGTTACACTATATAATTTAATATTGGATTTATGTAATTGTACTTAAATTAAAAATTATAAATAATAAGAACTTAGAACTAATTTAACCTAAAATATGGTGCAGGTGCAATTTTTAATTTAGCTACCTACATTTATTTGTTTCATGTTAATAAATATATATAAAATTGTACTTTGTATATTTTGTTTTGTTTAAAAGAAGTATGTTGTAGAGTTTCTGGCCGCATCTTCTCTACAACGGAACACCTTCCGACGCGGTGGTAGATTTAAAAGCATGACGTCAAAAAGTTGTATATGTGATATTATTTTGAATAAACAATTTTGACTTTGACTAAAATATAAAACACCCTGCGGACCTTCTCAAGTAAATTCAAAAACATGTATTTAGTTATGAAAGGATTATGAATTTTGAAAGAGAAAGATTTTTTGTATGGTTTAATGTTATAATTAAATTAGTTAATATGATTAAAAAGTAAAAGAGAATTTCAAAAAACGTTGCAGATGCCCGGGAAGAAAAAAAAAGATAGTGACAGATACTTTGATTAAATTAAAATAGCATCAGATAGAGGTTACGTACCTACTCGAACAATGGATCTGCCTTATTTTTTTATTTTTTCTTATCAAAAGATTTTAGAATTCTGGCTAGCATCGTTAAACCTATTAGGTTTGTCTCGTGGTACTTCACGACATCTTTCTTATTACACAAAACACAAAAAGAGGGCTCAGACGAGTTTGAATCCACATATCAAACAAAATAATAGTTAATAGCTTATATGTACAATAGCATCTTATTTACTAAATGATAACTAAAAATTATCACTTTGTTGCAATCATTTAGGTGACTAAATAATAAAATAACTCACACCACATATTAAAACAAATTAAAAAAAAAAATTATTTCAGATTGTTCACCCATATTGTTTTAGTAACAATTGCCTTATAACTATGTTAGTTCTCAAATAAAATAAAAACATAGGCCCTTTTTATGTTAAAAAAGTTAAAAGTAATGCCGTGTGATTCGTTTTTTCTTTTTGAATGATTTGTACGAGTCAGCAATTTGTTGGACCATCGTACTCCAGACATTTCCTTGTACGGGTCCGCAAGTAAACCGTATGTGAAAACTAATTTTAGTAAATAAATAAATGATTTTGTATTTGCATTTGAGAAAAGCTCTCAAAGGCATTGTGGTTCCTTTATTCCGACTAAAAATCAAAGATGTCGGCTAAGTAAAGTAGGCGTCGGGGGCTCAACTTATGCGGTCCATGCACTATACGCTAGTCACCTATCTTCCGCTGTTTTAATTTAATCAAAGGACAGATATAAAAAAGATAATAAACTATTACCACAGAGTACATAACTATAACTATTACGATTCAATAGAATTACAGGTATCTAAACACTATGGATCCCAGAGCAATTGAACGTGATAACGCGAAGCATCATCGTCTAAACTTCGATTTAATTGAAATCAGCTCCTTGACAACCCTAACGATATCAATATGCAATGCGTTCTTGACTTTGAAATTGTAATGTTACATTCCGGTTCAATTCACCACGTGGAGCCAACCAGTTTCTTACGGTATTAAGACCCCCGATATATAATAGTATGGTAAAACAGGGGCCGATTGCGCTATTATATAAGTGTAATTAGTTGTGATGCATATTTACCTAAAGTTGAGGAGTTGGCTATTATGGAGTGCACTTTTGTATAGAAATTTGTAATTTCTTTTTTCAATAGCAAATGTGGCTCCTCAATCCATACGCACATGTTTTGACGAGGGGTCTGCTCTGCGCAAACGAAGATTTACGAGCGGAATTATTTTCCTGGTCATACTTTCGGACGCGTAAATTACGTCACATAAAACATCGAAGTTCAATCCTTATTCAATTTCAGTTGTAATCACATTGCAATCCAGTTACTATTCAACACTGTGCTGATTTCCGTGTCGCGCTAAACTTGACTTATTTACCATCTGTTTACCATGTAATTGATCTGTCAAACGACTGTCTGGAGCTGTCCAGTGATTAGCGCGATACCGAATGTGTAAAAAGTTGTGATTCGCATGCAGACGTTTCTGTGGGGATTTATTTGGCTCGATCGGTCTTAGAATATGAATAGGTAAGGATAGGATTAGGTCACTTGCAAGCGGCCCACTCGACACAGCCACAAGTGGCTAGGCAATAGAAGACTGAATTATTCATATTATTTGAAGGACTTCTCTTCGTACATAATGTTGTCACAACACATAGTGGACGTTAGTGTGGCTGGCCACTTGTGGCTCTTCGGTGGCCAGGTATTTATGATCATTATATACATGTTGATGTATAGACTTGTTTAAATAAGAACCAACCTACAATAGCGATAGTAATGACAGACAGTCTGTTGGATTTCTAAATTAGTCGGGTGATAAGAAACAGAACTGTGAACAACCCGTTCCAAGTTTTGCCGGGATAGTTTTGAACTTATCCATAGAAAATTTCAAAGCTTTATATCTTCGTAATTATATTATAAATTACAAATGTTATTTGATACGCGGCATTTAGATTTTCAAAACAATTTATCCATATATAAAATATTACTTTTAATTGACAACATTCCATTTTTTTAACCACCTGTTTTTAATAAAAATATAAAAATAGGTTAAAAAGAAGAGATATATATTTTTCCGATTTTATTTTTAACCGATATTTCTATTTATAATTTACTTTTGAATTTTCTGAAAAACGTAGGATGTATGGCTAAGATACCATGGCCGCAATAATATTAAAAATAAAAACTGTCAAATACAATAGAAAAGCCAAGCAGGCAAAGGAATAAAATCTCATTCAACCTCTATTATATTTTTAAGTATTTTTCAAATAACTCGAGAAATAATGGATAGAAAAATCTGATAATTTCGATATAAGCTTTGAATCACATAATCTCCAAATTGTTTTCTTATTAAGTTCCTTTCTTAAAATGAAATGTTGTCAATTGTACCATCGACGCGTATTATGCGTCCAACTTTTGTATGAAATTGACAACTCTGCAACCACCTTAGGTTATAAATAAAAACAAAGAAAATGTTAGAAACTCTAACTTAAAAACCAATTTCAACAATAAAAGACATAATTGTTTTGGTCAAGCTTATTCAAGAAAATTTTTAAAGCTGTCTATAAAAAAAAACAAAAGGGATATGTTTGCCAAACGAACAGCCTTTGCCACGAGAAAAAGTGAAAGGAAAGCCTGCAACTCTGCCATTCATTGTGCCATCATTGAGTTAAATACCCAGCAGCAAATCTTCATTTAAGTAATATAGTCGTAGATATTTCCATAAAAGCCGTGGTTGTCCAGTGGCGAGTAACCTTGCCTGCCGTACAGGAGGCGATGGTTCGATCCCCGTTCAGACCGACTCGTACCAATGAGTTTTTCGGAATTTATGTACGATTTGTAACACCACTGGCTTTTCGGTGAGGGAAAACATCGTGAGGAAACCTGCATGCTTCAATTTCGAGGCATGCTTTGTACCCACTGTCCATTATAAGTGGCGACGGGCTCACCCCCCGTCACACTGGACAGAGTTTCGGTACTACTGGTGAACTTGGATGTTCTGAGGTTTCAGAATATCTCTGACTACCCCCTCGGGGAATATAGTCGTGAGCATATGCTTATTTCCATAGGACTTTAATCCCGTAGTCGCCTCGTACGACACCCACGGGAAGAATAGGGGTGCTTCTAAGCCGGAACCACACGGCTGTCAGGAACTCATATGCAACGCAAGAAATAATGGATAGAAAAATGAGATAATTTTTATGTAAGCTTTGAATTACATTATATGAATATAATTATGTAAATGGTTTTCGTATTTTGGTGGCTTTTATAAAACGAAATGTTGTACATTAAAAAGATATCTAAACCTTAGATTTCTGTAAGGTGGGATTAAAACGTTTTCGCTTTTTTACCCGACTGCCCCAGAAGGAGGGTTATGTGTGTTTGCATCACTATTTCTTTGTCACGCCCTCCAGCCTAAACTGCTTGATGGATTTTAATGTACGAGACGAGGTATCTTTAGATTCGTAAAAATTGTGAGAGTGACGTAGGGTATATTATTTCAAAATGGCGTCTGCGAATTAAAAAAAGAGTGGGAATACCTAAACAATTTTTTTTTGTAAAATATAATATGAAGCTAGTGAATAGAATATTCCAAATATGTATATATGTATTACAGTACTTTTATGGTATCATTTTGAGACAAGAGTAAAAAGTATGAAATAAACTTATTAAGACTAGAAGATTTTACTTGAAAATCAAAAACCCGAGAGATAAAACAAGGTCTTTAATCATTTATCAGCTATACCTTAGCTACACCAACTATGTGCAAATATAATTTGAATGTTACCACCTACTTATTAGGTAGGTATTGCAGGTGGGGACAAACCAATAACCAACAAATAGGTAGGTTTTGTCATTTTTGGACACTTTATCACAATCTTCATAAATCCACGCTAGAAACTCAACTTGCTGTAGAATTTACCATGAGAGTGAGTTATTATCCATTAAAGATGTAAAGATAATGACTACGAAGAAATCATTACAAAAATAGTAATTACACCCAAGTAGATAAGTACTGTCGATAACAAATAAGCAACTGCTACGAACAGAAACGAGCAAACTCTCTCTTTTAGTTTTCTATGGAATCACAGTAAATATTCTGAAATGTGAGAGGACAAAGCCGGTTTTTAAAAATAGATTCTATTAAGGATTGATACAAACAAACAATTCTTTATCATTTTTAACAATCGAAGAATCACTTGAATCAACAATGAGAAAAATATCTTTTAGTACCTACGTGTTAATGAATAAGCGCAAAACCTCATACACCCCAACAGATTTATAACAAAATAATTCGATTGAAACAATTATTTCATTATTTTGATAGTTAAAATTTAAAGTTATTCGCATTTTAAGTTTTGAAGCAAAACTTATTTGTTATCATTTCAGCAATGAATGAAAACGCTAGCGTGCTCATGGATACATTTTAATCTTGTTTTGGTAGTAAATAAGGTGAGTGTGTTCGTGCGGTGGGTTTAGATCAAGTTCAGTAAATTTTAAATTTTACAAACTAATTATTTAATATTTTGAAAAAATTACCTTTGTTGAAAACATGATAATTCAATTCAGCTCTCGATTCTAAACAAACTACTTTCTTGTTTTGCGTTAATTCATTAACACGTTGTATATGTGACAAATATTTATTTTAGCAGACTTTACTATTACTTTTGTTATAAGTACATTTTAGTTAAAACTACCAGAATCAGGTTTATGACCACAAAGCTAAGTCTACTAAAATAAATAGTTGTCACATAATACTGGATCAGGTCGACTACTAGTAGGTACTAGATACATTTTGCTCCGTGTAATTTATTGAATACCAAAATCATTAAAAGGTAAATGATATAATTTATTTACATTTTACCACTTTAACAATATAAATTTCCAATAAATCATTTTTTTTTATTGAAAACGCTCCCACTAGGTGAAAACGCTGAGCCGGGCTATATTTTGCAGGTTTTTAGAAGTTATCTTCTCGTTATTTGAAAGACATACAAATTAATGAAAAATATAGCAATGATCTTCAATATCTGGGCTTTATTTGCTATGAAGTATATTTCTTATTTTTCTATAAAATACATATGAAAACTGTGTTCAAAGGTTATCCTTTTCATATGTACATTTGAACTAGTCTGTTCTGTATTACGGTATATCTACATTATACGTTGAAGTCAAAGCAATAATTTTAAAATTTTGTGGAAATACTTATGCTTAACGTATTTGGTTTCCTTGGATTAGATGGTACCACAGTGAAATAATGAAGGACAAGCCTGTCAAAATAGGTAGACATACTAAAATGACGTAGTTTAGTATAGGTGAGGCGGTTCTGAAATGGTCAAGGTCTTTCAGTTTGGGATACGCCTTAAATAGGAAGAGTAAGTAGGTATATGTTTTTAGGGCTTCATACCCAAAGGGGCCTTATTTATAAGCCTATCACCCTACAGGTGAACCACCCCTGAAAATTTGGGGTGTTTACCAATTAATCTATAATTCGGTCCAAATAAGGATGAAATATATTCCGATTCTTATTTAGCTTTCTGACCAATACAGATTAGCAAATATAATTTATTTAGCAGCAAGATAAACTATATCCAGAATTATCTTAGGAGTTACTAAAGCTATTCTAAATAGTCAAGGTTAAAATTGTTTCTTCAAAATAATATCACATAGATCTATAACTTTCTGACGTCATGTTTTTGAATCTACCACCGCGTCGGAAGGTGTTCCGTTGTAGAGAAGATTTGGCCAGAAACTCTACAACACACTTCTTTTAAACAAAACAAAATATACAAAGTACAATTACAAAAATCCAATATTAAATTACATAGTGTAACATTGTCAAGACCAGACATTTTGGGCATTCAAATAATCATCGATCATTCAATATAAAAAGAGAGTAACTGCAATCCTCCAGTACATCTCTTGCTGTCACTTTTTGTCTTGTTGACGTAGTAAAAGCTAGCAAGAGAAGAGATTTAATGGAGGATTAACTTTAGTGAACGCAGATACGTGCAACTGACCAAGTGTTTCAAATATCAGTCTGTTTCTGTAATTCAAAGTATCCTTAAAATGTCGTTGCTATTTTGAATGGAGTATAGTATAAGTACCTAAATACTTACCTACATTGCTAGCGTATTGTATACTTATTGACATGACATTATTACGCCTAAAGCGATGATTGTGTTCGCGTTCTAAACATATAAGATTTAAGTTTGTTTCCGAATATTTTACAACTTGCTCGTCCTAGAAACAGATGGTCGTAAAACTTATTCAACCAACACAAAGAGGTCGGTACCAAAGCAAGCCTAAGCGTGTAGCAACATAACTTGCCCATAATATTTCTGAGAATGCCAAGACGCTATTTTCTTTTACAATCTATTCTCTATGAAAATGTATAATAACTCTTTTAAAAGGCAGTTCGTAACGATAAAAATATTACAACTACATTTTTAATTCAGTTTCAATATACGCTTTCATTTCAAAACAAGACTCAAATGGTTTGAAAAGAGAAATTCATGCAATAATAACTACCTATTAAGTATTTTACAATTAACACACATTTCATAGATTAAGGTCATAAAATGATCTTAAATCATAAGAGTAAAACCTCAAGCCACGGCCGCGGTACTATAGCGGTTAGCGACAGCTTTGAGTGCTGTGCCTGCCAGCACGATTTTTCAATGTTTTTTCTAGAGCATACAGTTTTGAAACTTTTTTTTTTAAAAGAACATACTACTCGACTCTGTTCTATTTTTCAGAATATATCTGACACCCCCTCGGAGAATATAGTCGTGACCAATGCATGAACCATGCCTGTATGTCAGAGTATTTGTCTTTCGGCAGAAATTATAATGATGATGACTAATTTGTATAAACTAAGTATTTAAATATTCAGTGTCAATAAAACTAAACTATGATCTGACTTTATTTATGTCATTGGGCCGTTAATTGCTATAACTGTACCAAGTTTCAGCTTCCTGTGTCTTACGGTCTCCGAGAAAAATGCCTGTGACAGACGGACGGACGGACAGACACAGAGGTGATTCCATAAGTGTTCCGTTTGCCAATTTTGGTACGGAACACTAATAAAAATCTGACTCAACATCGATCGTAACCTGTAACGTTAAAATTAAAAGGTATTGGCAAATTGTTGTCAGATTTTGTTGTTATCTAAGACTCGAGAGTTCCATCTTAATGAAGTTTGTATAAAACCTACCCAAGATTTAAAATATTCCTACTTCAAATTAAAGATTGAAAATTGAAAACTCGGGCGGGAGTTGAACCCGCACTCTTATTGAAAATTTCGTTCTCTGGCTCGGTTGCGAAATTGGATAACGCAATTCGGTTTGGAAGAGTGCGGTTTCAAGTCCCGCCCGAGACTTAATTTTTCAATCTTTAATTTGATTCGAAATAGCGCAACATTGCTTTAACATGTTTATAATCAATAATATTTGAAACTAGCAGCCCGTCCCGGCTTCGCACGGGGTAGACAAATAAATTTTAAGACTCATTTTTCTACACCTTCGGTTACATTGTTCAAATTTTACCAAGGATCCCTAATTTTTTTCAAAATGAAATGTAGCCTATGTCAAATTGGAAGAATGTAGCATTCTATTGGTGAAAGAATTTTTTAAATCGGCCCAGTACTTTTTGAGCCTATTCATTACAAACATACAAAAATAGGTACAAATCTTTCCTCTTTATAATATTAGTGTAGATGTAGATGTAGATATACCTACTTGTTTAAATCTTGTAAATAAATCGAATGCAAGGAGAAAAAATCAAAGAGTACCTATACATGACAACCTATTTATTTTAGCAGACTTTACTAGATTTATAGTTGAAAATGCGTTGCGTCATCAATGCGTCATCATCATTCATTTAACAAAAGCATTTCGTCTGAGTTATGAATGTATTTCATATGTATTTTTGGCCATATGGGAATGGGGCTTTATAAATACAATTTCATAATTTTTTTGTACGGAATGAATGCTTTTGTTTTTATTACCTATATTGGGTCCTTCTTAATATGCTGACACTTTTTTAAGAGGATGATCAGACCGTCAAACTGAACAACTTTCTCTATGGGACCAATGTCGAAATCGCGAAAATAAAATCAGCTTTTCCATACTAAACTGATATCTTACTCAACACAATTGTATGGGACAGCTGATTTCTTTTTCGCGATTTCGACATTGGTCACATAGAGAAAGTTGTTCAGTTTGATGGTCTGATCATCCTCTTAAAAAACTGTCAGCATATTAAGTTGGACCCTGTATACTCAGGGACTATATACTCAGGGACAGGGACTCTGACTAATACCTCAGGGAATATAGTCGTGAGCATATGCTTTGCCTTTCCATCAATTTTAGGATTTTTGAAAAAAACACGATTACTTTTCAAGCTCAATCACAGATATACTTTAAGAAAATCTCGTCACGTCACGTATCTTTTTTCCCTTTCTCGTTCCAGAATAATAAGTAAAACATTTGATATATTTAATGAAATCAATTTGGTTTTACAACATGATATTCTGCGTTTTATTTTTACGTTGGAAACGTGATACAATTTTAAAATTAAGTTATAGCATGTAACTTTATTTAGATACAACAACATTAGGTTTTGTTTTACTGCATTTTATTATTTTTGAATGTATTTAAAAGTAAGCGATGAACTAAAATTTTATGTAATTATGAAGTTAAACTTTTGATTTACTGCACCTTTACTCCATTCAAAATAGCAACGAAATTTAAAGGCTACTTTGCATTACAGAAACAGGGATTTGAAACACTTCCTCTCACTTATTCTCAGAACTGCTTTAGTAACGTCCAAGATATGTCGGATAGTATTTGTATCCAATAAATTATTTACATTTGGTAATCAGAATTAGCCAGAAAGCTAAATAGGAATCGGAAAATCTCGTCGTCCTTATTTGGAATTAAGTACAGGTACCTAATATTACGTGAGAAATATATGGCGTTGCCAAATTTTGACAGATGCCAGACCAGACATAACCATGCCTTAATCACTACTAATTGCCAATCATCCAATTTCATAATTTTTAAGATAATATGTGCGATATATTAAAAATGATATTTCATTCAATTAAGATCAAGACACTTTATCTCAATCTTAATCTTAATCTTAACTAATTATAAAACTGTAACAGAAGTGTCTGTTTTTTTTTTTTTTCGAATTGACTAATACAGCGTTGCTCAGGGAGCAGTTACTGCTTTTTACTGCGGACTATTGGAGGGACCACGAAGGGCCAAATAAATGAACTTAAGCATACGACCTAGGGGCACACAGAGGGGTACGGACCTCGGCATAGGACGTTGCTGGGGCTACGCGGCGGATTGGGTAGCTGGGATCGGTCAGAAAGTGTGTCAGTAGAGAAAAAATGAAAAGAGAAAGAAAAAGAGAAAAGAGAAAAGAAAAGAAAAAAGAGAGAAGAAAAAGAAAAAAAATAGGAAATGATGAGACAGAACTATTTAAATATTGTAAGATCATTAATGTACACAATAAAATTAAAATGATGATCATGTGTGATGAAATAGATAAAATAAATAAACTTAAGAAAAGAACAAGATCCCAACAGTTACGTAACCTTTCTTATTTACCTAAATATGAACTACCAAATTATAACAATGTGTATGGTAAACGGACCTGTCAATATATATTGTCTCAATTGTTAAATGAGCTACCCCTTGCTACCTACCAAATATTATGTGAAAATCCTGATAAATGTAAAAAAATACTCAAATCATTTTACGTGCCTACCCACTGAAATTTATAAATCTTGTTGTTACATATGGTTCATTCCAAATAGGGACGAAAAGAATTTCCGATTCCTTTCTTGCTTTCTGGCCAAGTCTGATTAGCAAATAAAATGTTTGATACACTGTCTGGTCCGACATAAATCATGGACATTACTGGAGCTGGGAATAAGCGAGAGTATTGTTTCAAATCCGAAAATTATGTAATTCAATATAGCCTTAAAATGTCGTTGCTGTTTGGAATGGAGTATAGTATTATGTTATTGCGAATAAGCGGCGGCAGATAAATCGTACGCGGTTTTCGCTCGCTGTCTATATCTAGATTATATTCTTGTATCTGTTTTGTTGAAAATAAATAAAAAAAAAAAAAAAAAAGAAGATATTTACACGAAAAAGATTACGATATGGTTTTTAGGTAGGTATCCCGGACTCCAAGTCAACCAAATTGTTATCCGTCTGTTTGTTTGTTTGTATGTTTGTAACAGCATCACGCAAAAACTACTGAACCGATTTTGATGAAATTTTTTTTGTTTGAACCCTTATGATCTGACTTAAAATCTGGTATATAATTTGTGCGGACGAATTCGCGGATAAACTCTAGTTATATTATACCACCAAGCTGTATGATGCAAATAATTATCGGTAATAGATTTCTTGGTTCCTGAGCTTTCTCTAAGTCATTAATTAAGATACACAATTAGCATATAGATAGTTTTTGGATGAAACGATTGTTAATTGTGTACCGGGTACTTAAAATTTCCCACCTTGTCGTTAGTAATTATTACGCTGATTCAGAAAAAAATAATTAAGTCACAAAGAGAAACTGTCGCCAACCCTACTGGCCGCGTAGGTTTTTTAGAAGTAACTTATCTGACTAGACAACGATATACAGGGTCCAATTAAATATGCTGAAAGTTTTTTAGGAGAATGATCAGACCATCAAACTGATCAACTTTCTCTATGGGACCAACATCGAAATCACGAAAAAAAATCAGCTGTCCATACAATTGCCTCGAGTAGATTTGCTGTTTTGTATGGAACAGCTGATTTTTTTCGCGATTCCAGTGTTGGTGCCATAGATATAGTTGTTCAGTTTGACGCGATAGGTACTTCAAACATATTAAGGGCCTATGTCGAAAAATAATTGAAGCGAAATGGGCGTGGCTTAGCGCAGCAAGCGCCCCGCGCCCCGCTACCGAACATCGTCGCGCACTAGCCCGCGAAAATCAAATCACTCAAAATGCGTAGAAGACGCTTCGCTGTTAATATATTATTAGTACCTTTTGTCGTATGAAAAAACACAATATATTATAATTAAGAATCGTTCTATTTATCCTCCTTGATCAATTATTAATTTGTTACAGGATCAATTACGGACAACCAATTTATAGATAGAAACAATACCTAACTACCGATACTCTTTAATTGATTTCACTTAAAAAACTTAAAACTCATTAATATCATACCGAAAATCACTGTACCTATCTAGAAGGAAAAAAACTATCATTACAGGATTTTGTTTTACTTTATAGTACGAGAGCTACCTGTTGGTCTTCGGTTCGGTTCTTGGTTAGGCTTTACGTCTTTAGGACCCGTAATCAAATCAATTCAACTTCTTATTTTGTACTTGTAATTGATATAATACAAGTCAAAACATTCTATGGTCAAAACATACCGACTATCTAGATGAAACCTGGAAGTTATTTTACGCCGTCAACAAAAATGTAAGATGAACGTGAAAAAATAAGTTTCGTAATACTGCAATAATCTCAGTTATTCTCGATACCACAAGAACTTTCAGGTTGAGAAGTTGTATAACACTCATAAACCTATTTTAAAATCCATAGGTAATTCTAAAATATCTCGCATCCCTCAGATGCATGGCATAGCATTGAAGGATGAGGATGATGCAGGATATTATAACAGGTTATGAATGAATTTTAAAATGGTAAATCAACATTTATTTACAAAATCACTAATAATATTTATCTTACGACCTAAAATCAACATTTATTTACATTAGTACATTACGATAAGTGTGACTTAAGTAGTTCATTATTGCACAGCGTGAAGTTAGCACCCGAGCACAAGCAAGGGTGCTAAACGTATATGCAGGTTTAGGTAACAGAGTGCTGGAAAATTATTTACAACTTATTACCTTTTCTTTTCTCTCATACTTCTGGTATGTTCCTGCCTACGTTTCAAATTTAATGTTTTGTTCCGTTTTGTTTTTCATTATCACGGTTTCTCCTAGTACCCCAGGAAAATTAGGTGAAAAAAAGGGTCAACCTCGGATTGAGAGATAATAAGCTACAAACTTCTTTAAATCATCGTTATGACATCCTATACGTTAGGTCAAATGTCACATAAAATCTCGTTTATGCAGGTCAAAAGATTCAAGGTAAAATGTCAAAAAACAGGTCTTTAGGAAATATCTTCTTTTCTATGCTCTAAATGACCTTTGAAGTTTTAAAAAAAATTTTAGAACTTTAAATTTTCTTCAAATTTGGTCATTTATAATAGTTAACCGTTCTTGAGATAGATAGGTAGAACGCAAAGAGTTGTAACTCCCATAACGGTTTGCTCCCATAGTAAAATGATACTTTTCCTTACACCCTGTATAATATTATTTGGCGGTATTAATGAAAATACATAATTTCAATAACTATACACGAAAGAAGATGATGAAGAATTATTTCGAGTTTGAATCAATCGGGATAGAAAAACGAGTACAGAATAGTGACCCTGAGCAGCGCGCATTGAAGATATTGAATGAAACCAGTCACCGCCTGCCCGACAGACGCTTCAAAACAATACTTATATGGAAAGAAGACGACATGAAGATTCCGAACAACTACAAAAACTCACTCAAACGGCTGCACAACCTAGAGAAGAAACTAGACCGAGATGAAGACCTGAAAAAGAAATATGAAGAAAGAATGCAAACCCTCTTCACTTTGGGCTACGCCGAGGAAGCTACCACACCGCCGGTGCCAAATAAAACATGGTACCTACCCCACTTCGCGGTCATTAACCCCGCGAAACCGAAGATAAGAGTAGTACACAACGCCACAGCGAAGACAGCTGGACGCAGCCTGAACGATATGCTACTCTGCGGTCCAGACTTGCTGCAATCTCTGCCGGGAGTTGTAATGCGATTTCGTCAACACCAACACGCCGTGTCAGCTGACATAAAGGAATTAATGTTTATGCAAATATAAGTTCAAGAGGACGACAGAGAGGCACTACGATTTCTATAGCGGGGCGACGAGAGAGTGAACCAGCGACCGCGAGAGTACCGCATGACTTCAGTGATCTTCGGCGCGATGTCATCACCATGCACCGCGCTATACGTGAAGAATAGAAATGCTTCAGACTTCAAAGAAAAGTATCCGGCAGCCGCGCGAGTCATTGAAAAGAACCACTACATGGACGACTACATAACAAGTTTTCCGACCGAAAAAGAAGTCAAAGAAGTATCGAAATCAGTCGACTACATTCATCGGCAAGCCGGCTTCGAGCTATGCGGATGGGTGTCCAATACAAATTCAGTAGTACAGCAGTTTTCCGCCAACTCGGGCGGCGCCACGGTCTCTATCGGCGGGAGCGAGGTCCGATGGTACAACGGGCCGAGCTTCCTACGAAACCACAAACGAGAATGGCCACAAGAGACGAAGACAGAAGCACCGAAGACAGGAGAAGAGAGGGGACTTGTCACGTCACCCACCAGCGATCTGACCACGCTCACCTACCTCGAATCGAGCGATTTTCGTCGTTCCCACTTTTGCTACGAGCTACGGTGCGCATGCTACAGTTCGTCAATTTATGTCGAAAGAAGAAAAATGAAACAGTATTTGCTACGAAGCGCAAACGAACGAAAGAAAACAATAAAAACGACTCTGATTCAAAGATTGATAAGAAAACACGCAAGAACGAGACACCGTACGTGAAGAAATGAGATAGCAACACCATCGGTATCGAAACGCACTATCTCATTCGCGCTGAGAAACTATGGTGGAAACCTGTACAAGAAGATTGTCTTTCCGAAGATTTACGTCGAGTAAGGAGCGGCGCGGCGCCTCAGACGGGAGACAAGCTGTCGGCGCTATCAGTGGTCGTCGGCGAAGATGGCTCAAAGGAAGAATCCACGTAGCACCTGACATCGTTGAAGACACTGCGAGCCCGACCGTACTCGACGGGAAACACTACTTCACGCGACTGTACATACAACACGTACACGAGCGACTACATGGCGGTATCGAAACCGTCGTGAATGAGCTACAGCAGCGACTATGGGTACTGAAGATACGACCGACGGTGCGTGAACGTCATCAAACACTGTCAACTATGCAAGATACGAAGAGCGAAGCCTACGTCTCCGGCGACCGGCGACCTGAGGAGGTTCGTGGCACGAAGAGCAGTGCCTAAGGAGCTATGGAGTGACAACGCGACGTGCTTCAAGGCTGCGGAGAAGGAGCTCGCCAAGGCCGCGCTGGCGGCGGTCTGCGAGGAGGCGACGGCGCGGCGCATCACCTGCCGCTACGTACCCCCGGCCTCCCCCTTCATGGAGCGGCGTGGGAGCGCATCGTACGCACCGTGAAGGAGGCACTGCGCGTCAAACTCCACGAGCAGTACCCTAGCGACGAGACACTGCTCACCCTGCTCGCCGAGGCGGAGAACACCGTCAACTCCCACCCACTCACACACGTGGCGGTGACCCCAGAAGAACCGGAGGCGCTTACACCCAACCACATCCTGTTGGGACCCAAACGACCTCACCGCGCGCAAGCGCAGCGCGCTCAACGATGGCGGACGTCTTCTGGAGCCAGGTCAAAGAGTACCAGCCTCTACTCCAACACCGGCGGGAGCCTCACACGACCAGCGCACGCTATCGGCGACCTGGTACTCGTCTGCGACCCCACCCTGCCCCGCAACACATGGCCGACAGGAAGGATCGTCGCGGTCTACCCAGGGCGAGACGGCGAGGTGAGGATCGTGGACGTCGTAACCAGCAACGGGCATGTCCTCCGGAGACCGACCAAGAGGATCGTCGTGCTACAGGTTGGATCGCAGAGCTGCGACGGCGGGAGAAATGTGCACGACAGAACCTGAATTGACTACCTTTGTACATAGTTTTTTACATTACTTTGTTTATTTCGTTTTATATACCCTTTTATACTAGTAGGATAAGTTTAGGTTAAGTGTTCATTTCAATAAATAAAATTTTCTTATTGGAATTAGGGCTTAGCATTAAGTTATGTGAATAGTTCTAATAGGATTCTTATTCGATTTCTCTAGTGATTTCTACCCCAGATTAGATTAGGTACACTTCCCTAATAAAATTAACGCATAGCACAAGTAAATAAAACAATTAGAATCGAGTTAGAACTTATAAATTCCAATTAGAAGTTATGCCAATAAGCTTCACTACCTCATTAGAAGGGGTAGAATCCTATTAGAAATAATTGTTAGAAAGAGACAGAACGCTCCATCTCTGTCAGCGCATACAGGCGAGCGAGGGGGGCCCCGGCGTCCGGAACCTGTGTTATGAGGAAGCGGGGGCCGGGGTCATATAAATATTGTACCTTTCCTTTTCGTTCTGGACTCTGTTATGCACCGGCGGATGATGCACCTGCTATTTTTAGAATAAGAAAATAAGTATCTTAACTATATAATTATATTGGTTTGTAAGCGTAGAAATTAAGATTGTATGAGAAATAAAGAGATTTGTATTCAGGGCAAGAGTGCGGGGTAAGGAGGGGTGGTCGCTTGAAAATGATATAAAATGGCGCCAAATCGGCGTAGATTCATTCCGGATCCAGCACTCAAGAAAGAAACAACTTGGAAGAAGAAACTCTCTGCGACCACTCGCCTTCCCTACCCTGCCCTTCAGCCTGGCTCACCATACTGACTACCCATACAATTAAGGGCCACAGAGTTTTCAAACTCTCATACCAGGCAAGATGTTCCGGAGCAATAGAATCCTTCAACTCGGTAAAAATACTGACAACGGTTCATAAATACGTTTATAACCAGATTCCATTATGACAAATAAATTTAATTATTTGAAGAAATTGAAAAACAAGATAGTAAAACCGAAAATTACGACGACTTAAAGATAATAACAGCTAGCTCTTGATCTATGAAGTCCAAAAAAACAGCTATACATATTTGAGTGAGAAATATACTTAAGAGAAGTTTATTCCGAATGCGTAAATGCGCGCTGCATACAAACGAAGTCTGGTGATATTTTCAATACTAACCAATCAGTAAATGAAAAATTTGCAGAAACAATCTAGAAACTAATCTCTATGCTTGTATGAAGTCAGATTTTCGTTAAAATATACAGTTTTAATGCTAGAATTAATTTAAGATTTGTATGGAAATCTTTGAGGTATTGTAATTTTAAAACTATACATTTTAACGAAAATCTGACTTCATACAAGCATAGAGATTAGTTTTTAGATTTTTTCTGAAAAATTTCATTGACCTTAATTGGTTAATATTGAAAATATCACCAGACTTCGTTTGTATGGAGCGCGCTCCGAATTATATTCTCTTAAATGTGAAGCTGCTATGGCCTCGAATTTATTTTAGATTGTATTTAATATATTACACTATAATATTTACACGTAAGCTGGATAATTAATCGTAATTCGGAAATTGTGCATGCGAACGCAGGTCTGACGCGGGCAAAGGCCACAGCCGACTGAGCTTTTTAATAGATTGTGATAGCTTATATTACTGCCTGATGCGAGAGAAAGAGATGGGGCGGCGCGCGCGCCTGACTAAATAAAACGACGTAAGCGCCAAAACAAACTTTATTTAGTTGTGATTTTACTATTTATGTAAGTTAATTTCTGCTGCAATCAAAATTTATAAAATATCAATCTCTATTTTTTAAATCAAGTCTCGTGTTTCTATTATTCACCGTTTAGCAGTTCCAAGCGTTTATAGATAAAGACGGAGGCTACTTTGGCTTGTTTTTCTATCGAGAAAATTTGTCTTAATCGTGTTTTGGCGGCAATCAAAATTTTAATAATATGTTCAATTTACACATATCCTGAAATCATACTCCTACTGTTAGTACTTCATGATATCTGATGCTTTGAAGAATCCTATTTTTTTCACATATCCTCTTAAGAAGGACCCTATATTTACATTTTGAAAAGTGTAATTTTATTATACGTTTGGTTTTGATATGTAAAAGATTGAGAGAAGAAAATATGATTTTCTTCACTTGGCCCAACTGTCCAAGGCGCTGCATCAAAAACTTTATAAAAATTAACAATGCTCAAGAATAGTCGGGCATAGTATACGAAAATTCTTGCTAAGTACACACAATAGTACCAAGAATTGCGCCCACAGTTCTGCGGTCACCATCTTCATTGATCGTCTCTGGTGCATCTTAGCCTTGGCTTGACTTGAGCATACGCAGTACTGACTGAGAGAAACGTCTAGCATTTGACCTAGTTTTCTTAGGGCATAGTTATAACTCGTCATCACGAAATGGTTGGATTGAACTGACGAGATTTTGTCACGAGTCTTAAGATAGGTAAAACATTTTCCATGTCCGATCTCACTCCAAAGGAACATAAAGGGCCTGTTTCACCACTTCTGAATAAGTTTAAAATAGCTTATCTGACGGATCGTTTGACATACTTTTCTATGATACAGGGTCCTTATTAATATGCTGACACTTTTTAAGGAGATGACCAGACCATCAAACTGAACAACATTCCCTATGCGACCAACATCTGCTGTCCGATACATTTGGCTCGATTAGGTTCGCAGTTTTGTATTGAAGAGCTGATTTTTATTCGCGATTTCGATGTTGGTGCCATAGAGAAAGTTGATCAGTTTGACAGTCTGATCATCCCTTTAAAAAAGTGTCAGCATATTAAGAAGGACCCTGTATGAAATTTGTCAAACGATCTTTCAGATAAGCTATTAAGTACTAATCCAGAAGTCGTATATAAGCCCCTGAGGGTCGCTATTGACAGATACGTGGACGTTATGTTATCAGAATTAGAAAAAAAATATTCCTATTCATGTACGTACCCAGTTGATAGACAATTTTTACTTATCAACATTTTCGGTTTACTTATGTGCAATTGTGGACTGTGGATGTTGAAATACAAAGTGTTATCTCATCTTTTCTGAATTTACTTTAATACTAAAGTCTCAAATGAGACCAAAATGACTGACATGTGCATAACACTTTAATATCATATACATAACGACAATGAAAAAAAGAGACCAAAGGAAAAAAAAAACTTTTTACCCGACTGCGCCAGAAGGAGGGTTATGTTTTTCGAGCGTATGTATGTATGTATGTAAGTATGTATGTATGTATGTATGTTTGTATGTCTATTTCTTTGGCACGGCCTACAGCCCAAACTGCTTGATGGATTTTAGCGTATGAGGTGTCATTGGATTCGTAAAAATCGTGAGAGTGACATAGGGTATATTGTTTCAAGATGGCGTCTATGAATTAAAAAAGAGAGGGGGAATAAACAATTTTTTTTTGCTAAAAATTATTGTAAAAATTTTCTCAAAACATATGATAATTTATGGAGTATTTTGTTTCTAATAGAACTAAATTTTAGTAACTGTAGAACTAAAACATACACACCATACATACCACACAGACGTAGGTAGTTACTTAGCGTAACGTAATCTGATCTTTGCCCTAGTCCTTGATACTAAACAATTTATTATACGGTTTTCAGAGACCTTCAAAGGACTTCCAAGGCTGTTTAATGGTTTCATATTCCATTATTTTCTTATCAAGGATTCAATGTTATAAATAATTGTTATATAAATGTCCTCTTTGAAAAAAATTTTATTCTATTGTTTTGTTGTTTTTAATTTGTTAAAATATAAATCGAATTGTACATTTGGGACTAGGCCTAATTCATTATATTTCCAATAAATAAATATAAAATTATTGTAATATTATTATTATTTATTTATGTACTGGACGGTATTATGCAATATTTAATTGACAGCAAATATATTACTTATAACTAACCGTTTTGTTTAAAGCTTCAACTAGAGTACAAAAAAAAATTTTTTAATTAATATTTTTACGTAATCTAATCTTACCTTATTTTATAGAAATTGTTAGCTTCTATAATCCAATATAAGAGACACTAATTAATTCACAGGTTGTAGTTAAACAATAAATATTGTCCGTGACACTGAGCACGACGACGGTTGACGCACAAGTCGGAGCTTTGCGCTGCGCGTGCGCATCTACCTCTTACTTATAGTTTCTTATGCGCCGTGTAACACTTTCCCCACCAACTTCATCTTCATCACTAGAAGATTCAAATTTCACTTTGGTTTTCATAAAGCATGCATGCATAGCATTTTTTTAAATATTTTTATACACCACTAGTTTAAAATTGCTGTCAAAATGTTAAGGGTGTATTCAGAAAATGAAAGTAAACTACTTTCCCTAAAGAACATAGATGAAAAAACGATTTTTTTTGGACTTTCCGCAGAAAATCGATCGGCTAATCCGCACTATTGTTTGTTTAAACTATATTCTCGTTTTTGACCCATGTTCCTCAGAATAAGTTCTTTAGTTTCACTGTCAGCATACCTTAAAATTTAGTTACTAAAAACTAAGTGGTGTATATAAACACGTTAAATATTTAACGGGGTGGTTTAATGGGTAAATAGACATTTGAGACGAGCAAAAAATTGCCGTACATTTGAGACGAGTACTGCAGTATGAAACAGCTGTTTTTTTTTCGCTATTTCGAAGTTGTCTCTTTATTGAAAGTTGTTCAGTGTGATGGTCTAAACGGCCCCTTTAAATATTAAGAGGGTGTTTTGTTGCACCCTGTAGAACTTTTATTTTGGTGCAGAATTCCAGATAAACCAAAAAAAACTGGTCAAAAAGTGTAATTAATTTGTGATAATTAAAGTAGGCAGGAATCCATCACTTGGCCGTAGGCACCGAGATAAGCGCCTAAACTTTGAGGGATTGTAAGCGATGTGCTTGCCTGATTTCTGCAACTCTCCAGACGGCAACGTCGTTGCATACGTCGGTCGCGCGCTGTACGCACGGCGACAGATCAATCTACCCATAGTTGTACCTTATGTCCAACATAGAGTTCAACTATGGGTAGGTTGATCTGTCGCCGTGTGTACATTACTAAAAACAAACATGACTTTAAAAAACTTCTGCGTAAAAAGTGAACTTAAAATAAACAAGTCCAGTAGTCTTGAATAATATTGAAGCGACTTTAACAGTCGGGACCCATTAAAGGGAAAATTTGACCCGGTCTCGAATTTTTAATGGGTCCCGAGTTGGGACTCCCGACCATTAAAAATGCTTCAATATTACTTAACAGAATGCAAGACTACTGAACTTGTTTTTTTCTTTTCAGCTTATACTTAAATTTCACTTTTTACGCAGACGGGTTTTTTGATTTTTTAATTATTTATTTTACACTTTAGTTTTTCAACTATCAATCGTTATAGATCCTGAATGGTCATTCGAAATGAAAAATACCTACACCTAAAGAAGATTTTTAAATAGCCTACCTATTCAATCTAGTACCAGCAGGTACCCCACCTCACCTCACTCTTTCTGGGGACACTTGAGGGAAGCCGAGCAAAGGAAAGCAGTATTTACATAAAATATATTATATTTTTATCTTTTCAATGAAAATTACGCTAAATTCTCATTCTCGGTATTTAATTCTTTAGCTTCAATCAAAGAGATTATACCTAATAGAGTGAGCCATACCAATTGTAAAGTGTCCACTTTTTTTGACGTTTAGGTTTGAGTGTGTGGTGTCAAGTAGTATGGACAAAAGGCACCATGTGACATATGACCTTATGTTTACGGTCACTTTTCCCACACACTAGCTCAAAAAAAAGTGGACAGCCGCATAAACAAATATCTATAGTTCCATCTCCTTCTACTATTAAAGGTACGTCATAAGACAAAAGAGACTAACTACAATCGTAAATTTATGCGGACTCTATGGAGATCCTTCCTCTGAGGCTTAAATACCATTTAAATAACATAAAAAGTAATGAAATGTAGATGACGTTTTCATTAAAATTATACAAAGCGCGGTCTTTCAACCCTGCACTTACGTCAAGGACCATTTGCACAAAGTGCGCATGTGCAGACGCCATTATATAAAATTTAAATCGTTCTATCAAGTGCCCTAAGAGGAAGGATCTCTCTTTAAGACAAGAGTGAGCTATACCAATTGTAAAGTGTCCACTTTTTTGACGTTTAGGTTTGAGTGTG
The DNA here is from genome assembly GCA_963924505.1 of Agonopterix alstromeriana. Taxonomy (NCBI): domain Eukaryota; kingdom Metazoa; phylum Arthropoda; class Insecta; order Lepidoptera; family Depressariidae; genus Agonopterix; species Agonopterix alstromeriana. The sequence continues at coordinate 5,903,026 of OZ004670.1, forward strand.
TGGTGCAAAGTAGTATGGACAAAAGGCACCAAATGACATATGGCCTTATGTTTACGGTCACTTTTCACACACACTAGCTCAAAAAAAGTGGACAGCCGCATAAACAAGTATCTATAGTTCCATCTCCTTCTACTATTAAAGGTACGTCATAAGACAAAAGAGACTAACTACAATCGTAAATTAATGCGGACTCTATGGAGATCCTTCCTCTGAGGGTTCTATCAAGTGCCGGATCTGTGGCGTTGGTACAGTCTGGCAGTAGGTAATTAAAGCATGAGAATTTATCATTTTCTAAGGTATATTTGAACCCGAGTCATGGACGTTTGTATATACAGGGTCCTTCTTAATATGCTGACTCAGACCATCAAACTGAACAACTTTCTCTATGACACCAACATCGAAATCGCGAAAGAAAAATCAGCTGTTCCATACGAAACTGCAAACCTACTCGAACCAAATGTATGGGACAACTGCAGCGATGCAGTACGTAGGTAGGTACTTTGTACTCGTAAATTCTTGATAGTTTAATTTAAACATAACATAAACATTTATTTTCAAAGCGCATGCATTTACAGTGTGAGTAGATCAGCAGTCTGTAGGTATTGGAGTTTTCTGACTCACAGACTGCTTAGGTACTGGAATTTTCAATCAATATTTACGTTACATCGACAATTTTTTCGATATTTTAAAAATATTAATAGATTTTGATAAAGTATCTTTTGATTGCTATTTTTAATGTGTTTCGGTTTAATAAAATTTTTATTTTACACGACATGACTGTGTAATTTTTATTTTATACGAATCGTGTTTTTTTCAACATTTATTGTCTTTGCTCTATCGTAAAACACAGTAATACCTAACATACAAACATCAAAACATACACATAAATACATAAACTCACGACCGTAATCCCTTTCGGGGTGGTCTAACACATTGCTACAACTATCATTTTTCTGTTTAAGAATGTAGTGGTGACATGTGGTGAGAGCCTTTAGCCCACATAAACACTGCATAAGAAACCTTTAATTTCTTAGTCGCATCGTACGACACCCACGGGAAGAAACGGGGTGGTCCATTCTAAACCGGAACCATTAGGCCAGAACCAAACATCAAACTTGGTGTGGTTGATAATCTTAATACTTCAGGGGGTGTTTCAGACCATCAAATTGAACAACTTTCACTATGGAACCAACATCGATATCGCTATAAAAAATCTGCTCTTTCATACAAAACTGCAATACTAATAATTGTATTTTTCTATTCTTGGTGTGCAAATAAAGAATATTTATCTTATCTTATCTTATCTTAATACCGTCTCGACTGAAATATATGAGACAGGTGATTTTTTTTATTTTTACTTAATGTTGGCTCCATAGTGATAGTTGTTCATTTAGATGGTCTGAAACACTGGCGTGTTTGGTTACACCCTGTATAGTATACAGAGTCCTTCTTTATATGCTGACACTTTTTTAAGAAGATGACCAGACTGTCAAACTGAAAACCTTTCTCTATGGGACGAACATCGAAATCGCCAAAGTAAATTAGCTCTTCCATTCAAAACTGCAAACCTACTCGGACCAAATGTATGGGACAGCTGACATTTTTATCGCGATTTCAATGTTGGCCCCATAGAGAAAGTTGTAAAGTTTGACGGTCTGATCATCCCCTTAAAAAAGAAGGACCCTATTATACTCTAAGTAAACCAACAAACAATAATAACCGATCTCGTGTGTATCGGGCTCGCAATAAGGATCCTGGAGAAATCAACATTTTTGGTAATATTGTATGGTGATACGAAACCCTCCGCACGCCATTCCAACTCCCACTTGACCGATTTGTTGTCTCATTTTAACACAATAACAAACTCTTGGCTTCAATTTCCGATTTCATCCTCAAAACGGCGCCAAAACATTTTATTGATTGTGAGAAGGGTGAAAGGTCATTCGGATCTCAGACTGTAATTCAGACTGGAGCTAGATTCTACAATAAAAGGGACAGGAGGTAGGGGGGGGGGGGGGGGGGGGGTTTATCTATCGAGTAAAAATGGTATTTTGTAAAACCAATCAGTGGATGTGGCATCAATAAAATCTCAATGAGGCGTTTTCATTAAAAAAAAAATCTGTGACTCTCTGGCATTACAATCTTAAAAATTTAGCGGCCAAATCGATAGTGTGTCGTGTTTTTTCTGAATTCCCCAACTTTATGGAGCAATTTGTTTATTTTATGAAAAGGATTATGATTGCGACAATGTTAAAGACGTTTGGATTTTTCGAAATGATAGATTTTTAGTGCCTTGTTCGTTTTTGTGCATACAAAATACTAAAATTTTTGGTACTAAGAAGTTTATCCATTGTCAACACAGAAATGTCAATGAATAATTTATTATCTGTTTATTATAATATGTCGTCATTATAAATTCATTTTATTGATAGCTCTGTGTTACCAACAGAGACCAAAACCCTTTCTACCTTCAATAAGACAGGTTTTTCTAATTTTAATATTGCCATCGAATGATTTTTTGTTGAAGTCTTTGAATTCGCCTTTTAATATTAAAAAGTTGAAGTTCTCTTTTCTCTATTATTCAATTCAATTCAATCAATTATTATTATACCTACACAATAAATATCTATGGCAATAAATAGGTAGGTAAGTCAAGCACAGTCAAGCAAGTCGTCAAATGCTGCACAGTTTTTTAGCGATAAGAAATTTATCGATAAATAATTTTATTGTTAGGTAAGTTACCCTACCTACTAATAGAAGCGTTTTCCAAAGGTAGTAAAAATACTAATCATAATACAAAATTTAAAAAAAACCTGTGTAATTGAAGGTTAAAAAGGTGTTGCCAGTAGATAAACCGCTCAGCTATAACAACTTTTACTATGGGAGCAAACCTATCAGTGCAAAAAAATCAGCATAGTATAAGCTAGGCTATTAGAACTATATACCTACTATTACATATTCTGTGACGTGTCTTCAGGAATCACATATTTTGTGATTTCTGAAGACTATGTCTTCGCATAAATTATTTGCTTCGTATGTCAGAATTGTGCTTAAGAGGATATGTGACAAAAATAGGATTCTTCAAAGCATCATATATCAATGAAGTACTAACAGTAGGAGTATGATTTGCGGATATTTGTAAATTGAACATATAATTGAAGTTTTGATTAGAGCCAAAACACGATTAAAAGACATTTTCTTGAATGAAAAATAAGCCAAAGTAGCCTCCGTCTTTATCGATAAACGCTTGGAACTGCTAAACGGTGAATTGTGAATAATAGAAACACGAGACTTGATTTAAAAAAAGAGATCGATATTTTATAAAGTTTGATTAGAGCAGAAATGAACTTACATAAATATCAAAATCACAGTTAAATAAAGTTTGTTTTACGTTTGCGTAGTTTCAGGCGGGCGCGCCGCCCCATCTCTTTCTCTCGCATCAGGCAGTAATATAAGCTATCACACCCCCATTTCGCTTCAATTATTTTTCTACATAGGCCCTTAAGTTCTTTATAGCCATCAACAAAGGGGCACAGTCGCTTTGTAGCATTTTCATATTCTTGGTAGAGTCAGATTAAAAAGTTGCAAAACATATGAAAACACAATACCTAGGTACCTAAGTCACAAAAATGTCACAGACAGGCATAACTTACGATAATATGCCTTATTCAAACCAAATTTGTTTTTAATCAAAAATATGTAACTACCTAGAAATTCGTATGAGGTAGGATTTTGTATGAATAAATAAATAACGCTGAAAGTATGGAGACAAAATGTTACGATTTCTTGGTCACCCCCGTTACACGGATGTTGTGAGTTTTCAGAATATCTCTGACTATCCTCGGGGGTATTAAATGCAAAGAAAACTATACTTCATTCCAAATAAGGACGACGAGATTTTCCGATTCCTATTCAGCTTTCTAGCCAATTCTGATAAGCAAATATAATTTATTTATCAGAAAGATGTATTATCCAACATACTCGTATCTTGGACGTTACTAAAGCTGTTCTAACAATAAGTGAGTGTGAGTGTTTCAAATCTCTGTTTCTGTAATTAAAAATAGCCTTAAATTTTCGTTGCTATTTTGAATGGAGTATAAATAAATGAAATTTACTCTGCCAAATGTTATTTACATTTCGAATAACTTTAGCAATTGACATTATACTAATGTCGGCCTCGTTGGGCGGGCAGATTGACCCCGGAGACCAGGTCCACCCGGTTCCAGGGGGGTCGCTCCGGAGCTTCGCTCCTACGCGTAGCGCTCGGGTATGTTGGATTTTGGTTAGTATTTAGAGTACAGGGTGTAACAAAACATCCTCGTAATATTTAAGGGGGTGCTTCAGACCATCAAACTGAACAACTTTCACTATGAAGCCTACTACGAAATCGCGAAAAAAAATCTGCTGTCCCACAAGATGCAACGAATAAACCGGCCAAGAGCGTGTCGGACTCGCCCATAATAGGGTTCCGGTTAGAATAAGTATGGTAGGGTAATAAAATAGTACTTACTAATGTCTATTCTCTTACCTAAAAGAAATGAGAATTTGGAACCAAACGATAGCGAGATTGAAGTTCCTACAAACCCATCTAGTTTGTATTACTCCAGTATTTGAAAAATTAGAGAGGAGAGTGGGGCGCCCTATTTTGACTTTGAGCGCAGATATCTCGAAACAGAAGCATTATAACGATTGCTTCTATGGGAGTTTTGGTCTATTGGACAAGGCCTCTCCAACGACACCTCACTCGATTTATTTAAACAACAAATTTATTCCAATCCCTCTTTCAGTATATCGATAAAAATGTATTTCTTCATAACTATAACATAGCTGTTTTTGGGTTAATGTTATCTGTCTTCAAGCCAAATTTCGATTCAATAAGTGCAAAAATGAGCGAGTTACTGAGGCGGGGCATACAGAACAGACAGACAGACAGAATAGACGAAAGTATAAGGGTTCCTTGTTCGACAACTGAAACCTAAAAATATCCTCCTTTACGGAAGGTTAAAAGTAATCTCCGATGACTTTTATAATTTACTAGCGGCCCGCCCCGGCTTCGCACGAGTATAATATAAAATATAGCTTATGTTAATCAGGTGACATAATTATTCAGATATTCAGTAGTTTCGGAGCCTATTCAATACAAACAAACAACCAAAAAATCAAATCTTTTCTTTTAAGGGAAGTTTATTCCGAATGCGTAAATGCGCGCTGCACACAATCGAAGTCTGGTGATATTTTTAATACTAACCAATTAAAGGCAATGCAATTTTTCAGAAACAATCTAGAAACTAATCTCTATGCTTGTATGAAGTCAGATTTTCGTTAAAATATACAGTTATAATGCTAGGATTAATTTAAGATTTGTATTGAAATCTTTGAGGCACTATAACTTTAAAACTATAACACATTTTAACACATACAAACATAGAGATAGTCTAGATTGTTTCAGAAAAATTTCACTGACTTTAATTAGTTATTATTGAAAATATCACCAGATTTCGTTCGTATTGAGCACGCAAGTAAATAAAACAATGTTTTTTACAATTTTTGCATGTTTTATCGTCCTAAAAATGAAATTTTATAAGATAAGATAAGATAAATATTCTTTATTTGCACACTAAAATACACAAAAAACAACAACAATATACGCGAACAAAAAGGATACAAAAGGCGGCCTCACTAAAAGTGATTTCTTCCAGACAACCAGTGGATGGAAGAAGTCTTACATGAGATAAATGCTATGGCGGTGTACTAATTGATACATAATATTATAATTTACACAAAGTATAAATATATACATAAATACATACATACTCAATATAGCAAAATAATTGTAGAATTAGGTACCTTATAAAATAAATAAAAAAGTAGTAAGTAAAACTTTTCAAAATGTAGGTACCAAACTTAAGCGGAGATTGTCAAAGCGAAAGATAATAGTTTTTCAGCAGTTTTTTAAAGATATATAGTGAGGGAGCTTGTCTAATATTTTTTATTCATGTAAAATGATTATATCCCATGTTTAAATTCACGGTGGAAGGAAGGAAAACATTAAATAAAATATTCTTGCACAAAGACGGAGAAGGAGTATCAAAGGGTTAATTTATTAAAAGTTTTAAAAGAGTGCTGCATGGCTCCTGTCTTATATTTTGTAGAAAATTTGTAATAAATGTAGTCTCTAGTTCCCTTATAAATAACACTAACTACGTCTACACTAATATTATATTGTGTCGGGTAGGTACAGCAGTTTTGTATGGGACAGCAGATTTTTTTTTCGCGTTTCCTTAGGTAGGTTCCATAGTGAAAGTTGTTCAGTTTGATGGTCTGAGTTCACCGTTTCAGTATTTGATAGGCCTGTCACTAACACCCTGTATTTTATTTTTACAAAATTTTACCTCTCCTTCAAAAAAAAAAGTGACGTTCGTAATTACAACCATAATCTTAATATACGGTAGTAATATTAAGTTTTTGATTACAACACAAGAAATATAAAAAGAAATAACAAAAAATTAAAACACTTCATTACTAAAAAAGTAAAAAATATTATTGCATGTCGATGAATTTTACGTTAGCATCTACAACGTGTTAATGAATTCACGCAAAACTAGAAAGTAGTTTGTTTAGAATCGAGAGCAGAATCGAATTAACGTGGTTTCAACATGGGATTTTTTTTTCAAAATATTAAATAATTTGTTTGTAAAATTTAAAATTTACTGAACTCGATTTCAGCCCACCGCTCGGGCACTCTCATCCTACTTAGTACCAAAACAAGATTCTTAAAATGTAACCATGAGCAAGTTATTCATTCATTGCTGAAATGATAACAAATCATTTTTTCCTGAAACCTTAAAATGCGAATAACTTTAAATTTTAACTGTCAAAATAATGAAATTATTGTTTCAATCGAATTATTTTGTTATAAATCAGTTAGGGTGTATGAGGTTTTGCGCTTATTCATTAACACGTTGTATAACACAATTTGTTATATTGGGGTCGCTGTCAAGCCTGTACGATACGAGACTGAGCTTGTAATAATTTTTTGGCTAGGCTTGACACCGACTCTAATAAAACAAGTAATAGTCTTATAGATGCTAACGTAATAACGTAATCGGCTGCAATATTATTTTTTTACTTTTTAGTTTTCAAGTCTGTTCAAGATTAGTTAGATTCTGATATCAGTTCTGGTATCGGTACATCGATACGAATGTTTCAATCGCCAATGATTTGCTGTCAACTTTTGAGAAGTTCTATTGTGTAGTTCCGAAGCGCGTCATCAGATCTTCACAAAATTGAAATGGGACCATCTCTTAAACAAAAAACGTGTTTTTTTAATTTGTCCACAATTTACAAAGATATCGGTGAACATACAAAAAAAATACATACAGCCGAACATAGATCCTCCTCCTTTTTTGATGTCGGTTAGAAAGTAAATTAGTGTTCCCACATTTTAGGCTCAGTAAGATCAACACATCTTTCATGGGGCACTGTATTGTATACGCTATTATAATAATATACCTTGTTTTAAAAAAATGCTATTTTAATAACTTTGGTTATATTTTCAATACTAACCAATTACGGCAATGACAAGTTTTGTGATGATACACTGAACAGTTTAAGCTACAGTCCATACAGAAGAGGCGTGTGGCGGCGGTGGCGGATAATCTAAGTAACACAATATAAACCTTAGAGTACGTAACATAGCGTCGTTTTTGTCGTTAAGGAGAATCGCGCCCGCGCCGCGCCTCCAGGTGACGTCGCCTGGAGGCGTCACCTGGAGGCGCGGCCGTAATTCTCCAAACGACGCTACTATACTATAAGATTTAAAATTGTGTTACTTTGACTATCCGCCACCGCCAGACGAAACGTCTTTATAAACGGCGTCTAAAACACGCCTACGTTAATTATATTAAGTATATACTTTTAAATCTGACTGTACCTACTAACATACTTTCTTCTAACATTGCATGTGCGCGTATGCCCTCCGTAATTGTTTATTGTGGGAAAACTTTACCAAACACATTTAATAGCACAAGCAAAAACATATTTCAATAGTTTAATGATTAAGTAAATTTCATTCAATGTTATGAATGTCATAATCATAATAGTAGTTTCAGTTGTAAAAGAAAATATTGGAGGGGAATTATGAGAGTAGAAATCCTAATAACCATAAAAATTCGGAAACTAATCAGTCCCTGACTCGCTTTCGGTCACTTTATGGGAATTGAAAAATACCAACTTGTCCAGATTATTATGCAGGGAAATATATAATATTTTAGGTAGAAGAAGGACTTCCTGGCTTAAGAACCTGAGTGAATGGTTCGATATGAAACCATTCCGTCTCTAAGGTCTGAATAGCCCTAACCGCCTGGCCACGGCACAGGGCGAACGACGGCGCGAATTGCGATTTTAGAATACAACTACCTACTCGCCTCTGCGTCTTGGCGTAATGGTAGGGACACAATGCTCAGTTTATTCTAAAATCGCAATTTGCACCTCCGTTCGCCCTGTCCCGTGGCCAGGCAGTAATAGCCAATCTCCGTTAGGAAATGGCACTTCAAGAAGAAGAATTAAGTTTGCACGAAACCTTGAGGGCACGAGTCCGACTCGCACTTGGCCTGTTTTTTTTCTTAGTTTGTGGTTTTACGGGTTGTGAAAAATATCTATCTAAGTCTACACATTGGCATGGTCTAACATTATAAAATACTAGGTAGGTAATAATTAATATAAATTTCTATTGTTAGTAATAGGTACTCAATTATTTTTAGGGTTTCATCCCCAAAGGGTGCCAACGGGACCCTATTCATAATCCTACGCTATCCGTCCGTCGGTCTGTCTTATAATAGCTATACTCCATTTCAAATGGCAACAAAATAAGGTAATTTTGAATAACATAAACAGAGATTTGAAACAATTTTATTGTTCACCCTTATTCTTAGAACAGTTTTAGTAACGTCCAAGATAATGTCGGATAGTATTAATACCTACATCTTTCTGATAAATAAATTATATTTGCTATGCTTAATCCGCAAGTCAACCCATATCTTTACGGGGCTTCACTGTGTGCCCTTTCAAAAAAGGATGGTGGGATACGACCAATTGCTGTAGGTACAACCTATAGACGCCATGGGCTAAGCTCTGTTGCCGTTATGTCCACATAATCTTCAGCCATGTCAATAGTAGGGTTCGGCACCGCTCTCGGATGCGGGGCAGCAATTCTTGCGACGCGTTCTTTTAATTTGACTTATCACGGAACCATAAGCATATGCTCACGACTATATTCCCCGAGGGGGTAGTCAGAGATATTTTGAAACCTCAGAACATCCACGGTTCTCCAGTAGTACCGAAACTCTGTCCAGTGTGACGGGGGGGTAAGCCCGTCGCCACTTATAATGGACAGTGGATACATGCCTCGAAATTGAAGCATGCAGGTTTCCTCACGATGTTTCCCTTCACCGAAAAGCCAGTGGTGTTACAAATCGTACATATATTCCGAAAAACTCATTGGTACGAGTCGGTCTGGACGGGGATCGAACCATCGCCTCCTGCACGGCAGGCAAGGCACGGAACCAACACATTACTAATTAAAGAGGACATCAAAAATTCCTTTAACACCATGGAGTGAGACACAATCTTAGAGCAAGTTAAAGACCACGTCCCTTCCCTTTACTCATTTTTCTTTCAGTGTTATTCATCTCCAACTAACCTCTTTTATAACAATCATCTCATTCATACTCTCACAAGTAGATGTCCAGCAGGGAGATGCTTTGGGACCATTCATTTTTGTTTGGCTATTCATACAATATTGACTATTTGAACGTTTTTGGAAAGTTATTTTAAAGTATGCATAGGTTTATTTTATACCTCTTACAATTATCTGTTTCTTTATTTAGCGTTATTTATTGGAAAAAGTATATATTTGTTTAGTATATATTTGTCATTAAGTAATTTGAGATTCGCGCGAAAACAGCCGGTCACGTGACATTTCTGGCTGTGACGTCACATCACAATAAATAAGTAAAGCTAACTACGACGCTTCGACTCATACGCATATTTTGAGTGGAAAGTTTGCAGTTTATTCAGTAAAAAGCTTATAACTACTTGTATCAACTTTTCCAAATAAATTACATAATATAATTACTTTGCTTATTTCGGTACTTACAGGGAAGTTTTTGCATTCCGAAACTCGGCTGAGCAAAAGTCAGAGATACACGCCAAGAAATTTGCAACCATAGATGAATTTACTTTTGGCAGATTTGCACTATCAGCTTTTGTATAGCCTGGCTCCATTTCGTGAAACCTCTCAAGCAGGCACTACACTCTCACGAGAACTTCTCGGCGAGATCTCTCGGCGAGAACTTTCAAGGAAAATTACTAAGCCTCACGACGCCACGAGAACAATGAAAGGCATCCACACTCTCGTTCTCGGTCTTTCTCGTCTGTTCTCGGCGAGAATGAATTGCCTGCTTCAGAAGCACAAATTAAAATATTTTGCAGTGATTTTTCTCAACAAAACCGCCAAACAAAACACAAGTATGACGTTTTGTTTTTTGAAATGTGACGTCACACGATGCTCAATCAGGGCGGCCATGATTGCGTTTGAGTTTTTGTAGTCCACAGATAAAAAAAGTCTTATTTATTTTTCAAAAATTAAATATTTGCAATTTAATTTAATGCAAAAAACATATTGTTTGATTATTGTGAATCTATAAGCTACTATATTTAACATATTTTATATTTTATCGTTATAGTTGTCAAATACCCAATTATTTCGTCAATAAAAGCCCCTCCCTTGATGACGTCATTTGATAGCGAGAGAGATTAACAAACTTTTAAATGAACTAAAATCCGTTGGCCTAGAAATTTATAAAGGTAAATGAGAGTTTTTTCCCTGGGGCTTTGATGCCATGTCATCGTTTTCCAACTTCCAGTCTCTACTACCCGGGATAACAATAGTAAACAAAACATCCCTAAATCTCTTCCCCGAAGGCGTCAGCTCTGCCCTACAGGCAAAAACGGAAGCTTTGTCATCGGTCTCGGAACATTTCAAGCACCTGTCATCTCATGTCTCCCTAACCCTTCGCCGTAACTGCCTCTTTATGCCTCGTCTCACATACATATTAGGAAGCCACCAAGTTAGTCAAAACACTGAAACTGGCACTTGAAACTATGCTTAACGTGAGCCTCAATGAAGTAAAGTGGTGTCAGGCCAATCTCCAGGTCCGCCACCGTGACTTCGGGATACATCCGCGTTCAGGAACTCTTTCGGTAACAAATTAATTTGCACCTAACTTCTTGTCGTGGACTCGTAATTCTTAATATGCTTACAATTTTTTAAGGGCAGGATCAGACATCGAAATCACGAAAAAAAAATCTACTGTCCCATACATTTGGCTCGAGTAGGTTTGCAGTTTTGTATAGAACAGCTGATTTTTTTTCGCGATTTCGATGTTCGTGCGATAGAGAAAGTTGTTCAGTTTGACGGTCTGATCATCCCCTTAAAAAAGTGTCAGCATAATAAGAAGGACCCTATATATTTTTTAAAAACAACATCTGTGAGGGATCGAGTATGACTCGTGCGGATAAAGAAACCATCTCAAAAAGGAGGCGAGTACTCATGCCATCCGCATCCGCATCCGAGACCGGCCGCCATTTACAGATTGTTTCTTTAAAGGTGCGATTGCATTACCCAATTTAGTGTAGGGTGTAAATGGGAGTCGGGCGCTCTCACCTACGAATAATAAACAAGAATGGAAATTGTATTAACGCAATAAAAATGACACCACCAAATAAATCGATAGTAAAAAACTTGAAATACTTTTAAGATTTTTTTTTTCATACCGGCCCAGATTTACAAATAATTTTACTTACAAAACAAGATATTCTTAGAACTCAAGTAATCTGTAGTTATAACTACACGATTATAGTAATCAGATTAACGATTACTTTATGTACCTTGATTACTGTAGTTAGATTACATGTAAATCATAACTACTTGTAGTTAACTACTTTTAGTCGTAGTTAGTAGTTAGATTACAAAATAGTAGTTAACTACGCCCTACACTGGTGAGGTTTAGACTAAAAGTTTAGTAGTGCAGTTCACATTATGTCTAAATGTGTCAGACGGAAGTAGTAAGCTACTACTTTCGGTTACTACCGGTTGTGAATACCAGTTCATATAATATCGTAATTTATCGATAACTAACAACCAAGAAGATATTTGCAAGCAAGAAATCACAGATTAATAATAATACTACGTACCAAACGTCACTGTCTATTACATCTATGGTTTGTATCTAAGAAGATTCAACGTTTTATGTGTTATTGTAATAGCAACGGTTCCTCCCCCCCCCCCCCCGCGCAAAAAACGGCAGAAAAATGTTCTATGGAGAAATGCGCAAAGGCGCCTCCCCCCAGTCGCTGACGGGAGCCGTGTTGCTTTAAGGCTAAGAAATATAATCTTCTTAGCCGCTTTCAAACGTAATGGTGTAGGTCTCCATCAGTATATGCCATCCCTCTCGATCTTGTGCCCTCTCTATCCATTTCACTCCAGAAGCCGTAGCGTGTTACACGCAAAGAGATTATACCTAATAGAGTGAGCCATACCAATTGTAAAGTGTCCACTTTTTTTGACGTTTAGGTTTGAGTGTGTGGTGTCAAGTATTATGGACAAAAGGCACCAAGTGACATATGGCCTTATGTTTACGGTCTCTGTTCACACACACTAGCTCAAAAAAAAGTAGACAACCGCATAAACAAATATCTATAGTTCCATCTCCTTCTACTATTAAAGGTACGTCACAAAAGAGACTAACTACAATCGTAAATTTATGCGGACTCTATGGAGATCCTTTCTCTGAGGTTACACGTGATACGGCTGTATCACGTCTTTTATCTCGTTCGTTCGTACGCAAATAGAAAGAGGGCGAAGGTGTGATAGCGCTATATCACGGTGCCATGCCACCTATGCAGCTGTTCTTTTGATATCGTCATACCAACGCATTTGCGGTCTTCCTCTTCAGAGTTTTTCTCCCCACGGTCTCCACTCTAACAGTGCTTTGCCCCACGAGCCTTCTTTTCTGGCCTTTGACTATTTATATGTGGACTGGTTACGCGTGTAATTCTACTAACAAACATTTTTTTTCTTTTTCCTGCGGGGGGCGAGGTAACATGAAATCCGCAACTTTGGATTTTATTCCTCATAACTTTAGATTCTAATTTTGAATGTTAAAAATCATGAAAAGTGGTCTCGTGTGAACCCCAAACGTTCTAAGTTCGAAGTTATTATTTCGCAATTATAGGCTGTCTCGTTTAGTGATAAGGTGTAAAATTTAATGTAAATGCACAAGATCAATTGTGCTTATACCGTGGCAGAGGGGAAATGATACCGCAAGGCTAGTCCTTATAATAATTAGTCAAAGTTTCAGGCGATATGACCAGCCCATTGGCACTTGAGCTTCGCGATACGCTTGATGACGTCAGTGACTTTGCTCTGCTCTCTGACCCATTCGTTTCGCTTAACAAATGTAATAAGTACACAAAAAACAAAAAGTAAAAAACCAAGAGAGGGTTCCCACTTGGGTTCCCATACAAAAAAAGTTTTGTTTTCAAGCTTTTTTTTTGCTCCAACGTAAAAACGGTAACATATACATGCGTCAAACTTAGTGTAATTACAGTGTATACTCTAAGGTAAGATAACAAATATTAAAAACTTGCTAAGTGTGTGTCGGATTCGCACTAAGGATCCCGGAGAAAACATTTTTTTTTTGGTATTGTATGGTGATACGAAACCCTCTGTGCGCGAGTCAAATTCGCACTTAATTAATTTTTATTTATAATAACAAATATAAGGTACTTCTTAATAAGCTGACACTTTTTTAAGGGGATGATCAGACCATCAAACTGAACAACGTTCTCTATGGGACCAACATGGAAACCGCGAAAAAAAAATCATGGCTCGAGAAGGTTTGCAGTTTTGTATGGAACAGCAGATTTTTTTTTCCCGATTACGATGTTGGTGCCATGGAGAAAGTTGTTCAGTTTGGCGGTCTGATCATCCCCTTAGAAAAGTGTCAGCATATAGAAAAGTACCTTATATTTGTTATTATAAATAAAAATTAATTAAGTGCGAATTTGACTCGCGCACAGAGGGTTTACGCCCCTATAGTATTTAACACAGAACATTATAAGAGGGGTTAGAAATGCAAAGTAGCGCTTTTGCTTGGAGACGGCTGTCGCCACTTGTCTTCCCGCTCACGCTGCTACAATTACGCATGCCTCTCTCATGCTCTCGCTCGCACCACGCCTCGCGCCTTATGGTGTTATGCAAGTCATTGCATAACCTGTGGGGACACGTTCCACGCCTACTTTGCACTTCTAACCCCTCTTATAATGTTCTGTGATATTTAAAGTACCAAATGTTAGTTATAAAAATAAGTAAAACTTTTTGGTACAGCAGATATTTAACCGCCCTTGACATTGTACTAAAGTGGAAATATAGTATTTACTCTTTCGTAGATCTTTGCTTTTATGTTTTTAAGGAAGTTGACTCGTCCCAGGCTCCTGTTAGTTCCTGGCACACAAAAGATAAGTAAGTCATTGAGGTATTACAAATAAGTTAATGGTTTACTGAAAGCTCTGGGGTTTATACATACGGATACTATTTGCAAATAATAATTATACAAGGTGTTACAAAAGTACGTGTGTACGTGTTACAAGTTGTTTAGGTCATCAATCTGAACAACTTTCACTATGGTACCAAAAACGAAATCGTGAAAAAAAATCTGCTGTCCCATACATTTAGCTCTAGTAGATTTATAGTTTAGTATGCAACATCCGATATTTTTTTCGCGATTTCGATATTGACCCCATAGTAAAAGTTGTTCAGTTTGATGGTCTAAATGTTTATTTGTATTTTTGAAACACCTTGTATAGTACCTATACAAATAAGTCATGTAGCGCGGACGGCAATGTGCCGTTCCTTGGGATACCTATTCCCAATTTGTATCGCGGTACAAATATCCCAACCCCAAAACTTGATCAAGCGTTAATAACTTTTTTTTTTCCAATTAATGGACTTCTTGCTTGTGTAGTATCTATTCAATCTCGAGGATTGTTTTTGAGTAAGAACACAACTGAGAAGGATTGAGGAGCCTCGTGGCAGACTGAAACGCGAACCGCGCGAACACCACGCGAAAGACAAGTGTTTGGGGCAAACCCTGCAACTTAACTCGTTAATTACTTTTACTAAACTCCGTCCAGGAATTCGAGAGACAAAATGTAAACAAAGAAACGTCACTGTCAAAGTGACCTGTGGTCAAAAACCTTTGGAACATTTTTAAGAATAAAATTAGGTCAGCACGGCACTTAATACATTGTGTTGATATTAAAAATGTATTGTCTATCTATAAATAATAAAAACAATCGTGACAATTGGAATAAAATTTTTTAAATGATGTTATGTAGCCCGCTACTCTGCCTGTGTGGACTTTTTGAGCTATGCGTAGCGCCCGCGCATAACGTACGGACTCAGACGACGCTAGAGACGTGTTTACGTTATTGTGTAATTAGCATGCATAGCATATGCTCACGACTATATTCCGCGAGGGGGTAGTCAGAGATATTCTGGAATCTCAGAACATCCACGTTTCACCAGTAGTACCGAAACTCCGTTCAGTGTGAGCCCGTCGCCATTTATAATGGACAGTGGGTACAATACATGCCTCGAAATTGAAGCATGCAAGTTTCCTCAAGATGTTTTCCTTCAGTGCCAAAAGCCAGTGGTGTTATAAATTGTACATAAATTCCGAAAAACTCATTGGTACGAGTCGGCCTAAACGGGGATCGAACCATCGCCTCCTGCATGGCGGGCAAGGTTACTCGCCACTGGACCACCACAGCTTTATAGTGTAATGTGTACAATAAACAACATTTTTCTTTAAGAATTTTGTCAAAACGAACCAAAGTTCTAAAATATCTGATTGTTGCCAACCACGAAAAAATATTCACAGTCACGCTTTCTTTTATTCTAAAATAAATTATAACATATCATGTCGTAATCCTTTGCGCGAGTAGAATAAATAATTTTACTGTTATTAATTCCAGAGATAGGTTTTCTTCCGTCTCGAGATGGTATTTTCTACATTGCTGGGATCGCCGTTGTTTGCATTTAGTCTCTCGAATTCCTGGACGGATTATAGGTAAAGGAACACTGGAACTGGCACTGGCACAGATCCCTACAGAGGATAAAACTCTCTAATAACGTGGCAAATTCGTACCTATTCTCGTAGGGTTGACACCTGTTGCAAATAAATAAAATACGGACAAAAATTTGATCTGAGTCGTGTTTTACACGGGACAGTCACGACCATACTACCGACCAAAGATAGGGTAGGATAGACGAATAATATAAAAGACATAAAAACCGGCCAAGAGCGTATCCGACCCGCCCATGATAGGGTTCTGTAGCTATAGCATAAGTAGAATAAGAAAAAAACAAAAAAAAAACCAGCCAAGTGCGTGGACGGTCGCGCGACCGTCGGCGACAGCTTGTGACAGACGATCGCCGACGTTCGCAGAGGGTCGCGTGACAGTCGCGCGACCGTCGCGGCCGTCGACGACCGCTGTGCAAGCTGTCGCAAACGAACTGTCGCTGGTCTCTATACGTAAGTATTAATGTTAGGTATTCATTTATTTTTACAAACTTTCCAAACTTATTGTAGCGCCTGAAATAAAAAAATACTAATCTTTTACGACCTCACTTTATAGTTCATTATTTTATCAGGCGTTTAATATCGTTGCCATATTTGTAGCAATGTTTCCAACCACAAATGCAAACGCTTTAAAATACTTTCGGACGGTGTCTCAAAAAATAAAGGAAAACGTAATATCACTCAAAATTTAAATCACATATTCGAGCAAAAAATCTGCTATCCCATACAAAACTGTCACTTACACCCTGTATACCTAGGTACCCTATTCGTCCAGTATAGAAGTAATACAAAAAAAGTTTGCATTTATTTAGATTCCATTCAAAAAAGCAACGAAAAATTAAGGCTATTTTTAATTACCGAAACAGAGATATGAAACATTTACTCTCACTTATTCTTAGAACAGCTTTAGTAACGTCCAAGATATGTTGGATAGTACATCTTTCTGATAAATATATTATATTTGCTTATCAGAATTGGCCAGAAAGCCAAATAGGAATCGGATAATCTCGTCGTCCTTATTTGGAATGAAGTATAGATATTATCAGTTACAATTTTAGGATCCGCGTTGCTGATTATAGCCATGTCTGTGCTTCAGATGAATTCCAACGGAGCCGAATAAATCACAGTAGGCCAAGTTACCTACAACTGTAACTTTCTGAACTATTAAGACGCTCCCAATAGGTAAACACAGGGCTATAATTATGTTACTGGTTTTTAGAAGCTATCTTCTCGTTATTTGCAAGATATACAAATAATGAAAATATAGCAATGATCTTCAACATCAGGGCTTTCTTATTATTCGTCTTATTTTTCTATAAAATACATATGAAGCCTGTGTTCAAAGAAAAGTCTAAATATTGGAAAAAATCTGTTTTCTTTATAAGTTGAAGTCACTTTTACTTGCGACACACACCATTGTATAGACAATATTAAGATCTAAAATACTATAAAGTAAATTTTTTTAAGACCTTTTTTTAATGAGTTAATTAGATAAATTCAAAATTTGGTGCAAATTCTTATGGTTTTTGAATTTCATTTCCTTGGATTAGAAGGCACCACAGTGACATAATGAAGGACAAACCAGTCAAAAATAGGTATACCTACTAAAACGATGTTGATGTAGTTTAGTAGAGTCACCTCTACTAAACTACATCAACATCGGCTCTGAAAGGGTCAAGGTCGTTCGGTAGGGGATACCTCTTAAAACAAACTTGTTACACTATTACTTACCCTATCAAAGATAAGTAATTAGGGAACATTGATTATTGGTTATTGATATAGTTCAATGTATTTCTGTTTACCTACCTAACTACGTGTCTATGAAATGTTGAATACATTGATATCATTAGCATCCTTTAACTAAGAGTCTACCCATCAAACTGAACAACTTTTACTATGGGAGCAAACCGATCGGAGCAAAAAAAACTGATACTAAACTGCAATGCTTACTCGACCGACACAAAGTATGCGACAGCTGATTTTGGTTTTTTTGGTTCCCATAGTAAAAGTGTTTCAGTTGAAAAAGATGTTAATGATATCAATTTCTCCCTGTGTGTATAAACCACTTACCTACCTACTAATTTATTTATTTATTTTATACAACATAATTTAGTTTAGGAGAGACTTAGGTAACAAGTTTTAGAGCCATATTATTCACTTCGTGTTTGTAGAGACCGTCAAAGGATTCAACTTATTTGACATAAACTAGATTAAAATGTTTTGATTCTTAGCTCAAGTTCTATTACGTCGATCATAATTTTATTGAACCTTGTCGATTTTATTCAATTCTCAACGTTGTTTAGCTGTTATAATACCTACAAAGGGTCCTTCATGCTGACACTTTTTAAGGAGATGATCAGACCGTCAAACATCGTCGTACCTACTTCCTTTTTTATATAGGGTGTAAGTGACAGCCTAGCTAATACTGAAACGGTGAACCCAGACCATCATACTGAACAACTTTCACTATGGAGCCTACCTCAGGAAACGCGAAAAAAAATCAGTAAATCCATACAAAACTGCTGTACCTACCTGACTCCAATGTATGAGACAGCTGATTTTTTTTCGCGTTTTTGAGGTGGGCTCTATAGTGAAAGTTGTTCAGTTTGATGGTCTACACCCTATATGCTATTATTTGCATTTCACCACACACTGAAAAGTGAAAAAAAATCGTCTCTAAGTTCGTGGAGCGCTGTATGAATGCCCACCGACGCGACGCACGACATGTCGCAACCGACACGGTGGTGTTATGCAACTTTTGTCCATACGTGGTGGGACACCGTTGTTGTCGTTGTTTTCAATATGACAAGGTATGAGCACTGCAGCTTATATCTATCTATATTTATTTATACCATCAAGTTATTGACCAAAGCGCGACAGCAAAGACGAGTTGTGATAGGTATTTCATGGATATTGAAGGGGAACTATTGAGTAATGTTTCTGATAAAGATTGGTAGTACTAGTATTTATTCCGTGATAAAGATATGAGATTTGAACATGAGCACTCATGTTGTTGGACAATAATATTTTGTACGAATTTGGCGCTACTATCGCGGCAGTGTCTTATTACATCATCAGAGCACGTTAGAATGTGACAGCGATTGCTACGGCAGTCGACTGCTGTAGCAGCTCTGTAATATTGCATCATAAGTGCACGTTAGAATGTGACAGCGATTGCTACGGCAGTCGACTGCTGTAGCAGCTCTGTAATATTGCATCATAAGTGCACGTTAGAATGTGACAGCTATTGCTATGGCAGTCGAATGCTGTAGCAGCTCTGTAATATTGCATCATAAATGCACGTTAGAATGTGACAGCGATTGATATGGCAGTCAACTGCTGTAGCAGCTCTGTAATATTACATCATCAGTGCAGTTAGAATGTGACAGTGATTGCTATGGCAGTCGACTGCTGTAGCAGCTCTGTAATATTACATCATCAGTGCTCGTTAGAATGTGACAGCGATTGATATGGCAGTCAACTGCTATAGCAGCTCTGTAATATTGCATCCTCTGTCTTTGCACGTTAGAATGTGACAGCGATTGCTATGGCAGTCGACTGCTGTATCAGCTCTGTAATATTACATCATCATTGCTCGTTAGAATGTGATAGCGATTGCTATGGCAGTCGACTGCGGTAGCAGTTCTGTAATATTACATCATCAGTGCAGTTAGAATGTGTAAGTAATTGCTATGGCATTGCTATGGCATCCGGGTTATAGAAAGATTTCGGATGATACGGTATTCGTGTCCACGAATTTGCTCATTTTTAAATTAAATAACTATGTAATAAAACATAATACTTACGAACCTATTTGTTAGCAAATTCTAGGTAATCTCCAGTAGGTACTACGCACCTTTAGTAAGATACTTAGAAGGAATCAATTGTACAAAACAGACCTTGTGGACAAAACGCAAGGGACCGTTACCGTCATGTCGCGCGACTGACCACAGAAAAAAAGATGTTTCCTCAATACGTGTCTCTGTGGGTCTATTGTTAAATGGTATTACAAATACGCTCTTGTATAGTAGTAACCGATTTATAAGATCCCCCGATAATAGCGCGCAAAATTATATTGACCAATCAGGATATGCCACCTTCAATACCTTGCCACGATCGGCTAAATTGTTTTCGCGCCCTTTTCGCTGCTATCTGACTTTGCAACCATTACTAAACGACTCCAGGTTTTGTCGGGGGACTCTGCGCAAAAAAAGATTGACGAGGGTAATTATTTCCCAGGGCCCTATTTAATAAACGTGGCAATTGACAATTACAATTAAGATTACATTGCTGAGAATGCTAGGAAATAGTTACTACATCAAGTTTAGCGTCATTAGGGCCCTGGTCGTACTGTACCACGAGAGCTTCGGTGTTTGAAACGATCATCGTCAAGCAAGTAGGTAAAAGTATCATTTGTTCGGTTCAGACAACCGAACTATTGAACAAAAAAGTCTGAGAAGTTCGGTACCGAACTACTGAGACAAAAGTCTCAACAGCTCGATGCCGAAACATCCGGAATTCACAAATAAAAACGTGTTAAGGGTACTTCAAATGATTAACTTTAGCTTAATTAATAACCTCGTAACTCTGGACGTTTAAATTGTAGCCAAACGTAATACAAAATAACAAACATAACGACCTAAAATGTTGACCTACGTCTTTTTACCTGACACTAGGTATTTAATTCGTTTACAAATATACAGGGTGTAAGTGACAGCCTAGCAAATACTGAAACGGTGAACTCAGACCATCAAACTGAACCACTTTCACTATGGAGCCTACTGCAGGAAACGCGAAAAAAAATCAACAGTTTTGTATGGGACAGCAGATTTTTTTTCGCGTTTCCTGAGGTAGGCTCCATAGTGAAAGTTGTTCAGTTTGATGGTCTGAGTTCACTGTTTCAGTGTTTGCTAGGCTGTCACTTACACCCTGTATAGCAAGAGACCATCAATCAGTCAATAGTAATTTCATTCTTAATTCAGAAAACTCATTTCGACACTCCCCTGAACATAAAGTTAAACATCATGTGGTTCTAAACTGTTATCGTCACGCACAGTCCATAAAATAATACTTCGTTCTTTTCCTTAATATACAGGGTCCTTTTTAATATGCTGACACTTTTTTAAGGTCAGAAGGATGATTAGACCATCAAACTGAATAACTTTCTACATTGGACCAACTTCTTGCTTCAGAGAAAGTTGTTCAGTTTGATTTGATTTGAGCATATAGAAGGACCATGTATTCATCATACAAATTAGGGATTCTAACTCGCGACCCACGGATCTGCAGGCAGGTTAATTACGAACTGAGCTATCGGGCCGTCGCGTCGTCGTTTGTTACCCTATGTTAGTTAGGTATAAAATAGGTGATAAATAACTCAAGGCCGTAGCACTTATTATTAATCTGTGGCCGTAACACTACATACATGAAATAAAGTTGCTAGAGCTGAGTCGTATTGCTGTGCTGCAGCCCCGGATCTAGGACTTTTCCGAGCCGGGGCAAAAACTTGACTTTGGCGCCCCTCCTCTTCAAGGAAGTAGCAATTTTCTTTTCCAGGGAGGCCAGGTCCACGTTAGGTCGATGCGATAATGTTTACCTAAAACTTGAAGGGAGCGAAGCGAGCTCGAGATTTTACTGCAATGTGATTAGCTCATCGTTATAATTATAATCCAATTCTGGATCGAATTCTGCAATAGGTATGACTATTATAGGTAGTTTGAATACAATAAAAAACCAGGAGCGAGAGAAGCGAGCTCGAAATTTAACCAAATTGTCAAGTCGTTGCACTGTATTCTTTGTCAAACACTTGATTTTGGCGCCCCCTTAACCTGCCGCCCGGGGCGTGGGCCCCGGTTTACCCCTCCCTAGATCCGGAACTGCTGTGCTACTTCGCTCGCTCCAAGTTTCAATTTTAGTTATTGTACCGAGTTCATAAACCAAAAGAGTTCTGACCACAGTGCCCGAGCAGTCGCGTCGTCGTACTCGTACCTTTTCTAAAATAATCTTATCTAAACTATTATAAAACTGTAACAGAAGTATGTCTTACAAGGAAGATATTAAAATGAAATCGTAGTCTTACGATATGGTTTGTAGGCATCCCGGACTCCAAATCAACCTTTTTTAGAATTGTTGTCTGTCTGTTTGTTTGTTTGAAACAGCATTACGCAGAAACTAGAACCGATGTTGATAAAACTTTTTTGTTTGATAGCTTACAATCTGACTTAAAATCTGGTATATAAATTGAGCGGACGAAATCGCGGGTAAACTCTAGTAATAATTAAAATTAGCGCTCACATGCACATACATTGTAACAATCCAAACGCACACACATTGTAACAATCTAAACGCACACACGTGGTTCTACTAGGGTTTTTATGATAGAAACCATACAACACTGTCAAAAACATACTTACAAAACATCCATGATCAAACCGGGAGTCGAACCCAGGACATCATTACATCAAACTGGTCATCAAATGTCAAGCTGGCTTCGCTTCGCTAGCTCCAAAAGTTTTTACTTTGCTATTATTACGTAGTAATTTATTATTAATCTGTGCTGTTAGAGCTGTCAGACCACCGTTTAAAATACTTAATTAACGATAACAACATCGATAACGATATTAAAATTGTGCTGTCAGTCTGTATCCCTCATTCATTCATTATTATTTTGTCAATAACTTTTCGTAGTTATTTGATAAAACTTTTTGAACTCTCTTGGGCCTTTAAGAAAAGTTCTTATTGGTAGACATATTTTTAATCAAAAATAATATGTACCTGCATAGGTACATATTTAGAAGTGGTGAAACAGTCTTATAACAGATAATTAGGTTACTTTACTAACCAAGGTGTCTCCAGAGTGTGAAAATCATCAAACTAAAACTTAATTTCAATGAGCGTCTTTCTTTTAATTCTAAGGGATCGATAGATGTAGATAGATAAAGGTGTAAAAGCAACCTCCAAAATGTTTTTTTTGGACCCGAATGTTATGTGCGGCGTCATAAAAATATGGTGATAATAGTTTGCAGAAACATATAGGGTCCAACTCAATATGCTGACACTTTTTTTAAGGGGATGATCAGATCGTCAAACTGAACAACTTTCTCTATGGGCCCAATTTCGAAATCGCGAAAAAAAATCTGCTGTCCCATACATTTGGCTCAAGTAGGTTTGCAGTTTTGTGTGGAAGAGCTGATTTTTTTTTCGCGATTTCGATGTTGGTGCCATAGAGAAACTTGTTCAGTTTGACGGTCTGATCATCCCCTTAAAAAAGTGTCAGCATAAATATTACTAAAACGTTATATTTCAACGATATATTTTGTCGTACAAACGAGATTTAATGAAATTCATTATGGATATTTTAGTTCAAAAATGGCGGAAAAACATCGGGTCGGATCATAGAGATAGGAAGTACTACGTACACCTGGAGAGAGCTCTTCTCGGAATTTTGTGCAAAGCGGGATAAAGATTACTGGCCTCCGTGTCCCTCTCTTTAGTAGGGTGGCAATGCGATTATGCTTTTAGGACTTTTATTATTTTTTCACTATTTGTGTAGTCGTTTTGCCACAGTTTATGTACCTTACCTACCTATCTACGTACGCTACCATGACGTCAAGCTATCCTACCAGATAAAAAAATTAATATATCGTAAACTACAACGGCACTATTTTTATTTGACCTAGGCACTAATTAAGCACTAATAAGGAACTATTTATTGACATTAAAGTAATCCTGAAGCCGTAGCATGTTTCGCGTGATAGGGCTATATCATGCCTTTTATCACGTTCGTTCGCGCGCAAATACAAAAAGAGCAAAGGCGTGATAGCGCTATATCGCTGCCATACCTTTTGGATCACCCGTATGAGACTAAAAAGGTTCATAATTTTAGAATTTTCTATGGACTAGGTACCTTCACGGAACCACCCTGTATATCGGATGATTTTTTCGAAACTTTTAGGGATGGTTCAGACCACCAAACTGAAAAACTTTTACTATGGGAGCAAACATGAAATCGCAAAAAGAAAATCAGCTGTCTCATACAAAACTGAAATCATGTTCGACCCAAATGTAAGGGACAGCAATTTTTTTCGTGAATACGGCGTTGGTCCCATTGATAAAGTCGTTCAGTTTGATGGTCTAAAAAAGACCAAACATAGTTTATTAACTACGTGCCTCCAAATATTTACTGTAGCGCCCCCTGGCAAGTTAACACCGTAACACCTGTCTAAGAACCACCTATGATTAATCAAACCCTTTACAGAAAACCGTATCTAAATCGGTCAAGCCGTTTTTGAGATAAAAGGGAACATTCGTTTGCACACACAAACAAACAACAAACCATCATACCTACCTACTATGTTTTATCTTCGTATTTTTTATCATAATGTAGGTATTATGGAGCGATTTTAATTTAAACTGAAATGTTGTTTGCTTCTGAAGCTTACCTTCTATGTGTTGTTACCCTAACTCCTTTAATATTTTAAAGACGAAAACATATTAAAGTCGGGACAATGTAATAAGCCACATTTGACATCTGTCAGTTTAAGCTTTATAGTGAGGTGACCTGCTTAAAAACATCGATTAAAGCGAATGAATCGATACGGATTTCAAACATACGTGAATCGAATTATATGTGAATATCGCGATTTGTTGGAACTACGTTTTACATCGATTTTTTTGGGTTACATCCCTAGTGTTAAAAAAGAAAAAGGGTTCACAGACGCAACATTGTAACGACGTTCAGTTCTTTGGAACAGAAATTGTTTATTATGTTTAGATGGTTTATTAGTGAAAGTAAATCGTAAAATTACCTTCTTTGGTCATTATTACAATAAATATGTAATCGTAATTAAAAAAGTAAAGCAATTGTACAGTTCTAACTTCGAAAAAAAATATATTATTCTATGCCCGCCGTTACAAGGTTATGATTGATGAAGTATCAATAGATGTCAAATGTGGCCTTTTAAATTATCCCGACTGTAAAAATACAAACCTGTGATACAATAAGCCACAATCCGGATAATACTCGCTTTTGCAGCCGTCGATTAAACAAATTCGAACCATTTCGCTGGTTTTATGCGGATAAAAATAATAAAAATGATTTTGACGTCTAGGCGGCAGTTTCAAATAAATGGCTTACTGGGTTGTCAACTTTTTTCTTTTTTACTACCACGGCTTTGCAACACTAAAATAATGCAAACAGTTTTAATACATTGTTGCTTCATGAGATCTTACCTTTGACTAATTATTATAAGGACTAGTCTTGCAGTAGCATTTCCCCTCTGCCACGGTATAAGCACAATTGATCTTGTGCATTTACATTCAATTTTACACCTTATCACTAAACGAGACAGCCTATAATTGCGAAATAATAACTTCGAACTTAGAACGTTTGGGGTTCACACTAGACTACTTTTCATGATTTTTAACATTCAAAATTAGAATCTAAAGTTATGGGGAATAAAATCCAAAGTTGCGGATTTCATGTTACCTCGCCCCCCGCAAAAAGTGGCAGAAATGTTTGTTAGTAGAATTACTCGCGTAACCAGTCCACATATAAATAGTCAAAGGATCTTACCAATTCGGCTGAAATCATAACATTAACATATGGCAACACCAGTACACTGTTAGAATGAGACACCGCGTACAGAGCTTCTTCTTCTTCTAGCGTGGTCGACTTTATGCGTGTCAAATAGTTTTTATGTGTTTGGGTTAAGGATTATTTTTGATTAAAGCGTGAGAAAGATAATTTGGTACAACTCAATCCTCTATTGGATATCTATGGGTCGGATTTAGTGGAAGGATCGTTTTTTTGTATCACTAACTGAGCTATTTGTAATTAGGTATTTCGAGTTGTCATAATATTACTTTAAATATTTTGTAACGCAAAACTACTTTATTTGGGGCTATTTTTGCAATTGGATTGTATTTCTATCATATTCGTCTATATTATAATGCGTATAGCAAAGCTATCACATGCATCTCACAATTTAGCCGAACGGCCCATACATGGACGCATGTTGCATTTCAAAAAGTGCTTCATTTAAATAAAAAAGAGGAAAAAGATGATCAAAAGGATGTCAACGCATCTTTAGATGAAATATTTTATTATTTACGAATCATTTAATCGAAAATTTTAAACTGTTTACGTCTTGGTTGTATGGGCTCGATCCCTTGGCCTCTAAAAAGAGCCAGGCGCAGTCTTGACATGATTTTGATAGGATTTCGCGAACTTCTCTTACGATGGAGCGCAAAACTTGCCATCTGTCGAGGAACAAAATTTGAAAAAAAAGATAAACATTCATTAATAGGTTCGAAGCCGCTACAAAAGTGTGCTAAACACGTGCTGAGAGGATGACGTAGCCGACACAAGTGTTGTGTGATGCGATGCGATGTGTGTGATGGTATGGTATGGTATAGAGATCGTAGCGAGGCGACAGTCGAGTGGGTTGACGCCGCGCCCCGCTGCCGCCACGGTGACGCATCGTCGCCTACACACCTGCATCAATATCCGACGATAGGTCTCGAAATATCCAACGAGTCTATACTACATTCGAAACAGCAACGACATTTTAAGGCTATTTTGAATTACAGAAATAGAGATTGGACAAACTTACCCGCACTTATTCTTAGAATAGCTTAGGTAACGTCCAAGGTGTGTCGGATAGTACATATTTCTGATAAATAAATTATAATTATTTGCTTATCATAATTGGCCAGAAAGCTACATAGGAACCTGAAAATGGTTTCGTCCTTACACGGAATTTAGTATACCTTACATGGTAAACTTGGAATATTTTTATTTGTTGGAAGTGGCAAGGTTTAATAAACATTGTTGATTTCTTTTAGGGCTGTGTCGGAGATATTTTATTCCGTTATTAGATTTAGCTGTAATATTCTAAATATAATAACGATATTTTACTTATGTAGACATTAAAAAAATATATGTTCTACAACAACAACAAATTACTGTTGATGAACAATTTTTCCATCCATGATCCGTCCAGTGCAAAAAGTTTGGCTCTATACAATCCAAGCATTGACCCTCAGAACAATAAGTTGCTTTAGTTATTGTTCTGAGTATTGAACGAGATATTATTCGTTCCTTCTCTCTTTAAGAATCCAAATTTCTTGGTATAGACTCTACACCATCCAAACATCTTGCAAACACACTCGACGGATGGTATAACAAAAAATTCGCTGTTAGATCGATAGTGTCCCATATTTTTCTCGATTCTCTTATTTAAGGGAGCAATTTATTATTTAATTCAATTCAATTATATCTTATTGCACACCCAAACAGTACATACATTTGAATAAAGATAAAGAATTCATACTAGGTACAAATAAGGCGGTCTTATCGCTAAAAAGCATTATTTCCATTAACAAGATGTTGATGGCAACAATGTGAAAGACTTTGCAACTATTATACTTTGATTTGATTGACTTTTTATGCAGTTGATCCAACTAGTTATTACTCCTTCATATCAGTCTGTAGAAGGTACTGACAAAGTGAATTTAATAATAATAGTGAGCACGCGCTCGGGTCGCGATAGGTCTATCTCATAAACATGATTGTAACAACCCTTAGCATGGCCGCCATCTTGTCGCATCGCCGTCGCATCGCGCGATTTCTTAGAAGCGCGCCTACTATATCTTATATGTACTTTGGTACTAATCAAATAGTGTAGTGATCATAATGCTTAATGTAATGTACCTATACAACGTGTTAATGAATAAGCGCAAAACCTCATACACCCCAACTGATTTATAACAAAATAATTAGATTGAAACAATAATTTCATTATTTTTATAGTTAAAATTTAAAGTTATTCACATTTTAAGTTTTGACGCAAAAATGATTTGTTATCATTTCAGCAATGAATGAAAGCGCTAACGTGCTCATGTATACATTTTAAGAATGTTGTTTTGGTAGTAAATAGGGTGAGAGTGCCCAAGCGGTGGTTGAGATCGAATTCAGTAAATTTTTAATTTTACAAACTAAATATTTAATACTTTGAAAAAGAAATCCTATGTTGAAACCATGATATTTCGATTCTGTTCTCGATTTCAAACAAACTACTTTCTAGTTTTGCGTTAATTCATTAACACGTTGTATAGCAAATAAAAACTCGGTATAATTTTAAAATTAATTTAACTACCTATTTTCTCAACTCTGTTCTTCAAAATATCTTACGACGAATCCTCGACGTGATAGATCGTCTGCATCGTTATAGTGAGGCGCATTAGTTGGAATAGGTTGTTTTATGCAGTGTTGTTTGGACGGCCCCGACCCCATCCCATCAGTTGGGCTAGCTCGGGCTATACCACCAGTACATCATAGTGAGCCGCGCGCGCCGGTGGTATCGCACGCCCATTAGGTGGTACTAACTCGTGAAATCGTGACTAATTTCAACTCAGTTTTTCCGCGACAGTAAATTCATCTCAAGGTCTATACTATAAAAACAAAAATATTACGACGACGTACTTAATTCAAATAGATACAAAGTGTTTCTTTTCGTAGTGGGCTTGGATGTAACGGTGAATGTTTTTTTCTATTAACTGTTGTAATATTGATAAGTTATTTGGAGCTGGTTTCTATAGCAGGTAGACGATGTCAATTCGAAGCCAGCATTATGACTATTGAAAGTTTCAAAATGTTCTTTCGCAATCGCTTGCGCACTTGTCTTCCAGTTGGATTGAATAACAAAATTTGTTTGAAATAGTGTTCGTTGCGGTTTCGCTTTAATTTACCGGGAAAAAATAATTGTATGAGTAGGTAGGTAGGTAAATGTAACCGGCGTATTCATGAGTTTGACGGTTCAAAACATTATCCAATAGTTACATATTTACCATTGTGTTCATTACGTTGTTCCATTATTATCACCTGACTACGGCGATGCAAAAAGGAGGGTTATGATTTTGACTGGTATATTATATATGCATGTATCTGGGTATGTATGTATGTTCACTTGTTCCCTTATAACTACTTATCATAATTTGACAAATGTGGTATCGTTGGAAGCGTCTGGATCGTCCGCTGGTTATAGGTGATGTGACCTCACATTAAACTGTATAGGTACATACATTAGCTTAAGAATTTATACATTGTAATAGTTATTAAGTCGTGTTATGTTGTAGAGTTTCTGGCCGCATCTTCTTTACAGCGACAACACGTTCCGACGCGGTGGTAGCTTCAAAAAAAAGATTTCATCATAGGTATTTGACGTTTAATAAGTGGGCTTCGAACTCCTATATTGAGTGATTGATTTGAATATGGAGCCCTCTGTAGTCTAAGATAGCTTCATAATTTTGACAGATGGTTTTAGAGCGTTTATTTTACCTACCTTATGAAAATGTTTGAGCCCGAAAACGATTAATTTTATGTTAAATGTTAATTAATCTTGTATACACGGTTTAAGTGACAGCCTAGCAAATACTGAAACGGTGAACTCGGACTATCAAACTGAACAACTTTCATTATGGAGCCTATTATATCGAGGAAAAGCGTTTCCTGGGGTAGGCTCCCTGTATTTACACCCTTGTATTATTAGTGTATTATAAAGTTTTAACTGTTCAAACAGCTTTAACAAGTAAAATAAAATCTTTAAAACCGCCTGTCAAAATCACGGAGCTATCAATAGAAGACATAAAGCGAGGGACTAAATTTTTTTTAAATTATGCCGTATTGGGTAGGTATTTTAGTATGATCAGAATTAGAAAAAGAAATTGTATCCATTTAACCTCATATTCATTCATAATGACATGTTCTCTAACGATAAAACGTTTGGAATTTGGATGCTTATCTGGAAACTTAATAATATTATAATGTAAATAGTAATAAAGAGACGCAGGCACAACGGCGCCTTCCTTTTCGACTGGCATTTCGTCGTTGCGACTTTAAGATCTCCTATGTGACACTTTTTTCGAAATTCACTTTTTTATGTTAATGCATAATTTATGATGTCCTCCATAGAATGCAAAAACTCCCAAGTCAAAATAACAACAATTTCACGGCTATTCTACAGTTAGAAAAATACTCTTACGTGCATAGTCATGAAAAGATGGCTACTTAAATTCTCAATTTCCCAACACTTTTACATTTTGCACATAAGAGATCTTAAAGTCGCAACGACGATTTCATGTTTCCAATAACGACCGACCGGTGCGATGCTATCTAAACTATCTGGTAAATATTACAAGTTTGTTTTGTAGGTTAGTCCCGCTAATGCCACAGGGTAAAAGCGCCTAAACCCGGCCCCCGCCTAAACTCCGCAGTCTGAACTATTATCGTCCATAAATTATTTCATATTTAACATGTAACAATTGTTTTTGCTCTGAAGTATACCTTATTTTCTTCTTATTACGTGTTAACAAAATTACGTCGATCGGTCACAGCATACAAATACAATCGAGGTCGTAATGGCGACAAGAGCGGAAGAGTCTGCAATACCGCTTTTTTCGGGTAAAATCACTATGCAATACATTTTTGTGAAATGTGATTTCTTTTAATTTCAGAATTTTTGTGGGTTGCTGACATTTGTTAAAGTTAATTTATAAACCATTGAATGATATCAAGACCTAATTTTATACTTAATATCATTAGTTTTAGAAATAATAGGGGGGCTGGAGTTAGGGTATAAAATTCTCATTAAAACCTTAAGTCGGCATACGTGGCCAGCTTTAAGGAATCAACGTAAATGAAAAAATCCTAAGGTCGGCATTAGTAATGAACGCCGACTATTACTGTAGTATATTTGTTATTCAGGCATAAAACAATATCTGAAATTGTAGATTGTTAATTTGAAAAAAAATATTAATATCAAGGTACTTGATTAATTATTGAGATTATTAAAGCTGCTTATTGTTATTAAGAAGGATATACTGTAGACGAAAATCCACCAAAAATAAAATTAATAGTGTTAAAAATAAGTTCTAGTTAAAAAAGAGTTATTGTAATGTTTGCGTTTTATTGCTTAATTTTTTAACCAATTATACTTAAATCCAGTTAGTCCTTTAGAAATACATATGCCGGCTATAGGAAAAATACTTACCGGAATTGGGGCTAGACCTGTCGACTTTGGGGAAAATTTGTGTCTTTCGATTTAAACCTTAATAACTCAGCAATAAACGGTTTTTAGGCTTGTTTTTGGCTTTAATTCTGAAGATTATGAACCACTTCGCCATATAAAAAAGAATCATGAAAGCTAGGCCTTACGTAGCAACATTGTTAAACGATTGAAATCTCAAAATGGCTTAAGGGGCCAACTTTAGGGCATTTTACCCCACCTATTTTATTTTTATTGCGATTCATCGAGTTTATCAATATAAATTTCATTTTTAAATTATTTTGATCTCTAAGTGGCAAAAATGGTGGAGAGAAAATAATTCGAACTCCATGGAGAAAAACGAATGCTTTATTTTAAAAAAAATCACCTGCCTCCTCTTTCTAACACTATGCTGGAAACAGAAACGACAACATCCAATGTCAAATTCTGACATTGTGGATGTATTTTTTTTCTTAATGGTCAGTTATATTAAGTTGATTTTAAGTTTACCAAGGAGTTTGTAGGTCTAGCGAGTGACGTCACTCGCTGGACCGAAAACAAAGTTATTTTATTAAATACTAGCAGCCCGTCCCGGCTTCGCACGGGGTAGACAAATAAATTTTAAGACTCATTTTTCTACACCTTCGGTTACATTGTTCAAATTTTACCAAGGATCACAAATTTTTTTCAAAATGAAATGTAGCCTATGTCAAATTGGAAGAATGTAGCATTCTATTGGTGAAAGAATTTTTTAAATCGGCCCAGTACTTTTTGAGCCTATTCATTACAAACATACAAACATACAAAAATAGGTACAAATCTTTCCTCTTTATAATATTAGTGTAGATATATCTGTATCCTTTCATTTTAAAATCTCTGACATAGAAAATATTGTTATTGAGACAATGATCTCGAAATGGTTTTCGATTCAGCACTCCATAAAAAAACTTAACATACCGAATTCCGCATGTTGTTCGGTATGCAAGTCGTTATCGTGGTGACTGACGGTAAAAAAAAAGCCAAGCTTTATTTTTATTTATTCTACTCAGCTGTTTTATCTAATCGGTTGCTTCTCTTTGGTACCTACTTTATTACACAATCAAGAGTAGGAGCTAAGATCAAATTTCCATAACAATATAATGTCGTAAGAATTCGTTTTGGACAAGAACACTTTGATTTAGAAACTTGTAAATTTTTTGTACTTTGCAAGCAACATTACCTATTAATATATGTATATGAACATTACCTATTAATGTCTATCTTGACATATAACTTATCAAAGGTTACAAATAGTCGTTTACCTACTTAGTTACTTACATTTGGTATATTATAATACTTACCCACAAAGTAAAATTTTTTTTTTTTCATATATTTTTTTCTCTGTGAAGCGTTCTTTTAACCTAACTTTTAATTAAATAACAAACAAGAAGTCGTTTCAAACAAAATAAAGAAAGCAACAAGTGATTCTAATTTTTCTCCGGAGGCGGAGTATCGACGTTTGCCTAAACTTCTATTTCTGACCTTGAGTCGATGACATAAGCAGTGATATCATCGACTTTAGTGACTAGCGAATTTATGATATTTTATGCAAATGAATTTCTAGCTCGCTTCGCTCGCTCCAGGATTTAGGTACCTAGTGTTGTGTGTTGCAAGTTTAAATGTTTACAACAAATCATTTCTACACTCTTAGCGGATTTTTACTCCGCCAAGAAGCTGTCGTAGGGCTAACATGAGCTGTATCTACACAAACACCCCCCTCACTCAACTCACACACACAACTATGCAGGGTCCTTCTTAATATGCTGACACTTTTTTGATCAGACCATCGAACTGAACAACTTTCTCTATTGGACCAACATAGAAATCGCGAAAAAAAAATCAGCTATCCCACACATTTGGCTCAAGTAGGTTGGCAGTTTTGTATGGTAGAGCTGTTTTTTTTTCACGATTTCGATGTTGGTGCGATAGAGAAAGTTGTTCAGTTTGACGGACTGATCATCCCCTTAAAAAGTGTCAGTATTTTAAGAAGGACCCTATATAGTTGAATAACTTGGGGTTGTTTAATGCCGTTTTATTTCTACTATAACACGTAATCATGTCCGATGGTGGAGGCCTGATGTTCGGTG
Organism: Agonopterix alstromeriana; assembly: GCA_963924505.1. Taxonomy (NCBI): domain Eukaryota; kingdom Metazoa; phylum Arthropoda; class Insecta; order Lepidoptera; family Depressariidae; genus Agonopterix; species Agonopterix alstromeriana. The sequence continues at coordinate 5,936,401 of OZ004670.1, forward strand.
TACAAAAAATCCTAGATTCTGTTATAGTGGGTAACCTGTACCTTTAAACCAAATGGCTATCCTGTACATCGACTTGCGGGTTTTTCTCGATTTTCTCCTTGTAGGGCTTCGACTATTAGGCAGACGCCAGTAACCAAAAAAAAAAATAGTTTAAGACGAAGCATTGTATTCCTAACTTTGTGGTGATGATACAATGATATTAATGTCAATGAGATAATATACAACGTGTTAATGAATAAGCGCAAAACCTCATACACCCTTATAACAATATAATTCGATTGAAACAATAATTTCATCATTTTGATAGTTAACATTTAAAGTTATTCGCATTTTAAGTTTTAAGGCAAAAATGATTTGTTATCATTTCAGCAATAAATGAAAGCGCTAACGTGCTCATGGATATATTTTAAGAACCTTGTTTTGGTAGTAAGTCAAGTCGGGTGAGAGTGCTCGAGCGGTGGGTTGAGATCGAGTTAAGTGAATCTTAAATTTTACAAACAAATTATTTAATATTTTGAAAAAAAAATACCTATATTGAAACCATGATAAATCTATTCTGCTCTCGATTCCAAACAACCTACATTCTAGTTTTGCGTTAATTCATTAACACGTTGTATACTACTTTTTTTTACTGTCAAGATTTTTTTTCAAGAAGGGCCTATCTATAGACAAAAAGTTTTTAGTTTACGCCACTACTGGGTGTAGTCAGATAATGAAACTAAACAACTTTCCCTAAAAGAACATGTATCGAAAAACCTGCAAATTTTTCGACACCTGTTCTTCAAGAAAGTTTTTTCGATTCATTAACTGATTGAATACACCCTTAAAAATTGTATTCAATATTTATAGTCTATTAATAAACAACTTTTATATTTATTCATTGTGATGTTCAGATAATATTTACATGGCAAATAACTTCCTCCAAGGCAAATAACCAATAACGGTAACTTTTTTATACGGGAATACATTTTGAGGCTTTATTGTAGTCATATTTTTTGGGTTTAAATAGTCAAATTAAAACAATAAAAGGCTTTACTAGCTAAAAACTCCTGTAAGGAGTCAATATAAGGTACATTAAAATGATGATTGCTTTTATAAAACAACTACAAAGGTTATTGGTCGTATAGTTTTAAATTTTAAGGTTATTTTGCTAGTTGGGAGTTAACTGTATATTTTTACAAATTGGAAACATCTACATATAGTCTTAGAAAAATAAGGTTTGAGATTGCATTAAAGACACTTTAGTAAATTGTGTTTGAAATAATATTACTGTTAGTTTATAACACTTTTGTCGAGATTTCGTGGTTATATAGGCTCAGGAACCTGAGAAATACCTTAAAATCGATATTAATGTACAAATGGCAAGCTTATTTGTAAAAATATTTCGACCAGCATACCAGCAATAGAGACAGTTAATTACCAATTGGCAAATTTTGAATTAGGTTGAAATACTGAATTCTGAATAGTCCTTGAACAGGAATTATTTTCTGCATTCTTTCTTTCTAACAAATCTCGAATCTCTAAATATAAAGCAAAGTCGCGTCTGTCCTCATCATTTCCACAGATTAATAATAAGTTACTACGTCATTTTTCTGTTTCTCCGCTTACTTCTTCTAAACCACGCAACTTGTAATTTAGAGAATTTCTTCCGGAAGATTTTTGTGTACAAACTTATTTTATAGATCCCACCCAGGCGAAGCTGGGGCGAGTTGCTAGTTGACTTTAAAATTGTGTCATTTAAATGCAAAGATAGTAAATAGTCTGTCTGTACACCTGGCCTGTCTTGAATTCATAAATCGTTGCTAGCATAACATTACATTATCATTGTAAAGATAAGTAAAATTGGTGACTAAAAAATATCTGGATACACAGTGTTTTTCCGTAAGATTATCATTATTCAAATTACACAAAAATTAAACATAATAAAGCATACATTGTGTTTTATCGTACTTTGTTCCAAGAGTTATTAGGGTTGTATATTTTATGATACCTTGTTTTTCAAAATTTTATTATGATTTCACGTTTGGCTACACCTATACTTCATTTCAAATAAGGAAGAAAAGATTTGTAGATTTCCCCGACTAATAGAGCGAAGTGAGGCAACAGTTATTGCGCAACACCTTGTTGTTGATATACCTAGATAGGCACCTATCGGTGATAATTTTACATTAACACAACATTAAGAACAACACTTTCATTAACAAAATCACTGGCTTTGTTATTCACCTCCTCTAGATCTAGGTGATGACGTGATTTAGTTGTAGTTTCGGTCTAGGCTAGGATAGGAACTTATACCAATATACAACGTGTTAATGAATTAGCGCAAAACTAGAAAATAGTTTGTTTAGAATCGAGAGCAGAATCGAATTATCATGGTTTCAACATAGGTTGTATTTTGTATTTTTTCTAAAATTTTTGAATTTGAATACCTAATTGCATACGTCGTTTAATTTCAGTTTATTTAAATGTTTTTGACGATATTTGACTAAAGTTAGCCATAAGATTAAAAAATATTACATAGGTAATATCTTTCAAAAATTCAAACAATTTGTTTGTAAAATTTGAAATTTACTGAACTCGATCACAACCCACCGCACAGGTACACTCAACCTACTTACTACCAAAACCAGATTTTTTAAAATGTACCTATCCACGAGCACGCTAGCGCTTTCATTCATTGCCGAAATCATTTTTGCCTGAAAACTTAAAATGCGAATATGTAACTTGAAATTTTAACTATCAAAATAATGAAATTATTGGTTCAATCTAATTATTTTTGTTATAAATCAGTTGGGGTGTATGAGGTTTTGCGCTTATTCATTAAAACGTTGTATAGATACAGGGTGATTCATAAAGTCAACGGCTTTTTAAGGGGATGATCCCATCAAACTGATGTTCTTTCTATGGGACTAACATAAAAAATTCCGTCCCATAAATTAACTCGGTCGAAAATTGTTGCAGTTTAGTATGTAACAGCAAATTTTACACTTTCTGGTGTTGCCAGTGTGTTCTGTTTACCTACAAACTACTCATTACCAACAACTACGCAATAACATAGAAAATGCTAGTCTCTTGTTGTACCTAAACAAACAAGAACTGAACATCAACCAATACGTCTTTCACATTATAACCATCAAATCCTTATGAATGAATTAATCGGCTGCTACACGGTTGGCAACCAAAGTCCGACAGAGGTGACCTTGGTAGGCGTACGGTCGGGACTGCTTCAACTACACGGACGCCAAAAAGTCATTATGTCCTGATATTCGAGCAGCAAATACGAAACATGGACGAAGATTTTTAGTTTTTTCAATCTTTTTTTTACTAATGCCACATTTTCATCTGGCTTAATGGTTTTCAATTTCGTCACCAAAATCTCCCAAGCTAGGCTCTTCTTTTTGTATCTTTATATTTTTCACAACTGAGATCCCACAGACAGGGTAGATTAAATAAATTCATCATTCGTCTTTTTTCTCGCCATTTTGCACGTTTTTTACCTATCACAAATGATAGAAACGAGTGTGACCGAGGCAACGATTCACAGCGACTAACGTACTCGCGGTTGTCAACTACCAACTACACTCTATTGGCCCTTGGTCGCTAGCCAAGCTCCCACCAAGGACGTTGTGAAGGTCAAACGAAATTTGGTTGCAAACCGCTATCTAGCCGGTTCCAAATCCAAACCACTAAGGTCGCCTCGGTCGGACGTCGGTTGGCAACCGTGTAGAAAATAACACGCACGCACTTTTCGGAGGGCTGGACAATCGCGTTTCTCATAGAAAATATTCGTCTGAACCTATGGCCCCTTAACTTAAAACCCGACAACTGGATCCTTTTTGCGTAAACGCCCAGATATTGCTCCCTAAAATTAGGGAAACGAGAAAAACAAGGAACACCATCGACCCGACATCCGACAGCTACATTTTTAAGATTGTACACACAGAACATTATAAGAGGGGTTAGAAATGCAAAGTAGCTCTATTGCTTCGGAGTCGACTGTCGCCACTTGTCTTCTCGCTCACGCTGGTACAATTACCTACTCATGCTCTCTCGCTCGCACCACGCCGCGCGCCTTATGGTGTTATGCAAATCATTGCATAACCTGTGGCGACACGTTCTACGCCTACTTTGCACTTTTAACCCCTCTTATAATGTTCTGTGATTGTACACATCCACCCAGTGACACTGAACAATTTCTTTTCTAACGCCTCATTAGGTACCTACCTATGCTGAATTTATCATTCCCCTAAAACCTGACAGCAAAATGAAAAAAATACAATTATTCGAGTTTGGTTGAGCATAATTCGTATTGAATGTGGCCTTGAATAAACATGCCTCATCCAACGATTCACGATCAATAAGAATCAAAGTTTCAGTCCTGTTTGTATATGAGATTATAGTAAAAATAACCTCGAACGTTATACTACTAACGGGCATGTTTCGAGCATCTTCGATTACATACATTTTCGCAAGATTTTAGTTAACTTCACACTTAGTTAGCATTACCACAGAACAGAGAACCCGGCTTCGCCTTTCTGGTTATCTTCTCTGTGTCAGTTACTATATTGTTTCTATGGAACAAATCTTGTCCATCTTGTAAATTTTTTATCAGTCATCGGAAAAATCTAAAATTTTGCATATAGCTTTCTGGCCAATTCTGATTTGCAAATATAATTTTATTTATAAGAAAGATATACTATCCGACATATCTTGGACGTCACTCTCTCACAGGAATATCAAATCTCTGTTTCTGTAATTCAAAATAACCTTAAAAATTTAAATGGAGTATAGTCATGTTATAGTCGTAGTCATTACAGTTTATAGCTTCAAGTTGTTTACTAAATCATTAATCATTAGTCATTACCTGCCTACAGGTGTTGTTCTGATGACAATACAATACAGAAATATCTTTTAACTTTTTCCTCAAATAACAAATTCGAGTGAGGAAGGAATTTAGAAAATTCCTTGTAATTGGATAAATTATTATTATTATGTTAAGTAGGTAAGTGGGTACAAAATATTACAAGACTGTCTGTATAGTAGGTACGCGGCAGAGTTTTGTTATCTATAGATATGAAGTATGTACTTAAATGAACACCTGTGCAAATACGATTATAACGAGTAGGTAAGGAAAGAGAAAAATGTGCAAAATCAGTCAAAAGTGGTTTTGACCGGTTATGAGTTTTTAGACCACAGATCTAACTCAGCAGGTTAGGTTAGCGAGGAGCGAAGCGACGAGCATGTTAGGTTTCTTGCGACCGTAGTCAGAACCGAATTGCTATTGTTTACCTAGTCAACTCGAAAATATATGGGCACTGGTTACAACCACTTTTGACTGCAAAATCAATCAAAAGTGGTTTTGACCGGTTATGAGTTTTGATTGTAACGTATACACATGATAATTTATATGGGTGTTTTCCTATATAGGAATCGGAAAATCTTTTCTTCCTTATTTGAAATTAAGTATAGGTGTAGCCAAACGTGAAATCATAATAACATTTTGAAAAACTAGGTATCATAAAAATATACAACCTTAATAACTCTTGGAACAAAGTACGATAAAACTCAATTTATGCTTTATTATGTTTAATTTTTGTGTAATTTGAATAATGATAATCTTACGGAAAAACACTGTGTATCCAGATATTTTTTAGTCACCAATTTTACTTATCTTTACAATGATAATGTAATGTTATGCTAGCAACGATTTATGAATTCAAGACAGGCCAGGTGTACAGACAGACTATTTACTATCTTTGCATTTAAATGACACAATTTTAAAGTCAACTAGCAACTCGCCCCAGCTTCGCCTGGGTGGGATCTATAAAATAAGTTTGTACACAAAAATCTTCCGGAAGAAATTCTCTAAATTACAAGTTGCGTGGTTTAGAAGAAGTAAGCGGAGAAACAGAAAAATGACGTAGTAACTTATTATTAATCTGCGGAAATGATGAGGACAGACGCGACTTTGCTTTATATTTAGAGATTCGAGATTTGTTAGAAAGAAAGAATGCAGAAAATAATTCCTGTTCAAGGACTATTCAGAATTCAGTATTTCAACCTAATTCAAAATATTAATGCGTCTGAAAATCTAGCACTAGTACATATTACTGTTGGCGCGCTCCATACAAACGAAGGCTGGTGATATTTTCAATACTAACCAATTAAAGTGAATGACATTTTTCAGAAGCAATCTAGAAACGAATCTCTATGTTTGTATGAAGTAAGATTTTCGTTAAAATGTTTGAAATGAACTGCTATTTGAAATGGACTAAATTATCATCTGATCACTATTACCCTTCCTTACACGACTTTTGTTCAATGAGGCGTTTTCCAAGACTATAGTAAAATGAACAATCTGCATATGGTAATATGGCCAAAATTCCAAAAAGAAACATGTCACCTACATGTGACATGTTTCTTTTTGGAATTTTGGCCATATTAGCTTGGCATATTATTTGGCTTTTTGGAAAGAGCGTTGTGTCCCTGATTTATCTAATCATCATTTTCTGACTGATATTAATTAATATCTCGTGTTACCAATGGATACACTTTACACTACCAATAATACGAAATAACACTGAAAATGTTAGTTATTTGTAGGTACATAAACGAACATTGACTCCAAAAAAAGTCGATCAAATTCGGAATATTAAAACGTCCTTCATTTTGTTAAATTCGTACAGCTAAATTAACAAATTGCTCCATAAAATTAGGTAGCCGAGAAAAATGGAACACAATTGATCAGATAGGCAAATTTTTAAGATTGTAATACAGTTTCACTGAATATTTTTTTAATGAAAACAACTCACTGAGACAGTATGTGTGCTTCCTTGGATGACGTCATTACGACCACTTCCATAATTTGGAACATCTCGGATAATTAAGATAGATGACGTGGCGGCATTCATTAAGCAAGTTTAAAGGTCGGTTTGTAACTTGGAAATGCTAATATAGAAAGTTAACTATTTCATCCAACTTGTATTTACAGTCCCAGTTATTGCGGTCGACTGGTGGGGAGTAACTCTCCTTTGCGAAAAGAACAGGCTTTTCCGGTAGGGTCATCATTATCCCTCCGTAGAAACTGGACAGATTCTCAACTGGACAGATTCTCAGCTGGGCAGATTCTCAGCTGGGCAGATTCTCAACTGGACAGATTAGCAACTGGACAGGACATGTACGGTCGATGACATAACGATAAACTCTTGTAACTTCCAGGGCAGTTCGTATAATTCCTAATTTGTACTATCATCTCCCAAGTTACTGTCCCGCCGGGTAGCGAAGTCTGCTTTTCCTTGTCTTTTACCTCCACTTCGCTCCATTCTGAACATGGTCCATGTCCTTTTTAACAAAATCAGGCCATCTGCGTTTTGACCTGCCTACACTACGCCTATTTAACTGTTTAATTATTTATCGTTTACAGTGAACTGACATCGAAAAAAATGGCACCGGCTCAACAAAACCTTGAGGTTTGCGATGAAACTTTGAAGTCACCGATCAAAATGAGGCATGTGCCAGAAGATCACAAAAGTGAGAATGGTGTAAAACAATGTGAAAATAATAATTCAGTGTTAAAAAACGGTGGCAGTGAAAAAAATAGTGAAACAGACTTCGATATAAGCAAATATGAGAATATTGACTTTACGGCGCGGTTTAGGTGGCCAGATCTAATAGTACAAGTATCGTTGCATTTAGTCTCAATATATGGAGCATACCTGATAGTAGCAAATCAAATTAAGATCCTGACTACATTATTCGGTAAGTGTTAATATTAAGATTAATCTCATGCATGCAGTGACCAGAAGGCTGGCATGGCAGCTACGAAATAAACGAGGCAATAATCCGGACAGCCTCCTGGGACTCTACATTGGAGGATATTTTTAGTGTAGGTTCCTACCTACTTTACCGGTATTTGAAAAACGTAAGACTTAAAAGTTATTTCTTTCATGACAGTTTGTTTCTACTCTAATGATTGTTTCATTCCTGCCTAGATTGTTGATATTCTAGGAAGAAATGTCAATGTATTCTCATTTGACACGAAAATAGTGTTTGTAAAAAGTTGTGACAAATAATAATAGTTACCAAAAGTTTATTCTGTGTCAAAAGTATAATTTTGTGAAATCAGATAGTTTTTTTAGGTAGGTAACTACATAATTTAAACTTGTGTGATTTTTAAGAATTATCAAAAACTAACCTTCGTATTTTGAATAAATCTTTCAACTTCTCGTCTCTCGAAAGTTAGTTTACTGAAAAACACGTTAGCAGAACTAATTAGAACACACCTATTATTTGCTTTTCCTATTATTATGTACATCGCGCTTATTTGCTCAGAATTAACAATTGTAACCATACCTACATCTATAATTATGAAGCGATTGATTCTAGAGTCTTCTGTACGTAACCAATCAACTTCAATTTATTATTTTAAGAGTTGGTGCTTATGATTTCGTAGTATGACTCAGTACCACACTTGTATAATTTTCCACTCGTCATTCACTGCGCGTCACAATGTTCTATAAAATTGTCACTCAAATTATCTAGTCACATTTAAAGGACCAGAATCTAGCCTAGACTTGTATAATATAATGACCAGACAACGATATAGAATACATATATCGACGATGAAGTGTAATGACCTCCCATATACATAAAAAAGGTAGATTTTAGAGGAAACGAAAAACACGTTTACAATTTTTTTACACCTATTAATGGATGATTTTTATACTGTAAATTTATCGTCACAGGAACCTTAACTTATGACACAGTTTGGTGGTCTTACTAGTACAATGCGAAATCGTATTTTAAATCCGATTTCGCATTTTAGATACGGTACCCAAGAATCTCAAAAAAGACAAAATGTAGTTAGGAGGTCATTCCACTTCATCGTCGATATAGGTACAAACGTCCATGACTCGCGTACAAATATTCATATTCATCATACAAATAAAAATATTATATCATGATGTCACACAGGGACGTAGGTATATTGCCTTGGGACCAGCCTTGCGGTAGCATTTCCCCTCTGCCACGTTGCAAGATCAATTGATCATGTGCACTTATATACAAATTTTATACATTATCGCTAAACGAGACAGCCGATAATTGGGGAACAATAACGTCAAACTAGTCGCGTTGGGGGTTCGCACGAGACTATTTTTAACAATCAAAATTCTAATCCAAACTAATGGAATAAAAAAGCAAAATATATATTTTTTTAAAACCCTTGACTAAAAGAAAGTAGTTAAGTAACGAAAGATAATGAACCAAACCCTAGAAAATCCGTCGAGGCTGCCATTTCATGCCCTGTAATGAAATACAATTTTTAAGTTTTACGAGTTTGTGTCTTATTGATATTGGGAACAGAGATGACAATGGCAGCCCTAGACGGATTTTCTAATGTTTGGTTTATAATCTTTCGTTACTTTACCTACTTTCTTTTAATCGAGGGCTTTTCAAAAATTGAATTTAATCCTTTTTCGATTACAACGTTAATTTACATCCGTCGTGGGTTCTTTCAAAATTGTTAACTTTGCTTTTTATTTTAAACTTTTTAGAGATTTCCTACATAACCGTCTAAATATATGACTTAAAAAAAACCAAATCTAAATCGGTCAAGCCATTTTAGAGATAAAATAGATACATACAACATAGATAAAATGGGAACATTCGTTTTGCACAAACAAACAAACAACCTCTCACACTAAACGCATTCACGTTCTCTGTTCCATCGTGGGTAAAAATACAAAGTTGCAGATTTTATGCTACCTCGTCCCCCGCAAAAAGTGGCAGCAAATTTTGTTAGTAGAATTACACGCGTTACTCGTCGTTATATCGCCAATTATTTCAGTCTTTCTTTACCGAGAGAATCGAAAGTCGTAACAAGTGATTGAGGTTAAAGAACTCAGTACACTGAGGATCAATAACGAGGTGCTCAGTAAAGAAAGACATGATCAGTGCCATCGTCGGAGACCACACCGGGCACGACGACACAGGCACGATGATGCACAAGACGACGTTCAGCCTAGACCCCAGCTGTCGAGCATGGAACATGATTCAGTGTTACTGCGATGTCTTGGCGGCTAAACGCACGTACCTCCTGGGAGATGGTTATTCAAAACCGAGAGATTACAGGTCCCATGAACGGTATTCATTCCCTTCTTCTTATCTTGTGGGCAGGAAGCTCTAGTCATCATCATCTCAGCCGATGGACATCCACTGCTGGACATAGGCCTCCCCCAAAGATCACCATAACGACCGGTCCTGCGCTGCCCTCATCCAACAGGTTCCCGCCGCCTTCATCGGGTCGTCGGTCCACTTTGTGGGGTCAAGCTCTGGTGTCAGAGTTTTTTCAGACCGCCTTACGGCCTCTGAAGTGGTTTTTATGTAACCACTACTACCACCAGAGATAGTAGTCGAGACTAACGGCTTACGTGGCATCCGAAGCTCGGAATCATCTTTCTTTTCAGACAATCAGGTGATTCAGGCATCACTAGGTGTCCCCCGTGGGAATTGAACCCACGACCTCCGTTTCAAGAGCCCAATGCTCTTAACCATTAGAACACGCAGGCAGTTATTGATTCCCTGATTTACCAAGTTTTTGAAAGGCTGAAGAAAATAAATATGTATGTAGGGGTCAACACAAAAGATGCCATTGGGTCAAAGTGTTGCTTGCCAACCCCCATAATAACACTGGGTGTTACAAAAGTAAAAATAAAAATTCAAAACTTTTAAGGGGGTTGTTTAGACCATCAAACTGAACAACTTTCACTATGGGACCAACATCGAAATCGCAAAAAAATAAATCAGCTGTCCTATACATTTAGCTCTAGTAGATTTGCAGTTTAGTATGGAACATCAGATTTTTTTTCGCTATTTCGATGTTGGTCCTGTGAAAGTTTTTCAGTTTGATGGTTTAAACCATCCCCTTAAATGTTTATTTGTATTTTTGTAACACCTTGTATAAGGAATAAGGTAAAGCCACGTACCTACCGTACGTGAATGATCGAACTACACGAGCTTAATAGTATATACCACATAATAATAAAAGTTGATACTAGGTACACACCAGTACATACATTTTCCCACTGGTTCATTGCAAATCTTTATAACGTGACATTGGATAAAAGCACGTAGCGCAGAAAATAAATTCCGTCCATACTTTTCGAAACCAAAATAACATAATACTGGTAGTTCTCGTTTAAAACTCTTACGTAGAGAAATGACGTGACCACATTTTGACGGTCGCATCTAAAATTCTTGTTTAAACTCGACCAACATAGCCCAGTCATTTTACGGTTTGAGCAGGGATTAATTAGGAGCAGATTTTTTTTTTCGATATTTTTTATATCATTTAAGAGCATAAGGGTAATAGAAATATACGAAAATAAAAAAATAAAACACATCAGCGACAGCCTCAAATTAAAAATTTAGCATTTATCTTGTTCTATCAAATCGTGACGGTTAAATTTTTTTTCACATTTTTAAGGCTTGAACCATTATACACACTTAAAGCACTAAGTACATATTTTTGATTACTTAGAAAGCTTTGAAAAATACTTTTGTATTTTCTAAAGAAGAACTCATTTGTTAAATTAGTATGGCTATTTTATTGCTCAAAAGTCATTTATATTGTTGAATCTAATCAAAATGAGTGCATTGGTATTAATATTATTAAGTTAAAAGCCTTCTGGGAGATATAATTTTGATTTCTATATAATTCTTTTTCAATAATATGTTATCAGATACCTACTTAAAGTCGGGCCAATTTAATGGGTAACATTTGACATCTGTCAGTTTTAGCTTCGTAGTGAGGGGACCTGCTTAAAAACATCGATTAAAGTGAATGAATCGATACGGATTTCAAACATACGTGAATCGAATTATATGTGAATATCGCGGTTTCTTGGAACTACGTCTTTCTTAGATTTTTTTGGGTTACATCCCTAGTGTTAAAAAGTAAAAGGGTTCACTGGCGCAACATTGTAACGACGTTCAGTTCTTTAGAACAGAATTTGTTTGTTATGTTTAGAATGGTTTATTAGTGAAAGTAAATCGCAAAACCACTTTCTTTGGTCATTATTACAATAAATATGTAATCGTAATTAAAAAGAGTGAAGCAATTGTGCAGTTCTAACTTCGAAAAAAATAATATTATTCTATGCCCGCCGTTACAAGGTTACTTCTGATGAAGTATCAATAGATGTCAAATGTGACCTATTAAATTGGCCCGACTTTAGTCTTTTTGTCACAGTTTAAAAGTTCCAAGTCCCATTCATAATTACTTCCCACCTCTCCTAACAAAACTCAGTAGAATGACTGGGCTAACAAGCATACATTTTGTAATGTAACGACCAGCAATGAGGTCGTGTCAGTTTATTGCCCCTTGACGTCCTTGGGCTTGCGTCATTGTTCAGGAAAGTACTTCTCGGTGACTATTTTATACGTCGGTCACCTACTTTACTGAGGGGCGTATCATTTCATGGCTTTTACACCGATTACTTTGCTCGAATAATTTAGTAGAATGCACTCAATAGATGAGATTGAAACGAGTTCTACTTACACAACAATATTTTAAGAATAGCTAGTAGGTACTAAACCTAGATTGTTAGCTGCGTTATTTGAAATGACCTTAATCCATAAACATTTTCAGGTCGATCAACCGCAGACAAAATACAGGGTCCTTCTTAATATGCTGACACTTTTTTAAGGGGATGATCAGACCATCAAACTGAACAACTTTCACTATTGGCCCAACATCTAAATCGCGAAAAAAAAATCTGCTGTCATCATCATCTTGTCAACATTTGGCTCAAATCGGTTTGTAGTTTTGTATGGAACAACTGATTTTTTTTTTGCGTTTATGTTGTGCCATAGAAAAAGTTGTTCAGTTTGATGGTCTGATCAACCCCTTAAAAAAGTGTCAGCATATTAAGAAGGACCCTGTATACAAATCTTAAATTTATCCTAGCACTAAAACTGTATATTTTAACGAAAATCTGACTTCGTACAAACATAGAGATTAGTTTCTAGATTGTTTCTGAAAAGTTTCACTGACATTAATTGGTTAGTAGTGAAAATATTACCAGACTTTTTTGTATTTAGCACGCTCCGAATTACTCGAATATTCCCTTAAAAGTTTTAAATGTTTATTTTTACTTTTGTAACACCTTGTATATCTGACTACTCTCTTGTTACATAGTCGTGGTTCGTGCGCATGTTTAGTTTTATGCTATGCTGTGTTCTAGAATAAAGAAAGACAATCAATCAAACCCTTTAGTGGCACCAGATGGTTGTTATAATGCGTCTTAATAAAACCAATAAGAAACAGGCCTAATAAGTCTACGATTGTACCCGTCAATAAAAGTAATTAATTTTAATCAAAGTGTTATTTACTCTTGACATAATATGTAGGTAGTTTAATGTGCTTAAGGGACTATAGGTTCCGACGAATATTTTCTATGAGAAGCGCAATTGCCCAGCCCTCCGAAAAGTGCGCCGTATTTTCGATTAAAAAGAATTAACAAAAGTAATTTTAATAGATTTTTTTAATGATTTCACTAGATAAACTAATGGTGAATCAGAAACTATTTCTTATTCTAGAAACGAAACTAGTTCTTCTAAAACGAGATTTTTTTTTTAAAATACATGAAAGTACGCCATCTTTGTGACGATTTTCTACCTAGTGAAGTAATTCCAATGGTGTATTCAATTTATGATTTCACTAGATAAACTATCCAAAAATACTGAATTATGACTTTGGTTTCGGTAAATTGTATAAATCTAGACGAAAAATTAAAAATAAAAGATGCCTCCAAGGTATCTGGCCCTCCTAATGCGCCTTAAAATATAAACTAAGTACAATAAGTATGTATACTTTTAGTATTACGAATCAGATACAGGGTGTAAACTGAAATGAGTTACATACTTAAAGACTGCTAAGATCATCAAATTTAAAAACTTTTGCTATAACCAAATTTGAAATCGCGGATTAAAATCGGGACCCCGATTGAAAAATCTCAATCACGTTGCAATCCAATTACTATTCAACAATGTTTTGGCTAAACTTTACTTATATTTACTATGTGATTGACAGCTGAAACGTCTGAGCGATCTGTCAAACTCAAACGGCTATCAAAATGATTAGCGGAGTCACGTTGCAGGGTTTGCCCTGAACACTTGTCTTTCGCGTGGTGTTCGCGCGGTTCGCGTTTCAGCCTGCCACGAGGCTCCGCAATCCTTCTCAGTTGTCTTCTTACCTAAAACAATCCTCGAGATTGGATAGATACTCCCTCAAACACTTGACACTGGCGGAAATACGGTGCTAATGCACAAGCAAGAAGTCCATTAATTATATAAAAAAAGTCTATAAATACTCGCTTTGCTGGTTTCAGTTTAATTTGCAAACAATATGTTAAACCAATACCTCATTGGAGCACAAACACGCGACTTTTGTTTCTACCGTGAAATTTCGCGGCCGGTTTGCTGATTAAGAGCAAAGGTATACCTATATACTTTAGCCGAGATTTAATGATGTAAAAATGTATTTACTCTCTCTTACTTAGTATTTTACTTGAAAGGCAGACAAATAATAGACAGACAAACGGACAAGAATTCAATAATATGATTTCTATTGTGTCGTGACTCGTGACTACGATATCGGTATCAAATCGGTATCACCAATGTTATAGGTTATCGGACGTTTTTAAACAATGATGACCGATTATCGTAGTTGCTAAGTAAAACAATAATTAGTATGCGCATTGATGTTTTTGTTCAATACACTGCAATTCCAGACACTGACACTCAGTTGCAGAAACGCTCATTTAAGTTAATCCTCCATTAAATCTCTTGTTGTCAATTTTGTCTTGTTGCCGTAGTAAAAGCTAGCAAGAGATTTAATGGAGGATTAACTTTAATAAGCGTTTCTGCAACTGAGTGTGAGTGTGCAAAATCCTTATTAATTCACCACATGCATACTCATTCCTACCGCTGCAACTCCTGTAAACCAGCACGTTTAGTATGATATCTCTGCACGCGCGCTACACGCCTTCACTGCATAGAAAAAAACCTGTTCCCGCGCTTTTCGGAGAGTGAAAGCCGCGCTTGCCGCGACTTGTAGTATGGGAAAAAGCCGAGTCGGGCGCAAGTAGAGAAATCATGCTAGACGTGCTGGATCAACAGCGTCGACCATCCACAACACTAAAGTTCGGCCGTTCAGAGAATGCGTTTGACAGTTACCATAAAATTGTAAAAAACTGAATGAAAACTATAAATGCCGATCATTATTTAGTAGCTTTTTGAACTTAAAAGGGCAGCTAGTGCCCTGTGTACTAGAGTGAGCACAGGTAAACAATATTTTCATTCGGTTTTTTACAATTTTATGGTAACTGTCAAACGCAATCTTTCAGCGGCCGGACTTTAGTCGATGAAGTCCAGCGAGCCGGGGGATGACTCTAATCTGCTTTGGAACCCGCAATGAATTTAATAAAATAAGATAGGAGGAGTGGGAAAAGTCTACTACATTTTTTACAATAACTTGCGGTTCCCAACACATTAATTGACAGTAAAACATACATTTGCTTACTTCAAAAATAGGTGACCGAATTATTTTTTACTTTTTAAATGTTTGATTTTGGCGTTGGGGGTTTTTAAAATTTGCATACATGCACATGCTCACGACTATATTCCCCGAGAGGTAGTCAGAGATATTTTGAAACCTGAGAACATCCACGTTTCACCAGTAGTACCGAAACTGTCCAGTGTGACGGGGGGTGAGCCCGTCGCTACTTATAATGGACAGTGGGTACAATACTCGTACATGCCTCGAAATTGAAGCATACAGGTTTCCTCACGATGTTTTCCTTCACCGAAAAGCCAGTGGTGTTACAAATCGTACATAAATTCCGAAAAACTCATTGGTACGAGTCGGCTTGGACGGGGATCGAACCATCGCTAATATCCATCTATAATTGGGAGAAACACAAAATTAATTTAAAATTTCCCAGTATAGTCCTAAATACATTATCGATCTTGTGCTATGCTTCGGTAATCAGAAAATTACACAATAATGGTTACGAATATTTAAGCATTCTAACTTTGTCTTTCATCACCAGTTTTATCAAGGATATTATACCAGCTTCCTGGTTTTATTGTATTTTTTGTGTTTGCTTCGTTCATTCATTTGAAATTCAAATCTAAAGCTATCTTACAATACTATTTATTTTAGCGAACTTTACTGAAAAAAAAAAAAGGCCAAGTGCGTGTCGGGCCACGCGCAGGGTGTCACAATATACGGACTTAGAAAGGGGCTTTTTGTTTTATACTATGATTTAACGGCTAATAAAGTCATCAAATACATTTTACAAGTTGGTCGACTATTACTCGTTAACTTGTAAAGCATACTTAGCAGTGATAGTTTTCCTTTGATGGTCTGAATTCACCGTATCAGTAATTGCTGGCTGCCACTTACACCCTATATTTTTCTCCGTGTGTCATTCATTTATTAATTGGTTTAATTATATAATTAATTGTTACAGCATTTGCGACGGTCTACACGTCTGGGTTCGGGATAACGGCGGGGGTGCACAGGTTGTGGTCCCACAGGGCCTACAGAGCCAGGACCCCACTGAGGATTTTACTAGCTCTTCTCTTCACTATCACTGGACAGGTTTGTGAACTTAAACTATAATTAATTAAATTCAATTCGGTATGTCAAGTTTTTTTCTGGAGGGCCGAATCGAATACCATTTTGTGATGACGAGGTTTTAGCATTTCCGCCAGTGTCAAGTGGTTTGAGGGAGTATTTATCCAATCTCGAGGATTGTTTTTGAGTAAAGATAAGTGTTCGGGGCAAACCCTGCCTTTGATGTTTGTAAAAATGTTGTATTCATAGATAACGTAGTCCTTCATATCTCTATGGTTGTATTAGGTATATAAGATGGTATACAATGTTTTTGGATGTTTGTTTCCCGCATGGAGTTAGAAAGAGAATATCGGTGATTTTTTTTCTATGCAAAGTTTTCTCCGTGGAGTTTGAATGATTTTATCTTGCAGAAACAAATCTCTATGCTCGTATCTTGTCCGATTTTCGTTAAAATATACAGTTTTAGGGCTATTTATTTAAGAGTTTCAAAACTATACATTTTAACGAAAATCTGACTTCATACAAGCATAGAAATTTGTTTCTAGATTGTTTTTGCAAAATTTCATTGAGATTAATTGGTTAGTATTGAAAATATCACCAGACTTCGCTTGTATAGAGCGCGCCAACAGCAATATTTACATTGAAAGTTCATACATTTAGGTACTCGTAGAGTTGAACTCCCTGAAAACATGTAATACATAAAACAAAATTTATGAAATATCTTTCTTCAATAAAATTTCTTCTGTAGCGCGTTATTACTTATTATGATGAAAGCTTTGCCACCTGCGACCACTTGAAAGATAATATTATATATGATATCCTTTATCTGTTAGATATGCATTATATTTATTTAGGACTACCTCTTGCCTGCGACTTCGATTGCGTGGAGTTTGGAAACCCTCTTTAGGGGTCTATTTTTGAAAATTTCTTAGCGCACCCCTACATCCTCTATACACGGTATTAGGGTAAACAGTTGCATTACTTTAGGGGGTTATTGTAAACATGATACTGAACAACTTTCCCCAAGAAACCTATAGGAAATTCGCATAATTTTTTCTCGTCATTTTATACAAACGTTCGATTAACTGATTGTATTAAGTATGGAAAGTCCAAAATTTTGTTTGCAAATTTCCAATAGGTTTCTTAGGAATAATTGTTCGGTATACCCATCTGCCGCGTACGAAACCAGAGGTTCGTAACCAGTCTTAAAGTAATGCAACTATTTAGCTTAGCTCCGAGACGGTTTGTACTAGAAAGCTGTAATTTGACATGGGTATATACAGGGTCCTTCTTACTGTGCTGACACTTTTTAAGGGGATGATCAGATTATCAAATAGAACAAATTTCTCTATTGGACCAACATCGAAAACACGAAAAAAAAATCAACATTATTTGGCTCGAGTATGTTTGCAGTATTTTATGGAAGAGCAGATTTTTTTTTTCGTGATTTCGATGTTGGTGCCATAGAGAAAGTTGTTCAGTTTGACGGTCTGATCATGTCCTTAAAAAGTGTCAGCATATTAAGAAGGACCCTATATATTTATAACGCCGACAAAGTGTTAAAATCTAATCTTGAAAAATTTATTTTTTTAGGGCCTACAAGAAAAGTGGGGATTTTTTTTTTCGTCTATCCCATGTTGTGGGGTTTTGTTGGATAGGTCTTTTAAAAATGTTGTGGTCGTGGAAAGATCATTTTTCGATTTAGGGATCGGTAAGCGAAATATAAAGCTTATAAATTTTTGTTAGAGTCAAGTGTGCGGTGTGCCCCACTGCCAGCTAAACGGTTGTTTTTGGATACGTGAAAAAATTTACGCCAGTAGTGTATACAGGGTGTTACATAATTAACCAAAAAAAATAAAATCCTTCATCGAAGCCATTTACTAAAAAATCCCAACTCTAGTGATCAGCTGATAAGGTCATTCAATCTGAAGTTGACCTCTGAAACATAGACTTTTTTTTTTCAGAAGGGTAATGTTTGTACGTCATTTGTACCTAAATTTCAGTAAGAGGCGAAGATACTTTTTTGCCGAAAAAAGAAATTGTAAGAAGCTTAAATTATCTAACATGAAGACAAAAATGAATATTTTTTTGAAATTATTCTTTATTGTTTATTTTTGTAACAATAATTTACCATTTTTGAAAATCTGTTATTTATTGTTTTTTAGGGCTTAACATTCAAGTTAGTTTAGTATTAAACATAACTTCGAGAAAAATTATCTTTTAACTTAAGCACTTACAAGATAGTGGTTAATAGTGGAGACAACGCAGTGACTTTACGACGTATCTGCTGCCGTTTAGTCTTTGAACTACCAGGTAGCCATAATTTTGGCGCCATTTGCTAAAAATAATTAAGCGGGTTCCGCACGTGTAATTTTTTAAATTAAAAATTTTTCGTACGTAGTCTTCATAGAATACAGTGGCCGGCAAACAATGGATGAGTAAAATTAAAATAAACATCCATTTTACAGCTGAGATCCCCATGATCTTCGAATCGGCTGACCTGATCTTCATGAAAATCATCACTGTTAAACTAGCTTTCTAATAAAACCGATAAAAAACGCCGTCGCCGCGATAGCGCACAAATGTTCTGTACCATATGGCCGGTTAGTTACACCCTGGCGATAAGAACGGGTTCGATTCTTACGCTACACAATTTCAAGAGAAAAAGATAAAAAGTTTATCTGGTTTGTAGATAAAGTCTTCTTCTTATCGTGTGGGCGGCAGGCCCTGATGTCGGAGTTTTTCAGACCACCTTACGGCCTCTGACGTGGTTTTTATGACTACCACCAGAGAAAGTAGCCGGTACCAACGGCTTAATGTGCCATCCGAAGCACGGATTCATCTTTATTTTGAGACAATCAAGTGATTCAGCCTGCAATGCCCTAACCAACTGGGGAAAAACGCACAAAGTAACATATCACTAGGTGTCCCCTGTGGAAATCGGACCCACGACCTCCGTGTCAAGAGCCCAATGCTCTTAACCATCAGACCACGGAGGCAGTTGGAGATAAAGTGAAACTACGTTAGTAGTGTGTAAACTACTAGTACTAGGAGACTAGAGGAGAGGAGAGATACAGGGATTTCAAGCTTCATATTTGTTTCTGACGGGACCCTAATTGTAAGACAAAGATAGGTGATAATTTCTCTATGTGACATTGATGCACAACATTTTTTGAAAATGTTGTTTTTTTATGCTCGTTCCAAAAAACCGGCACATTATGACAGCAAGATTACCACTAAGTATCTATTAATTATTCGTAAAAGTCTTGCAAGTACCTACGTAAAAAGACAATAATCAGTTATTATTTTTTAATCATTATTAACCATATCAATGCGAGCTAGCTGCCAGCGCGGCGTCGGCTGCTGTTTTGGATGCAAGCACTAGCAGAATCCTACAAGCCCCCCGTCAGCGGCCGCCATTTTTGGTGCCGGCGGTGGCTGCCGTTGTTTAAATTCTTGGCTGCCGGCAGTATTACCTATCGCTTGTTCCCAATGGCGTTATTTTTGGTTGCCAGCGCTCCAACAGCGGAGGCACTCCCTATTTTAATATTTCATTCAACAAATACCTACCTACCTATTATCAATAATGGGTAACATAAAAAAAGGACTGCAGAAAAATAAAACTAATGCACTTAATTTGAAATCTATGATGTAGGTATTTACCGACTGATTTGCCGAATATGTGAATAATGTTCAAATAATGTAATGGAAAAAAAATAAGGCGGCGCCTGCGACGACACAGGGTGAAATGGTTGCCAACCCCGGGACTACGATGGTAGTTTCTTTGGCGCGCAAACCGCTTGCGACTTCCTACGCTCTTATTGGCTGATTGATGACAATATGGCTACCGCTACCGATATACCTACCTTTAGATATCGCCGCGCCGCCTTGTCGGGTTTTCTTTGAAATTTGCACTCAGTGTTGCCGGATAGGGGATTTTTCCACAATTTTGGGGAATAATTCCGTTCTATGAATAGAATCACTGGGAAAAATTTAATCACAATGGGTAAATTTAGGGACATTATTTGGACAAATACAATACAATACAACTTTTCTTTACATAATACCAGTTACCAAGTTAGTGTCGTACTGATCCGGGGAGTGTCATAGGGTATATCACGTCACGATAAATCTTTAGGTAGCTGTCATTTTGTGCAATATTAAATTTGGGTTCGAATTTTTTCTTTTACATATTTATTTGTGTATTTCCGTAAAATAAACCAACAAAACAAAACGTATCATCCTGGAGGAAAATAAAATGAGGAAATGTAAGAAATAATATTTGGCAACTCTGGTTGCACTTGCATATCAATCAGTCGATCATTACGATTTCGCTTGATTGTTTTGTTTTGATTTGATTGATGCTTTATCGTAATTTGAGAAAATGGCTCAGTGGGTATTCTAACATGGAATATTACGATATGATACTATGTGTAGGCCATGAGGATAGTAATTTAAATCGTGCCCGCGAACTGTATCGTCAACGGTTTATCGATGGCAGGCCACCTGCTGAACAGCGACGGTTACCATCATACCAATGCTTCCTGGATACGGCAAGACGCTTGCATTCTACCGGATCATTTCATCGATCCAGTGGCAGTGGACGCCCGAGCACTGTCGAACCCGGGCAGGTCGAGGAGATGTTAGAGCAAGTAAGGCGTAGGCTGTTTGAATAAGACTCTGACACCAGGTCTTGCTGCCCACACGATAAGAAGAAGAAAAGTTGGTTGTGTAAAATGTGAAGTTGTGTGTGTGTGTTGAATTGAGATCGCCCGAAGAGACAGTTTGAGTCCCGGATATCACGTGTTCTCCACGAAAAAAAATAAGTGGTGAGTAGATTGATGCTAGAATGTTACCTATTTGATTGAGTCGTGATATTTTAAAAATACTCTGCCTTAAACCTCACCATTTCTCACGTAAACAATAGGTCAGTTAAGTTCAAAGTTAAATAGCTAATTTAGTTTAATACAAACTATTTAGTTAAGAAACATTTTAGTTAGCTCCTGGTACTAGCCTGGTAGTACCAGGAGCTTGGAAAAGGAGGTAACATTTTTAGTAAGAGGTAGCGGGTAATTACTCCTGGTAAGGTTAATGAACTTAAAATAGTGCTGCGCTTCTACGATGCCGATTTAATTTTTTTACTATCGATAATTAATTTTTCGATAAATAATTATCTTACACTACGGTTGTCATACATTGTCAATAGACTCTTTACAAGGGACCCTTCAACACCTTTTTTTCTTTAGGGGTATTTTTGTAACACCCTGTATAACGAATTTAAAAGGCAAACTATGACCACTAAGTATGCTTTACAAGTTAACGAGTAATAGTCGACCAACTTGTAAAATGTACTCTTTAGACTTTATTAGCCGTTAAAAAGCCAGGTATATATGAGTTTTAATGTAGACCGCGTAGCATGACACCGTAATATAGCGCTATCACACCTTCGCTCTCTTTCTATTTGCGCACGAACGAACGAGATAATCGACGTGATACAGCCGTATCACGTGTAACATGCTACGGCTTCTGGTCTATTATACGATTATCGCTTCTTTAGAATGATGAATCTGTACGTCTCGGCCAAAAATATGTAATCAGTCGTCTTTTGTTTCATCGAGGAGCGTCGTTAATGCTAGCTGCTGTTGGTGATTTCCAACGCCGCCCTTAGAATTTTGTCTTCTTATGACACATGTATTGGGTATTGTCACATGAATAAAGACCCCACAGAGACAAAACTTCTAAGGAACGTACAAAATGATAACGTGACGTGACGCTCGGGTTGCCATATCAACTGGACATTTATGTCGAACTACATAGTCGATGACAATTATATTAGGTGAAAGCTATGTTACATAACAATCGTTACGTAGGTACACACGGCGACACATCAAGCTATACAAAACCAAAATAAGCTGGCCGCGGGTAGGGCGAGTAATGTATAAAGTCGCGCGGCCAGTTAATGTTGGTTTTGTATAGCTCGATGTGTCGCCGTGTGTACATAAAAACTGCCGCCGCCACACTGTAGTATCGTAACTTGTGCAGTGTCGCATAGAGGTGACGCATTCACTCATAGACCGTCAACTAGCAAAGCGGTGTTGTTCTCAAGCGGCGTGTAGGTGAACTCGTCGGTGAAGGGCACAATCACACACCGCCGCGCCGTGCCTTGTAGTATTGTAATTTTCGGAGAGCGATTGTTCGAAGCTTTATCTCTGTGGGGTATTTACTCATGTGGTATTATTACTCTACGCTGTAAAACAATTACTTTAGCTACAAAACGTAAATTGTGTGATGTCTAATAAAAGGCCTCATCAGCCAAGACAGGGCTGGAAAATATCAGCTTTGATCAAACGAGATTTTGTTGAATTTGACGGAAATATTTAATTCGGACAGTTTAATTTTAGATTTTTGTTTCAGAATTCCTATATTTTCAGTCTTTGAGAGTTACGCGGTCCCTGTTTAAAGATAATTATTTTGACGGGTTATTTGAGTTCCGTTTAAGATGAAAAGGTTATCTACAGGGTGAAATTGATATCATTAGCATCCTTTGATACTAGGATAAGTATCAAAGGATCAAAGTGAACAATTTTTACTATGGGAGCAAAAAAAAATCTGGTTGGTTTGCTCCCATAATAAAAGTTGTTCAGTTTGATGGTACCCTTAGGTTCAAAGGATGCTAAATTGTAACCTGCATACAGGGTCCTTCCTAATATGCTGACACTTTTTAAGGGGATGATCAGACCATCAAACTGAACAACTATCTCTATGGGACCAACAGCAAAATCGCGAAAAAAAAAAACAGGGAAGTAGGTTTGCAGTTTTGTATGGAGCAGTTGATTTTTTTCTTCGCGATTTCGATGTTGGTCTCATAGAAAAAGTTGTTCAGTTATTGGTCTGATCATCCCCTTAAAAAGTGTCCGCATATTAAGTTGGACCCTGTATACAGGTTGAAATTTATATCATTAGCATCCTTTGAAATTAAATAAAGAAGGACCCTGAATAAGTGAGTACCTATATACAACGTGTTAATGAATAAGCGCAAAACCTCATACACCCCAACTGATTTATAACAAAATAATTCGATTGAAACAATAATTTCATTATATTGATAGTTAAAATTTAAAGTTATTCACATTTTAAGTTTTCAGCCAAAAATGATTTGTTGTCATTTCAGCAATGAATGAAAGCGCTAGCGTACTCGTGGACACATTTTAAGAATCTTGTTTTGGTAGTAAGTAGGGAGAGTGTGCCCGTTTGGTGAGTTGAGATCGAGTTCAGTAAATTTGAATTTTTACAAACAAATTATTTAATATTTTGAAAAAAAAATCCTATGTTGAAAACATGATAATTCGATTCTGCTCTCGATTCTAAACAAACTACTTTCTAGTTTTGCGTTAATTCATTAACACGTTGTACAAATATTTTTCGTTATCAATTCTAGAGAAACGGTTTTCAAACTTTGTGTCCATTTATTAGAGGTAACATCTTATAAACATGCCTAAGTACATACCAGTAACGTCCTTCCATTGCCCAGGCCCGTATACCCATTCTGGGTCATCTGGGTGCCCCTAGGTCGGTTGCTTAAGTTCATTTACTGGCTCGGTTGATCCTTTGTAGTCCTTCCAATAGTGCCCTGAGAAATGTTGTAATTTTCTATTCAATTTGCGTTTCAAATATGATATGTTGCTGGACGTACATATACTGACCAAATTGGCGACGTGCTTAAAAAGGGCCAGGTCAGATCTACCCGAAACCGACGAGCATGCATGAAAGGACTAATGAATGTGGAGGAAGCTAGAGGTTTGTCAGGATCGTAGCAGGTGGCGTTCCGTTGTCTCTGCCTACCCCAGTGGGAGACAGGCGTGAGAATATATGTATGTATGTTGCCTGTTAAAATTTCTTGTTCATAAGCCACGTTCCATATAAAAATCGTCGGGTCCCTTTATGTACCTACAAACGCTTTATTCAAAATAACTAGGTAAGTACCTAGCTATTCCATTATTTAGCCGTGGCTATCTACTGCAGATAGATAACCATAATCTATAGTAAATATACTTCACTGTGTACACAAACTGATAAAACTACTTCAATGAGGTATTTCCTTATAAATGAGTCACACTACTTCACACTATATTTCATATTTTCGATTACTCATAAAATTTAAGTTGAGTTTTCTCTGATACCGCTTTAAAAGGATTCCTGATAAAGCACTCCAAACAAAACGAAGTTACGTCCTATCCTAGTTCGTTCAAGTAAAAAAAATTATCAGATCTCGTGTTTTCCACGACCTTCGCTTCAGGTACATTTAAATAAACTTTCTCCGCGTCACAACTTTTGATTAACCCATCAGTGATACGCACCTCCAATATTTTTAAAACGTAGCCCAAAGTCATATCTCTAGGGTTTTATTTTCGATATCTCATTTCGTTTTGAGATATGTAATTTTTTCTGACCTAAACCGGGCGAAAAACGACCACATTTTTAAAGATTTAGATTTCCAAAAAAAGTTATTGCGTTTTTAAAAAAAAAATCTGCTTTTTGTATCCCTTGTTAAGACGCATCGTTTGACACCCCAATTAGCTACAAAGTTTCAACACCCACAAAACTAGGGCGATGTCGCACTTTTGCTGTAAATCGGGCCTAAACCGAAGCGACAAAACAACAAATTCAATGTTAAAATGTGTGAACACAAACTAGTAACCAATATCTGTGTAGGTCAGATTTCCGTTTAAATACCTAGTTAAAAAGTTGCTTCATGTGGCTCTAATAGTTGGCCTTCGTTTGTATGCACCCGTAGTAGGTACTTCGACGTTTTTGTAAAGAAATTACTTTATAGAGAAGTCGATGTACACCTTAACGAAAAAAAAAACAGTTACTCCTTAGAAAACATAAATAGACTCGGCCCAAATGTATTGGAAAGCTTTTTTTCTCGCGATTTTGATATAAGTCAATGTCCAGTTTGATGTTCTAAATCACTCCCTTAAGTATGTAATGCATTTAATTGTACACCCTGAACCTATCTATTAAATCTACTATAAAACCGGCCAAGTGCGAGTCGGGCTCGCGCACGGAGGGTTCCGTTCCACCATACAATATTTTAAAAAAGTGTTTCTCCGGGATCTTTAGCGCAAGCCCGATAAACATTTGACCGGTTTTTAATATGAATTTGTTCTTATATTGTAGAGTTTGTACTATGATTACATCGAGTCGAGACCCGTATTGTACCTATTTCCGTTTTTACTATATAGCGAGAATAAACAACTTTGATAAAAACTAGTTTCTTGTCTTATATCCCCATAATTTAACTTTTTTTAATGATTTGTTCTCAAATCCAATACAAAGTCAAAGTAAATATAATTTATTCAATATAGGAGCTTGCAGCACACTTATCAAACGTCAAATCTTTTTTAAAGCTACCACCGCGTCGGAACGTGTTGTCGCAGTAGAGAAGATGCGGCCAAAAACTCTACAACATAACACGACTTAATAACTATTACAATATAAATTCTTAAGCTAAAGTTATGTATACAATAATACATAGTCTATTTAATAAAATAATGATACTATACAGTACAGTAAATAAACTATAAGCTAGTGACCTCAGACCCAAGCATTTTGATCATTTAAATAATCATCCCGTTATACAATGGTACATCTTCTGTGAAAATTTAAACTGGCTACTTATTATGGTTCAGAAGATACAGCCCTCTGAAGTTCGGACGGATGGACGGACAGCGTAGGCTTATGAATATGGTTTCGTGATCACCCTTTGGTTACGGAACCCTAAAAAACGTAAGGTGATTTTGTTTATCGACTTTGGTCACTTTTGTAATATCGTGTTGGTTTCGTCACGTCACCACCTTAGATTATATTGACACCTATGA
Source organism: Agonopterix alstromeriana (assembly GCA_963924505.1). NCBI lineage: Eukaryota > Metazoa > Arthropoda > Insecta > Lepidoptera > Depressariidae > Agonopterix > Agonopterix alstromeriana. The sequence continues at coordinate 5,962,924 of OZ004670.1, forward strand.
TCACCCCACGCCGCCCCCTGGCAGGAGCCGGCCAAGCAAGATCGGCTTTTAGTAAGTAAATTTTAAAAACGAACTTAAAAAAAGAAGGGTGGCGAATTTGGACCCAGACTTTTTTTTCGAATACTGCTACTTTCGGGTCTGTTTCATAAATATTTTCAACAGAAAAAATAAAGGAATTTAAAAACATATCTTCCACATTTCTAGAAGTTTAGAATAAAAAAAGAAATTACTAGTAAAAAAGGCAAATCATCCAAAAACCGGTAGCAAAACGCAACAATGACAGCTATTTTCATCGAATATTAATATAATCTTCATAGGTCATCATCACAACTAATGTTTCACACGTTTCACTAATGACGTATATTATCATTAAGGCAATTTTGGTCGTTACGGAACATTACGGAAAGTATCATAATATTACCTACGAAAATTCACGAGATTCATCGTGAAATTTCATTATCATGGATGCATCGAAGATTGAGTGGGTTAAAACTGGTCGGCATAAACATTTTTTTTGTCTTAAATCCTTAAGTACCTAAGGATGTCCGGCCTTTTACGTGAATGATGGCCAAACTGGCTCATCTGTCCGACTCGGTTTTAAGACCTAAGTAAAATAAAATTAGAGGCAACCCTAAGTAACATAAAATTGTGTGCTCAAAATGAAAAAAAAACAATACATGGTCCTTCTTAATATGCTGACACTTTTTTAAGGGAATGATCAGACCATCAAACTGAACAACTTTCTCTATGGGACCAACATCGAAATCACGAAAAAAAATCTACTGCTCCATACAAAACTACAAACCTACTTTAGTCAAATGTATGACAGCTGTTTTTTTTTTCGCGATTTCGATGTTGGTCCCTTAGAGAAAGTTTGACGGTCTGATCAACCCAAAAAAGTGTCAGCATATTAAGTTGGACCCTGTATATGATAATGTATAGTGGTCTGTCTGCAAAGATGTACACGTTAAAGCAAGAACGTAACCCACCCCACACAACATTAATATAGACAAAGAGATAAAGGCCGAATTAAACGAAAACCTCGTGTTTCCAAGAAAGTTGAAGAACATGTTATAGACTTACTGCCAGTTGCACGTACGTTCATTATAGTTAATTCTCAATTAAATCTCTTGCTACCTTTTACTACGTCAACAAGGCAAAAAGTGACAGCAAGAGATTTAATGGAGGATTAACTTTAATGAACGTACGTGCAACTGGCAACTAATCAATTAAAGTTAAAATTTACTTGAATTTAAAAGCATAAGAAAGAACAAGCTGCAAATCTGCAACATGCTTCGTCAAAAATAAATTGTTGAATTCGGTAGAAATTTTTTGGTCTTTATTTTATATTTTTCACGGATAGAATACATCATTATAAGAAACATTATCTTTTCTTTTTGCGATTCACTGACTTTTTTTTTTTCAATTTAAGGCAAAGGGTTATATATCCCATACAGCCGATGTCTTTAATAAAATTCTCTTATTTATATCAAGTAAAACGTTGGTGTTCGACGTTTTGACGCTTCTTTGGAGTTTTTGGAGACACCCGAAAGACGAAGGAAACGGAGAGAAGTCCACAGGAAAGAGGTGAACCGATCGCTTTGCCGCGCTACAAATGACGGAACACTTTTCCTGTTTACGACCCATACACCATCATATTTCACAGAACTGTATATTGTTCACTTGCATGACACTTTGTTACGCAAAACAACACCAATTTTACGAACCAAAACTCACTATAAACAATAAAAATTCGAAGAAATATCAGGACTCCAAACGTAGCTGACAAATTCCCTCCAAAAACTCCGATTCATTGACTTTATGAATATAAATTTGATTTTTAACTGTTATCTCTAAACGGTAAAAGTCATTCGAACTCCATGGAGAAAAATTACCTGCTTTCTCTTTCTAACTCTAGGCTGGAAACAGAAACGGCAACATCAAATGTCAAATTCTTACATTGTGAATATTAGAAAAGTTTTGCAGTTCTTCGAGTGAAGTCACTCTTCGGACAGAAAAACGACGTTATTTCGTTAAAAATATCTGTAATGCTTTCAATTTAAAGATCTGACATAGAAAATATTTGGCATACTTACCGAATTATAATGAAGTTCCATAAAATAAAAAACGAGGACAAAGAAGATTTTTGGTTGGTTATTGTTTTGTCCCCCGCCTGCAATACCTACCTAATAACTCAAATAAAGCTGTTGTAGCTGATTAGTTATTATAAAGCTTGTTTCTCTCTTTTCAGTTAATAGGTTTTTTATTTAGTCGGGTTTTATGTTTATCTTAATAATTTAGTTTATTTCATACTTTTTCGTCTTGTATCGAAACTGTAACACAAAAGTGCTATAACATAAATATATATTTGGAATCGTCTGATTACTAGCTTTCATTTAATACTCATATTGTAATTTTTTTTTATTTTTTATTTCCTTTCTCTTTTTTATTTCGCAGATGCCATATTACAAAAATATAGCCTATGTCACTCTCACAATTTTTACGAATCCAATGACACCTCATACGTTAAAATCCATCAAGCCGTTTAGGCTGTAGGCCGTGCCAAAGAAATAGACATACAAACATACATAGATACTACTCGAAAAACATAACCCTCCTGGCGCAGTCGGGTAATAAATACTTAACAAGCGTAGCGTTTGGTCAAGAAATAGGGAGGCAAAGTTTTACTTATCCCTATATTGATAGACGTGATCGAAGACGTGTATCGAGCAGGTAAGCAACGTTTGACGATATAAAACCTGTTTGGGATTCTACGGCCACTTTCTAACTGTAGAACTTGCTTCTATAGTGGTTTGAGGTAAGCTATGATGTGAGGTAACTTCTACAATGTGATTAAGTTCAAATCTTTAAGAGGATATAATTGTTAACGCGCTCCATACCAAGGAAGTTTGATTATATTTTGGATATTAATCTATTAAAGTTTATGATTTTTTTTATACACAAACCTGATACTAATATCTGTGCTTTGCATTTGTCAGATTTCCTTTTAAATATTTTGTTTTAAAGCGATCGGGGCTAAAAGTTTTCAATACACATCTTAAATTAATTATAGAGTGGAAATATTAATTTTAAAGGAAATCTGACAAATACAAAACACACATTGGTTTCTAGATTGTATATTACAAGTTGTTGTAAGTACTAATATACAATATTAATACTAAATTTTTACCCGACCGGCTGCGCCAGAAGGAGGGTTATGTTTTTCGAGCTTATGTATGTATGTATGTATGACTATTTCCTTCACACGGCCTACAGCCTAAACGGCTTGATGGATTTTAACGTATGGTGTGTCATTAGATTCGTAAAAATTTTGAAAGTTACATAGGCTTACACCCTAGTAATACTTAGTGGGTACTTCAGCCCATCAAACTGAATAACTTCCACTATGGAGCCAACTTCGAAATGGCGAAAAGAAAGTGTATCCCTAAGGAGTCAATTTCTACAGCTATGGGAAATAGGCCACCAAAAAATGTTAGCCTTAAAGTTAGTTATTTTAAATATTTTGTTCTAAACTGATCGTGGCTCAAAGATGGCATATAGTTATGGAACTCATGTCGTTGTTTCTCATAATCTCTAGATTATAGTGGTAATATTAGCTATACCTCATCTAAACGGAGTGTCGTGTAATTAAACGTTACCGGTTCTGGGCCTAAAAGAAATTGACTCCTTTCACGTTTCTGTCTTCAGTGGTTTGGACTGTTAGTTAGGGAGGCGAATAGGGGAATTTTCGGTAATACTCGAGCATGGCAGTTGAAGATATAAGAGATACCTTAGACCTAATAGAACAACCTTGTAAAGTATTTAGCTCTATATGTAGTGACGCGCGCCTAGGATAGACGATCAGATTAGTAAAAAAAAATCGATAGTCTGAAATACTCGAGCGCGTCAGATTAAGATATTGGGGGTTGATTTTAGTGTTTTAAGACTAAATTTAACTAATCTGACGATAAGTCCTTGAAGCCGCCGAGTTATAGGGTCGCGGACTTGTAAAAAAAAACGTTAATCCGGTATTCTCGAGCGCGTTTTTAATTTTTTTTATTTTGAAGAATATAATCTAAAACTTACTAAAAATACAAAATCTGCCGTTTCCGTATGACCGGAAGTGTGGAGGAGCCATTTCGTCTTCCGAAAAACGCGTTGCGGCATATAAGTCACGAACGATACATTTTACAAAAAAAAAGCTTAAATAAACAAAAAAGGTCTCTTTACAGTTTTGTCCAAAGTTAAAACTTTTTCACTTGAAGCATCATAAAAACTCATACTCCCGGTTTTTTGAGTGCGTTAAAAAAAAATTATATGAAATAACGATGCGGCGCGGAAATATGCCGTCCTACCAGTATTTTGTCTTTATTTCGCAACATTGATGGTGGGGAAAGAAGCGGTAGAAGGGAATTTTATTGTATTGTATTGAGCAAAAATGTAAAGGTCGCCATACATAACAATACAATTATAATACAATTTTTATATCATTTCATTTTTATACAATAAATAATACAATTCGTACTACATTTCATCTACATTTACGTTGGTTGTATCTATCGCTTTATTGTCATTCTTAAATTCCCCGTTTTATCAAGGAGAAAGAAAGGAAAAAAAAGAAACCAAAAAACCTTTTTTGGTCAGATTAAGAGAACCCACCAACATTTTTGTCAGATTCAGAAAATATGCTTTCAGGATACCGAGATAAACCTCCCCTATAAAAATCTGACGCTCTCGAGTATTTCAAAAAAACTTTTTTTTTTTGCGTTTTCAAAAATTCATCGTAACTTATCGTCACGCCGAAATCGTCAGTTTTTTTAAAGGGAGCTTCCTTGGGGCCTACTTAACACCCCTTCCGAAAATCTGACGCGCTCGACTAAATATATTTTTTTTGCATTTTTGACTACTTTATATGCCTACCCCCACCACGCAAACCGGCAGATTAGTATACCGTTGTTATCAGAGGCACTTGGGGCATACGTAGTATGAATATCTGACGCACTCGAGAATGCCCAAGTAACTGTTTTTTTTTAAACATTTTTGAAAAACCGTACACGCCAAACCCACCGCTAAAATGGTTTTTACCATATGAGCTTTTCTTTTCGAAATTATTTTATCTTTCGATTATGATAGGTCTCGGCGGCGCCGTTGAATTACGCCATTTAGCTACCTCGCCTCCCTAACTATGTGCATTGTCTGTCGGTCACGGAACTGTTTTATGCAACGTGTTAATGAAATAACGCAAAACTAAAAAGTAGTTTGTTTAGAATCGAAAATAGAATCAAATTATCATGGTTTCAAAATAGGTATTTTTTTCAAAATTATAATTTTTTATTGTGAAATTTAAAATTTCCTGAACTCGATCTTAACCCACCGCACAGGCACACTCACCCTACTTAATACCAATACAAGGTTCTTAAAATGTATCCATGAGCACGTTAGCGCTTTCATTCATTGCTGAAATGATAACAAATCATTTTTGCCTGAAAACTTAAAATGCAATAACATTAAATTTTATCTATCAAAATAATTAAATTATTGTTTCAATCTTATTACTTTGTTATAAATGGTTTATTTATCATTAACACGTTGTATAGGGTCATTCTTAATATGCTGACACTTTTTAAGGGGATGGTCAGACATCAAACTGAACAACTTTCTCTATAAGATCAACATCAAAATCGCGAAAGAAAATCAGCTGTTCCATACGAAACTGCAAACCGACTCGAGCCAAAGGGACAACTGATTTTTTTCGTGATTTCGATGTTAGTCCTATAGAGAAAGTTTTTCAGTTTGACGGTCTAATGATCCCCTTAAAAAAGTGTTAGCATATTAAGAAGGACCCTGTATAGATGACAAGCACTCGTCCATTATAAGACTAGAAATGATCGATGCGTAACAATTACTCGCTCGCATGGGACCTGGCCTCGTCATAAAACGAAGTCAATTGTCACGTTGACCCGGCGACGCGACGTCATCCTTGGAGTTTATCAAAATAATATTAAATCAAGCAAAATATTCCTCAATAGAGCGAGCAGACTCCTTAAGCAGGCTCATAAATATTTCATGACACAATTAACAATTGTAACTCTCTCAACTCAAAACTTATCTTCTGTTTTAATATTATATTTCGGAGAGGAGAGCGATAAATATCTCAAAGATAACATTTTCAACAGGTCGCAATGAAATCGGGTATGTAACAAAGATATAAGAAACATTCTACAAAGTAATTATTGAAACACAATTATTCAAGAAGTAATTAAAGGAGACGCTAGCAACACCATCTCTTCTAATTACAAAAATAAACCATCTGTTATGAACGACTTTGAACCCTTTTAAATAAAAGACAATTTGTAATTATTACTTAGGTATATTTGTGTACCTAGGTATACCGTTTCGTTCTATATAAGGATGAAAAGATATTCTCATTCCTTTAAGATTAGCAAATACTAGAGTTTACCCGCGACTTCGTCCGCACAAATTATACAGAGTCCTTCTTAATATGCCGACTCTTTTTTAAGTGGATGATCAGACCGTCAAACTGAACAACTTTCTCTATGGAACCAACATCGAAATCGCAAAAAAAATCATCTGTCCCATACAAAAGTGCAAGCCTACTCGAAGCTTTTTTTAGCGATTTTGATGTTGGTCCCATAGAGAAAGTTGTTCAGTTTGATGGTCTGAACATCCTCTTAAAAAACTGTCAGCATATTAACTTGGACCCAGTATACCACATTTTAAGTCAGATTATAAGCTACGAGTATTACACAAAAAAGTTTCCTCAAAATCGGTTCAGTAGTTTTCGCGTGATGCTCGAACAAACAAACAGACAGACAACAATTCGAAAAAAGGTTGATTTGGAGTCAGGAGCACCTAAAAACCACATCGTAATCTTTTTCTTGTAATTTTCTTCATTGTACAGACACATTTCCGTTACAGTTTTATAATAGAATAGTTTCATTTATCAGAAACATATACCTACTATTCGATATACCACAGAATAAAATGTTAGAGATGTTCTAAGAACAAGTGAAGTGTTTCAATCCTCTGTTTCTGTGATTCAAAATAGCCTCGAAATTTCTATGCTATTTGAAATGCACTGTTAAAAATAATATTGATTGTTATTGTGCAGCCGCTTACAACTGAAGTAATTAATCGACATGATTCAAATTATTAAAGACCTTCACACATAGGCTTATGTCTTCAAATACCTACTATTCGTTTCGCATTTTAAGTATGTTGAAATTCACGTTTTTCCGGTAAAATTATAAATTATATCAATGAGGCGTGATAATTAAAAAATAGTTTTCCGTTGAAACAGGTTGGATGGCATAGTATCCGTCTTGTTTTAGTGGAAAAAGTTTTGTGCGAGTCCAACTCGCACTTGGCCGATTTTATGTCTCATTTTAACCACAATAATTTCTCGGATTTGGCATCAATGAATATCCCTTTTTAACTTGTTACGCTATCGTAATGTAGGTACTCGTAAAAATGACATGAAGTTTAACATTTCGTCTCTCTGGTCATATCACTAGACTGGTGACCATCGCCGTTGTCAAAAATGTGAATTCCTTCATGATTCCTTCATGTAAAATTATTGTGTGTATACGGAAAGATATTTCTATGCAAACCATAAAGGTATAATAAATTTATGATGCAAACATTACGGCAATGTAATTTCTCTATGCTTGTCTTTGCTTCTTATCTCTATGAAATGTCAATGTCGATCAATAAACAAACCATAGACAACCTAACCTTTGTTACAAAGGTTAGATGTCTACCAAGAAGTTTGTATGGTAAAGACTATGTCTACCTCAAAGAGGTTATAAATCTACCTTCAAATTGACAGTGTTTTTGTCAAATTTACAAACGCCATCAGCAGATTTTTGTTATTACCTACTGTCTTTGGAAAACGCCTCAAAGACATAAGATTTAAAAAAATAAATCAATCCAAAGATCTTTCCGCATTAAAGCTCAATGGGCGGGGGCGGAGGATGCAATGTAAAATAATACCTATTTCAATACTGCAAGGTCCATGTTGATGGGAATGAGTCCACCGTCCGTGGGACCCGTATGTATGGGCGTTCTCTCTGTCAACTTTATCGGTATTGAAATAGGTATTATTTTATATTGCACCATAGAGAGATTACACACTCAAAGACAAAGATAGATTGTACCATAGAGAAATTACACGCTTCCTTAGGCATCGCACCCTCCGCGTTCGCCAATCGAAAATGTAAATAGAGCATAGCATAGCATAGCATAGCATATGCTCACGACTATATTCCCCGAGGGGGTAGTCAGAGATATTCTGAAACCTCAGAATATCCACGTTTCACCAGTAGTACCGAAACTCTGTCAAGTGTGACGGGGGGTGAGCCCGTCGCCACATAATGGATAGTGGGTACAATACATGCCTCGAAATTGAAGCATGCAGGTTTCCTCACGATGTTTTCCTTCACCGAAAAGCAGGTAGTTTTACAAATCGTACATAAATTCCGAAAAAAACTCATTGGTACGAGTCGGAACCGGAACAGATTGGACGGGGATCGAACCATCGCCTCCTGCACGGCCGGCAAGGTTACTCGCCACTGGACCACCACGGCTAAAAATAAAATGTAAATACCTAGAGGTTAACAGTATTTTTCTTTCTTCTTTTAGCGAGACATATACACGTGGGCCCTGGACCACAGAGTTCATCACAAGTACTCGGAAACAGTCGCTGATCCTCACGATGTCCGAAGAGGGTTCTGGTTCGCGCACGTTGGCTGGCTCGTGCTGACTCCTCACCCTGCTGTGGAAGACCGAAGAGTGGCCCTGAGGCTGGTCTCTACTGATCTTCTCGCTGATCCCGTGGTGAGGCTACAGAAGAAGTGAGTTGGTACACCTTGCTTTAGAGTCTTCACACAAGGCATCCGTTGGCGCGCTCCATACAAACGAAGTCTGGTTATATTTTTAATTCTAACCAATTAAAGTTAATGAAAAGATAATGCGGTAATTTTTTTCGGTTCGGCTTCCAGCCAAACTTAATGTTTAGTTGGAAGGTTAGTATTGAAAATATAACCAGACTTCGTTTGTAAGGAGGGCGCAAACGGTGATATCCTCTTAAGGTGGTTGCAGAGTTGTCAGTTTCATACAAAAGTTTGACGCGTAATACGGTTAGACGGTACAATTAAAAGTAATATTTTTTGTATAGAAAAATAGTTTAGTGCTTTTCATCTTCGTAATTATATTATAAATTGCAAATGTTATTTAATACGCGGCATCTAGATTTTCTAAACTATTTTTCCATGTATAAAATATTACTTTTAATTGTACCGGCTACGCGTATTACGCGTCGAACTTTTGTATGAAATTGACAACTCTGCACCTTAAGTCGCCTCACGTTATTAATGGACGCCCCCTAAGTTACCTCTCTAGATCTATGTTGGTAAGCATTTGACTAACAATTATTCTCTTGTCTATTATTATGCTGTGTTTGTTATTGTGCGAAATTACGTACTTATTAATCAAGAAGTAGGTAATTTCAAAGTATTTGTAAGATAAATTATGCTATGGTAGTATAAGGATAAATCTACAATCTTTAAAATTAAATTTCACATACCTAACTAATCTAGTCAAAATTAGCTCAAAAAATATCATTGACATTACATTTTTATAACTATGGGCATATCAAATAATAATCTTGAAGTTATGAGCTGATAATTATAAGCTGAGTTTCAATGTAATCATTATTAATTCATTCAAACTCGGCTTGAACTTACTAAAGTCGACCACCGTGTTTCATGTTTATCAGTAAACGAGATTTTATAGATAACACAAATATCATGCTAACATCATGACACGAACGAAAAACAGCCTTGTAAAGGCTACAATTAATATCACAGCACAGCACGTGAGCAAAAAATAATGTTATATTAAAAAGAAATGTGACACAGAAAACCTATTGTCAATCCTACACGAATTGCAGTCTAAAAAGCGGCCTTTTGATTGCCTACATTTCAGATTTTTGTTTGATACTGACTATAAAAGAACTGAACTGAACTGTAATATTATCTGTGTGTTACTTGTGCAAATAAATGGTTTGTCTATCTATCTATCTATAAATGTTGATCAAAATCCCAAGTAACACAGCTTACAGCTTAAAATATAGGTACTACTCCAAGTCTCATAAAATCTTTGCAAATTTTATCCGATTTGACATTAGACCATTTATAACTAGGGACCAGCTTTGCGGTAGCATTTCCCCTCTGCCACGTTACAAGATCAATTAATCATGTGCTTTTACAGACAATTTTATACCTTATCACTTATAATTGCGGAACTATAACTTCAAACTAGTCGCGTTCGGGGTTCACACGACTATTTTTAGCAATCAAAATTCGAAACCTCAGAACATCCACGATTCACCAGTAGTACCGAAACTCTGTCCAGTATGACGGGGGGTGAGCCCGTCGCCACTTATAATATACGCCATATACGATAATGGACAGTGGGTACAATACATGCCTCGAAATTCTAGCATGCAGGTTTCCTCACGATGTTTTCCCTCATCGAAAAGCCAGTGGTGTTACAAATCGTACATAAATTCCGAAAAACTCATTGGTATGAGTCGGCCTGGACGGGGATCGAACCATCGCCTCCTGCACGGCAGGCAAGGTTACTCGCCACTGGACCAACACGGCTTTCTTCGATATGTTCTACGATATTTTGCATGTAGATAAAATTTTTAGCAATCCCGGGATGTTGGTACGATCCCGGGATTTTTTCACAAAAACTTAAAAAATGTTTTAAGACGTCCTTTTATTCTTGGGAAGAAATAATATCCGATCACTGTTTATATCGCTTTAAAAGCTTTGGATTGTATTCCTAGAATTCTAAACAAATAAATCTTAATTTAATTCATTGAATTCAATTAAGATTTATTTGTTTTTGAAACACGTGCAATTTTTGTCCTCGAGATACAATACAATAGTTTCATCATTGTACATCTTCTATTAAAAGAATTTATTTGTTGAGACAGATTTTCGAAATCTCTCAGTTTAGAGTCATTTAGAATCATTTTCTTTGTTGTTGCTATGACGCTAAAACAATAGGTATACAGTATGGTCCAGACCAGATGGATATACAAGGTGTTACAAAAGTAAAAATAAACATTTAAAACTTTTAAATGGGTTGTTTAGACCATCAAACTCCGATGTTCCATACTAAACTACAAATCTACTCGAGCTAAATGTATGGGACAGCCGATTTTTTTTCGCGTTTCCTGTCACTTACACCCTGTATAGGATCTCTCTCAATATGCTGACACTTTTTAATAGGATGACCAGACCATCAAACTGAACAACTTTCTCTAAGGAACCAACATCGAAATCGCGAAAAAATATCAGCTGTCCCATACATTAGGCTCGAGTAGGTTTGCAGTTTTGTATGGAAGAGCAGATTTTTTTTCGCTAGGTCGATATTGGTGCCATAGAGAAAGTTGTTTAGTTTGACGGTCTGATCATCCCCTTAAAAAGTGTCAGCATATTAAGAAGGACCCTGTATATTCTATTTATTTCACAGAAACGATTGTCGAGACACTGCTGGAATTCAATTTCCTTCGATTGGTTTCAGATTTTTCATTCCTTTGTTCGGAATACTGAACGTGTTGTTGCCGATTTGGATCCCGATGTACTTTTGGGATGAAACCCTGGTGAACAGCTTTGTGGTGAGCTTCGTGACCAGATTCACCTTCACGCTAAACTTAGCGTTCAGTGTGAATAGCTTCGCTCATCTATGGGGAAACAAGCCATATGACAGGTAGCATAACAATTTATATATTTTAAGTTAAAATTAATAAAAAACCTGTGTAGTTGAAAGTTAAAAAGGTTAGTTTTATATTTGGTTTGTTTATTGACTGACGTTTACATTTTCTGGTGTGGCCAGTAGATAAACCGCTCAGCTATACAGGGTGTAAAGAAAAGTATCATTAACCTTTAAACCACATACTCTACCCATCAAGCTGAACAACTTTTACTATGGGAGCAAACCCGTCAGAACAAAAAAAAAATATCTGTTGTCTCATTTTAATCGAGTAGGTATTGCAGTTTAGTATGGGACAGCTGATATTTTTTTTGTTCTGATAGGTTTGCTCCCATGGTACAAATTGTTCAGTTTGATGGGTAGAGAGAGGTAGTACGGCCATATTATTGCAGCATGATAAAGGGCTGTCGCACTTTAGCTCTCTTTCTATTTGCGCGAGAACGAACGAGATAAAAGGAGTGATATAGCCTTTTCGCTTTCATTTTTATTGTCTCTAATGTTCATTAATTTTGCCGTTGATTTACTGTACATCAGATATTCCAAATATTTCTTTATTGCATCCGTCTGTAGATAGCAGTTGTTTTTCTAAATATGCAAACGCAGTATATTTTTAAGGTGTCTTATAAAGCTTCTTCATTTTCTACGTCAGGTTTATTAAGCCGGTCGAGAACAAAATGGTGAGCCTGGCAGCCCTGGGTGAGGGTTGGCACAACTACCACCACGTATTTCCCTGGGACTACAGGACTTCAGAGCTGGGACGACTCAACGTTTCCACAAACTTCATCGATACTTTCGCTAAGATTGGATGGGCTTACGATTGTAAGTAAATTGATTTTACTCTTCGCCTGAAGTATCCGTAGAGTGGTAAACCCACAGAAATAAATCAAGATAGAACGATGAAGTGTCCGGGGCACGCGTGCCAACATTAAGCAATAAATTAATTTAGTAATTTTCATACGTTTACTCATTACGCACTAAGTCGCACTACGATAAACATCGGTGACAAATCAGAGAAAATGCCTTATTGCTTGGTTTCTAACTGCGGAAACAAAAAAGCTGAGGTGACTCTGAAGATTTGAGTACTAAAAACGTTATTTAATGACAGTTAAAACAAAAATTTTAACACGGAAACACAAGTAAAACAATTCGGTACGTCAAGTTTTTTTTTTGGTCTTCATTTTTTACGGATAGAAGATTTAATTTTAAGAAACGAATTTAATTTTTATTGCGATTCATCGAGTTTCTCAATTTAAATTAAATTTTTAGGTTTAAAGAATTTTTTATTCTCATTAAAAACATATAGTCACTTACATGAGAACAGTTTTAAGATAATAAGAAAGAAAAGAAATTCGATCGTTATACAATCGTTCCAAAATATTTACTAAACAATAATATCTAACACTATAGTTATGTTGTGGACAACGACGGACAAAGGCGTAGGTACCTACGTAATTCTTGTAGGTTTTTTTTTAAATTAAATTATTAAAGTTGGGCCTTGTTACAATGCAACTGGCATGCAAGCAAGACATCTGGTAGTTCTAGCAAGGCTTCCGGCCACCCCGAAAAGGATTATGGTCGTGAGTTTATGTTTATGTATGCAATTATTAAAGTTATTAACTTTGTACATCGCCGCCCAATTACATTGTTTACATATATACTTTTAATTTTTTTTATTTGACGTTATATTACTTATTTACCTACATAGGTAAAACAGCAAAAACATAAAAAATATATTGGCAGACACAGCAAAAACAAAAAACCAAAGTCTGAAGAACATTTCAAGGTACCACATCTATTGAAGAAAAATATGAAAACAAATTATTTATGCAATGAATAGTCTTCGAGAATGTATTTTGTAAGTGTAGACTTAAATATATTAAATGATTCTGACTTTTTTATGAATTTGGGTATATTGTTAAAAAGTTGCGCTCCCTCGTAAGTAAACATTGATTTGCCATATAGTCGGGGAAATCTACGGATTTTTGTATGAAGTAGGTTGCATTAATTGCACTTTTGGTGAAAATTTGGAATATAGTAGATACATACCTGAAAAAAATAAATTCTCAATAATCCCCGATTTTTTATGTTTTATTATTGAATAATTAAGACATTTACAAAACATTAAATTTAGGTATGAACATAAAATGGGAAAACTGGTTATTTTGTACAGGATGGCTTCGTTCAATACGTTTTACTTATAACAATAATAATCCACGGTTTATATCGTTAATTTGGGTAGATATTTAATATTTTGTAAGTCTTCAAAAATTATAACCTCAAAACTAAAATATTTACTGTTTGTTTTTACACATTAAATTTGCCTTTTGATAATTAACTGTCTCTATTGCTGGTATGCTGGTCAAAATATATTTAGAAATAAGCTTGCCATTTGTACTTTAATATCGATTTTAAGGTATTTCTCAGGTTCCTGAGCCTATATAACCACGAAATCTCGACAAAAGTGTTAGAAACTAACAGTAATATTATTTCAAACACAATTTACTAAAGTGTCTTTAATGCAATCTCAAACCTTATTTTTCCTAGACTAATAGTTCGTTCGAATCTTTGGAAGAACAAGATAGCTGGCCCGACGCGTCGTGCGTTTGAGTACATGTTTTGATTTTACGAGCGAAAGATTTGTGTGGATCGTTTTGTCAAGTATTTTGCGAATCAGTATGCATATATGATATTTGTACAGCTGTTTTAAGTTAAAATTTTAAATTAATTTGATCTGTGATCTCTAAATGCAAAAATGGTAGAGAGAAAATAATTCAAACTTCATGGAGAAAAACTACTGCTTTATTAAAAACAAAAAATTTCCTGCCTTCTCTTTCTAACTCTATTCTGGACACAGAGACGGCACCACCAAATGTCAAATTCTGACATCTGTGAATGTATTTTTTTTCTTAATGGCCAGTTATTTTAAGTTTGGAAAGGAGTTCACAGGTTTTCCAGTGACGTCAGTGGACGGACCGAAAAACGACGTTATTTTATTAAAAATATCTGTAATCCTTACATTTTAAAATCTCAGACATAGAAAATATTATTATTGAGACAGTTTTTCTCGAAACGGTTTTCGATTCAGCACTTCAAAAAACAACTTGACATACCGAATTGGGTGATGGTGAAAGGGAGCGCTAGTTTTTGAGGTCCACATATATTTTTGGAAAGAATAATATTCTGCTTCTGCATTTGAATGGATTGAAGCTTTGTCTAAATGAGTTCTAATCTAGCTAACCTTTCATAATTTATTCACTTCATATTTCTTCTACCTTTGTGTGATTCACACCTAAGAGCCATATTACAGAAGCGATTTTTGAGTTTCGGAGATATCGCAACTGCACCGCTACGACATTGCAATTGCGCCATCAGAATTCACAACTGAATCGCCGCGATTTGTAATTAACGTTATCCGCGATTCCCCCTTGATATCGTTACGATTCCACCGCGACACTGATAGATATTTGGAAGTACCAATCTCAGAAATCTGTCGGCGACAAAGCGGTGATGTCGCATCGAAATCGCGGCTATGTCGGGGCTATATTGCGATGATATCGCGACTATATCGGGACGATATCGCGAATCAACGCCAACATTTAAAAATCCCTTGTATGTCTCTTATCAGTTTGGAGATTTTAGAAGAGTATTTTTCAAAATTTCAGTAAAAGCAGCCACACCAGCGATGATCAAAAACAGGGCGAAAAGGAACGGTGATGGAACTTTCGACGAATCAGAAGAGCCCGAACCGACGTCCAAGTCTTCAGAATTTATAGAATAAATTTAAACTTTAACTAATTTGCTTATTGAACGGGTACGAGTCGAACTTCAATGTTTTAACTAATTATTTCTATACCTGAAAACCCTTTGTGTAGAAAGTCCTATCGATATCGATAAATAAAAGATAAACATTCAGAAGCCGTAGCATGTTACACGTGATACGGCTGTATCACGTCTTTTATCTCGTTCGTTTGTACGCAAATAGAAAGAGAGCGAAGGTGTGATAGCGCTATATCACGGTGCCATGCTACCTATGCAGATCCAATTCATCAAACTGATCAATTTATACTATGAAGTCATCTCTTAATAAGATATTAATCAGTCCTGTATTTGAAAAAAAATGGTTGATTAATCACAAGCTCTAGACTTTCGACACAAAAGTGGTTATAACTAATTTAAAAATGTTAAAACACTGTTTTTCCACATAATTTAAGCCTCTTGTTTTTCCATTAGGTACTTACAAATTTTGACAAAATGTCAAAAGCTTATAAACCTTTTCACCACCGCAACTTTCAGTCAGGTTTTAAGGTAAACGCAAGGGCCGGGCGGGTCGCATTACAGCGGAAAATACGGACTTTTCGCACTAGAGCGGGCTGGGTCGCAACGCATTGACGGATTTTTAAGTATCACATAATACTGGCAGACATAAAATATTCCGCTTGGTAAAGCATACTACGACGGGCCGTATCGGGGCGGAGCGGGCCGCCTCGCACGGACGGAAATCCGCCGCGCAAAAATACGACCCGCTCCGATCCGACGTAGCATGCGTTAGTTCATATTAAGGCGGATCCACCTGGAAACATGACTCTCCATATTAATCGATGTGAAAAAGCGCGTGACGCCGGTCAGAATTTATCCGTTTTATTTGAAAAATGAGATGAATATTTATGAATTTTCAAAAAATAAGCAAGCTAAATCATTCTTTGTTGATTGTGAAGTACATTGAAAAATTTTTATTTTCTTCCGATCAACAATGTACCAGTAAAATGGTTACAACTGAAACAAAAGGGGTGACTTTAAATTCCTTTTTCTTTAGTTTTATTAATTAAAATAGCTTTCGAAAAAAACCAAATCACTTCTCGTGTCATGTAGATTGTTCAGTTTTGATTTCTGCTTAAAAATTGCCATGGTTAATATATACAATAAAATAGGTTAATGAATAAAAAAGATACCCAATTTTACGGTAAAATCAGGCGGTAGAGCCTTAATGCTGGTTGGGTTAGGTTAGCCCCGAGGCGACCTGTCGTACTATGCGCTTACTTTAGGACTTTTTTAGTCTTGGATCATATTTTTTGTGACAAGACAGTGATTTTTGAGATGGAATTTTATTAAGTATTTGATAATTTGTATTTAATCGTGTCGTGAGTAAAATATTCTGCGTCCCAGTGTAAACACACAAGGAGTTAATAATAAAAGACTAACAAAGTACTTTACTGCTTACATACTTTTAAGTTTTGCCTTTTGAATAGTTCGAATGTCCCAAACCCTAGGGCTGTGTAAAACTTTGCCTATGTTATAATGATAAATAATTACTATAAAATTTATTAGGTATATTTTACCTTTATATTATATCTATAATACTAAATATTATATATTTTCCTATTTACCTGGTCTATAATAGTAGTGTTAATAAAATATAAAACATACAATACTATATTGTTATAAGAAGCAGGGTATTAATATGAAAATATATTTATATACGCATTCATTATACTGATTACTGGCATATTTATATTCGCTTGAAATGTTTTTCAAATAATTTGTAAAAGTAAAAAAAAAATATCATAATATATTTATACAGGGTCCTTGTTAATATGCTGACACTTTTTTAAGGGGATGACCAGACCATCATACTGAACAACATTCTCTATGGGACCAACATCGAAATCGCAAAAAAAAAATCTGCTGTCCCATACATTTGGCTCGAGAAGTTTTGCAGTTTTATATAGAACAGCTGATTTTTTTTTCGCGATTTCGATGTTGGTATCATAGAGAAAGTTGTTCAATTTGACGGTCTGATCATCCCCTTAAAAAAGTGTCAGCATATTAAGAAGGACCCTATATACAAGATAAATGAGAGTCATTCGACAAAGTATCCTAATTAATAAAATATATTTTAGAAGCTGTTTAAAAGTAATATTATATTATTCTATCTATTTAACATTTGGTAAAGTGAATATATTCTGTGAAAAATGTAAGAATATTTATCTACCCTAAGATGCAAGTTTTCCATCGACTAAGTTTGAAACATTTTTTATTTCTGTGATTGTTATATTTAATATGTTTAATAGGTGTATTGTTAGATGTATGTAAGTAAATGTAACCTTGTAATGTCATAGCGATGATAATTTTTAATATAATATAATTGATCTTGTTGTAGCAGAAATGTATTGGAATATAATTTAGTTAATAGATTCGAAAAATCGTTAACCGTTGTTTTGAAACATATTAAGTCACGACATATAATTTCAGTATACTTTTAATAGTAGACAATATTAGACTGTATAATAAGTAGTGAAGGTATCAAAACCAGAATTCGACAAACATTACAAAATAAGCATGCTATGAAACACCAAATTCTTAAATAAGTCGTCCTCTAAGAGAAAGATGAAGATGAGATTTATAATATTATTATGTATCTTCACCGAATGAAAGCGTATTTTTAACTTCATAAAAATACAATTACTTCATAGCCTGAGTCTATCTCAAGATACTTTGTTCTATTTTCAATAATTACCATTACAGCATTGCTTAGGGCAGTTACTACTTATAACTTTGGATAATGGGGAACTTGCAGTTTTACATAGGGTCCTTCTTAATATGCTGACACTTTTTTAAGGGGATGATCAGACCGTCGAACTACACAACTTCCTCTATGGCACCAACATCGAAATCGTGAAAAAAACAGCTCTTCCATACAAAACTGAACTTACTCGAGTCAAATGTATGGGACAGCAGTTTTTTTTACGCGATTTCGAATTTGGTCCCATAGAGAAAGTGGTTCAGTTTGATGGTCTGATCGTCCCCTTAAAAAAGCGTCAGCTTATTAAGAAGGACCCTGTATACATTACTCTACCTAACTAACATACGTTTGGCTCGAGTAGGTTTGCAATTTTTGTATGGAAGAGCTGATTTTTTTTGCGATTTCGATGTTGGTTCCATAGAGAAAAAGTTATTCAGTTTGACGGTCTGATCATCCCCTTAAAAAAGTGTCAGCATATTAAGTATGTATAGCCAGGTTATGTTTGCTTTGCGTAGCTTGATTTGTCTGTCTGTTTGTTTTGTAAGCACGCATCACTTAAAAACTACTGAACCGATTTCGATGGAATTTTCACAGAAGCATTAGCTTGGATTAACATTTAGGGTTTATTTCATTGCAATCAGTTCATGCAATCAAAAGTTTTGAGTTTTTCAAGTCAGTAGTCTGCGCGTACGAAGTCGCGGGCGCCGCTAGTGTAGAAATAAGTAAATTACGAAATACAACTATATTCTACCACGCCAAATATTAGCAACATTGCAAAAAGTAATCATTTAGTTCCAAAGAACCTACACAATGAAGAAGCATTTTTATTTTCTGTTATTAAGGTTTTTTTAGGATTCCGTAGTCAACAAGGAATCATGCCGACAAAGTCGTGAAATAAAATATTGTACAATTTTTTTTTTGGGTTACACGAAAAGTGGGGATGCAATTTTTTTTTCTCATCTACCCCTTGGTGTGGGGTATTGTTGGATATGTCTTTTAAAAATATGGGTGTGGGAAAACCATTTTTCGATTTAGTGATCCGTTAGCGAAATATTAAGCTTTAAAGTTATAATTGTTATTAGAGTCAAGTGTCCCCCCTTTGCCAGCTAAACGGTTGTTTCTGGATACGTGAAAAAATTCACGGCAGTAGTGTATTAATGAAGTTAAAAGGAAAATTATCATTGCTAAGTAGGCTTTACAAGTTAACGAGTAATAGTCGACCGACTTGTAAAATGTACTTTTCAGACTTTAAACAGTAGTATAAAAAAAGACCCGTTCTAAGTCTGTATATTGTGACGGGCAACTACGGAACCCTACCCTGCGCGTGTCCCGACACGCACTTGGCCGGTTTTTATTTAGAACGGATAGAATGTCATTACAATTTCTGTGCACATTTCTCGCACTTCGCGAGCAATTTTCTCATTGACCGAAATAGCACAGTTTCATAGCTATTTTCGCACGAGAGTTTATAATGTTATGTCACAGATTACTAAAGGGTTACTACGTAACAGATAGATCACTTCAACGAATGAGTTTCAAAGATCGCACTCCTGCTGTCCAGCCTGTATTTAAAAAAATATTGCAATGTAAAATTTGAAAAAAATTACGTTTAGAAATAAGGTGTAGATGGCGGGAAAGTAATAAGGCTGGCACTGCTGGCTGGATAGTTTTATTTCGATGTCCAAAAACCTACTACTAGTGTAAAATTGTCTTAAGTTACTATGTGACTACATACTTGGTAAGTGTCAGTTTAAAGTGGTTGTCATCAACAACTTAGCTCGGAACACTAATTGCCCGAGTCCCGACTCGCTCGCACATGGCCGGTTTTTTATCATCATCATCATCATCTTATTAAAGAGCTACGCTCTTGTCGGTGGAGTATTCGGCTATAAAACAGCTCTTCCATACAAAACTGAACTTACTCGAGTCAAATGTATGGGACAGCTGATATTTTTTCGCGATTTCGATGTTGGTCCCATAAAGAAAGTTGTTCAGTTTGATGGTCTAATCATCCCTTTAAAAAAGTGTCAGCATATTAAGAAGGACCCTGTATATTTTTTATCATATTAAGGGAATTTTCTACATGTTAACACGTTGGTGGACAGTGAACGAGACACAATAGAACTTTTATTGTTATGACTGCTATAGCCAGTTACTGTCCACGAACGTGTTAAGATGTTCTCATCCTAGGAAACAATAGGTAAAAACCCGCTTAAAGGTACAAGTTGGACAAAATAAATAAAACCTAAAGAAAGAAGATAAATAATTGTGTGTACATACGGCGACACATCAAGTTATACAAAACCAACATAAGCTGGCGCGCGTATGTCGAGTAACGGATAACGTCGCGCGGCCAGCTTATGTTGGAATTGTATAGCTAGATGTGTCGCCGTGTGTACCTAAACGAAAAATGTATCCACATATAGACAAAAATAGATTACACGTATTTTTATTACTTGTCGCGATTTATTATGCGAGCCCGACTGGACACATCGAAGACCGTTTCGTTTGGTTTTATCTAAGCAATTAAACGATGGTAATAAAACACACAACCTCATTTTTTCAAGTCTGTTAAAAATAAATCGTTTGTTGTATCCGTCTGTGGTTTCCCGTGGTTTCCTTCGCTGCTCAGAAGTGATATTTTTGAATCCCACGTTATGAAATTCGTACACGAAAGATGTAGTGTAACTGAGCAGTATTTTGAAATTTATGCATAATTGGAAGGTGTGAGATTCAAAAATAGCACTTCGGTTCATTTTCGACGCAGCACCGATGCAACCTACTGTTGTACCTAGTCTAGATTTAAGAAACAAGTACAAATAAACAGATTGAAAAACATGTTATTACTTATAATAATTTTATTGTTTTTTATTAGTAATATATTTGTTATGTTATATACACCCCATTTTTTTAATTACTAGATAATTTTTAAGGAACGTGGATCGAGAAACGAGAAACAGTTTTGGACCCATAGAGAATGGATCGGCTGATGATTCCCGCATGGAACTTCCGCTACTCGATCCGCACTTTAGCAAAAAATTCTCATTTTTCGATCCATGCTTCTTAGTTGTTTGGTTTCATTATTAGAATTATTATATCAGCCGTCGCTGTCCCATTCTTGGGCAAAGGTCTCCCTCCGTTCTCTCCATTCGTCCCAGTTTTATGTTTGTCCCGTGCCTTTGGCCAGTTCTTCAAGAAGCCATCGATTTCGTCCCGCCCCTTTAATCTTTTTCTAGTAAATGAAAATTAGGGGTGTATAATATAATATTAAAATGAAACTCTTTGTTATGTTTACGTGTAATATTAAGTAACTAGGTACTTACATCATTTGAATATATAATTAAACAACAACATTTGATGGAGATCACTTTTATTTTTTGGAAAATTTCTAACATAGGTTTGTGTACAAAACGGGAACAAAATGAAGAAACTAATTTTTTGCAAATAAAATATATTAAGTATATATTCTAAACTAAACTGTGTTTAATTTACCTGCCCTGCGCTGACCTCATACCATTTATTATGTGCTCATACAAAGAGTGCCTTCCGCCGTTACCAGCACATCTAGTATGATTTCTTCTTCACGCGCCCGACGCTCCTTCAATGCATAGAAAATAACTTGTTCCCGTGCTTTTCGGAGAGCGAAAGTCACGCTTGCCGCGAATTGTAGTATGGGAAAAAGCCGAGTCGCGCGCAAGTAAAGAAATCATGCTAGACGCGTAGGTCGTCAGTCCACCCAAGCACAAAAAACAAAAAAATTGCTGTCTGTATCTCGTATCTATACGTATAATAAAATCGTAAACGCAAGTCAGTTTGAACGCACATCAGACAAAAACCACTGAACGGATTTGGGTGAAATTTGGCACACAGATAGAATATCTGGATTAACACATAGGATACTTTTTTAAGGTCTTCGCAGGCGGAGTCGCGGGCAACAGCTAGTTACAAAATAAAATCATTCACTGTACTGAACATACGGCGACATATTAACCTACCCATTTATTTATGGACATAGAGTTCAACTTTTAGGATGCACGCGTTTCCACTAAAGCGAACCAGAGCGAAGATGTGTTAAATCAACCAATAGAATAACTTTTATTAGCGAAGTCAAGCTAGGAAAATTTAGCAACTCGATTGGTTGATTTTACACATACCGCTCCGCTCCGCTTCAGTAGCGGGAGTTAAACTCTATGTTCATGGATATACATAAACTCATGACTACGGTCATGATTGACGGGGATTACGATCCCTTTTGGGGTGATCAAAAACATTACTAAAACTACCAACTGTAGTTATATTAGATTGATTTGTCGCCGTGTGTAGGAACTTATAGTCAAAAAGTGGTTATTTTCTTGTATCAAGTCGATGGAATTTCTTGAGTTTGATTTCATGGAAAAGTGGCATCACGCGCTATCGCATCTACAAGGTGTTACAAAAATACAAATAAACATTTAAGGGGGTGGTTTAGACCATCAAACTAAACAACTTTCACTATGGGACCAATATCGAAATCTCGAAAAAAAATCTGATGTTCCATACTAAACTACAAATCTACTCGAGCTAAATGTATGGGACAGCAGATTTTTTTTCGCGATTTCGATGTTGGTCCTATATTGAAAGTTGTTCAGTTTGATGGTGTTAAGACCATTTGACTGTAGATTAGATTAGATTCATTTATTTCATATTATAACATGTCACATTCTTACATAATTATTTTACATAAAATGTCCATTCATAACATGATCGTCAAATTGTATAATAAAATAAAATTAGCAATGTCAAATAAGAATAATTATAAAATAATAAAACGTTAAAGTTAAAAATAGTCGAATGACTACTTCTAGAATAATAAATAGAATGTCAACAAAAATAAACAAATGAAAAACAAAATATAAAATAATTAAGTAGGTACTTCAAAATTTTTTGTCAAGAATTCGTCAACAGAATAGAATTCATTATCCGATAAAAATTTTTTTTTTTTTTTTGTATGATCATTGTACTAAATATGATCGATATTTTGATAGCTTTTTGTGATTTTAGCCCTATTCTTTAATCGACATTTTCAGGCGACTCTCCTCTTATTTACCTCTTCTTGTTTTCTAAGAACTATCTAAAACAAATAATGATATCGAAAAAAAAGATAATAGTTTTACCAAGCACCTGAACGCGTTGCATACAAACGAAGCTAGATCAAATTTTCAAAACTTACCAATTAAATTAAATTAGCCGTGGTGGTCCAGTGGCGAGTAACATTGCCTGCCGGGCAGGAGGCGATGGTTCGATCCCCGTCCAGACCGACTCGTACCAATGAGTTTTTCGGAATTTATGTACGATTTGTAACACCACGTGGCTTTTCGGTGAAGGAAAACATCGTGAGGAAACCTGCATGCTTCAATTTCGAGGCATGTATTGTACCCACTGTCCATTATGTGGCGACGGGCTCACCCCCCGTCAAACTGGACAGAGTTTCGGTACTACTGGTGAAACGTGGATGTTCTGAATTTTCAGAATATCTCTGACTACCCCCTCGGGGAATATAGTCGTGAGTATATGCATGCATGCATGCATGCATGCATACCAATTAAAGTCAATGAACGTTTTTGAACAAGATCTATACTCCATTTCTAATAGCAACGAAATTTTAAGGCCAATTACAGAAACAGATTTGAAACACTTCCTTATCTTCTCACTTATTCTTAGAACAGCTTTAATAACGTCCAAGATATGTCGGACAGTATATCTTTCTGATAAATAAATTATATTTTCAAATCAGAATTGGTCAGAATATACGAATCGGCAAATATTTTCGTCATTATTTGAAATGAAGTACCATAGATACTTACTAATCCATGTGCCTGTGATTTGTCAGATTTCCGAATTAATATATCAATAGTAGGATTAATTTAAGATTTGTATGGAAATGCAAATCTTTGAGCCACTGTAACTTTGATTCTATACTTCATTCGAAAATAAGGACGACGAGATTTTCAGATTCCTATTTAGCTTTCTGGCTAATTCTGATTACCAAATGTAATTAATTTATTGGATACATATACTATCCGACATATCTTGAATGCTACTAAAGCTGTTCTAAGAATAAGTGAGAGGAAGTGTTTCAAATCTCTGTTTCTGTAGGTAATGCAAAATAGCCTTAAAATTTTGTTGCTATTTTGAATGGAGTATACGTATTAATACATTTTAACGTAATCATGACACACAAGGAACAGAGATTAGTAGGTAATTAGATCTTGTTCAAAAATGTCAATCAATCAATACGTTATTTTACACCTAATTCAATAAACATTGAAGTGGACCAAAATATAATTAAGACGCTCCATATTTAGCTGGGCAGGGCAATATTTTAATGGTTTATGAAGCTATCTTCTCGTTATTTGAAAAATATAGCAATGATCTTCAACATCTCGGATTCATTTGTCATTGTTCATACTACTTAATTTTCTACATAAAATACATATGTGTTCAAAGTGAACCAGTGTTCAAAGGAAAGCCTAAATATTTGAAGTGGTTTGTATTACGTGCATGTAAATGACTTGACTGACATGTAGACATTGTAAGTTGAAGTCACATTTACTTGCGACACATACCATTGTCTAGACAATATTATGGTCTAAAAATATTACTTTAAAATTTGTTACAAGACCATTTTTTTGAGTTAAGTAGATGATATTAAAATTTGGTGCGAATTCTTGTGCTTTTCGTATTTTGGTTTCCTTGGATTAAATGGTTCCGCCAGTCAAAAATAAGTAATACCTAAAATGACGTAGTTTAGTAGAGGTGAGGCGGTTCTGAAATGGTCAAGGTCATTCAGTGGGGGATACACCTTAAACTTCGCTCGTATGGAGCACGTTTATGCACTGAGAAAAAAATGCTCCGTTCAGGGTCCTTCTTAATATGCTGACACTTTTTTAAGGAGATGTGACCATCAAACTGAACAACTGTCTCTATGGGACCAACATCAAAATCGCGAAAATAAAAACCTGCTGTCCCGTACATTTGGCTCAAGTAAGTTTGCAGTTTTGTAGAGAACAGCTGATTTTTTTTTCGCGATTTCGATGTTGGAGCCATAGAGAAAGTTGTTCAGTTCGACTGTCTGATCATCTCCTTAAAAAAGTGTCAGCATATTAAGAAGGACCATGTATACGTAGCCCGTCGCATCTTATGAAGCTTCATTGTGAAGTACGAAACAACTTAAATACTGATGCAACACTCGTAATCAGTATCGCGTCGTAAGCTACGTGGTACGTAAGCAGCGACGGGCTACGTATACGTAGCATTTTATTCTCAGTGTCGTTATAATATCCTCAATTCAATTCAATTCAATTCAATATAATTTTATTCAATATAGGAGCTTACAGCACACTTATCAAACGTCAAATCTTTTTAAAGCTACCACCGCGTCGGAACGTGTTGTCGCTGTAGAGAAGATGCGGCCAGAAACTCTACAACATACCTCTTAACTGGAAAGGAAAGCCTTGTCCAGCTGTAGGACGATATTGAAAGGCTTATATTTTTCTAGAAGCCTATCAATATCGTTTTGACGGTCGAAAATGATTTCGGCGAATGTAAATTGGAGTGTCGGTACCTAGGAGAACGTCATGATCAATTTGGGTGATGAAAATATCTGAAACCGAAGGATTTTTGATAAAGTGCACGATTTTCAATCAGCTTTGAGAGTTTCGATGGGAGCTCAGCAGCGCAGCGCAGCGTTGAACATTTAAAAAGGAGCACGGCGAAGTTCTGCGTTGTATAGGTATCGAAATAAACTCAAAGTATGTACCATCAAGGCGTACTTTTTACCTAAATGGAGCACGAGTTTTGTATCGTGTAGGTATCGGCAGCTAACGACGTGTATGTTTGTGCTTTCTGAGGACATCAAAATTTTTAGTGATAAGACCCTTCCCTCATCATATTTGGTTTTTGTTGTTGTATCTTATTATTTTGGAGTCCAAATAAAGAATACAGGGTCCTTCTTAATATGTGACACTTTTTTAAGGGGATGATCAGACCGTCGAACTGAACAGTTTTCTCTATGGCTCCAACATCGAAATAGCAAAAAAAACTGCTGTTCCATACAAAACTGCAAACCTATTCGAGCCAAATCTATGGGTCAGCTAATTTTTTTCGCAATTTCGTTATTGGTCCCTTAGACAAAGTTGTTCAGTTTGATGGTCTGATCATCCTCTTAAAAAACTGTCAGCGCATTAAGTTGGACCCTATACAACGTGTTAATGAATTAACGCAAAACTAGAAAGTAGTTTGTTTAGAATCGAGAGCAGAATCGAATTATCATGTTTTCAACATAGGTTTTTTTTTTCAAAGTATTAAATAATTTATTTGTAAAATTTAAAATTTACTGATCTCGATCTCAACCCACCGCAATGGCACACTCACCATACTTACTACCAAAACAAGATTCTTAAAATGTATCCATGAACACGTTAGCGTTTTCATTCATTGCTGAAATGATAACAAATCATTTTTGCCTTAAAACTTAAACTGCGAATAACTTTAAATTTTAAGTATCAAAATAATGAAATTATTGTTTCAAACGAATTATTTTGTTGTAAATCAGTTGGGGTGTATGAGGTTTTGCGCTTATTCATTAACACGTTGTATATTCAGGATTTCTCGTTGTAGGCACAGAGTACCTACTAACATATTATAATAGAACTTTCCATACCGGAAACTTTCCGGTAGTTGTAGGTCTGTTATTGGGTGGTCGCGTGTCGGTAACCTGCTCCCCGGCCCACAACGAAGCTCCAATGAGGCGTCTTCGTTAAAAAAAAAATTAAATACGCTGGAAGGATGGCGTAGCAATCGTTCCGATTAAGCTGTCAGATCTAAAGTGTTCGGTGTTTTTTTGATTTCCTGAAAAAGAAAGGCAGACTGCCTGTTGTTTCGGTCTTTTCCATTCTTCTAAACCGAGATAATCAATATGATATAAGTCTAATCGTTTAATATTTTATTAATTTGTAGTGATCATAATATCTACCTAGGTATTTATTTTTGTTATGAACTTTTATTTACGTTTTTAATTCTACGTTTTGTAAGAAAAACACATTATTATTCAATTAATAACATGTATTATGTACAAAAACAATTATGTAGCAGCGTACCTTACCTGTTTATAGTATTACCTGCAGTTTCAAACGGTATTTCTAGTAAAAAGAACAAAGTTTAAAATCGAGTTTAAAATGTTTCAAACCACTTTATTTCCAACAAATCTTTATTTTGATTCAATGTGGAATCACATCCGTACACAATATAACCAGTTAGAACCATTGTGTTACGTGCGCGTTCGCAAGTATACATTTTGACACTGCTGCCGGCGCGTACCCCAAGTCTCTGTTGACTTAGAGTACTGCCCGCAGGCAGAGCGGGCCGAGACGCGCTCCTCCCGCGCCCCGCACCCCGCGCACGATAGACCTGTCGCGACCCGAGAGCGCGCTCACTATTATTACATTCACTTTGCTATTGCGCCTTAAGTATGTAACGCATTTCAGTTTACGCCATGTATAATGATTTATTCTGTACTTCGACTGTAAACTCAAACATTGGAAACAAAATGTGGAACGATAAATCATTACACAGTCTTCGAAATCGGTTCAGCCGTTGTAGGATATTCACAATATTGACTCACGCGTGCTATTTTAATAAGGCAATAGAAAATTAATATAATTTAACGATGGAAGATTATTTTAACGCTATTTTCATGGATTTCATCCAAAAACTACACCGCGTTTCTATTATGAACTGATCTATTCATAGAAAAGGATAATTTTACAAAAAATTTACAAGTACTTAGGTACCTAACCTACCTCTTACCTATACAGGGTGAAAACTTAATTTCCTTAAATACTTTTGTGAATGTTTCATCAAACTGAACAACTTTTATTTTTGGACCTATATTAAAATCGCGTTAAAAAATGTGGTATGTTTTTGTTCGAGTGGCCATTGACGTTTTTTAAGGAACAACAACAAAAATTTTTCGCCTTTTCGATGTTGGCCCTACCCTCCCATGGGAAGTTTTTGTGATTTTATTTCAGTTTGATATTCTGATGCAGTTCTCAAAGTATGTAACACTTAAGTTTAGTCCATCAAGCCCTTAAAATCAAAATATTTTTTTTATTCAAAATAATATACTATATCAACTTTGTGACGTCAATTTTCTGACTCTACCCATCAAACTAAACAACTTTTACTATGGGAGCAAATCAGTAAGAACGAAATCAAAAATGTGCTGTCCCACGCTAAACTGCAATACCTACTCGATGCAAACGTATAGGACAGCAGATTTTTTTTTGTTCTGACAGGTTTGTTCCCATTGTAATAGTTGTTCAGTTTGATGGGTATAGTATGTGGTTTAAAGGTTAATGAAACTTTTCCTTACAGCCTGTATACAACGTGTTAATGAATTAACGCAAAACTAGAAAGTAGTTTGTTTAGAATCGAAAGCAGAATCGAATTATCATGTTTTCAACATAGGTAATTTTTTTCAAAATATTAATTAATTTGTTTGTATAATTTAAAATTTACTGAACTCGATCTTAACCCACCGCACTGGTACAGTCACCCTACATAATACTAAAACAGGATCTTAAAATCTATCCATGAGCATGTTAGCGCTTTCTTTCTTTCCTGAAATGATAACAAATCATTTATGCCTGAAACCTTAAAATGCGAATATCTTTAAATTTTAATATCAAAATAATGAAATTAATGTTTCAATCTAATTATTTTGTTATAAATCAGTTGGGGTGTATCAGGTTTTGCGCTTATTCATTAACACGTTGTATAGGGTCCTTACTCAAACCTGTCAGAGGTTTGCTCCCATAGTAAAAGTTGTTCAGTTTGATGGCTAGAGTATGTGGTTTAAAGGTTAATGATACTTTTCCTTACATTTTGTATAAACAATTTTTTCCGCGCACACACGTTCCACTGGGTGTCTGACTAGTTACACCCTGTTTTTAAAAACGTATTAGGGTTTCGGGTGCCTGCCCTGATATTACTTTAACACAATATTAGCTTATTCTTCTCCTGATCTAAAATATATTTTTTCCGAAGATTTTCTGGAAGTTTCTCGAATTGTTTTTTGTTCGTATTTTACCACATTTACATTTCCAATAAAGAATCACAAAGAAGTTATTGGTAGCAGAGAAAAATCATTTTTTTTTTATAATTCCTTTATTTTTTTATTTTTTATTAGGAACTTATTAATTCAACTGGAACTTAAAGGATTCCGTACCCAAAAGGTGCTAAACTTAAGGGTGATGATGATATAGCATTGCTAAACATAATTTTGGTAACTTACCTTTTTTCTTCTCAAGCCGAGGCTTGGTATCTATGTTTCCTCACGATGTTTTTCCTTCACCGCCGAGCCAGACAAATACATAAGTTCATGTGGTGTGGTGGTCTGGTACGGAATCCTCGGTGCGCGAGTAGCCCGACTCGCACTTGACCGGTTTTATATAGTAAGTCATAAAATTACGAGTGAATCTATTCTTAGACATACAACATGGTGAGATTTATTTATTATTTGTCCTTTAATTTTTTAATTTTGTTGACACTTTTTTAAGAGGATGATTAGAACATCTAACTGAACCACTTTGTCGATGGGACCAGTGTCGAAATCGCAAAAATAAAATCAGCTTTTCGATACTAAACTGAAATCTTACTCGACCTGATCGTCACCGCTGATTTCTTATTCGCGATTTCGACATTTGTCCCATAGAGAAAGTTGTTCAGTTTGATGGTCTGGTATATTAAAAAAGACCCTATATTGTAATGTCACATTAAACTACTAGATGGCAAGTGTAAATAGGACGACATATTAGCTGGGGATTTAGTGCAAGGTCCACCTGTATGCAGTTTTTGATGTGTGCGATAATGTGCTGTTTGAGAATGATGATGCTTTATGGCCGTGTTCGACCACAGCGACTTATCATGGCTGTTGACTTTGTGAGCTTCGTTGATGTGCTCTCTGGTGGCTGATGTAGCCTATCTTGGCTTTAAAAGTGCGTCCGCACAGGCTACAAGTCAATTTTCCATTACGATGGTTGTATTGGATGGCCGCGAGGGTATATTACTGTTGGCGCGCTCCATACAAGCGAAGTCTGGTGATATTTACAATACTAACCAATTAAACTCGATGAAATTTTGCAAAAACAATTTAGAATCAAATCTCTATGCTTGTATGAAGTCAGATTTTCGTTAAAATGTATAGTTTTAAAGTTACAGTGCCTCAAAGATTTCCATATAAATTTTAAATTAATCCTAGCACTAAAACTGTATATTTTATTGAAAATCTGAATTCATACAAGCATAGAGATTAGTTTCTAGATTGTTTCTGAAAAATTTCATTGACTTTAATTGGTTAGTATTTAAAATATCACCAGACTTCGTTTGTATGCAGCACGCATTTACGCATTCGGAATAAACTTCTCTTAAGCTCATGGCGCTTGGCATCGAGATCAGCCCTACGCTTAGCCTCAAAGTCGAACACCTTATTCTGTACAGTTTGTCTCCACCCCGGTCGATCTTTAGCAAGCTCCTCCCAACAATTCGGATCAATCTCGCAAAGCTTCATGTGGTGTTTTTGCACATCTTTGTACCGCAAAAGCTGCCCGCCTTGTTTCCGCTTGCCGCTTTGCAGTTCAGAGTAGAAGATGCGTTTGGCAATTGGCAATTGGCAGTTATAATCGGAAAGATATTTTAAATTATGCGTTGGTTTATTTTATACCTCTTTCAATTATCTTTTTCTTAAAAAGCGTTAATTTATTCGAAAAAAAACAATATTTTTCGTTCAGTAATTTGAGATTCGCGCGAAATAGCGGGTCACGTGACACTTGTCAGTGTGACGTCATATTTCTATAAACAAAGTAAAGCTAACTACGATGGTTTAACTCACATGACGTTTTATTGTTTGAAATGTGACGTTACACAATGCTCAATCATGGCCGCATCTAAATTAAAACTACATTAATCCCGTAAAAGTTTTACTGGAGGAAGAGGAAAACTGCGATTCAGTTAGCGCTGAAATTAAATTATTCCTGTGCAAATATGTGTTTTCGAAAATGTTGCAATGTTACAGAGTTAGTCAAAGTTTAATTAGTCAGATTATTTGAATTTGGTAATTGCGAAGTTACAATTTTCACCTGAAATAGACCGTTTCGCTTCGTTTGCATAGTTAAGAGGATATAATCATTTGGCGTGCTCCATACAAAAGAAGTTTTATTACATTTTCAATTCTCAACAAGTCAAATTAACCACTCTTTATCAAACGTCAAAACGCGTGCTTTGTATGAAATATTGCAGACAATGTGGTCGGAGCAAACGAAGAAGAATGAGGGTAGACAGATTTGTCTGCTCTTAAAATTCTACCTGCAGTTCTACAGTCATCCCGTGATCATGGCAGTTGCAACACTGCCGAAATATCGGGAACTCCAAAAACAATAAAAACGCGGTAAGAACCCGTTAAAATGATTAACTTTAGCGGAAAGAAAGATTATTTAATTGGTTTTCTTTTTTAAATTTCATCGACTGTATTTGGTTAATATTGAAAATATGATCAAAGCATGTTTGTATGCAAAGGGCTCGAGCGTTGTCGGATATATCCTCTTAACTACAACTAATTTCCGGAAGGATTCCAGAGCAGGGAAAACTCTCTTGGAGTGATAGAGAGGAGTATTAATTTGTTTAAATAGATATTGACATACCTAAGTATGCCATTTAGTACTATTTATTACCTACGTATACCAGATATTCACAAACAAATTGATAGAAAGCCCGATAATCGTGGTAACAGAATTGATAACTAAACAGTAATACAGTAGCGTTTAATTAATCTTAAAAATTAAAAACCTTAAAACAGCGCCATTTGGCTAATGTTGAAAAGTGTTTCCTTTTTTTAAACAGTCACACGGCCCACCGTTGGTCCTTTTCCATATAAACACGGCCGCCTAAAAATTTCCATTGCCAACACTGATGCCCATTACGCTAGCAGGGAGTTTGCTTGGCGCCATTGCTCTTGCTGTGTTTCGTCGTATTTGAAATTCGTAAAAAATTGGTTTTAGTGATATTTGTGACATAATTTCGTGCGGATTGTGTACCAAACAGTTGCATAAAGCGACCTACGTAATAGGAATCTCAAATAAATACGATAACAGAACATAAGTTTTGGTTTAAGTTAACTCGTACATGGTCATTTTGGCGGCAACGCGCGAGCCTACGAAATCGACCACAGATTCATCGTCATCTATCATCCCATCATTAAAATAAAGAATGTAAAGAAAAAAATAACGAATGGCTCAAAAGGACTAGTATCCAGAGTCGTTAAAGACATTATAAAAAAAAATTACGCTAGCAGCGCAGCCGCTTTGTACCTACTGCTATGGCCAACCTTTGCACCAGGAACGACCCGGAGGAGTGGGGGTCACATTAAAAATTTAAATTGATTAAATACCCGAAATGACGACGATAGACAAAGGAATTATTATTATTTCATTATAATGAACACAAACGAAAATCCATCGAAAAGACTAAGATCCAATCAAAATAAATCCAAATATCGCATTGCTTTTCTCAACGCAATAAGATGAATAATGAGATAAATCTAAAGTAATCATAGATAAAATTGTTTCACGCAATGTTTCATAAAATTCATATGAGAAAAAAAAAACAAATTGACATGCTAAGCAAAGACAATTAACACTTGTACGAATAAAGAAATAAATATGGAAACATAATTCAGAACAAAATCTCCTACATTTTTAGCACCATTGAAAAATGTTGACGTTTTATGAGTTTTAGCGGCAAACGCGGTTGTTGGCGTCTGAAATGACAGGCGCGGATTGATGCGTTATAGAATTCGACATGAAATAGAAACAATGTTATGCAATAAGAAGACTGTTAAAAAATTAAAAGGTAACAAACTACGAAACAAACGACATTTATTCGAAATTTTCTTATAATTTTATTTTGTTCATAATTAAGTTAAGTGTATACAAAACTAGAGTTAACCCGCGACTTCGTCTGCACAAATAATATTCCAGATTTTAAGTCGGATAAACTATCAAACAAAAAAACATCGGTTCAGTAGTTTTTGCGTGATGCTACATGCAAACATATAAACAAACAAACAGACAGACAAAAATTCTAAAAAAGGGTTGATTTGGAGTCCGGGATACCTATAAACCATATCGTAATCTTTTTCATGTAAATATCTTCAAACATACAGACACACTTCTGTTACAATTTTATTATAGTTAAGATTAAGATTACCTAACTATGAATTAAACCTCAAATATAATAACTATGCCAATGAGGTATTTTCTAACAGCCAATAAAAAAACTAAAATAGTTTAATGACAATTTCGAGGTGATTATGCAAGCAAAAGTGCTGTTGATAAAATAGTAAACAAAGGTTTGTTAAATTAAGCATAAAAACTTAAAAAGAGGTTTCATCAACAGATATTTATATTACATTTTTATGATTTTACAGATGCGTCAGACATAGATACACACATTTCTCTTTAACTTTTTTAGACTTATCACCATCTACGCTCCTCCTCAATTACATCCTATTTTTTTTTACACGGAATGTCAGTGTAACTGCGTGTGAGATAGCGATAGTCATAAAATCCTATACAATTTATATGAAGTGACATTTTTCAGTCAGGTGGCCGTAGTACAAAATAGTTGTTACGCCGATAAGCACAGAAATAAGGTAGCGATCTCCTTTTTTTAAATAGAGTGAATTTTCTATGTGCATCTCTTATTGAGCGAATATGACAAAACACGTTCCGACCTCTATTACTTCTCCCTCTACGATATTTCCTTAATAATATGACGTCTAGCTACCAAAGCGAATGTAACAAACACATGCGATTTAATTATTTTGACACCAGAAACCGTCGCGTCGTCATGAAAGAATCTAAACAAAAATGCTAAAAGGGTCCTTGGAACCTTGCTACCTTAGACAAGCTTGCTACACTTCAACTATAAAGCCACTACTACATTCTCGCCGAGAATGGACGAGAAGGGCCGAGAACGAGAGTGTGGATGCCCCTGCGCGTCTTGAGCCGTAGTCATTTTCCTTTGAATGCCGAGACGAGAAGTTCTCGCGAGAATGTAATTACCTGCATTACATAGATGCAGCAACATTTCTGATCTGCTTGAAACGGACGGAATTCTATTATGAGTTAATGGATGATGTGACAAAAGAATGAAGTTTCTTTTTTCCTTCAATCATTCTTACGGCAAAAAATATCTAAATTAAGAGTTCGAAAAGTACAGTAGAAAGAGAAGGTACTAGAAGGAAGCACATGTCTTTTTTGTAAATTCGCTTTAGTTAAAAAAGGAGATCGCTACTTATTGCTGTCCTTATCGACATAACTACTTTTTTGTACTACGACGGCTGTCTGACTCCAGAGTCAGTCATCTAGCTTATAGGATTTTATGACTATTGCTATCTCATACGCGGTTACACTGATATTACGTCTACCGGCGTAAGCGAAAAAATTGTCGTTCATGAAAAATACTATCATATTATTACACAGTCCTTTAGAAGCGCTTGGGAGCGGACATTTTATGTTAATTAGAAATCTTTACTAACCAAGTTATTCTTAGCAAAATGCTAAAAGTAGCCCATGGTCTATCTTTAACGGTTTCAGAGAAAAACATTGTTAAAGTTGCTCATTTAGTGATGGTCTATAAACGAAAAAAATATCTTTTCTCCTTTCCGGTAGAGAACGTAATATGACTTTGTTATTTGAGTGATAACGCATAAAATAACGCGTTTTTTAAGCTATACCTTCAAGTGCCAAAGCTTCACAGATCATCACAGAAAACGTAAAAAAAGTGATTTTTATTTTTTATTTTTTTTTATTAAATTCTTACATTTGGGGCATTCAATTCTTATTGCATATTACGTAGGACCTTTTGTTTTATTTAGGAAAACAAATTACCTGCCTACACGTGAAGGTGCATTTGCCTTTGAAATGTCACGTTATCAAGTGCCTGGTAGATAACACATAGCAAATATTTCTTTTCAAAATTACCATTCAATTAATGACAGGCAGGTAGTAAAGGCAGCTTATACGCACTTACACTCGTTCTCGAGTAAGCCTAAAAGCCATTATAGTTGACTCAATAACGTTGACTAGGGAAATTGATGTCTTCGATGAGGTGAGAGAACAGACGGAGGAGGCTGGTGACGATTTAGGAGGCTTTTAGGCTTATCGTCTAGGAAAAATAAGGTTTGAGATTGCATTAAAGACACTTTAGTAAATTGTGTTTGAAATAATATTACTGTTAGTTTATAACACTTTTGTCGAGATTTCGTTGTTACATTGGCTCAGGAACCTGAGAAATACCTTAAAATCGATATTAATGTACAAATGGCAATCTTATTTCTAAAAATATTTTGACAAGCATACCAGCAATAGAGACAGTTAATTATCAAAAGGCAAATTTAATGTGTAAAAACAAACAGTAAATAATTTAGTTTTGAGGTTATAATTTTTGAAGACTTACAAAATATTAAATATCTACCCAAATTAACGATATTAACCGTGGATTATTATTGTTATAAGTAAAACGTATTGAACGAAGTTTCCAGTTTTTGTTCATACCTAAATTTAATGTTTTGTAAATGTCTTAATTATTCAATAATACAATATAAAAAATCGGGGATTATTGAGAATTTATGTTTTTCAGGTATGTTTCTACTATATTCCAAATTTTCACCAAAAGTGCAATTAATGCAACCTACTCCATACAAAAATCAGTAGATTTCCCCGACTATTACTCGAGAACGAGTGTAAGTGCGTATAAGCTGCCTTTACTACCTGCCTGTCATTTATTGAATAGCAATTTTGAAAAGAAGTGTTTGATATGTGCTATCTACCAGGCAATTCGCACTTGATAACATGAAATTTCAAAGGCAAATATCTCTAATGCACCTTCACGTAGGCAGGATTTTTTTCCTAAATAAAACTAAAGGTGTTAGAATTTATCAAGCCGACAAAGTGAAAAAATAAAATCTTGAAATTATTTTGTTTTTAGGGTACCTCCCCTACACAAAAAGTGGGGATGCATTTTTATTCTCGTTTATAGGTATTGTTTATAGGTCTTTAAACAATATTGAGGGGTGGGAAAACCATTTTTCGATTTAGGTCCGTTAGCGAAATATTAAGCTTTAATGTGAAAAATTCATCCCCACTTTTCGTGTAGGGGAGGTAACCTAAAAAAAATATTTTTCATGATTTAACTTTACCACTTTTTCGGCTTGATAAATATGTATACCCATGTCAAAATACAGCTTTCTAGTGATAAGCGTCTCTGAGCTAAGCCGCGGATAGACGGACAGACGGACTGACGAACGGACATGGCGAAACTATAAGGGTTCCTTGTTGACTTCGGAACCCTAAAAACCGGCCAAGTGTGAGTCGGTCTCGCGCTAAAGGTTCCGGGGAAATTTTTTTTTTTCGTAATTTAATATTTTGTGTTGTGTGGTGGTATGGTACGGAAGCGGAACTCGATGCGCGAGTAGCCCGACTCGCAGTTGATCGGGTTTATTTATTATAAATAAAACCGGGTTTTACTTAGTCGTATTTGGCATGTTTTCTGCCAGCTAGTTGAGCTCTTTTGGTTCTGCCATTTTTCGAACGTTAATTGTGAATCTAGTTCAGTTTTTTATAAAATATCAATGGTTAAAATGTATAGTTT
Source organism: Agonopterix alstromeriana (assembly GCA_963924505.1). NCBI lineage: Eukaryota > Metazoa > Arthropoda > Insecta > Lepidoptera > Depressariidae > Agonopterix > Agonopterix alstromeriana. The sequence goes on from OZ004670.1 coordinate 5,999,996, forward strand.
CAAAGCTAAAGCGTGGCTCAAAAATTTCCAATCACATTGAAAATTAATTCGGGCATTGAAACTGTATACCTATTTTACAGAAAATCTGATGAACCACAGGCCAGACATTAGTTTATAGATCGTTTTAAAAAAATCATTGACTGTAAATGGTTATTAGGTATTGAAAATATAATCTAACTTCGTTTGTATGCAGCGCGCACGGGCGCTCTGCAAGCACCTCTTAATTTAACAATAGACAATGGAACTCCTCTAAAGTTAATAGCAAATCATTGGTGATTGGAGTAATAAATTGTTTCGTGTCGAAGTACCCTGTTACATGTACACACGGCGACAGATCAACCTACCCATAGTTGAACTCTATGTTCATGGACATAAGGACCAACTATGGGTAGGTTGATCTGTCGCCGTGCATACGAGCAACCTGATATCAATATGTTAATATATCCCAATATAATTCTACAGTGCCTAGCATGTAAAATAAAAAATATTTAACCAACATTTTTAATTTATTTATTTTTATTTTATTTAAATTTAATGCCGAAAAATAATTGAAGCGAAATGGGCGTGTGATAGCTTATATTACTGCCTGATGCGAGAGAAAGAGACAGAGCGGCGCGCGCGCCTGAAACGACGCAAGCAAAAAACAAACTTTATTTAATTGTAATTGTACTATTTATGTAAGTTCAATTCTGCTCTAATCAAAATTTATAAAAAATCTATCTCTTTTTTTTTAATCAAGCCTCTTGTTTCTAATATTCACCGTTTAGCAGTTCCAAGCGTTTATCGATAAAGACGGAGGCTACTTTGGCTTGTTTTTCTATCGAGAAAATGTGTCTTAATCAAAACTTCAATTATATGTTCAATTTACACATATCCGCAAATCATACTCCTACTGTTAGTACTTCATGAGATATGATGCTTTGAAGAATCCAATTTTTTTCACATAGCCTCTTAAAGTGATAAATAATTTGTACTTAGAACCAAAGCCTTTTGAAGTCGCATCTATTTTTTTGAAGTCGGAGCCACGCCAAAAGGATAAGTACAATACCGGATATATAGCAAACCATACCGGTTATTTATGGGATGAAACTGTTTTGATTTGTTGATTGATTGATTGATTAGTTACGGCTCATATTCATAGTGTGTTGTAGATCTTTTGAACGTGAGTTCAGTCTATTATAGTAGAAAAAATGTATGGATTCGCCCTCTAGAATTCCGTTCGGAATTACGGAGCCGTAGGCATCAAACCCATAAAAAATCACAATTCGGTATGTCAAGTTTTTTTTGACTTTATTTTATATTTTTAACGGATAGAATTCATAATTTTAAGAAACAATTTAAATGTTTATTGCGATTCATCGAGTTTATCAATGTAAATTTAATTTTTAAATTACTTTGATCTGTAATCTATAAATGCAAAAATAGTGGAGAGAAAATAATTCGAACTCCATGGAGAAAAACTACTGCTTTATTAAAAATTAAATCTTTCCTGACTTCTCTTTTTGACTCTATGCTGGAAACAGAAGCGGCAACATCAAATGTCAAATTCTGACATTGTTAATGTATTTTTTATCTTAATGGCCAGTTATTTTAAGTTGATTTAAGTTTACCAAGGAGTTCTTCGGTTTTCCAGTGACGTCATTGGACGTACCGAAAAAGGACGTTATTTTATTAAAAATATCTGTGATCCTTTCATTTTAAAATCTCTGTCTTAGAAAATATTAATATGAGACAATTATCTCGAAATGGTTTTCGATTCAACCCTCCAAAAAAAACTTGACATACCGAATTCCGGGATGGGATGACATTTTCGAACTCTCAAACTTTAAAATCTTCTTTAAATCTCGGCCTAAGCATTCGCCAAGGGCTTCCGCTAGTACACTACACATAGTAGGTTTACTGTACTCCGCTGTCCAAAATTTTTCCAAATTAACCAGGGGTTTAATAGCTGGAGTACTGATTGAATTAGAACGTAGCTGTGACAAGATTCGATAAATCGTTGCATGTTTAATGCTAGACGGGCTGGAGGAAAACAAAGCTGCCTACTTCTACCAGTTGGCAGGATGTGATCGCGAGAATCGCACGTGCGCCCCGACTCATACAGATTTGCGCCCTCGGCAACTTAAGTGAAACTCGATAAATAAAATAAAACTAATTCTTGAACCGAATGTTAGTTGCACATGGTTTCAACAATAAAGTTGAATGAGTATTTACAGTGTTATTGTTTTGTGATTTATTGAACTGGAATTTTTAGCGAATTTTAAATTAATTAAGGTAAGTTGAATTATGAATTAAAATAACTATAAACTAGTGTAATACAATCCATCAATCAATGTAGATAGATGATTTAGTTCTACTTTAAAAATTGCACACCAAAATAATACGCACACAATACCTCAATTGAAATTTCTACAATTGTATTTAAGATTTGAATATAAATTTTCTTAACCGTATGATAATTAATTAAGACGGTACCAGCACTAATTAACTGAAACATGTTCCATTACGACTTGATATTGTTTAAATGCTATTTAGGTAGTTGTAAATATAAATGTAAGTAGGTACCTATTTAATATTTAAAACAAGTTGGAAATGTCGGTAACGTTGCAGAAAGTACGACCCGTTTGTTATTAAACCTATGTACAACGTGTTAATGAATAAGCGCAAAACCTCATACCCCCAACTGATTTATAACAAAATAATTAGATTGAAACAATACGACGATTTGTTATCATTTCAGCAATGAATGAAAGCGCCAACATGCTCATGGATACATTTTAAGAATCCTTATATTGGTAGTAAGTAGGGTGAGTGTGCCCGTGCGGTGGGTTGAGATCGAGTTCAGTAAATTTAAAATTTTACATACAAATTATTTGATATTTTGAAAAAAATTACGTATGTTGAAAACATGATAAATCGATTCTGCTCTCGATTCTAAACAAACTTTCTAGTTTTGCGTTAATTCATTAACACGTTGTATAAACAAGCAACAAAGGCACAATATGTACCTACATAGTTAGCCATTACAATGTATTATTCAAGGGAAAAATGTTCAATAAATATTCTGAACTAGGAACATATTATTACAATACAATAGGTACAATCGGCTACAGCTTCAAGTTTGCAGGCATTCGATCACACAGACAGAACAGTTATTTCAAGCGGGCAACAAAATTACAAATGTCTACCCAGGACACTTCTTAAAATTTTTAACAATTACATCGTGAAACGTCATCCAGATGATAATCAGCAAGCCGGTCGGTTTCTGTACAATATTTTCAGCACACTTAATTTTTGGGACCGAAATAATATAGTGAAATCTTAGACTACTTATACGAGGTGTTACATAAGTAAAAATAAACATTTAAAACTTTTAAGGGGGTTGTTTAGACCATCAAACTGAACAACTTTCACTATGGAACATCTGAATTTTTTTTCGCGATTTCTGTATTGGTCCCATTGTGAAATTTGTTTCGTTTAAAGATCTAAACCACTCTCTTAAATGTTTATTTGTATTTTTGTAACACCTTGTATAGAGACCAGCCTCGCGGTAGCATTTCACCTCTGCCATGTTATAAGATCAATTGATCATGTGCATTTACGTTCAATTTTATACCTTATCACTAAACGAGACAGCCTATAATTGCGGAACAATAACTTCGAACTTATCACGTTTGGGGTTCACACGAGACTACTTTCATGATTTTTAACAATTAAAATTAGATAGTTATGGAGAATAAAATCCAAAGTTGCGGATTTCATATTACCTGGCCCCCGATAAAAGTGGCGGAAATGTTTGTTAGTAGAATTACACGCGTAACTCGTCCATAATATAAATAGTTTAAGAGGAAAATGTATGCAGTTCTGCACAATCCTATATTGACCAGGCTCTATATTCCCGAATTCGGCGTAGGTACCTAATCCTTCTCCGTCCTTTTCTCTATAAATATAACTTCCTGCATGGGTAGCATGGCAGCGTAATATAGCGCTATCACGTCTTAGCTCTCTTTCTATTTTCACGCGAACGAACGAGATAAAAGGCGTGATACAGCCGTATCACGTGTAACATGCTACGGCTTCAGGTTTCCGTATTGTTCTTTATTTCAATAAATTCCTTATATAACTTTGCGTCTGCAGGCACTTCTGATATTTTTGCCCTAATCTTAACTATTATAAAACTGTAGCAGAAGTGTGAAAAAGATTACGATATGGTTTTAGTAAGGACTAGCCTTGCGGTAGCATTTCCCCTCTGCCACGGTACAAGCACAATTGATCTCGTGCATTTACATTCAATTTTACACCTTATCACTAAACGAAACAGCCTATAATTGCGAAATAATAACTTCGAATTTAGAACGTTTGGGGTTTACACGAGACTACTTTTCATGATTTTTAACATTCAAAATTAGAATCTCAAGTTATAGGGAATAAAATCCAAAGTTGCGGATTTCATGTTACCTCGCCCCCCGCAAAAAGTGGCAGAAATGTTTGTTAGTAGAATTACACGCGTAACCAGTCCACATATAAATAGTCAAAGGGTTTTAGGTATCCCGGACTCCAAATCAACCGTTTTTAGAATTTTTGTCGTCTGTTTGTTTGTATGTTTGTAACAGCATCACACAAAAACTACTGAACCGATTTTGATGAAACTTTTTTGTTTGATAGCTTATGGTCTGACTTAAAATGTGGTATATAATTTGTGCGAACGAAGTCGCGGGTAAACTCTAGTATCCTATAAGTTTGAAGTCATTGATTTTCCGAGGAAATATTTAATACCTACCTAAATCTAAACAGGAACGTTTAGATTTAGTTACGGTCGGAAAAATCTTCAGTATTTTGTATCTCTTCCAGTTTCCTGTAAATATTTAGTGTTTCTACGAAAGCAAATATTTTATTTGCCATAATGTGAAATTACTTTATTTTAACGGGCCACTCAATAAAGTTCGGCGGGCCACAAGTGGCCCGCGGGCCGCAGGTTGAGTATGGCTAATCTAAGGGCAACAGTTTCCTCATGGAGGAATGTGTAATTTCTCTATGGGTTTCCTCTCAATAATAATGATGATAGTGAGTGGGCCGTACTCCACCACGCGGATGCGGGCCAAATGCGGATGTAGGAATCTACTTATTAGAGATTGGGTAATATCTTATTTTCACAATATCAAATCTAAACTAAAATAATATCGATATTCAATATCTGATTCGTATACTACAATTATATTTTTTGAAACTACAACACTAATATTTAATTATAGAGTTTACCCGCGACTTCGTCCGCACAAATTATATACCAGATTTTAAGTCAGATCATAAGCTTTCAATCAAAAAGTTTCATCAAAATGGGTTCAGTAGTTTTTGCGTGATGCTTTACAAACAAAAAGATTGATTTGGAGTCCGGGATAGGTACCACCATATCGTAATCTTTTTCATGTAAATATCTTCAATGTACAGACACACTTCTGTTACAGTTTATATAATTTTGACTCTAAAGGTTCATGAAAAAGTAACCAAAGCCTTTAAGAATCAACTCATTTTCAATCAATCAATCGTTACATATTACCTACTTAGCAAAATATACCGTAAAGAAATACAGTTTTTTAATGTATTTTGATAGGTCCTTTAAAAACCTATGTAATTTTTATTACTGGCCGATCATTAAAAAAATTCCAATTTTTCTCCATACAACCTTATTCATACACATTTAATGCAGACTAAGATATAGATAAAGGTATCGCAAGTTTGTCGTGTCAGCGATTAAAAGGCTATTAACACAATATTTACAATCCAGGTAACTACCTACCTGGATCATGATTCAGCTACCTATTTATTATTTGCATTATATCAGCGCTTGTGTTGATTACTAGTATTATTTATAGATTAATTTACGACTAAATTAAAATTTAATTTATACCTTTATTTAACGCGCAATGTAGTTTTTGTATTGGTAATCGTACACCGATACTCCTTTCTTGCATATGCCTATGCATAATTCCTTAGTTCAGGCGTTCCCACACTATTTCACTTCTAGTCTAGGAAAAATAAGGTTTGAGATTGCATTAAAGACACTTTAGTAAATTGTGTTTGAAATAATATTACTGTTAGTTTATGACACTTTTGTCGAGATTTCGTGGTTATATAGGCTCAGGAACCTGACAAATACCTTAAAATCGATATTAATGTACAAATGGCAAGCTTATTTCTAAAAATATTTCGGCTAGCATACCAGCAATAGAGACAGTTAATTATCAATTGGCAAATTTAATGTGTAAAAACAAACAGTAAATAATTTAGTTTTGAGGTTATAATTTTTGAAGTCTTACAAAATATTAAATATCTACCCAAATTAACGATATTAACCGTGGATTATTATTGTTATAAGTAAAACGTATTGAACGAAGCCATCCTGTACAAAATCACCACTTTTCCATTTTTTGTTCATACCTAAATTTAATGTTTTGTAAATGTCTTAATTATTCAATAATACAACATAAAAAATCGGGGATTATTGAGAATTTATGTTTTTCAGGTATGTATCTACTATATTCCAAATTTTCACCAAAAGTGCAATTAATGCAACCTACTCCATACAAAAATCCGTAGATTTCCCCGACTATTCACGGCGCATTACAGGAGTGCGATTTTTGAAACTCAGCAGTGGAAAATGTCAATATTACTATGGAGATATGCATCTTTCTACTGCTGATTTGACTTTCTAAACGCATACTTCAGGAGTGCGCTTTTTGAAAGTCAAATCAGTAGTAGAAAGATTTATATCTTCGTAGTACCTAATTTTGACATTTTCAACTGCTGAGTTCAACGAATGAGTTTCAAAAATCGCACTGCTGATGCTTTTTATTACAGCTACAGCTGAAAATCCACATAGATAGGATTTTACAAAGGAGCTTTTGAACTTATAGTTGGAATTCATTTTAAACCGTTATCCAAAACTCCATCAAATTGGAACACGCATTTTGTTTAAAAACAATAGAGAACTCTTCTTCTTGCGATGTGAATTCTGGTGGAGCTTGAGCATGTAAGGCATCTAGGATCCACGCAAATTTCCTCTTTTTAGTTGTTTTGGGGAGTAAGCAGGAGCGCCTCACTACGCACGCCCCTGCCTCCTCTCCACGGCGCCCTAGAGCGCCGCGGCGTAGTAGTCGGGGAAATCTACGGATTTTTGTATGGAGTAGGTTGCATTAATTGCACTTTAGGTGATTCTTTTGAAATATAGTAGATACATACCTGAAAAACATAAATTTTCAATAATCCCCGATTTTTCAGAGTGTATTTTTGAATAATTAAGACATTTACAAAACATGAAATTTAGGTATGAACAAATAATGGACAACTGGTGATTTTGTATTTCGAAGCTATCCTGAGCTTCGTTTATTATGTTTTACTTATAACAATAATAATCCCCGGTTAATATCGTAAATTTAGGTAGGTATTTAATATTTTGTATGTCTCCAAAAATTATAACCTCAAAACTAAATTATTTATTGTTTGTTTGTACACATTAAATTTGCCTTGTGATAATTAACAGTCTCTTTTGCTGGTATGCTGCAAGAAATATCTTTAGAAATAAGCTCACCCTTTGTACATTTATATCAATTTTAAGGTATTTCTCAGGTTCTTGAGCCTGTATAACCACAAAATCTCGACAAAAGTGTTATAAACTAACAGTAATATTAGTTCAACACAATTTACCGAAGTGTCTTTAATGCAATCCTAAACCTTATTTTTCCTAGACTATAGGTACTCTTTATCTTTATTAAGTTTAATGACAAAGAAATATAATTTTAAAAATTGTTGTTGAATGAATGAATAAATGAAATATACCTACTTTTATTTACACCAAAAGACAGATACAGCACACAGCATGTTGTTACCAAGTCTCATGAAAAATCTTAGCAAATTGTTCTCTGAATTGATACAATAACCCACACAAATCAAGTAGGTATGCATGTTATTGGGTGGCACTAATACCTTGTATTTGTTTGATTAATAAACTTAGGGCCTGTATTCACCACTCCTTAGCAGGTAAGTTCGTGTTAGCTTATCTGACAGATCGTTTGACGTATTTTGTATGAAACATATATCAAACGAATTTATTGATTCTACATAAATGCCATTTTAGCTTAATCAAATTAAAGATTGAAAAAGACGTCCCTAAAAGACGATGATATAGATTGAAAATTTCGTCGTGGCTTGTGGGGCGCCGACCGCTCTGTTGGAGTGGAGCATGCCCCGGATATAGATAGGTCGTGAGTTCGAATCCTGCTCGCCGCCCGACATTTTCAATCTTTAATATGTCAAACGATCTGTCAGATAAGCTAGCACGAACTTACTGTAAAATGGTTCAACAGGCCCTTCGTCTTATTATGTATGTTTATCTACTGTCAGCTAGTTGGTAAAAGAGCTCTTTAAGCATCTCTTTTGGCTCTGCTATTTTTGGAACGTTGATTGTTTATCTAGTTCTAGTACACAGGGTCCTTCTTAATAAGCTGACACTTTTTTAAGGGGATGATCAGACCGTCAAACTGAATAACTTTCTCTACGGAACCAACATCAAAATCGCAAAAAAAAAATCAGCTCTTCCATACAAAACTGCAAACCTACTCGAGCCAAATGTATAGGACAGCTGTTTTTTTTTCTTGATTTCGATGTTAGTCCCATAGCGAAAGTTGTTCAGTTTGATAGTCTGATCATGCTCTTAAAAAAGTGTCAGCATATTAAGTTGGACCCTCTACCCATTGTCTAAGATATTAATGATTGACGCTCAAAATCTCAAAGTTTGATGTTAAGGGCCTATGTCGAAAAATAATTGAAGCGAAATGGGCGTGTGATAGCTTATATTACTGCCTGATGCGAGAGAAAGAGACAGGGCGGCGCGCGCCTGAAATGACGCAAGCATAAAACAAACTTTATTTAATTGTAATTGTACTATTTATGTAAGTTCAATTCTGCTATTATCAAAATTTAAAAAAATCTATCTCTTTTTTTTAAATCAAGCCTTTTGTTTCTAATATTCACGGTTTAGCACTTCCAAGCGTTTATCGATAAAGACGGAGGCTACTTTGGCTTGTTTTTCTATCGAGAAAATATGTCTTAATCGTGTTTTGGCTCTAATTAAAACTTCAATTATATGTTCAATTTACACATATCCGCAAATCATACTCCTACTGTTAGTACTTCATGAGATATGATGCTTTGAAGAATCCTATTTTTTTCACATAGCCTCTTAAAATACAATGCCAGGTTTCCAAAGAGACTTAGGCCACCAGTGAACACATATGAAACTATATGGAAATAATAGTAGGTATGTAATGCCAATTATTCAAATGGCAAAGGACAAGCAAATCAAAAAGCAAAGCTATACAAAGCAGCTGCAGCAGTTGTATGCTTATGCAAAAGAAAAGGTTTATAGAAAGTTCGTGGTTTGCGATTCTACTATGCGAAATTACCTTTGACTATTTATATGTGGACTGGTTACGCGTGTAATTCTACTAACAAACATTTCTGCCACTTTTTGCGGGGGGCGAGGTAACATGAAATCCGCAACTTTGGATTTTATTCCCCATAACTTTAGATTCTAATTTTGAATGTTAAAAATCATGAAAAGTAGTCTCGTGTGAACCCCAAACGTTCTAAGTTCGAAGTTATTATTTCGCAATTATAGGCTGTCTCGTTTAGTGATAAGGTGTAAAATTGAATATAAATGCACAAGATCAATTGTGCTTATACCGTGGCAGAGGGGAAATGCTACCGCAAGGCTAGTCCTTATAATAATTAGTCAAAGGATCTATATTTTATTTGTAGTTTTACCTGTTGTTGGGTTCCGTAATATAGTAAATATTAAGTAGTTTGCAATTTCATAATGATCCCGAGATCGGTTGTGAGGTTTTTTTTATACTTAGAGAAACTAAGAAATCATACCAAAACATTGTCTTTATCTTCGATAGTCGAAACAATTACGAAGGTCAAGTAATAAATAAATAGTGCGAGAAATTATGAATGAATATTTTATCAATTCTTACTAAATTTAATTTTATTTACACTCCTCTGGGCCTAAATCCGGCGCCCCTCAATTTATATCATTTTAAAATGACAAACCACACATAATAACCGGCCAAGTGCATGTCGGGCCACACACAGGGTAGGGTTCCGTAGTTGCCGGTCACAATATACGGACTTAGAACTGGTCTTTTTGTTTTATACTACGGTTTAACGGTTAGTAAAGTCTAAAAAGTACATTTTACAAGTTGATCGACTATTACTCGTTAACTTGTAAAGCCTACTTAGCGGTGATAGTTTTCCTTTTAAATTCATTGTATACCCTACTGCCGTGAATTTATTCATGTATCCAGAAACAACCGTTTAGCTGGCAGGAGGGGGGGACGACGACGACACTTGACTCTAACAAAAATGTTTACTCTAAAGCTTAATATTTCGCTTACGGATCCCTAAATCGAAAAATGGTATTTCCACACCCACAATATTTTTATAAAACCTATCCAACGATACCCCACACCATGGGGTAGACGAGAAAAAAAATGTCATCCCCCTTTTCGTGTAGGGGAGGAACCCTTAAAAAAATTGAAAATACACCCCAACTGATTTATAACAAAATAATTAGATTGAATCAATAATTTCATTATTTTGATAGTTAAAATTTAAAGTTATTCGCATTTTAAGTTTTCAGGCAAAAATGATTTGTTATCATTTTAACAATGAATGAAAGCGCTAGCGCGCTCATGTATGCATTTTAAGAATCTTGTTATGGTAGTCAGTAGGGTGAGTGTGCCCGTGCTGTGGGTGATGATCGAGTTCAGTAAATTTTAAATTTTACAAACAAATTATTTCATATTTTTCAAAAAAATTACCTATGTTGAAAACATGATAATTCGATTCTGCTCTCGATTCTAAACAAACTACTTTCTAGTTTTGCGTTAATTCATTAACACGTTGTATATTCATGTCAAATTACAGCTTTCTAGTACTAACCGTCTCGGAGCTAAGCCGCGGTCAGACGGTCAGACGGTCAGACGGACAGACGGACAGACGAACAGACGGACAGACGGACAGACGGACAGACGGACAGACGGACAGACGAACAGACGGACAGACGGACAGACGGACAGACGGACAGACGGACCGACGGACAGACGGACAGACGGACAGACGGACAGACGGACAGACGGACAGACGGACAGACGGACAGACGGACAGACGGACAGACGGACAGACGGACAGACGGACAGACGGACAGACGGACAGACGGACAGACGGACAGACGGACAGACGGACAGACGGACAGACGGACAGACGGACAGACGGACAGACGGACAGACGGACAGACGGACAGACGGACAGACGGACAGACGGACAGACGGACAGACGGACAGACGGACAGACGGACAGACGGACAGACGGACAGACGGACAGACGGACAGACGGACAGACGGACAGACGGACAGACGGACAGACGGACAGACGGACAGACGGACAGACGGACAGACGGACAGACGGACAGACGGACAGACGGACAGACGGACAGACGGACAGACGGACAGACGGACAGACGGACAGACGGACAGACGGACAGACGGACAGACGGACAGACGGACAGACGGACAGACGGACAGACGGACAGACGGACAGACGGACAGACGGACAGACGGACAGACGGACAGACGGACAGACGGACAGACGGACAGACGGACAGACGGACAGACGGACAGACGGACAGACGGACAGACGGACAGACGGACAGACGGACAGACGGACAGACGGACAGACGGACAGACGGACAGACGGACAGACGGACAGGCGGACAGGCGGACAGACGGACAGACGGACAGACGGACAGACGGACAGACGGACAGACGGACAGACGGACGACGGACAGACGGACAGACGGACGACGGACAGACGGACAGACGGACAGAACTATAAGGGTTCCTTGTTGACTACAGAACCCTAAAAACCTAATGAACACGAGTAGTTATTCAAATCACGATTTTCTATCTAAAGTGCTAGATAAAATGTTTTTATCGTGTGTTTTTTTTTCACATTTTGTAGAGTACTAAACAAAAATTTTCTTGTGAACTTCATATGAATTTTAATTTGGTTAACTTTTGCTCGAGAATGGAATATTTTAGCATATCATCCATAGTAAAAGACTGCATGAAAACAATAATAAACAGTTTATAAAATATAGAAAGCATAAATTCATAGTTCCCAGCACGATTTTAACTATTCTCCACTAACAAAATTTACTGTTATCGGGACCTTTAAAATGATACATCATACAAAGTTGTCTATTTTCCTATACCTAATTGATACGTTTTAATTGATACGCTTGTTAAATGATTTATGAGCGTTGCTCACCTTAAATTTTGTTATTACGACAATTTGAACAACGCTTCCTTTTATTTTTTTACCAGCAAACCGTGTCAAAGTTTTTTCAGACAGCCTTACGGCCTCTGACGTGGTTTTTATGAAACAACTACTACCACCAGAGATATTAGCCGGGACCAACGGCTTCACGTGCCATCCGAAGTACGGAATCATCTTTCTGCATCAACCGCACTGTGTGAGGCTAAGAAAATGAAGCAATGCTATTGGTGGCTTCTTTCATCGCTCAAATCTAACCTTCCTCGCACAGCTTTTGTGGAAAGACCCTAAAACTGTTTTTCAATTTCAATAAAGTTATCAAATAAAAACAGATTTCCATGAAACTGCAAATTGAATCAATACGTTCAAAAGCACGTTCGATTAATCCTATCCTATTCAAATATTCATTGATCTCTTACGAGCAAGTTCAATAATGTCAACGAAACTTAATAGAGCATGTAGCAGCGATTATATTGAAAACGGGACTAGGTACCTACTGGAAATTTAACGCAGCTGAATCTTGTATTTAAAGTCGGGCCAATTTAATAGGTCACATTTGACATCTATTGATACTTCATCAAAGGTAACCTTGTAACGGCGGGCATAGCATAATATTTAGCTTTTTCGAAGTTAAAACTGCACAATTAGAATTCACACTTTACTTTTTTAAATTAAGATTTCATATTTATTGTAATAATGACCAAAGAAGGTAATTTTACGATTTACTTTCACTAATTAATCATTCTAAACATAATAAACAATTTCTGTTCTAAAGAACTGAACGTCGTTACAATGTTGCGTCAGTGAAACCTTTTTCTTTTTTAACACTAGGGATGTAGCCCAAAAAAATCGAAGTAAGACGTAGTTCCAACAAACCGCGAAATTCACATATAATTCGATTCACGTCGTTTGAAATCCTTATCGATTCATTCACTTTAATCGATGTTTTTAAGCAGGTCACCTAACTACGAAGCTAAAACAGATGTCAAATGTGACTTATTAAATTGGCCCGACTTCAGATTTACTCAACCTTAGCATGAGAAACTCAAAGGGTTAAGAAGTTAAATCTTATCGGCTTTTCGAACCTGCTAAGTTTTAGTACTATTGGTCGAATAATTTATGTGTCAATCTTATAATTAAAGGTCTTCTAAGGCAGTTTTAAGTAAGTTAGTTGGCAAATTATTTTTTTGTTAGCTCCTCTAAAAGACTTGGGATGTAACTTTCTAGGTGTACAATATTTATTGAGATGACGTATGATCATTTATTTATTGTTGTATCAGCCGTCGCTGTCCAGTTGCTGGGCAAAGGCCTGTCTTCGTTCTCTCCGTTATTTTATTAGGTACGAATAAAATAAAATAAAATTGGCACGGTAAGACGAGCCAAAAAAGCGGTGCACTACCGTACATTTTCTCGGAGAGATTCGGCGTATTTTTGAGCGCTCATAACTTCGTTCTGCATGGATAGCACCACTGGTCTCTGAGCTCAGATTTATCAGGATAGCATGTCGTCGTCACGTCCTCCAATCCATTAAAGTGGGTGGGGGTGTACATATGTATAGGTAGGTAAAAGGTTCTGCAACCCATTGTTCTAGTTTTACTTAACCGATTCTCATGTATCTTTGAATACGTGTTGAGTCAACATAGTACTAGAACAGAAAGTCAATTTCAACCTTCGATCCTATTGACGATATTCTAGCCGAAATCACGCACGTCGTACGGCTGGGGAATGTCGAGCTTGACTCACTTGCTCCTGATTATTGATTTTGTTACATTCACCGGTAAAGCTTATTGCAACAAACTCTTACCTTTATTCTATTCGTGAAAGTTCGAGCTAACTCTCTTAGTCAAGTCCGACATAAGTACAATTTTGGAACTAACAGAATTCTGGTTACAACAAAGTTGCAGAGCTGTGAAATTTCGGGCTCGCTTCGCTTGCTCCAGCCTCTGACTTATGTTTTAAGTGAACTCGGACCGACACCTTTTTGACTCTTGATGTGTGAAATTTCGAGATCGCTTTTCCCCTCTTTTCTTTCCTGGAGAGAACATTTCACAGACACTGAATTATGTCATTCATTCAAAAAACTTGCATTTTGCACCTTCAATCCAGTTCTAGCTACGGCCCTGATCCTACGTCTATAATATAAGTATTATATTACCAATCGATTTTAGTCTTTGGCTTGACTTAAAAAAAACCTTGAACAATAGAAACTCCACCTTTGAACCGTCAAGTTTTAAACACTGCAGTCAAATTTAAATACAATGTATGTATCCAAGCAAAGAAAAAAATTGTCATTTAAAATAAAAAAATTCTTGTTTCATGTAATTACCACGAATGTTTTAAAATAAATGAATAACGCTCACAAGCACATCCATTTTTCTAATCTCAAACTAGGCTTTTATTATGGACTCCATACAATAGTAACACAAACATACAACACCCATGATCCGAAGGTCGCTGTCAATGAAGTGAATAATTTCTTCGCTAATATAGGAAAGAACCTCGCGACAAGAATTAAAAATGGGAACTTTATAAACGAACCAGACACCACACCAAAGTCTTCCACTTCCCTTTGCAACTCCTTTGTTATGCTAGAGGTGGATGAAGCGGAAATTGATAGAACGATAATGGGACTAAGGAGTGATTGCGCAGTTGGCTGGGATGGCATCCCCTCAAAGATCCTGAAGATGTCCCGTGGAACTCTTGTGCCTCCCGTTGCTCACATTTGTAATCTAGCCATCCGTACTGGCGTTTTCCCCAGGATGTTCAAAAGAGCTATAGTACACCCAATATACAAGTGTGGAAACAGGAACCGCGTTAACAACTACAGGCCAATCTCTGTCCTTACGGCTTTGTCGAAGGTCCTGGAGAGGGTTCTAAACAATCGATTAAAAAGATATCTCGACTCACAAGCAATCATATCCGACCGCCAATTTGGTTTCAAAAACGGTGTATCGACTGAGGATGCTGTTATAAAACTAACCGAAAGCATAGTTAGGAACCTTGACAATGGAGACAAGTGCCTGGGTATTTTCCTTGATCTCTCCAAGGCCTTTGATACCGTCTCCATTCCTATACTTCTCGACAAATTGGAGAAAATTGGTGTCAGGGGTACTGCTTTCGGTATTTTTAGAGACTACCTAAGAGATCGTACACAATCTGTAAAGATAGGTTCACATGTGAGTGATGAGGCAGCTATAGACTACGGTGTTCCACAAGGAAGTATTTTGGGTCCGACACTATTTCAAATTTATATAAATGATCTCTGCAAACTCAAACTTCCAAATTGCGAAATTGTCACCTACGCTGACGACACTGCACTTCTCTTTAAGGGTAGGAACTGGTCGGATGCCAAATCGTCAGCTGAAAAGTCCATGCGAGTAGTCACAAGTTGGCTAATAAAGAATTTACTTACTCTAAACGTGGAAAAGACGAAGTTTATTACCTTTTCTATGAGATCTCCGTCCCGGCCAGCAGTAAATTCTTTTAGTATTGTGGCTCATTGCTGCCCGTCCAGTACACGAATATGCAACTGTCTAAGCCTCACAAGAACCACAGAGATCAAGTACCTAGGTGTACATATTAGTGAGAGTCTAGACTGGCGGAAACACCTTGACTCTTCAACAGCGAGGGTGAGGAAATTAATTTTTATTTTTAAAAAACTAAGGAACTGTGGCGACAATAAAACTTTAAAAATGGTCTATAACGCTTTGGCTCAGTCGGTAATCTCCTACTGTATACCGGTCTGGGGTGGTGCACCTAAAACTCGCCTTATACAGTTGGAAAGAGCTCAAAGGGCGGTGTTGAAAGTTATGACGCGTAAACCTTTCAGATACCCCACCACACAACTGTATATAGACTGTAATGTTCTCTCCGTAAGAAAGCTCTTTGTTCTTAGAACAACCCTAAGGAAGCACTCCTCAACGGACTGCGTTATTGGGACGAATCAAAACCGAAGACTGAAAGAGCCCGCCTGCCGCACTGAGATATCTAGAACAGCTTTTGCAGACCGGCACTATCAACTTATGGCACCTTACCTATACAATAAAATAAATAGCTCTTTAAATATTCAGCAGTTAAATAATTTCGAGGTCAAGAAGAAAACTAGGGAATGGTTATTAAAATTGGACTATGATGAAACTGAAATGTTGCTAAACAGACTATACATATGAAATACGAACAAACTTACGCAGATACACACACGCACTCACTACACATATACGCATACACAGACACACAAACGCTCACTTCACTTGAATTTTTCTTTGTTTAATTAATTTACTTTGTTTGCCTTTGTTTTATTTTGGATTTAGAATGCTGTAAGTAAAGCTATAAAATATATAAGAGTGACAGAGCTCTGACATCCAGGTTGCAGGACTACCTATTCCTGGAAGTCAGGACCAATATCCTTACCCATTACTTAAAGATAACTCATCTACACTGTTATTTCTTACTGTTTGTTATACTGTACTACAATTGTTGTCTTGTAATAATAAACAAATGTTTTTTTTTTTTTTTTTTTTTTTTTATGATCCAACCGAGATTTGAACCCAAGAAGGGTTTGGCAGTACGGCGCGGTAACCATACGACCAATCGAAGTAAATTATACGTCAAAATTACTATGGAGATTATGCTTCATTCGATCATGATTTTGAACGTGTGACTTTCAAAAATGGCAGTACTGACCCTCCAGCATGATGTCTTTACTTACGGGTGAGCATGACTCGCTCTTTTACCATACTTCCCGTCGCGGCAAGAGCGACTGACGAAGATTTTGTTTGCAATAAATAAAAACCGGCCAAGTGCGTGTCGGGCCACGCGCAGGGTAGGGTTCCGTAGTTGCCTGTCTCAATATAATTATGGACTTAGGACGACACTTGACTCTGACAAAAATGTTCACTTTAAAGCTTAATATTTCGCAAATGGATCCTTAAGTCGAAAAATGGTTTTCCCACACCCACAATATTTTTAAAAGACCTATCCAACGATACCCCGCGCAATGGGATAGAAGAGAAAAAAATATTTGATCCCCACTTTTCGTGTCCATATATTTTTAAGATTTTATTCTACCACTTTGTCGGCGGGATAAATATGTATTCAAATTACAGCTTTCCAGTACTAAGTGTATCTGAGCTAAGCCGCAAACAGACGGACAGACGGACGGACATGGCGAAACTATAAGGGTTCCTTGTTGACTACGGAACTCTAAAAACCAGGCTGCAACCCTTGTTCTGCAAACAATCTTTAAAATACTCAACAATTTATCCAATTTGCAGTCAGCTTTATTTGTCTGCTTAAAAATGGTAACGCTGAAAAATAATAACTTGGTCAGCAAGATTGCACAATCGGTCTGCAGAAAAAATATGTCTAGAAGCAGTTTTTCTGATAGGTATACATATTTAAAATTTGATTGCATTTGTAAGTATTGAATAATCGGTAGTGTTCGTTATAGTGAGCGGAGCGAAAGCAGCCGCGTGACACGGGCAGCCAATCGCGTGGGAGTATCAGCGCTCGGGGTGGCAGAAACGTGTACTTTTGTTGGTCAAGCTGTGTAAAATATGCTTGAATCTACGCAAATCTACATACTAACTTAGCAAGAAATCTCCAAAACTGAAAAGACTACAAACTTAAAATTTGACATGAAAGTTCTCACTAAAAAGGTGTTTTTTTTTCGCGATTTCGATTTTGGTCCCATATAGAAAGTTGTTCAGTTTGAAGGTCTGATCATCCCGTTAAAAAAGTGTCAGCATATTGAGAAAGACAGGGTCTTTATGATCCACAAAACCATCCTAAAGTTGACCCCAAGCAACTGTCATTCTAAAAGCCATTACCTACATTTTATCGTCCCATAAAATTGATGTGTCTGAAATACAATGTCCCTCGAAATGATGACGTAATTTTACTTATTTCGTGAACAATAAAGACACGTACCTAGGTAGACAGATTAGTTCAATGGTAAATAACAAAATCATCATCAGCCTACAGGATGAAATTGATATCATTGGCATCCTTTTAAACTAAGAGTCACCTATCAAACTGAACAACTTTTAAAATGGGAGCAAACCGATCGTAGCAAAAAATAAATATATTTATTTAGGGTGTAAGTAACAGCCTAGCAAATACTGAAACGGTGAATTCAGACCAAAAACCTGAACAACATTCACTGTGGAGCCAAGCTCATGAAACGCGAAAAAAAATCTGCTGCTCCATACAAAACTGCTGACCTACCGGACTCAAATGTATGGGGCAGTTGATTTTTTTTAACGTTTCCTGAGGTAGGCTCCATAGTGAAAATTTTTCAGTTTGATGGCTTGAGTTCACCGTTTTAGTATTTGCCAGGCTGTCACGGACACAGTTTAGATATAACTTGTCATAACAAGTTTTGTTTGTTACTGTATTCTGAACTAACCTATACAAGTTTGGTTGATGGCCGCGCAAAAAAAATTTTCGACGAAAAAAAGGCGCCATTTTTAGACATTGGCTTTTACATCGCGATTGCATAGTCGAGGTTTTATTTCTATAAAATCTGTTTCAATAGAAAAATGGATGTTTCCGAAATTTTGTCTTTAGCTTTTTTAAATTCCATACTCCAATAGCCACTCCTGTACTACTTTTGTCACTGTATCTTCTACAGAGGTAGGATTTTCTATTAATTTTCGGTTTTAATGTCTTTTATAGTCAACCCTTTTCATTGTAGTTGTAAATAATATTTATGGAATATTTTCGACAAAAATGTATGAAGCTTATTTTTTTTTCTTATTCAAAGTTGTTTAGTTTAATGGTCAGAAGCACCCTTTTTACAACTTTAGGGGATGCTGCAGACCCTCAAACTGTACAGCGAGTTTCCAACTAGTCAAATTAACAACTCTTTATCAAACGTCAAAACGCGTGCTTTGTATGAAATATAGTAAGTACTAAAAATTTAATAGTGACGTCATTGTTTTTCGTAGTCATTTTGATACTTTTTATAGTTTATTCAGTTATTAAAAATAGTATTCAAGCCACAGCATTATTTTCAAACGGTTTATTTATTAGTTAAAAGTAAAATATATTAAATGTAGTCAACTCCCTTGTACCCATAGTATTACAACTTTCCCTAGTATGTGACTGATATTAAATTAAATCGCGTAAAAAAAATTGGTTGCCCCGTAGAAAATGTCCATGGCCTCTCCACCCAGCCCCAATGTATAGAACAGCTGTTTTTTTGTCACGAATTTAATTTTAGTTCCATAGTGAAAGTTGTTCAGTTTGATGGCCTGAAGCACCTCCTAAAGTAGGTACGTAACGCATTCAATTTTACACCCTTTATACAAGGTGAAATTGATATCATTAGCAGCCTTTTAAACTAAGAGTCTACCCATCAAACTGAGCAACTTTTACTAAAGGCGCAAATCGATCGGAAGAAAAAATAAAATCAGCTGTTGCATGCATTTGAGTCGAACAGGCATTGCAGTTTAGTATGGAACAGCAGATATTTTTTATGCTCCGATCGGTTTGCTAGGTAGACTCTTAGGCCGAGATTCAGTGACGATTTTTTTGGTCTTAGCTCGAGCTAAGCGTGGCGAAAATGTATGGATTTTGACATACGGGAGTCTCGGGCCTTAGTTTAAAAGGATGCTAATGAGATCAATTTCACCCTTTAGATAGACTTACTGACAAAATGTCGTAATCGTACTATCGCATGCGGAATTTATATTCGACAATTAGACTAGGTTCTGTATTTCCCGCTGCCATATTATTTTATAACGCATTCGATACGGTGACGATATGGTAGGTCGTACTCGAGCTGCTAATAAAATCACCCCCGAGACAACACCCACAATCTGCGGAAAGGATATTGTGTCATTTTTATCTTAAATCTGAGTGTTTGTGTTATATTTTTATTTACTTGCGCGTAACAATTTAAACACTTCCATTATCCTTGTAAGAAAATTACGAAGTTTCTTACACAATTGCATTAACCACAGATAACTATAATAAAACATGAATTACCAACTATAATTTGCTCAGTTATAAATTATAATTCATTATGTGTATCGCGTATATTTATCGGCAAAGGGGTATGAGTACCTAAAGCAAATTTTATTAGTCACACAGGTTTGTTTGAGGTATTTGTTACAAAACAATAATTCCTTCGTAACTAGTGTCGTATAAAGATGAATTTTTCTTCTATCGTAACTGGTTACGAACCTCTAGTTTCGTACGCGGCCGAAGGGTAATTAATCTATCGGTCCTCCGCACTACCAAAAATTGACGCCATTAGTCCATATAAAGTAACACAAACCTCTTTTTGCATACCTTAAAAACTGACCAAGTTTGAGACGGACTAGAAAACCAAGGATTCCGTATCACCACAAAATAAACGTATTATACGTATTATAAAGTGTTAGGTATTTCCTTTGAACACAGGTTTGGTTTTATATGTATTTTATAGCAAAATAACAAATATACTTCATAGCAATATAGCCCAGATGTTGAAGATCATTGATATACTGAGAAAAAAATGCTACGTATACGTAGGCCGTAACAGCTTACGTACCACGTAGCTTACGACGTGATACTGATTACGAGTGTTGCATCAGTATTTAAGTTTTCTCGTACTTCACAATGAAGCCTTCATTATGAAGTACGAGACAACTTGTCTCGTATAAGCTGCGACGGGCTACTTATACGTAGCATATCAGTGTATATTTTTCATTTCTTTGTATGTGTTTCAAATAACGAGAAGATAGCCCCCTAAAAACCAGCAAAATATGGCCCGGCTCTGCGTTTACCTATGGGGAGCGTCTTCCGCCGACGACACGTTTTTTTTAAATAATGTCTCTAACAGCTCTGGATACTTGTCCTTTTGAGCCATTAGTTTTTTTTTCTCGCCCAGTGTTTCCAACTCGGTGTCAGGTTTTCGGGTTAAACAGTTTTAAAAAGGGCTAGATTAGCCCTTAAAATTTAAAACAGAGCTAAATTGCTTTATTAACAAAAGTAAATAAAAGAAGCAGGGTTTTGTTAACTATTTGTTTACTTATTAAATAGATTCAAACAGTTAATCAAAAATTTAAAAAACAATCTAACTTGATTTAAAAAAACAAAATGTCCAAGTCCTCATCAGAGGATTCTTCGCCATACAAGATTTCACTCTCACTTTGTGCTAACAAAGTTGATGGTTGAGGCCTTATCTGCTTCATCAGAGCAGCCTTGCTCGATATAAATTGTGTGCCAGTGTAGAGTTTTCTTACACGATTTTGGGGCTAACAATTGGGCTAGGGGCTAAATAATAGCATAAAAAGGGCTAGATCTAGCTCCGAAAGGGCTAAATTGGCAACGCTGGTCTCGCCACAGTCGCTATTGCGGTGCAGCACCGCACAGTGTGGTTTGACTTCTTTGTATGTTTTCCTCGTATTTTGTATTAAACTAACAGTTTATTCGTCTCTTACACCACCAGTTTAATACAAACACGAGGAAAACATACAAATAAGTAGGTTATAAAGTAATACAATCTAGTTTTAATCGAACGATTCATTGCTAATTACTGAAATGAAAATAAGTAGTACATTTGGGATAATTCGATATGTTTAGGTTTTTGGGAGGGCTGTGAAAACTGAAATATTTTTGAGAGAAAAACATTTTTATACCACTTGTTTATCTCAAAACAGCAATACATGAAATGGCAGAAATAATGTTATGCCTCAATAACAATATTATCTATGGTAACATTTTTAAAATGAAAAAATTAAGTACCTACTATCTCTTCTCTATCTCTATAATAATTTCAAATATTTTTATTTTTTCGCGATTTCCATGTTGGTGCCGCAGAGGTGTTCAGTTTGATGGTCGGATCATCCCCTTAAAAAAGTGGCAGCATATTAAGAAGGACCCTGTATATTGGACGCTACTAAAGCTTTTCTAAGAATAATAGAGAGGAAGTGTTTCAAATCTCTGTTTCTGTAATTCCAAATAACCTTAATATTTCGTTGCTATTTGAAATGGAGGATAAATAGTATAAAACAAAGTCGCTATCCGCGTCTCTCCTCATCATTTATGTTTCTCCCAACCTCATCATTTCTGTTTTTCTCCTGTGTTTTGTTGTTTGATAAGGTTTTCACTGTAATTTAGAGAATTTCTTTAATGTGTTGTGTATACTACATTACATACATCGAAAATTAGCAAGCTGAAGTGGCAATGGGCTGGTCAAATCTGCCGAAGAATTGACAACCAGGGTGTCAGAGTTCTAGAGTGAAGACCACGAACTGGTAGGCGTAGTGTGGGACGCCCTGCTGCCCGCTGGACAGACGACCTAAAAAAAGTAGCGGGGAGCGATTGGATGAGGAAGGCCGAGGACAGAGTTTTGTGGCGCGCGTTGGGAGAGGCCTATGATCAGCAGTGGACGATGATGGGCTGATGATGAAGTATACTACATTTACTTATATTATACAGCGTAATATTTATATTATTAGCATCCTTTTAAACTAAGAGTCTACCCATAAAACTGAACAACTTTTACTAGTGGCGCAAACCGATCGAAGCAAAAAAATTCTGCTGTTGCATACATTGTAGTCGAGTATGCATTGCAGTTTAATATGGAACAGCAAATTTTTTTTATACTACGATCGGTTTGCTCCCATAGTAAAAGTTGTTCAGTTTGGATGCTAATGATATCAATTTCACCCTGTAGATCACGAGCAAAGCTGCGTGGGGCTAACTAGTCGGTTGTTATGGGGAATTCCCTTGTTTTCCGTGTGGAAAGGCGACATAATAATAAGTAGGTATACGGAGCTCGCCGTAGGAAGATACAACCTTCATCTTGTTGTTAATATACATAGTACCTACTCAAGTACCTAGGCTTGGGTAATAACTAGCATGTGCCCTCCGTAAGTGCACCATCATCACGCAAATTATTTGTCTCTCGTCTCGTACAAAAAGAGAAGCGTTGACACGAACAATTGGCTATTTGCCGGTTTTGGGAAAGATATTTTAAATTATACGTAGGTTTATTTTATACCTCTTTCAATTGTCTTTTTATTAAAAAGCGTTATTTATTCGAAAAAAACATTATTATTCATTCAGTAATTTGATATTCGCGCGAAAACAGCCGCTCACGTGACACTTCTGGCTGTGACGTCAAATTTCAATAAACAAAGTAAAGCAAACTACGACGCTTCAAATCACATGACGTTTTTTGTTTGAAATGTGACGTCACACGATGCTCAATCATGGCCGCCCGCGTTTCAGTTTTTGAAATCCACAGATAAAAAAACTCTAATTTATTTTTCATAAATAAAATATTTACAAGTTACTTTAATGCAAAAAACATTTTGTATAATTATTGTGAACCTTTAAGCTACTATATCTAAATATATTTAATATTTTACCAGATAATTATTAACTAGTGGTGTATAGGCCGATGATGATATTGATGATACAAGGTGTAACAAAATAGCTTAGTATTTAAAGAAGCGGTTTAGACCATCAAACTGAACAACTGTCACTATGGAGAAAAAGTCGAAAAAAAAACCGCTGTTCCATCCATGTGAGTCGAGTCGGTAAGCTGCAGTTTTGTATGAAGCAGCAGTTTTGAACTTCAATGAAAAGTATTGTTGACGAATCCTAACTATTATGAAACTGTAACAGAAGTGTAAGAAAATGATTACGATATGGTTTTTAGGTGTCCCTGACTACAAAACAAACCAAATTTTTGTCCGTCTGTTTGTGTGTTTATTTGTGCGAGCATCACGCGAAAACTACTGAACCGATTTTGATGAAACCTTTTTTGTTTGATAGCTTATGATCTGACTTAAAATTGGGTACATGATTTGTGAACGAAATTAACTCTAGTTAGTACTAAAACTACGCCATTTTACTGTCTTTTCTACCCTTACACCGTTATTGCATCCAGATCTTAGCATCTGGTTCAGTGCTCGACGTAATTGCATAACATCTAGATAATTACTAGAAAAAACCAGTTGGTGCAAGTCGTTTCCTTTCTAATTCTTAACATTACAAAAAAACTGTAAAGTGCCAGTCGGGACTCGGGCAATTAGTGTTCCCTACTAGCAGTAGGTACGACCACGAGCGAGTAGCGATTTGTAACACCACTGGCTTTTCGGTGAAGGAAAACATCGTGGGGAAACCTGCATGCTTCAATTTCAAGGCATGTATTGTACCCACTGTCCATTATAAGTGGCGACGGGCTCACCCCCATCACACTGGACAGAGTTTCGGTACTACTTGTGAAACGTGGATGTTCTGAGGTTTCAGAATATCTCTGACTACCCCCTCGGGGAATATAGTCCTGAGCATATGCTTATGCTAACTAGCAGTTGTTTTACATGGGTCGTAGGTGATTACCAGTACAAAATGATACTTACTAAGTATGTAGGAACATAGTAACTGAAGATCAGATTACATTTGTAATACTTTTTTGGTAAACCCATTCAAGTTAGTTCCCTGATAATTTTCCCGCCATCTACACCTTATTTCTAATGATTTTTTTCAGATTTTAAATGGCTCTAGTTTTAGAAAAAAATATTTTTAGACTTTATTTTGATAAGCTTTTATTTGATACCCCAAACGACATTGTTGAAAAAATTTGTAAATCTCTTTCTGCCCCTCAAATCTCAACATGTTTTTTTGAGTTCATTCACGTCATTGAACCATTAGGGTTGACAGCGACCGACGACGGCGGGCCCATAACAAAATATTTAGTATGGAAAGCTGTCCGCCGTCGACGCGGCGACAACTTCCAATACTAAATGTCGTTTTTATATGGGCCGGCCGTCGTTCGCCGTCGGGTAATGTGTCTTAACCCTTAATTGCTGTAAATGTCCCGGATTTTGACTTCCTGCATCTCACAGTCTCCGAGAAAAATGCCCGTGACGAACTTACGGACAGACACCGAGGTGATTCCATAAGTGTTCCATTTTGCCAATTTAGGTACGGAACACAGTCGACGTAAAAAATACAATTTTCACAAAGAAAATTAATATTCACAATTACAATAATCAATATAAAATGATAGTTAAATAACACAACCATAATTATTGGACCACGAAAAAGATAAAATCAACAACAATCAACGGCTAAGAGATTTTAATTAAAATGTTAATTTACTGTGTTTTCTGTGTACGGTCAGTATTTCGAGGCTATATCAATTCAATTCAAATAATTTATTTCAGAACATAAATTACATAACAATGTAACAAATTAAAATTTAAATGTTAATTAACAAAGATTATCGCATACATAAAGGCTCATTTTCACTGGTCGATAACCCGATCAATTACAACGTTACTCCGAATGCGGGGGGCATTCGGAGTAACGAACATCCGGAATTCCAGAAAGTTCCGAACGGAAACAAATAGTTTACAAAAGTCAGCTTAGTTTTAAGTTTTGTTGAAAAGATGTGTGTTGAAAAGTTTCTGGCCGCATCTTCTCTACAATGGAATCTTCCGTAGGTGGTTGAGTTAAAAAAAATGACGTCAGAAAGCAATGTGACTAATTATATTGAAAAATTGTTTTGTGCTTGAAAACACTTGTTATGCTCTACACAAAAATAGTTGTACTATATCCATGGCAAGTGCGTCTGCTTAGGGTCACTAACTCAAAGCAACTACCAAACGTGAGATGCAGGTTCTCGGTATACCGCATGCAGGCACTATCGACCCAAATGCAATGCAATGGCAGCGTGGATGAAAAGGGTTCCCTGCAGTTGTGCGCAATGGCAAGCGTTACTGAAATCACTCGCACCTTGCATTCAAACCCTATCGACCAATGAAATTCCACCCTATTCTCTCATGTTCAAAACTATCTGCATTTTTAAATAAAAAATTTGCGTATTCTGTTCACAGTATGTATCAATAACCATTGATTGCAGTATACAAACTATGATACGTTCACGAGTTCAAAGGAAAACTAGTTAAGGTACCCACGAGTTAAGCCCGATTTACACTGCCATTAGTACAGTAGCGAGTTACAGTACCTGCCTTTCATGACGTTTGTGGTATTTTTTTAAATATGAATACAGTCCCTTAAATGTTATTTTGTCAATAGTTCCTAATTCATGTGTACAATTGCTTTTGGTGTAGTAATACGTAGATATATTATTATTATTATATCTCAGAATCTGAAGGAATCGGAGGGAATCGGAAGGAATTTCACGGGCCGTAGGCCGGAAGGCTTGCATGGGGACTCTAACAGGTAGAGGCCCCTTTGAGATTATCTGATGATAAATGTGATGGGATGAACCAAGCGTGGTCCATCTCTGAATGAAAATATACCACGTTCGGTGAAAAGATTATTGCAGAATGGATAAAAAATTACTCGGATTATGGGGTGAACTGTGTGGACCGGGAAATCTGGGATATTGCGGTGAGATTACGGACGCCTGCCTTAACAGATGTCTCTGGTTTGTCAAAAATGCGGCGACTCGCCAAGTTATATAATGGGCCCCCCATGTTACTATTATTTAGAGAGGCAATAAAGCTATTGTGCCACACCCCAGGCATGTGCCACTCTAAAGCATTATCACGTTATCACTGGCTACAATCGCAAGCTTGCGAACAGTACCCTGCAAGGAACAAATTTGTACAATAGCAATGGTCACTCACAGGCCACTGCAAACTAAACAAGCTTATGCACACACTAAAATTAAGTGATACAACCGGCTGCAGATTTTGCAAGGAGGAGATGGAAACTCATCTACACCTTCTCTATGATTGTGGCCCCTGATGTACAAACGTAGTACACATCTAGACAGACAAGTATTTGACACCAACGGCCGTAGTATGAAGCGCGTGATAAAACTATATCACGCCGTTTATCTCGTTCGTTCACGCGCAAATAGAAAGAGAGCTAAGCCGATGGCGCTATATCACGCAGCCATACTACTGCTGCAGATGAGATACAAACCATCCCGATCCCTACTACGATTTCTGGCTGCAATAGGGATTAGTCGGGTACTGTAAAAAGGGCGTTCATAAAGGACCAACGATGGTCTAAGTGGCACAGGTTCAAGCCTGTCAAGGCCCCAAACTCCCAAATAAACAAATAAGGCAGGTTTAGACTATGGCAATATTGCGGCGCCAATTTTTTAACGCCAGTGTTTAGCTCCTTATAAACGACCGGGTGCCGTGCTTTTTTTCGTGCTAGTTCTGGCGCTGAAAATTGGCGCCGCCAAATTATCATCATCTGAACCGGCCTTTTTGAATGTTGTGCGGAAACTTTTGATGAACGTTTATATTGGTTTTGCTCATGGATGGTATATACACGTTTCAGTGGCAGCGGTGCCAGATCGTTCAAATCTGGATTTTTCTCAATACCTAACCTAAAACCTAAAAAAGCAGGATTCGTTGGATAAAATCGGGACAAAAACGACCTTGCAGCATTTGGTTCAATACGCATTTCATCCAAGTACCTACCTACAGTTGAAAAAAGTTTAGGTACGACTTCAAAAGATATTATAAATTTTTCATTTTTCTTTTTCATACAACTTAGAACTTAGAACTTAGAACACACCAAATAATTATGATAGAAGAGATGTGACATTTTTTACAGCATGTATAGAAATCATACTAGACGTGCAGTTGTGTCTTTACAACTATTTTAGTTTGTATGATTTTACCCTAATTTACAGTAAAAGCGTGATTTTTATTAGGGTTCCGTAGTCCCACAATGAACCCTTATACTTTCGTCCTCTATCTGTCTGTCTGTACGCCCGCCTCAATAATTCGCTCATATTTGCACTTATTGAATCAGAATTTGAGAAGATGAACAGTAACCCAAAAACAGAAATTGTGTTTCAAAAATTTCTCTTAGGTAATATTAACAGATTAAATTCTTTTTCTACTTATACAATGGCTACGGAACCCTATCATGGGCGAGTCCGACACGCTCTTGGCCGGTGTTTAATGAATAATTAGATAATTTTAAATTTGGTGCGTATTCTTATACTTTTCGTATTTGGTTTCCTTGGATTAGATGGCACCACGGTGACATAATGAAGGACAAGCCAGTCAAAAATAGGTATACCTACTAAAATGACGTAGTTTAGTATAGGCATATGAATAAATAATATAATTATCTATTAATATGGTAGACGTAAGGCGGTTCTGAAATGGTCAAGGAAGTTTAGTGGGGGATACGCCTTAAAACGAATTTTCTACGAGATGAAACGTATCTAGATTAACTTGGAAGACGCCAAGCAAAGCTCGATCCGCCCAGGTCGAGAAGTGTAGGTACGTCTTTCGAATGATGAGATGGGGTACTTAATCTAATTACAAAAGATTGTGATATGACCAGGCATGTTTGATATGAATGAGTTAATAAAATAATTCCTACTATTATGTTTTCCATAGATGTCGTCCATTAGAACGAGCACATCATGGAACAAGTTTCAATGTCGCCTCAGACTGATGTAATTATGAGTCCAATAATTATACTGCATTTATTCGACATAAAACTCAGTTTATTGCGCCTACATGTAAACAACTGGTAAACCTACCTACCAGTTATAGATTGTACCTTAACTGTTATGTAAGCGATATATGGATGATTGTCTATATTTACAACTGACGGAAAATACACTTGTGTAATCAATCATAGGCAGGGTCATATAGCAAACACGGGGGAAGATACGCATACTTTTCCCTCTGCCACAGGTCCGGCACTTCAAACAACGTTTTGGATTTGACATGATGGCGTTCGCACATGCGCACTTCGTGCAAATCATCTGTGACATAAAATATGTTTAGGGTTGCCTTACCACGCATCTTATGAACATCATCTACATTTCGTTACTTTTTATTGTTCGTTCTATTATTAAAAATAGTATTTGAGCCAAAGAATTACTGAAAATGTGAATTTAGCGTTGTTTTTCATTGTTTTTTACCCGACTGCGCCAGAAGGAGGGTTATGTTTTTCGAGCGTATGTATGTATGTAAGTGTGTTTGTATGTCTATTTCTTTGGCACGGCCTACAGCCTAAACGGCTTGATGGATTTTAACGAATGAGGTGTCATATGATTCGTAAAAATTGTGAGAGTGGCATAGGCTATATTACTTTAATATGGCGTCTGTGAATGAAAAAAGAGAGGGGGCATAAACAATTTTTTTTGTTAAAAATTATTATGCACTGAAAAGACTCAATTTTATGTAGTCAAGTACTACGGGTGCGCGCGCCTGACTGCATTCCCTTGCTCCGCTTCCCTCAAGTTTCACAGAAAGTGTGAGGGGAGGTGGGGAATCTGAAGTCAGAGGGGGGCGGGGAGTGGCCGTTTTTGTATAGAACTATACACTATTACCTATTCTGTGCCTCTGCCAAAGTGCAAGCCCCGATGCCGATGGGCTACTGCCACAGATTAATAATAAGTTACTACCTCAGAGGAAGGATCTCTTTATTGCCTTTAGATTTAATCTCTTTGGTTACTACGTACTTCTGCGCGAAACTTAACTGTTGGCTCGGGATGTTGCATCAATGCAGAGGCAGTTTAGTGATTATAATAATATAATAATATTTATTTAAATTCACATAAGAAAAACCATTTTACATTATGAATTAGGTACTATTGACTATTTAGGTACTATTGGTAGACAATGCGTATGGATCATAATATTGTTAGATACAGCTGACATCATTAAAAGGCAGGCACAACCTGCCTGTGCTATTGACATCAGCTATAACCCTGAGAAATGTTACAAAAAATTTGGTCATAGGTACAGGGAGCTGACAGTACTAACAACAAAGAGGATATACTTGACAAACGATGTTTTATCCTCTATTTTTATTAGACCCGTAAACCAATTAAAGTAAATTCAATCTTTTAACACAATCTAGAAACTATTATAGTCTCAATCTCTGTGGTTAGTCAAATTTCCGTTAAAGTATATAAGTAGTTTCAATTTCAATGCTATGTTATCAATGGCATTATAAAGCAATATTTGTATGGAAATCTGTGAATGTATCTTTAAAACTAGGTAGATTATATATTTTCCCTAAATATCAGACCAACTACAAAGACAGATATTAGTTTTTAGAAAATTTCATTCAATTGAATTGGTTAATTTAATATTCAAAATAGAATTAAACCTCGTTTAATATTGTGCGCAATAAGGTAACTGGTATACCTCGTTAAGTGTGTAGGCAAAAAATTTTCTGCCAAATGTAAATTAATCAAAAAATGTTTGAAAAAACTTTACTTAAAAACACCATTCATCATAAACCTTATAGGATATTTGAATAAAATGTTAACGCAATTATTATCTGTCAATCAAATAGGTAATTTAATAAATTTATTTCACAATTTGATAGTATAGACTTGTACTCGTAGCAAATCAGTATAATTATGAATGACTAGCTGTTGCCCGCGACTCCGTCTGCGTAGACCTTAAAAAAGTATAATATGTGTTAATCCAGATCATATTCTGGTGTCCTGAATGAATGCTCACCTATCTGTGTGTCAAGTTTCATCAAAATCCGTTCAGTAGTTTTTGCGTGAAAGAGTAACAAACATACATCCATCCATACAAACTTTCGCATTTATAATATTAGTAGGATTTATTTAAATCGCAATAAAGTAATTAAATTGAGTTACCTTCTTCTTGTTATAGCAATGTTAGTGATCTTATGACCCTAAAAGTTGATACAGTCATGATTTACTCCCATAGTAAACGTTGTTTGATGGTCTGAAGTGCGATTTTAGAAAATCATTCGTTGAACTCAGCAGTTGAAAATGTTAAAATTACTATGAAGATCTGCATCTTTCTACTGCTGATTTGACCTTCAAAAATCATACTTGAGGAGTGCGATTTTTGAAAGTCAAATCAGCAGTAGAAAGATGCATATCTCCATAGTAATATTGACATTTTCAACTGCTGAGTTCAAAGTGTGAGTTTCAAAAATCACACTCCTGGACTACTCATTATAATGTCAGCCTGTAGTAAAGTCTACATAAATAAATAGTTACCACATATACAGGGTCCAACTTAATCTGATGGGCTTTAAGAGAATGACCGAACTATCAAACTTTCTCTAAGTGACCAAAATCTAAATCACGAAAACCACCAGCATATTGAGAAACCTGTATATGACAACTATATTTTAGCAGACTTTGACATTGACTTACCACTACTGGACGGAGGGTCCGCGCTTAAAAGTGTCCGAATAAAAAGAGAACGAAAACGTAAAAAGAGAAAGAGAACGAATTACGCAACAGTCTTCGTTTGATCGGTCGAATATGAGCACGCGTGAGCGCGCGGCGCCCACCACAACGCAACGCAACGCAACGTACACAACTTAGAATTTTATTCCATTAGTTTAGATTCTAATTTTGAATGTTAAAAATCATGAAAAGTAGTCTCGTGTGAACCCCAAACGTTCTAAGTTCGAAGTTATTATTTCGCAATTATAGGATGTCTCGTTTAGAGATAAGGTGTAAAATTGAATGTAAATACACGAGATCAAATTTGCTTATACCGTGGCAGAGGGGAAATGCTACCGCAAGGCTAGTCCTTATAATAATTAGTCAAAGGTTGTTATACATTAAATTCTGGAGTTACTAGGGTGTTTTGTTACACTTTGTACGTGCCACTTTTTCTTCGTGTGGTTGTCTCGTCTTACCTACTTACTTCATGTATGATTTAGTATCAAACAGAGCAGTAAAACACTCCCACAAGGTTACCGAAAGCTGTAAATGCCGTTCATTAATTTTTTATACTAACGCCTACAATTTGACAACACATAAAAGATTTGTCTGTATGGCTATAAGATAGTTCCGCTGAACAACTAGGAAAAAAATCTCACTAGCTGCCCGACGACGGGAAGCGAAATCACGATATCAACTTTCTGAATAACGTACACACGGCGACACATCAAGCTATACAAAACCAAAATAAGCTAGCCGCGCGTAGAACGAGTAACGTATATACAACGTGTTAATGAATTAACGCAAAAATAGAAAGTAGTTTGTTTGGAATCAAGAGCAGAATCGAATTATCATGGTTTAAACGTAGGTATTTATTTTCAAAATATTATTTTGTTCGTAAAATTTAAAATTTACTGAACTCAATCTCAACCCACCGCTCGGGCACTCTCACCATACTTACCAACAAAACAAGATTCTTAAAATGTATACATGAGCACGTTAGCGCTTTGATTCATTGCTGAAATAATAACAAATCATTTTTGCCTCAAAACTTAAAATGCGAATAGCTATAAATTTTAACCGTCAAAATAATGAAATTATTGTTTCGATATAATTACTTTGTCATAAATCAGTTGGGGTGTATGAGGTTTTGCGCTTATTTATTAACACGTTGTATAACGTCGCGCGGCCAGATTATTTGGTTTTGTATAACTTGATGTGGTGCCGTGTGTACGTAACCCAAGACTAGCACACAAAGAAAGTGTTACTTTAGGTCCAATTTCTTTGCTAGCACATTAAAACGTTTTTATGGAAGTGGAACAGAATGAAGGCGTCTCATTATGACCTACTAGCAGCCCGTCCCGGCTTCGCACGGGGTAGACAATTGTCTATTTTACCAAGGATCCCTAATTTTTTTCAAAATGAAATGTAGCCTATGTCAAATTGGAAGAATGTAGCATTCTATTGGTGAAAGAATTTTTTAAATCGGCCCAGTACTTTTTGAGCCTATTCATTACAAACATACAAAAATAGGTACAAATCTTTCCTCTTTATAATATTAGTGTAGATTTGTCAGTAATAGAAAATTAAGCTAAAGATAATCATTTTAACGAATTCTTACCGCGTTTTTATTGTTTTAGAGTTCCTGATATTTAGGCAGTGTTACACACACAGAATAATTATTCCACGCTCCTGCTGCCATGATCACGAAAAAAAAAGAACGAAAATGAAAACCACGATAATCAATAACCACGTAACTTTCAAAAACTGTAGGTACTATAAATTTAATCGTTATTTTGAACAAACTTTCACAAAACGATTTGAAAACGGAGTTTAATGTGTTCCTTACCCACGTGAAAATGTTCCTAAATTAGAGTTATTCAAGTCATTAAAATATCGGTGCAGAAAGTAATAAACTCTTCATCTGATTCTATACTTATAATTCCATATAAGAATTTAAAAAAATTACCGATTTCTATTTAGATAATGTTTTTATTCAACTTTTCTACCTACCAAAATAGCAATTTAAAAAAAAAATCGTTCAGTTATGATATTGGACCATTAATTTCTATAATTTGTGCCAAGTTTCAGCTTCCTACCTCTGACGGTCTCCATGAAAAATGCTTGTTATAGACGGACGGACGGACAGACACCAAGCTGATGATGTTCCGTGTTGCCAATTTTGATACGGAACACTAATAAGAGTCTAGATACCGTGGCAAAATATGAAGGAAAAATAATGTTAAGTTCGCTTTATTAACATTACCACAGATTAAATTATAAGTTCATTACAAAAGTGTTTTTATGAACGAAGAACATGACCGTCAAACTGGACAACTTTTACTACGGGACAAATGTGGAAATCGCGAAACAACAAATTTTTTGATTCAAAAAAATTGAAAAAGTACAGGTTTTTTATTTGTAGAGCAGATTTTTTTACGTGCTTTCTATGTTGGTCCAAGATTGATCCCATAGAAAGTTGTTCAGCTTGATGTGCTGAAGCCCCACCTAATTAACGCATTTAAGTTTACAGCCTGTATGTGTTATAGATACTGGAAAATTAATCAAAATACCAAAATAACCTCCAATTAAGAGGATATAATTCGGAGCGCGCTGCATACAAACGTACTATGGTGATATTTTCAATACTAACCAATTAAACTCAATGAAATTTTTCAGAATCAATCTAAAAACAAATTTCTATGCTTGTATAGAGTCAGATTTTCGTTAAAATGTATAGTTGTACAGTGCCTCAAAGATTTCCATACAAATCTTAAATTAATCCTAGCATTGAAACTGTATATTTTATCGAAAATCTGACTCCATACGAGCATAGATATTTGTTTCAAGATTGTTTCAGCAAAATTTCATTGACTTTAATTGGTTAGTATTGAAAATATCACCATAGTAGGTTTGTGTGGAGCGCGCTCCGAATTATATCCCCTTAACGACGAGAAGCCTTCGGATATTTCTCGTTAAGATATACAATGGAAAAGCGTTAACGAGGAAATCTAATTTACAATCCCTACCGATTTTAACATAAACGTTATCTGTCGGTTTGTAGAACTTTCACCCCTGTATTTTATACCTATAACCACAGAGTACTAGCATAAAGAGTATAATCTATAACTATGCGTTTCCTAACAGAAAGGTATTTCAGATATCAATCTGAACCAACCATCATTTGTAAAGGGATGTATTTTAATTGATCCGTAGTAGTTAGACGGTAGACATTTTCATGCGTTATTACAAGCAACAAA
Organism: Agonopterix alstromeriana; assembly: GCA_963924505.1. NCBI lineage: Eukaryota > Metazoa > Arthropoda > Insecta > Lepidoptera > Depressariidae > Agonopterix > Agonopterix alstromeriana. The sequence continues at coordinate 6,034,775 of OZ004670.1, forward strand.
CTTGGTGCGATTGTAGTATACAACGTGTTAATGAATTAACGCAAAACTAGAAAGTAGTTTATTTAGAATCGAGAGCAGAATCGAATTATCATGGTTTCAACATAGGAATTTTTTTCAAAATATTAAATAATTTGTTTGTCAAATTTAAAATTTACTGAACTCGACCTCAACCAACAAAACAAGATTCTTAAAATGTATCAATGAGCACTTTAGCGGTTTCAGTCATTGCTGAAATGGTAACAAATCATTTTGGCCTCAAAACTTAAAATGCGAATAACTTTAAATTTTAACGATCAAAATAATGAAATTCTTGTTTTATAAATCAGTTGGGGTCGGGTGTATGAGGTTTTGCGCTTATTCATTAACACCTTGTATATGCTAACGAAGTATAATGTAAAACAACAAAATATAGAAACTGGCCAAGTGTGTGTCGGGCTCGCGCTAAAGCGCACCTTAATAACTCGCCAATTTTTTGCACCTATTGAATCGCAATGATGAAATGAAGACAGATAACAGTATAATATGCTGACAATTTTTAAGGCGATGATCAGACCGTCAAACTGAACAACTTTCTCTATGGCACCAGAGTCGAAATCGTGAAAAAAAAATTAGCTGTTGCATACTAAACTGCAAACCTATTCGTGCCACATGTATGGGACAGCTGTTTTTTTTGCGATTTCGATGTTGGTCCCATGGAGAAAGTTGTACAGTTTGATGGTCTGATCATCCTCTTAAAAAACAGCATATTAAGTTGGTCCAACTTAATATGCATAAACCTTGTATAACCCAAAAACAAGAATGTAGTAGCTATGAAGAAACAGTTTTTTTCTACCATTTTTTATTTGCAACAACAATTCTAATAGCTTGAATTGTTTCTGCTCTTTCTTTTTCAAGTTTCACACAGTCATGTGTGTTGGTAATTGGTGCATGGTAAATCCCTACATGCAACATATTTTTGTAAAAGATAAAAAACTTTGTCACATGAAAATAAGGTTCATTTTGGGTTTGGAAATGACATCTCAATTTAGGCCAGCTTGTGAGTTGGTATCTTTTGGCATAACTGGGTCCAATAGGCTACTTGACAACTAGTCAAATCAGCGACTCTTTATCAGACGTCAAAACGTGCGCTCTGTATGAAATTTGTACTCAATTCTAAGTTGTGACGTCATCAACATTTCATTACTTTTTAAAGTTTATCTTGTTATTAAAAATAGTATTCAAGCTCAAAACTAAATGACAATGGGATTTTAGCGTTATTTTCTAACCTTTTTTTTTATTGATGAGATAAAAATAAAATAAATTGTATGTAGTCAAATACCCAATTATGGAATACAATCATTTTGTATCCAATAGGCAATCGTTTCTCAAATTACCTAAATAAATTACAATGCATGGAGAAGATTTACATGCTAATAATATGATCATTTTCTTCATTTCCAAATGTGAATACCGGTATCTGTAAACAGATTCATCATGCCAATGATATTATAATGTAATTTTTTAGGGAGATTCATTTTTATGGATAGGTATAAAACCTTCATAAATACATATTACCAATCCTGTAGCATATTAAATTACTTGTTTGTTCCGTTTCAAGTATTCCCTCGTTTGTGGCGACAAACAACATTAGGCATGTATAGAGTAGGTGGGTATATCAATTCTGATAGTGACCACACAGAAGTATACAACGTGTTAATGAATTAACGCAAAACTAGGAACTACTTTGTTTAGAATCGAGAGTAGAATCAAATTATTTTCTATTTTGAAAAAAAATACCCTTGTCAACATAGGAAAAAAATTATTAAAAAAAAAAAAAATAAGTTAACTGAACTCGATCTCAACCCACCGCACGGACACACTCACCCTACTTACTACCAAAACAAGATTCTTAAAATGTATCCACGAGCACGCTAGCGCTTTCATTCATTGCTGAAATGATACCAAATCACTTTTGCCTGAAAAGATAAAATGTGAATAACTTAAAATTTTAACGTTCAAAATTATGAAATTATTGTTTCAACCTAATTATTTTCTTAGGAACAAATCTAAGCGGTGATCGGTTTCTTGATGATTTTCCTGCAAACTACAATCTAACCATAAACATCGAATAGACTTTGATACTTAAAATCTTCATTTATTCTACAAAACAGGCGCAGGCGCAATGGAAAATCATGCCATAATTTGGCTAAAAGTCAAAACCTCGTACAAATCTGTTAGCCTCGTACCTCGCGCCAGAGACCCCAAATGTCGTATTTATTTATACGAGGAACCTCGTACGTCTGGCAACCCTGGTATGCACGGTTTTAGTGATATTTGTGACATAATTTCGTGCGGATTGTGTACCAAACAGTTGCGTAAAGCGACCGACGTAACAGGAATCTCAAATAAATACGATAATAGAACATACGTTTTGGTTCAAGTTAACTCGTTCTTGGTCATTTTGGCGGCAACGCGCGAGCTTACGAAATCGACCACAGATTCATCATCATCTATCATCCCATCATGAAAATAAAAAATAACGAATGGCTCAAAAGGACTAGCATCCAGAGCCGTTAAAGACATTATAAAATAAAATAACAATGCAAAGTTCGTTAGTTAGTTGGCATCATATTTTTTTGTCTTTCTCGCTCGTAATGTTTTTACTATCCCTCTCTTTCGGTCTTCTTCTTGCATGTCGTACAATCTCTAGTCATATAACATATAACTCTGTGGTATGTATAATATAATTCGACAACAATGTTTTCGCTTGATGATTGACAAGAGATGAATTAGTGTGACAACAGTTATTGCGCTTAGTAGATAATTATAGACCATGTACCTTATTGAAATGGCACAATGTATTGAATTAGTGTTGTGACAATACGGTAAATTGTGTACGGTCGATATGAAACAAAGTTTGGAACAATGTAGGAAACAATGTATTTGCTCCTTGTGCCCGAACACGAGTACATATTACACCCCCGAGAAAACGCCAAAAATCGTCTAGCATGACGGTTTTCTCTTTTTGTCGCTTTGTCGAGCGTGTCATGCCAGCTACTGACATAGAGAGGACATAAATACAGCTTCAACTGAAGCTGATATCAGAGTCGCCGAATACCTGTCCAGTAAAAATATTATACAGGGTCCTTCTTTACATGCTGTCGGTTTTTTATGGGGATGATAAGACCATTAGACTAAACAACTTCTCTACGGAATCAAAACCGAAATCTAGAAAAAAAAACTAGCTGTTTCATGCATGTTCCGGCTGAGTAGGTTTACAGTCGCCTACTCAGCCGAAGAGTATGGGACAACAGAATTCTTTTTCGCTATGTCGATGTTGTTCCCAAGAGAAAGTTGCTAGTTTGATGGTCTGATATCTCCTCAAAAAACCGTCAGCATATTACGAAAGATTACTTACAAAAACAAAACACCATCGTAGAGCCACTGACACAAAACGAAGAATTATGTATTTTGTTCAACTGTTAATTTTAATATTATCTTTATTTTCAGATTCCTGAAACGAAGATGCCCATGACAAACAATAAACTTTACGAGTGTGGTTAAAGTGATGTGAAATTACACTAGTAAACCTATCCACTTTAACATTTGTTTAAAATATCAAAAACAAGATGAGTGTAATAGAGAATGAAATGAATGTGACTGCGAGTTATTCGATTCCAGTGGACCCTACGCTAATATTTGGACCTCAAAGAGACTCGCTTTTCATAGTGATACCTATAACAATTATGTACGCCTTAATATTTGTGACGGGTTTATTCGGTAACATATTTACTTGCATAGTTATAATTCGTAACAAAAGTATGCACACAGCTACGAACTATTATCTGTTTAGTCTAGCTATATCGGATTTGCTGCTATTAATCAGTGGTATGCCCCAAGAGATGTACTCGATTTGGTCGAAATGGCCTTACGTGTTTGGACATATGTTTTGTGTTATTCGAGGTCTTGCTGCGGAGACGTCAACTAATGCCAGCGTTCTGACGATCACGCTGTTCACGATAGAGAGGTACTTGGCGATATGTCACCCGTTCGTGTCACACAAGATGTCGAAGCTCTCGCGAGCAACCAAGCACGTCATCACTCTGTGGGTGGCTGCTTTAGGACTGGCGCTGCCACAGGCGCTACAATTCGGCATCAGGGACACCCGCGGCGTAATTATGTGCCTGCAAACAAGAGTCATCGTAGAACATTCGTTCGAAATATCAACATTTTTCTTCTTCTTGGCACCTATGGTACTTATATCTGTGCTGTACTCCTTGATCGGATTGAGACTGAAAACAGCTAATCTAAGTAGACAGATAAATGAGAAAGATTTATTAGAAAGCAATTTGAGAGCCACGCACAAAATACGGCGGAAACATAGCCAATCGACGAAGAGGGTCGTGAAGATGTTAGGTAAGCCAAAGTCTTTGTTTATTTCTGTTCATTTATTTATTTATTTTTTTATTTTATTGGTTCATCAACAGTTGTTACATCAATGCAAGCTTAAATACTTATTTAACAGATTTTATCTAACTAATAATAGATAAACACAGCATGCACACATAATATTAATTTGCAAAAGGATGCTTCGTTATAACTAGATCCCAATAGTCGGGGAAATCTACGGATTTTTGTATGGAGAAGGTTGCATTAATTGCACTTTTGGTGATAATTTGGACTATAGTAGATAAATACCTGAAAAACATAAATTCTCAATAATCCCCGATTTTTTATTGTGTATTATTGAATAATTAAGACATTTACAAAACATTAAATTTAGGTATGAACAAAAAATTGAAAACCGGTGATTTTGTACAGGATGGCTTCCTTCAATACGTTTTACTTATAACAATAATAATCCCCGGTTAATAACGTAAATTTGAGTAGATATTGAATATTTTCTAAGTCTTCAAAACTTATAACCTCTAAACCAAATTATTTACTATTTGATTGTACACATTAAATTTGCCTTGTGATAATTAATTGTCTCTTTTGCTAGTATGCTGGAAGAAATATCTTTCGAAATAAGCTTGCCCTTTGTACATTTATATCGATTTTATGGTATTTCTCAGGTTCCTGAGCCAATATAACCACGAAATCTCGACAAAAATGGTTTAAACTAACAGTAATATTATTTCAAACACAATTTACTAAGGTGTCTTTAATGCAATCTCAAACCTTATTTTTCCTAGACTACAAGTGTAACAATAATTTGACAAACATCAGAAACAAGAAACAAGTAGGTTAACAACCCACAAGAAATAGAATGAAAAATGAATTATTTAGTGATGCAACGAATACGAATACGAATATTCGTATTCGCCGAATAGCAGCCAATCACCGAATATTCGTATTCGGAGAATATCAGGAAGACATTCGTAATTAAATGTTTTCGCAAAACCCACTTAATTTTTGTCAGAAAGACATATATTATCCTACGCTGCCGCTGAATACATTTTTCCAGAAACAGTCAGCTTTCAAATTATCTACTGTGTCTCCAGAGATAATATTTTTCAACGGTTTCGAGGGTCAAAAAAGGGTTTTCTTTTGCCACCCATAAAAGTGTCTTTTAATCGGTCTTTTAGAAAGAAACAAAACATTGGTCAGGACTTTAGGAATTTTAGAGCATGTCCGACACGCTGACGATTTTGATTGTTTAAATAATATTTCGAATGATTAACGTGTCTTTTCAACATTTTTAAATTATTTTTCGATATTCGTATTTGTATTCGTATTCGCCGAATAGTAAAATCAATATTCGTATTCGTATTCTTATTCGTAAAAGTGGTATTCGTTGCATCACTAATTATTATTATAAAATAATACTAGTTATCTTAAGTAACTCGGACAGACCGACCTTCTGAGTTGGTGTTGTGAGTGTAGAAAAATGTCAAACGTGTCGCTATGCGCATTATATAGGGTCCTTCTTAATATGCTGACACTTTTTTAAGGGGATGATCAGACCATCAAACTGAACAAATTTCTCTATGGGACCAATGTCGATATCGCGAAAAAATCAGCTGTTTCATACTAAACTGAAATCTTACTCGACCCAATTGTATGGGACAGATGATTATTTTTTCGCGATTTCGACATTGGTCCCATAGAGAAAGTTGTTCAGTTTGATGGTCTGATCATCCCCTTAAAAAAGTGTCAGCATATTAAGTTGGACCCTGTATAGTCTGCAAAGTCTGGCAATAACGGAATTAAAACATTTAATAAGTAGAACTATGAAAAAGAGCGATGAGCAATCTACATGTAGTATTTTGATAATTGAAATATCTACATAAAGCAATTTCCATACAGCTAACCAATAATGAAATCAGTAGAAAATAAAAACGGTCAAGTGCGAGTCGGGCTACTCGCGCACCGAGAGTTCTGTAGCACACAACATAATTATTGTTTTCTCCGGGACCTTTAGCGCGAAACCGACTCACACTTGGCCGGTTTTTATTATTTGTTGTTATACTGTAGAGTTTGCTCTATAATCGCACCAAGTTTGACGCTTGTATGTTTTACCGTTTTTACGATAGAGCGAGAAGAAATTTTTTTTGATAAAAACTAGTTTCTGGTATGTGGACCCCCCTTAATTTTTTACTTTTTAGGGTTCCGTAGTCAACAAGGAACTCTTATATTTTTTCGCCTATCCTATGGTGTGGGCTATCGTTGAATAGGTCTTTTAAGAATATCGTGGGTGTGGGAAAACCATTTTTCGATTTAGGAATCCGTTAAGACATATTAAGCTTTAAAGTGATCATTTTTGTTAGAGTCAAATGTCAAGGATCGACGCGACGGACGGACAGACGGACAACGTAGCCTTAGTAATAGGGTCCCGTTTTCATCCTTTGGGTACGGAACCCTAAAAATTTTCTGTAAATTTTATGTAAAACACGTTTGTAAGTTAGACAGCTAAGCAAAAATGAAATCGTTTAGGTATTACTAATAAATAAAATACTCATTTCTTTATTTGCATTCGTGTCGAAGCTACGGTTTCCTTCGATCCAATTTCAGTCTGCGCAGCTGATTATTATACCTATAGGTACTTAGCAGGCACGATATAATGAATATTCCACAAACGTAATTGAAATTAGGTCCGATATACTTTCAAAGACACATTAATAAACATCTTTTCTATGTAGCTATTCCAGACATAGATATTACAGATAATAAAATTGTAAACACATTGAACAAATTGCACATCGAAGATATTTGCAAAAATATTAATTGGGGCCGTGGACGTGGGTTTTTGTCTTTTTGTTTGTACACACATCGCTTAAAAACGACTGAACTGATTTGGATGGGGTTTTCACACAGCTTAGTTTTGATTAACATATAGGCTTTATTTCACCGCAATCAGTTCATTCAATCAAAAGTTATGAGTCTTTAAAGTCAGTGATCTGGGCGTACGAAGACGCGGGCGCCGCTAGTTCCTTAATAAAGCTCTATTCACATTACGACGGGCGGGCGCGGACAGGTGCGGAGGGTGCAATGTAAAATAATACCTACTTCAATTCCGAAAGAGTTGACAGAAAGAACGCCCGTACGGGCCCCACGGGCGGAGGACGGAGCTTTCTCTGCAAACCCCTTCGGTATCTGTTGGAATATGTATTATTTTACATTGCACCCTCCGCGCCCATCCGCGACGCGACGGTACGCGCCCGCCCGTCGAAATGTGAATAGAGCTTGAGGATATATTGACGCCTTTAAAACTTTTATACTCATAAAACAGTTCCATGACTGACTGCCTGACTGACAGACAACCGCTGAAGATAAAAGGAGTCAATTTCTTTTAGGCCCACAAAGGGTAACGTTTATTGATGGTATGATAGGTACCTAAAAGCATAATTTAATTTAATGTAGTAATCGGACGAAAGATTAGGTAAAAATGCAACCGAATTATGAAATCAATATAAAATGCACCGTTTTGACTTTTTTTCTAAGATTCTTTTTTCCTGTTAAAACGACACATGTAATACAATGCGTGTATAGGAACGTCTTAGATTTTCATACGAAAATGAAAATAAAAACCGGCCAAGTGTATGTCGGGCCACGCGCAGTGTAGGGTTCCGTAGTTGCCCGTCTCAATATACGGACTTAGAAGGGAGCTTTTTGTTTTTTACTACGGTTTAATGGCTAATAAACTCTAAAAATACATTTTAGAAGTTGGTCGACTATTACTCGTTAACTTGTAAAGCCTACTTAGCGGTGATAGTTTTCCTTTTAACTTCGTTATAATTACACTACTGCCGGGAATGTTTTTACGTATCCAGAAACAACCGTTTAGCTGGCAGCGGACACTTGACTCTAACAAAAATGTTCTCTTTAAAGCTTAATATTTCGCTAACGGAACCGTAAATCGAAAAATAGTTTTCCCATACCCATAATATTTTTAAAAGACCTATCCAACGATACCCCACACCATGGGATAGCGAGAAAAAAATTTGCATCCCTACTTTTCGTGTAGGGGAGGTACCCTAAAAAAAATATATTTTTCAAGATCTTTTTTACCACTTTGTCGGCGTGATTAATATGTATACCCATGACAAATTACTGCTTTCTAGTACTAAGCGTCTCCGAGCTAAGCCGCGGACAGACGGACAGACACGGACATGGCGAAACTATAAGGGTTCCTTAACCCTAAAAACCAACATATTTTACCAAGGCAAGATGTGCGCCAACTGCGATTACGCGACACTCCGTTTAGATGAGGTATAGCTAATATTTCCACTATAATCTAGAGATTATGAGAAACAAATCGACATGAGCTCCATGACTATACGCCAACTACACACAAACATTTTTTGGTGGCCTATTTCCTATAGCTGGATGAATGGACTCCTTTAGAATACGGAGGATGTAGAGGTGCACTAGAAATGATTTTTCTGTTGGTTGTTGAAATTGTCCGACATCCACGCCGACGAAGTCGAGGGCAAAAGCTAGTTTTTTTTCCTCATTTTACGTTAAGTATTTTTTTCTACAATCGCTTAATTAGTATTGGTAGGTACTTAGTTTTTGTTGTTTTAAACGCAAATGTACATTGTCGGTTGTTAAATCAATTTTTTGTGCTATTATTCTATGAATATGTAACCTTTTGCCCTTAGTTAAGAACTGATGGTAGATACCTATAGGTAATAATATATTTTATAATACATACATTAGTTACCTTTGTTCTCCGACCACGCATCTCAAACTAGGCGTGACATACACAACACACTACACCATGTGTGTGTAAGTTATAGTAAGTATGGTGTCAAATACAATACAAGGTGTTACCAAAATACGAATCCGTTTTGACCATCAAACTGAACAACTTTCACTAAGGGACCAATATCGAAATCGCGAAAAAAAATCGGATGTTCCATACTAAACTACAAACAAAACTACTCTAGCTAAATAATGTATGGGACAGCAATTTTTTTCCACAATGGTGATACTAGTTCCATTAGTCTACATAGCCTGAGCTCGAAATTTCACACTCCAGGACTCAAATCGGTGTTGGTATGAGTTCAATAAACCTCCCTATGCTTATAATATCATAGGCTGGAGCGAGCTCGAAATTTTACAGTTTAAATCTCAAAACAGTGTCGGTCCGAGTTCCATTAGCCTACCTATGCTCATAATTTCATAGGCTAGACTGAAGCGAGCGATTGGTATTTTAAGGTAGGGCCTTGCCCCACGATGGATGGGATGTTCAGACCATCAAACTAAATAACTTTCTCAATGAGACGAACAAGGAAAACACGGGAAATAAATCAGATGTCTCATTTAGGTCGAGTAGGATTGTGTAGTTTTGTATCTTTTTTTTTCGCGATATCGATCATGGTGACATAAAGAAAGTTACCTATAGATTACATTAACATTGCATCGCTTAATTGATCAAGTAACTAATAGAGAAAATTGTTCAGTTTGATGGCCTGATCATCCCCTTTAAAAACTGTTAGCATGAAGGACCGTATACAGGGTGTAACAAAACACTCTATTAATATTTTAAGGGGTGTTTTAGACCATCAATCTTAAAGTTGTTCACTACAACGTGTTAATGAATAAGCGAAAAACCTCATACACCCCAACTGATTTATAACTAAGTAATTCTATTAAAACAATAATTTCATTATTTTGATGGTTAAAATTTAAAGTGCGAATAGCATTTTAAGTTTTGAGGCAATAATGATTTGTTATCATTTCAGCAATGAATGAAAGCGCTAGCGTGCTCATGTATACATTTTAAGAATCTTGTTTTGGTAGTAAGTAGAGTGAGTGTGCCTGTGCGGTGGGTTAAGATCGAGTTCAGAAAATTTTAAATTTTACAAACAAATTACTTAATATTTTGAAAAAAAATACCTTTGTTGAAAACATGATAATTCGATTCTGCTCTCGATTCTGAACAAACTACTTTCTAGTTTTGCCTTAATTCATTAACACGTTGTATATGGAGAGAACGTCGAAAAAATATTAAATTTATCTTCATGTTGGCTCCATAGTGAAAGTTGATCAGTATGATGGTCTAAACCACCCCTTAAAATATTAATAGAGTGTTTTGTTACATCCTGTATCAATCAGAAACAGCAGCCCGAGAAACAAAACAGTTATTAAATGGCTCTTTTCTTTTATAAGCTTTCCTCAGAAGCCGTTCGATGCCATTGTTAAGATCGACATACGACTACTGTCGCCTCCTACATTTGAAGTAAAAGTTTTATACACGGAGGAAAGAAAGAAGCGGAGTTGTCGCAAGGCAATTAGGTCTGTCGCCATTATATTAGGTCATAGTAAGCGTGCCTATGATGCTCAGTTTGAAGCGGACCGCCATTTTTATAGCTGAGAGGGGTTTCGTCAATAAAATGCATCTAAAACGGTGAAATGTTCTGTTCTTGGATTCGGTTTTAGGGACCGAAACTGCGAACCCGTCTTGTCCCCCGTCCGTACCTGCATTTTGGCGATACTTAGATAAAAACATTGCTTTGCGCCACCTCAACTCCTTTCCTTTCTGTCTTCCATGGTTGTAACCAATAGTAACCATTATAAAAACGTAATTTGGTAGTGCTAAGGGCATAGACCCAGGATTTTCGATGGGTAAACAAACTGCCAACTCGCAGTCTACTGAAATACTTGTACTACCGGATCATCAGCTTTTACACGTCCCACTGGAAGGCACAGGCTTACCCTCAAGGTGGGCAACACGTACAAATGTCCCCTTAATTCCATCACACGTGCCCAATGTGGTTTGGTGGACTACTATACGGATAAGAATTTCTTCTTCAGCGTAGGAAGGTTTCCTTACGATGTTTTCCTTCACCATTTGAGAGCAGTCTCCAAAATATTACCATTTTTTAAAAATTCACAACTTGTTTTACGGAGAAAAATATCTAGGGTAGTCAAAGTATGTCAATGCTACTAGTATAATACTAGTTAGTAAGTAGATTACAAAATACAAAAATACAAAATACGTTTATTTTTAAATTCATAGTGTTAACAATAACATTTCGGCGCTTCCTTTTAAATATCTAAAAGACATTTGTTCCAGAAGGCTCCGCTCTTCCATATCTATAAGTGTATACATTAAAAACTAACTAAAATTAAAAAGTTTAACAAAGGTTTTGAAATAGTTTTCTTATCCAATAAACAGAGTTTAAACTTCTAGCAAAAAATATTAAATTTTAAAGAGAAAAGTGTCTAAGTAAAGCAAACCTAAAACTAAAGTTTCACAAGTAGGTATTAGGAAAATGCATGCGTAGAAGTGTGTGTGTGTGTGTGTGTTGAGTGTGGATGGTTATGTTTCTTGTTATTGGTTGCAAGTGTATAAGTTGGTAAATGAGTGTGCAGAGGATTGAAATATCGTTGATATTACGAGATTAGTTAATTAATATAATGAGCAATTGAGTGTGCAGGTGTGTCAATAACTTTTAGATTGCGATGATGTTTTGTTTATTTTAGTAGATGTTTAGATTAAACTAAAAGTCTTATAAAGACTGAATAGTTGTCACATTATAAATGGAATCCGAGATCAAAAATGTTAACAAAAGAGACGTCACTTCAAAAAAAACCTAAAAATTTTGTTTTATTTGAAATTATGATTAGTTTATTTACGAAAACTTGAAAATTTGTTTGCGAATTTCCTAAAGGTTTCATAGGGAAAGTTGTTCTGTATCATGGGTACAATCACCCCTTAACTTTGACTAATTATTATAAGGACTAGCCTTGCGGTAGAATTTCCCCTCTGTCACGGTATAAGCACAATTTATCTTGTGCATTTACATTAAATTTTACACCTTATCACTAAACGAGACAGCCTATAATTGCGAAATAATAACTTCGAACTTAGAAAGTTTCGGGTTCACACGAGACTATTTTTCATGATTTTTAACATTCAAAATTAGAATCTTAAGTTATGGGGAATAAAATACAAAGTTGCGGATCTCATGTTACCTCGCCCCCCGCAAAAAGTGGCAGAAATGTTTGTTAGTAGAATTACACGCGTAACCAGTCCACATATAAATAGTCAAAGCCCCTTAAAGTAATGCAACTGTTTACATATTTTCAATACAACTTGGAAGTTGAATCAAATCTTTTAGGTAAAAATGTCCCGTTATCTCAGTATGAAACGAAACGAGCGCCTTTGTCTAAAATGATATACATATGTAGATATCTTTACTACTTATTTCCTATAATCTTTTTATTCTGCCTCGTGAGAAGAAAAAGGTTGTTTAAAGTCTTGCATTTAAGCTTTATTTTTTACCCGACTACGCCAGAAGGAGGGTTATGTTTGTAGAGTTATAGTTGAGCGTTATAGTTGAGCGTATGTGTGTATGTCTATTTCTTTGGCACGGCCTACAGCCTAAACGGCTTGATGGATTTTAACGTATTAGGTGTCATTAGATTCGTAAAAATTGTGAAAGTGACATAGGCTATATTATTTTAATATGGCGTCTGCGAAATAAAAAAGAGGGAGGGAATACACATTTTTAGTTTCAAATTACAATATGGGTATCAAATGAAAGCTTGTAATGAGACGATTCGAAAAATATATATATTTTACTACTTTTATGATACCGTTTCGACACAAGACTAAAAAATATGAAATAAACTAATTTATTAAGATAAAAAAAACCCGACTGCATAAAACCTTTTAACTGAAAAGAGAGAAACAAGCTCTACAATCACTAATCAGCTATAACAGCTTATTTCGAGCTAATATAATTTGAATGTTATTAGGTGAGTATTGCAGGCAGGTCTAAACCAATAACCAACCAAAAATCTTCTTTGTAATAACATTCAAATTATATTAGCTCGTAATTCGAGCTAATATAATTTGAATGTTATTACAGCTATTATAGCTGATTAGTGATTATATAGCTTGTTTTTCTCTTTTCAGTTAATAGGTTTTTTATGCAGTCGGTTTTTTTTTATCTTAGTAATTTATTAATATAAGATAATCAGCGAAGTGCAACACGCTAATTTTAGTTTTCCTTGTATTTATTTACAGTTGCAGTGGTGATCGCATTCTTCATATGCTGGGCTCCGTTCCACGCCCAAAGGCTGGTAGCCATCTACGGCACGGGGGAGAACCACCTGGCCAGGTCTCCAGTCCTTCTCTTCGTATACTCAACCCTCACATACATCTCCGGAGTTTTCTACTACATGTCTACATGTATCAACCCTATTTTCTACCACATAATGTCGAACAAATTTCGAGAAGCTTTCAAGGTGATTATTTGGAATAATTTGTCTATTTTGAGCGACGATAATATTGATTCAACGATGAAATAGTGTCAACAGCTGGCGAAACGATCGATGACGTATATAAAGGTATAACAAAATTAGCTATCTGCTATATATAGCTAGGGGATGTTCAGACTATCAAATAGAACAGTATGCGTAGGGGACCGCTATGAATTGGTCATTGATTTTTTATTCGACAATCACTTGCGGTCCCCGACACATTAATTGACCTTAAATATCTTAAAGAGAGTTAAAAAGTAAAACAAACATTTGTTTACATCAAAAATAATAGGTGACCTAATTATTTTTCACATTTTAAATGTCTGTTTTTAGCGTTAGGAGTTTTTTAAATTTGTAATTTAATGTTATTTCTTATTTTTAATGTTACTTTCAAACTGCTGAACCGATTTTAATGAAACAAAGCTAAGCAAAAATTAGCTTTATGTTAAAAAAAAACGCATCGAAATCGGTCCACAGTCTAGTAGTCTAGTATGTCTGTCTGTCGGACAGACCGACACACAGACATAGGCGTCAAACTTATTAACACCCCTCTTTTGGTGTCGGGGGTTAAAAACAAGATAAATGTTTTAAAATACATGAAAATACGTCATCTTTGTGACGATTTTCTATCGAGTGAATTCCAATCGTGTATTAAATTTATGATTTCACTAGATAAACTATCCAAGAATACTGAAGTATAACTTTGGTATCGGTAAATTCTGCATGAATAAACAAATATGAATATGAATTGTATAAATCTAGTCGAGAAATAAAAGATGCCTCCAAGGTATTTCGTCCTACTAACGTCGTAAGCGTCTTAAAGGCGGAAAAGTCACTCACTAATTGATTTTACCAATTCACTCATTCATTCAATTACTAATTAAACCATTCGGTCGTTGTTACTAACATGTTTAGGCTCAGCAGGTCTTAGCTTGCATCGATCTTGTAGTTATTATATTATTATATTACAGAATATTGTGAGTTTGTTTTTTTAAATAGTTCAAAAAAGAAAATAGGAGGACGTGAAAACACTACTTGGATGCAAAAAAGGTTGGAAAACCCTGGTTTAGGTACTCCTGAGACCAAATTATTTTTTCCGACTAACACGACTTCTGTTTTTTTCGGAGCTGAGCTGTGTTTTTTCGGAGCCGGATTGGACGCAGTGAAAAAACCCCACGTCACTTTTCACGACGGGCGCCCTCGTCAAAATACGTGTGAAATATTATGGTGATGTGAATGACACTAATATTGTGAATGACACTAATATTGTAAAATAACACTAATATGGTGAAATGAAACTAAAGTTAAAACAGCTTTATGAAAAGGTGAAAACTTTTAATGAACAATTTAGAAACCGTAGACCTAGGCCTCGTATGCCACCCCCGAGAAAACGATAATAATCGAGATCCTCCATCTTTGCTATTTTACAGCATAGCATTAGCATATGCTCACGACTATATTCCCCGAGGGGGTAGTCAGAGACATTCTGAAACCTCAGAACATCCACGATTCACTAGTACCGAAACTCTGTCCAGTGTGACGGGGAGTGAGCCCGTCGCCACTTATAATGGGTAGTGGGTTCAATACATGCCTTGAAATTGAAGCATGCAGGTTTCCTCACGATGTTTTCCTTCACCGAAAAGCCAGTGGTGTTACAAATCGCACATAAATTGTTATTTTTACGTAGGCCAAAAAGAAGGTTGCATACTATCCGTGTTGATAAGCTACTCTCGTGGGGCAAAAACCCCACATAGATTTTTGAGTAATATTTGCTCATAATTACAGCTGAAAATCGAGCTTCGCATAAACAGGATGTTGCAAAGGGAATGAGAATTCTTAAAGTTGAACTTCGTTTCTGACCGTTGAAAAACTCCACCAAATCCGACGAGCAAATCTTTTAAATACTGTTGTGGCTAGAGAGTTCAGTGAGAGTCTTTTCTTCTTGCGTAATTCTGGTATGGCTTGAGCATGGAAAGTATCTTAGTTCCACTCAAATTCGACATTATCATCCTCTTTCTCCCCCGTTGGCCTAAAATTGGCAAGAAACAACTTCTCATAGAACAAGACAACTGGTGAGAGAAAAAAAAAGAGCAAAGAGATAACTGCCTCCGTGGTCTAATGGTTAAGAGCATTGGGCTCTTGACATGGAGGTCGTGGGTTCGATTCCCACGGGGGACACCTAGTGATATGTCACTTTGTGCGTTTTCCCCCAGTTGGTTAGGACATAGCAGGCCGAATCACCTGATTGTCTGAAAGAAAGATGATTCCGTGCTTTAGATGGCACGTTAAGCCGTTGGTCCCGGCTACTATCTCTCGTGGTAGAAGTCGTTACATAAAAACCACGTTAGAGGCCGTAAGGCGGTCTGAAAAAACTCTGACACCAGGATAAGAAGAAGATAGCACAAGAAATAATCTCCAAATCGTTAATTTGTAGGTAACTAGTTTTACCCTAAAAATTTAGTTTTTTTTTTTTTATATTACAAACATATTTTCAGTTGGAGCATCGACCTTTATGTAGATCATGGGAAAACATTTTATTCCACTGCAAACTTTTTGCCCTTCAGGATTAAGTTTGTACGGAACCCTAAGAGCGCGAGTCCTGCATTACATACTCGGAATTGTCCGGTTTTTTAAGTACTCATGTTAACGATATAACTTCGGTATTTTTTGACCGATTTGGATTATTTATATTGTGAATAGGTTCCATTTTAATTTGGTTAAAGATCTGGGGACGTGCTTTGGAGATAGACAATGGAACTCCCCAAAAGTTTATAGAAAATCATCGGTCATAGAAGAATGTTGCTTCTCTACAAAAACATTTGCATTTTTTCCTATTTCTATTCGTCGCTTTGGAGTTTTTCCTGTTGAACTTAGATAAAGAGTGAAAATAGGATTATGCTCGATTACATCAATGCTATGAAGGGTGTCTTTGTGTGGAAGATATTAAGGGTTTTCAGTAACTATTCTTATGCCGATATTTCGTTCGGCTGGAAAAAGTGTAAGGCAAAAACGCCAATGCGTACCTACGTGTTGCTAAGGTTATTTTGTAGTCCATTATGGTTTACAGATTTCGGTACTTTTTAAGTTAAATCAGTTCACCCACTATTACGCTTAACCTTAAGCTTAGGGTAAGGGCACAGAATAGGTAATAGTTTATAGTTCTACATACAGAACGGCCACTCCCCGCTCCCCTCTGACTTCAGATACCCCACACTTTCTGGGAAACTTGAGGGAAGCCGAGCAAGGGAATGCAGTCAGGCGCGCGAAACCGTTGGATTTGACGACATAAAATTGTGTCTTTTCAGTGAATAAAAAAACGTTGAAAAATTACGCTTAATTAACATTTTCAATAATTCTTTAGCTCAAATTCTATTTTTAATAATAGAACGAACAATTAAAAGTATTGAAATGTCGATGATGTTAAATGCAAAGCCAGCACGGCTTTCAACCCTACACGCAATGTCATGAACGGTTTGCACGAAGTGCGCAGACGCCATTTCGAAATTAAAAAAGGTTCTTTAGAGTGCCGGACCTGTGGTAAGGGCACATATTATTTAATAGTTACTATGGTTAGGGCACAAAGCGACAAAATGACAAAACCGTCATGCGTGCTCGCTTTCGCATACCTACGCAAAGTCACGTCTCGTTTTTCTAAAAACTATTTTTCCCCATAGGATTTCCCACTTACGTCAATCGGGTTAGCAATTAACTCCAGGTTAAGTTGGTACTCCATTTATAGTAGTGTAGGAAAAACGTCATTTAGCTATAGGTCTACCAGAATCTCATGACACAATAAAAAATCAAAAATAGAGATTTTCACATGGTAGTGTCAAACTGTCATCTGTCTAGTCAAAGTAGGCCCTCTACAAACTGCGACTTTTTGCAGCGATACAAACGCGCGTTTGCCAATTGCGTGACAGCATCGCTACACTAGCAATTAACAAGCGTTTGTATCGATTCAAACGCGTGATTGTAGCGATGCACACGCACGTTTGTATTAATGCACACGCGCGTGAGCATTGCGACAAAGGCTGTCGATGAATAACTGATAAAATATTACGAACGTTTTGCGTCGTGGCTGTACCGCGTTTGTATCGATGCTGTATCGCGTTGGCATCGATGCTGCTTCGCGACTGAATCGATGCAGAAGCGCTGCAAAAAGTCGCAGTGTATAAAGGGCCATAATCCAATTACCCCAGTGTTGCTTACTCTAAAATTTGATTTCCAAGATTCTGGTACACCTATATTTAACCCAGAGTTAATAGCTTACCCAGGTTGATGCAAGTAGACCTTAGGTTGTGAACATAGAACTATCTTGCAAAAGCAAAGTACTGGTATCCAGCCAGATACTTCTTTCTGTGAGTGAATTACCTCTGTCAAAATGTTAATAAGCACTTGTTTACAGACCACGATGATGCAGTGCTGCTGCCGGCGGAAGGAACGGCGTCCCGTCCAACGATGCTCGTACACGGCTATAGCGTTCGCGAGGCATCCCAACTCTATTGGAACTCATTCCGGTTAGTCATCAATATCATATCAGCCGATAGACGTCCACTGCTGGACATAGGCCTACCCTAAGAATCGCAACAACGACCTCTACCCACGCTGCGCTTTCCGGTACGCGGTCGCCACTAGAGAACGCTTTGGCCCCATCAGCCATCGGTTCTGCAAGCAATGTGCCCCACCCATTGCCACTTTAAGTTAAGCAATTCTTTGGGATATGTCGGCTGCTCTGGTTCTTCTGCGAATCTCTTCATTTCTGATTCGGTCTCGCAGGGAAACTCCGATCATTGCCCTTTGGGTGACTTTTCAACCTTTTTTATGAAGCCTTGAGTGAGCGACCACGTATTCCTGTTAGTCTCTACACTTTATTTCTGATACTGCTGTTTTGCTTGAACTTCTGCAATAAGGTTCAGAAGTTCAAACGCCAACTCAATTATCCAGTCATTTAAAGTTCTTTATTACAGTTGCCGTTCAATAAACTCGTTATCGTCTTTAAGTAGTGCCGGGCTAAGACCCTTATAGACGCCATCTCAACGAGCGATAATATTATCGCAGCGATGTTCTTCACCGCGCGGCGATTTCAACGCGGCTACACGCTCGCACACTTCGTATTAATTCGGTTGCAATTTTGTGGTTCGGCGAGAGTATCGCTGCAACAATATCGCTCGTGGAGATTTCACCTTAGAAGATTAAGTTGTGAGGCTCCCTTATTCTTTTTTTGGAAAAACCTAGTAATGTTATACAGAGTGCAAGGAAAAGTATCATTAACCTTTAAACCACATACTTTACCTATTTAACAGATCAATTTTTACGATGATAGCACACCTGTCAGAACAAAAAAACAGCTGTCTCATACATTTGAATCGTGTAGCTATTGCAGTTAGTGAGGAAAAGCAGTTTTTTTAATTTTTTTATGAAGAACGAAACCTCTTAGTAGTATCCTACTCAACTATTAGATGCTCTAGAAACGAGGCCTACAAAGAATTATGGGGCCCATAGACAGTCCGTATCATAACGGTACTTTGGACCCTTGGATGTGCAAACAAACTGAGTACAAATAAATCTCCAAATCGAGTAGTAAATTTTATTAAAATGTTAACACTTCACTGAATTCAACATTTTTCACAGGCAATTCACACAAGATCGAGACTTCGAACAAAAATAGGAGGAACGTGCTCGAGAGTGGAGATAAAATGACTACAACTACTAGTCAATGGAGATCGTGCGATCTCTGCGTGAACCGAAACACAATAACTGGACAAAGGTTTAAATTACACAGCTGCAACCACAAACATTCATTAGAAATACCAAAAAGTCCAAGCAATGGAGTCCCAGAAAGAGATCGTAAGGAGAGAAAGGCGATCACAGAAACGACTATGATTACAGAAAAGCCTAAGTTTTGTGGAACAGTATGTTGGTCTAAGCAGGAGTCTCCAAATGAAACATTTACTCCACCTACTCCAGACCCAGTTGTTAGCAACAGTTCAGATGAAAATAGGACCGAATATTACCCTGATGACCCAGAGAAGTATATTAAAGAAATAAAGTTAAGAATAATGCTACGGGAAAAGACTATAGATAATTATGTTGTTAATAGATGTTAAATAGGTACAAATTTTTATTTTGCCTGACGGTATTTACATTTTGTTCTTCATCGTCGAAGTAAAGTGAAGTGTAGTTGTTATTGATCATGCAGGGTACACACAAATTATAGGTGGTCAGTACATGAGTAGAGGATCTCCTAAATCAGTCATTAACAATAAATAGCACAGATAAACGTAGTTATTATTAGGTAAAGGTAGACTACGCCCTCGGGTTATACAGTCGTGAGCATACGCTTGTTCACCCTATATAAGACTCCCATGTTTATATTTCATAGATATTTTTCAAAAAAGGACCAACTGACTCCAAATCTGATCTGCTGAAAGACATTTCTTCAGAAATGGGAATAGTGGTGAAACATTATGTTATTGGACTACATTTCATAAGAAAAAATCTGTTGTTCAATTATAAAGATATAAGTAGGTACTTGTTTGTAGATAATGTTTGTAATTGGCTGTAGATGTTTGTATCAGATTAAAAAATAATTAAAAATATGTACACTTTGTACAAACTTATAATCCATTCGCTAATAAAAACTTGTACATTAACAGAAAAGGAACAAAAATTATCAAATGCTAATCTGTTATAGTACTGTAGCCACGGGACTTTTTAATTACCAAAAAGATTACCGATTGCCGTTTATATATTGTTGTAAGGTAGGAAATTACTAATATAAAAACCTAAGTCTTACAGATCACAACCCGCCGTAAGAAAAAAAAAAAGTCAGAAGTTTTTTAATTTCGAGGTTACCGTTGTATTCTATATGTTACATACGGAGAGACGGAATACGGAGACTGTCTAAAGTTGCCATAAAAAGCTATAAGACCGATCAAAATTGACCTTTTCATCTGGTAGGTTTTTTTTCTTACGGCGGGTTGTGATCTGTAAGACTTAGGTTTTTCTATTAGTAATTTTGTACCTTACAACAATATCAAAACGGCAATCGGTAATATTTTTAGTAATTAAAAAGTCCCGTGGCTACAGTGCTATTATTTCTGTAAAACGATCTATAAAAAGATTTGCTATTATTTAACTATACATAATACAATTTCTAGTTTTAAATGTAACTGTTGGAGCTTATAATATAACTATTAATAAAAACAGAGTTTAACTCAACTCATAATGGGTATTAGGTAGGTCGATCCTAAGTGAAGTCTGTCAGTACATTTTGTATGAAAAACCCTATGTGTACCTAGGTACCGACTTAATATTTAGAATTTATAATATTGTTATAATAATACGTGTTGAATTAGTTATACAAGGTCGTTTAAGGTTGTTTACTTGTTTAAGGGGATGATCCGACCGTCAAACTGAACAACTTTCCCTATGGCACCAACTTCGAAATCACGAAATAAAAATCAGCTGTTCCATACAAAACAGCAAACCTACTCGAGCCAAATGTATGGAACATTTTTTTTGTTGCGATTTCGATGTTGGTCCCATAGAGAAAGTTTTTCAGTTTGACGGTCGGATCATCCCCTTAAACAAGTGTCAGCATTTTAAGAAGGACCCAATATTAGTGAATTAGACAGTTGACGAAGATACGTACGGGTATGTAATTGTGGTAATATAAAAAAAAAAATTACATTCTTATCTACATTCTAATGTTAATATACCATAAACTCATGATGTTCAGTGTTTACAGATTAAACCTTAAGACAATTAAGACTTTTATTTCCTCCTCGGTCATGAAAAGTTAACCCCCTCTACAATAAATTGTATAATGTATCTGGTACCCAAGAATCTTCTTCTATCGAGTCGACGGCATGTCACTCTAAATCTTTCCTTTCTTATAGTAGGCACCGAGCGAGTCAAGTGCTGCACCAAGGTTTGCCTCAATTTCCTCAAAAGATGTGGCTTGAGATGTCAAGGCCAGGTCGTCAGCGTACAAAAAGTGGGATGTATTTGGAATAGACGGCTGGTCGTTGGTGTAATTATTGAACAGAAGCGGGGCCAGGACACTGCCCTGTGGCAGACCGTTCTTCTGAGAGCGCCAGCGACTTTTTTCCGGGCCAAGATGAACTTGGAATCGGCGATTGTGGAGCATTTCTCTGAGGCCTTGGACGAATTAAACCTAAGAATGATAAATAAATACAAAAATAAACAAAATTAGACCTTAGACTTCTTTCCTTAATAATAAATAGACTTAGAGAAGTTAAAAAAAAATCTAGTCTTGTAGCTTTGAAAATTGTTACGTTTATGAAATATTTTGACGAAATTAGGACTGAATTAGTAGGAAATATTAATTGGATTTGCACAGGACGAATGAAAGAGTAATTTCTTCGGTATTTAAAGTTTTATTTTTCGCAAATTTAAATCTTTTAAAGCGTTAATTAGCCATTCACTCAACCTCCTCATGTTCTATACAGGGTGTAAGGAAAAGTATCATTAACCTTTAAACCACATACTCTACCCATCAAACTGATCAACTTTTACTATAGGAGCAAATATGTCAAAAAAAAATCTACTGTTCCATTTTTTTTTTATTAAATCAGCCCACATCAACCCACTACTGGGCATAGGCCTCCCTTTTATTGCGGCATTCTTCACGGTCGTGTGCTAATCTGATGCAATGCGAACTCGTCACTCTCACAATGTCATCAGACCAACCTGCTGGTGATCTGCCTACTGACCTCTCTTGGCCACCACTCTGATATTGCCTTGGTCCACTGGCCGTCTTCCCGTCTACCCAAGTGTCCTGCCCATCTCCACTTCAACTTTTTTATCCGCTTACCCAAGGTCTTCGACCTTGGTTCTTCGTCGAATTTCGACGTTAGATACTTGGTCCACTAGTGATATACCTAGCATGGTACTCTCCATTGCTGTCTGTGCTACTTTTATTTGGTGTATGTTTTGTTCCATACTAAACTGAATACCTTCTTAATATGCTGACACTTTTTTAAGGGGATGATCATACCATCAAACTAAACAACTTTCTCTATGAGACCAACTATTAAGAAGGACCCTATATGACTCAAATGTATGAGACAGCAGATTTTTTTTATTCTCACAGATTTGCTTCAATTCAATTCAATATAATTTTATGCAATATAGGAGCTTACAGCACACTTATCAAACGTCAAATCTTTTTTAAAGCTACCACCGCGTCGGAACGTGTTGTCGCTGTAGAGAAGATGCGGCCAGAAACTCTACAACATAACACGACTTAATAACTATTACAATATAAATTCTTAAGCTAAAGTTATGTATACAATAATACATAGTCTATTTAATAAAATAATTGATACTATACAGTAAAGTAAATAAACTATAAGCTAGTGACCTCAGACCCAAGCATTTTGATCATTTAAATAATCATCCAGTTTATAATTTGCTTTCTTACAGAGGACTTTTTTGATTTGAGTTTTAAACATGTTTTCGGAAAGATTCAAAATGGTCTCGGGGATTTTATTATAACAACGTATACAGTGACCCATGAAAGACGTGTTGACCCTACTAAGCCGAAAGTGTGGAGATATCAGTTTATTTTTGTTTCGAGTGTTGTAATTATGGACATCACAATTTTTTGGAAACAACGACAAATTTTTTCTTACATATAAAATGTTTTCATAAATAAACTGTCCATAAACTGTTAAAATATTAATTTCCTTAAAAAGGTCGCGAAGCGAATCACGACAGCGCAGACCAATAGCTCGAATTGCCCGTTTCTGTAGGATAAAGATTGTCTCAATGTCTGCAGCACGACCCCATAGTAAAAGTTGTTCAGTTTGATGGGTAGAGTATGTGATTTAAAGGTTGATAATTACTTTTCCATACACCCTGTATTATCACGTCGTTCCAAGATGAAACTCTTTAAAATAATAATGAAGGACCTACTCCTAAAACACGCTTCAAATCCGGCCGTTTTCATTCCACATTTCCATGATCCGTACTCAAAATATCTGTTAAAAACGTTTTTAACGTTAGTCAAGAGTTGATTACAAATTCCGTAAACGGGTCTGAACTAGGCCATTTCATCCGTAAGAAGACATGTCCAATTGTCCATCTCAAGCGGTCCGGATAGCGAAACAATTTTCCTTATTATCGTCAGTGAAGCGAACAATGGAACAAGTAGACTATACTCTAAGTTATCTTATAACTGCTATATAATGTGCGTACATTGGAACAATAAGGGTCGGTTCAGATGCACCACAACCACGCAAAAGCGACACAGATACGGGCGAGCACGAATATGTATGAAAACCGCATAGTTTTATTAGAACGTACATACAACAATCACCATCATCGACGACGTGTGGAAGATGCAGATGACATCACAGCGACCCTCGTACGCGTGTCAAATTAATCTCAACTAGGTATATCTCCCATCTACATGTCTACTACAGTCATCATCTCAGCCGATGGACGTCCACTGCTGGACATAGGCCTCCCCCGCAGGACCTGTCGTTACGGACGTAACGACCGGTCCTGCGCTGCCCTTATCCAACTGGTTCCCGCTGCCTTCACCAGGTCGTCGGTCAACTTGTGGAGTGCCTACCCACGCTGTGCTTTCCGGTACACGGTCACCACTCGAGAACCTTTCGGCCCCATCGGCCATCGGTCTGCGAGCAACACGACCAGGTAAATCAGTCTGGTCGTCAATCTTCGTTTGCGCAGACCAGAAGTACTATTTTTGAATCAACAAATTTTCCAAATCATGATCGAATGATGCACGTAATCTCCAATTTTGTCATTTTCTGCTGCTGATTTGAATGTGTGACTTTCAAAAATCGCGCTCCAGACTAGAGTCCAAGTCAACACTCGAAATAATTTAGAAAGTAAGTAATTAAAAATCAATCATGCGCGGTAGTCAAATGGTGCAAAATCGGGTGCTAATAAAGCAGACGCTTCGACGACGACAAGCGCGCGAATGCTAATACGAGTGTCTTAGTATATATAGGTAGTACTCTGTGCAAATATCATTTCGCGCTAACTGCTCAGGAACATCGGTAAGACGAATCAACATGGGTACCTACCTGTTTTGTGGTTGCCACAACACGGCACAACGCAACTACGGCAATATACAGGGTGTAAGTGACAGCCTAGCAAATACTAAAACGGTGGACTCAAACCATCAAACTGAACAACTTTCACTATAGAACCTACATCAGGAAACGCGAAAAAAAAATTTGCTGTCCCATACATTTGAGTCGGGTAGGTACAGTAGCTTTGTATGGGACAGCTGATTTTTTTTCGAAGAGCTTGGTGTTGCACCTTTAGCCCTGCACGTCTAGCATGATTACTCTACTTGCAAGTAGGTTTGCAGTTTTGTATGAAAGAGCAGATTTTTTTTTTCGCGATTTCCATGTTGGTGCCATAGAGAAAGTTGTTCAGTTTGACGGTCTGATCACCCCCTTAAAAAGTGTCAGCATATTAAGAAGGACCCTGTATACAAGCAAACTACTTACTGACTCACAGTACTACTACTTGTAGTACGTATAATATCTGGAAACAGGGACTCAACAGTAAATGCAATGAGGATCATTCAGACATCGAAATATTGAACATCCAAGTACTAAGGCGGATGGAGTATAAAAATTTAAGTATATTACTTTTTGAATGACTCAAATCCATCAAAAAATAACAAAGAAAAGTTTAAACTCAAAAGCTGATTTAAAACGCGCGCGGCGCTATTGTGACGTCACACGATCTGACTGGGCGGCCAGTTGGCCGGGCGGCTAGTAGTCGGGGAAATCTGCGGATTTTTGTATGGAGTAGGTTGCATTAATTGCACTTTTGGTGAAAATTTTGAATATAGTAGATACATACCTGAAAAACATAAATTCTCAATAATTCCCGATTTTTTATTTATTGAATAATTAAGACATTTACAAAACATTAAATTTAGGTATGAACAAAAAATGGAAAACTGGTGATTTTGTACAGGACGGCTTCGTTCAATACGTTTTACTTATAACAATAATAATCCTCGGTTAATATCGTAAATTTGTGTAGATATTTAATATTTTGTAAGTCTTAAAAAATTTGCCTTTTGATAATTAACTGTCTCTATTGCGGTTATGCTGGTAGAAATATTTTTAGAAATAGGCTTGCCATTTGTACATTAATATCGATTTTAAGGTATTTATCAGGTTCCTGAGCCTATATAGCCACGAAATCTCGACAAAAGTGTTATAAACTAACAGTAATATTATTTCAAACACAATTTACTAAAGTGTTTTTAATGCAATCTCAAACCTTATTTTTCCTAGACTATAGCGGCTCTCGCGTACATTCACTTTGTTTCGTTGCGATAAGTTTGTTTATAGACTGAATTTTTGTGTTTTTCATTTATTTTAAAGTGTGCAATGAGGTCCATTATTAATTTTGGAGAACAGTAATATTTTAAAGTATGGAAATCGGTTATGTTAAAGCGCAATCATTCATTTGGCAGTGAAATACGAAAACCGTTTTGAGATTGTTGGATGCTTATCATGATAAATATTTTGAAAAATTCAAAAAATATATCATGATTCAAGAAGAATAGATATTCAAGAAATCCTTATTCTGGTTCAGAATTCCGGAATCCCGTATATTTGTAGCAAAAAGGCAAGTAAATACCTACAGCAATACTAATTGCAAAAATTAGCAGTTTAATTGTGACCAAGTCAAAAAGTGATCAACGATTTCGTAAGTCGACCTTATAGTCTAGGAAAAATAAGGTTCGAGATTGCATTAAAGACACTTTAGTAAACTGTGTTTGAACTAATATTACTGTTAGTTTATAACACTTTTGTCGAGATTTCGTGGTTATATAGGCTCAGGAACCTGAGAAATATCTTAAAATCGATATTAATGTACAAATGGCAAGCTTATTTCTAACTATATTTCTACCAGCATACCAGCAATAGAGACAGTTAATTATCAAAAGGCAAATTTAATGTGTAAAAACAAACAATAAATAATTTAGTTTTGAGGTTTTAATTTGTTAAGATTTACTAAATATTAAATATCTACACAAATTTACGATATTAACCGAGGATTATTATTGTTATAAGTAAAACGTATTGAACGAAGCCGTCCTGTACAAAATCACCATTTTTCCATTTTCTGTTCATACATAAATTTAATGTTTTGAAAATGTCTTAATTATTCAATAATACAACATAAAAAATCGGGTATTATTGAGAAGGTGTGTATGTACTATTTTCACCAAAAGTGCATTTAATGCAACCTACTCCATGCAAAAATCCCTAGATTTCCCCGACTATTACTACGCCTTATATTATGAACAAAGTGGAGTGCAATAAATTAATTCTGACATCAGTGTTTACTCAGATCTATCATAAATTATAGCTTAAGCGAGTGATTATGAAGTATGGATGAGCATACTAGTAAACAAGGTGTGTAAACAAATCATAAGGCAGGCACTACACTAACGCCGAGAACTGTCGAGAAAGGCCGAGAAAGAGAGCTCTGTAAGGTTATTATTATTATCTATTCGGTGACGAGATATATGTTTAGACGACTTATATACCCGCCTCGCCTTAGCATTTCCCCTCTGCCAAAGTGCCAACTGCCATCAAAAAATCGTATGCATTTACAAACAATTTTATACTTTATCACTAAACGCGTTAGCCTATAATTGCGGAACAATAATTTCGAACTTATCACGTTTGGGGTTCACTTCACAAAGTTAGTGCACACACGATGCACGATTGCAAACCTACTCGAGCCAAATGTATGGGACAGCTGTTTTTTTTTGCGATTTCAATGTTGGTCCTATAGAGAAAGTTGTTCAGTACCATGGTCTGGTCATCCCCTTAAAAAAGTGTCAGCATATTAAGAAGGACCCTGTAAGGCATTGATGGACTTACGTATGTGTGTCTCGGCTTCGCCTCAGCCCACATTTACACGTTCGTCCATCACTGCCTCTTTTGCTTTCCTCTGCTGTAATGTACTATTTCATACAAAACTACAATTTATTGAGAATGATTTTTGATGGATTTCATTGCTTTGGATGCTTGAGGCTGTGGGTATTTTTGAACCGCAATAGGTTCAAATTGTTTCAGGATCAAACTGAACATCTTTCACTATGGAGCCACTCTCAGGAAACGAAAACAAACCAGCTGCTCCATACAAAACAGCACTACCCACTCGACTCAAATGTATGAAACAGCAGTTTTTTTTTTTTCCTGAGGGTGGCTCCATAGTAAAAGTTGTTCAGTTTGATGGCTGAATTCACTATTTCAGTATTTGCCAGGCTGTCACTTACACCCTGTATCTCGGGATACTATACATTATACCGACTATGTTTGTATTGTTGTTAGTGCTCCGTACCAATATTGGCAAAACGTAACACTTATGGAATTGCCTCGGTGTCTGTCCGTCCGTCCGTTTGTCACAGGCATTTTTCTCGGAGACCGTAAGACACAGGAAGCTGAAATTTGGCACAGTTATAGCAATTAACGGTCCAATGACATAAATAAAGTCAAAAAAGCTTAATATTTATATTGAGGGGCAGCTTTAGGGGGCGGAAAGAGATTAAAAACTAAATTTTTGTTTCTACTGTATCGTGTGGGGTACCAAATGAAAGTTTATAAAAATACGAGTCTAAAAGTATATATTTTTTAATTACGACAGACAGACAGAATGGACTTAAGTCCTTGTTTGACTACGAAACCCTAAAAATCCCCCTCGGGATGAATAACAAACATTGACAATAGGATAAACACTAAAAACTATATTTTTGCAAGCAAACTATATTTTCAATCAAACAAACGTAAACAAACGTGATCAATTAACGTTCTACGTTGTCCAAGTTTCAGTACTATTGGTGTTCCATACATCGATCATAAATAAAAGATAAAACTTTGTATGCAGGGTCCTACTTAAGAGAATATAATTCGGAGCGCGCTCCATACAAACGTACTATGGTGATATTTTCAATACTAACCAATTTAAACTCAATGAAATTTTTCAGAATCAATCTAGAATCAAATTTCTATGCTTCACATTTTCGTTAAAATGTATAGTTTTAAAGTTACAGTGCCTAAAAGATTTCCATACAAATCTTAAATTAATCCTAGCATTGAAACTGTATATTTTAACGAAAATCGGACACGATACAAGCATAGAGATTTGTTTCTGGATTGTTTCTGCAAAATTTCATTGACTTTAATTAGTTAGTATTGAAAATATCTCCATAGTACGTTTGTATGGAGCGCGCTCCGAATAATATACCCTTAATAATCTGAACGTTTTTAAAGGCATGATCGGACCATCAAACTGACTCTGACCAATATCGTCATCATGGAAAAAAATTAACTATCGGTTTGTATGAAACAGCAGATTTTTCATTTCAATGTTGGTCCCATAGACAACATTGTTCAGTTTGATGGTCTATGGTACATGTTTACTGTTTATAAATCTATGGAAACTGCTTACTTTTCATACCTGCTTGACTGGCAGCAGAATCTTTTCTGAAATCTGCGACAGCCGCGTTCTGAAGTCGGAAAAATGTTCTCAACTTAGAATAAATAATTGGTAGTTTCTCTGGTCGGAGCGCAGCGAAGACTAATCATTAATACAGTTCCAGTTCCATTAATCAATATCCTTCTTAATATGCTGACACTTTTCAGACCGTCAAACTGAACAACTTTCGCTATGGCACCAACATCGAAATCGCTAAAAAAATATCTGCTCTTCCATACAAAATTGCAAACCTATTTGAGCCAAATGTATGGGACAGCAGATTTTTTTTGGCGATTTCGATGTTGGCCCCATAGAGAAAGTTGTTCAGTTTGACTGTCTGATCATCCCCTTAAAAAAGTGTCAGCATATTAAGTTGGACCTTATATAAGGTACTTACTTATACTTAGGAATACTTTTTCTTACATAAGGTTCTTAAATTAAGTGTTTGGTTAAATTTGATGATCCCAAAAACAAAAAGAGGTCTTCAAAACTAAAAATTTTACATGTTTTTATTTAACTTGTCTTGTTTATTTATTTAGTGTAATATATTTTCAAGCTTACTGAAGTCAGCCAAATTTTAAATAATGTATTATAGTATAGGTACCTACCTACAGGTGTTTTCATCAACTTATGTGTAAATCGACCCATTCGGTTAATGAATTCTAACGATTTGAACCCACGCATAATCGTGCTTTGTCACTGTACCTTTGCGAGCGCAGGAGGCCGGCTGCCCGACACTTTCTGCATTGTTCAGTTAGGGTGAGTATATTTTATTTTTGTTGCTTTTTATAGTGTTAAAACTGACACCACGTCTCTACAGCGCGGCACAGCCATGTTTCACGGCGCCGCCGCATCGTGGAAATACACGGCGCCGCGCCAGACCACGTACGACGCCGTATCGTGATGTGTTCCCGTGTTCTGTTTAGACTTAGATTTTTGGACTAAACGAACACCCTTCTGTCCTTGATGGAAGGACGAAGTTAGTCCAAAAATAAAAGGCAATCAATCAAGATCGCACCGGAACTATTCACGGCACGACGCCGTACCGTGGTCCGGCGCGTCGCGTCGCCGTGAATTTCCACGGTACGGCGCCGTGAGACGGTGCAGCGCCGTGTGATGGCCCAGTTACGGACGGTGATGGAGATATGGCCGGGCCCTTGTGGTTTGAGAGCAGCTGTTAGTCAGAGATAGGCTATATTTAGTCATTCTAGTTATAAACATGTTTTTAACAATCACTCTATCACAATCTAGATCGTGTTAACAATTTAAAAGTTTTTTACTTTATCATATTAAACCAATATCTATGACGATACCTTGTCAGATTTCCGTTTAAATATTTAGTTTCCAATAACCAACCAAAAATCGTCTGTGTCCCCGTTTGTGATACCTACCTAATAACATTCAAATTATATTAGCTCAAATAAAGCTGTTATAGCTTATTAGTGATTATAAATAGGTAGAGCTTGTTTTTCTCCTTTCAGTTAATTGGTTTTTTGTGCAGTCGGGTTTTTCACATTTATGTTTTTAGAGAAATACCTTTCATTGTATGTGTATCGGAAGAACTAACCTCTTGAGTCAGTTCAAAGGATAAGCATTCTTTTGTTATAGGTATTTGAATCACCCATTGTAGATGAGTGGAAGTATAAAAGAAGGATTGAGTTAAGGATTCGATGCTTGCCTACTTTTAAATGAGATGTTACTAGGCTATAAATAAAAATCATATTTTTCATACACAGGTCTTTACCTACTTTTTACGAAACGAGATGAGTGTCGCGAGATGTTGTTAGAAAGACGTGACCATTTCAGAATTTCCTATAGGCGACTTGAGGATGAAATTTTCGCATTTTATTGCAAATTGCCAACGATCAAATATAATTGCATACAGTGTGTGAAGTGTAATAAGTGAGAGGTTTAGGTTTAACACCACGCCATAAACTCCCAAAATTATACCCGACTGATCTTGTGGAATACCGAATACCGATCTTTCCAATACCGAAGTTCCAAATCTCGAGCGTCTCAGTGCTTCCGAAGGCTCGTTAAGCTGTTGGTCCTGGATATTTCCGTGAGATGGCGGTGTAACTATTCGTCAAGCCAGGAAAATTCTCTGACAGCAAGTTCACCACTAACTTGCCTCCACCAGTCCGCACTGTGTCCACAAAGTGCAGGAACTGCAAGCAAAACACACAGTGGTGGATTTGCCCTAGGCAAAGTAGACCCGGGCTTAGGGCGGCCAGATATTTGGGGTGACGAATCGTGACAAAAAATGCACTGATGATAACAAGAAATAACTCTAAGGCCGAGATCCAGAGACGATTTTTAAGTCATAGTTCGAACTCCCGTATGTCAAAATCCATACATTTTCGCCCTGCTTAGCTCGAGCTAAGATTTAAAAAATCGTCTCTGAATCTCGGCCTAAGTATACCTAAATAAGGCTCGCGCACATTACCGCGGGCCGCACTGCACCGCACCATATAACAATAATCTTCCCAAATTATTCAAAAGATGCAAATGATATCAATTTCACCCTGTATAGGTAAGTAGAAGTACCTATTTAATAGTAAACTCGTTTTAATGACTACTCTTCAATCCGATCCACAAATAAAGAAAGATTATTCCCAATATTAGCATACAAAAGAAGTTTTTGACCTTTCACCTTGTTTCCAACCAATCGAGACTTCAGTAAGTTTATGGACTAAATTCAAAGCCATACAAAAACATGACCAAATAGCAAAAATTTCTAACTTTGTAAATTACTCTTCGCAATATTATTAATGTTACGAAATATTAATGAGGTCAAAGCATTTTTTATCTTAGACTACTTATATGAGGACAAGTTACGCGTGTAATTCTACTAACAAACTTTTCTGCCACTTTTTACGGGGGGCGAGGTAGCATGAGATAGGCAATTTTATTCCATTAGTTTAGATTCTAATTTTGAATGTTAAAATCATGAAAAACAGTGTCGTATGAACCCCAAACGTCATAAGTTCGAAATTATTATTCCGCAATTATAGGCTGTCGCGTTTAGTGAAAAGGTATAAAATTG
Organism: Agonopterix alstromeriana; assembly: GCA_963924505.1. Classification (NCBI taxonomy): domain Eukaryota; kingdom Metazoa; phylum Arthropoda; class Insecta; order Lepidoptera; family Depressariidae; genus Agonopterix; species Agonopterix alstromeriana. The sequence continues at coordinate 6,067,038 of OZ004670.1, forward strand.
AATTTAGGTATGAAATGTACGTATAAAATGTAGGTATAAAATGAAATTTTAAAATTAAATGCGTAAGATCTTTTGATCTTGCACGTTGGCAGAGGGGAAATTCTAAGGCGAGGCGGGTCCTTATATAATTCGTCTAAGTTTTTTATTAACTACGTCAACGAAAACAATGTACAGGCTGTCAAGAATTTTACCTACTCAAGAATGACTGAAGAATGTAATATTGTTGTTATTAAATTTAATCAAATTGCATGAAAGGAGATGCTTTGGTGTGTAAAGATTGTATAGCAAATTAGTCTAGGAAAAATAAGGTTTGAGATTGCATTAAAGACACTTTAGTAAATTGTGTTTGAAATAATATTACTGTTAGTTTATAACACTTTTGTCGAGATTTCGTGGTTATATAGGCTCAGGAACCTGAGAAATACCTTAAAATCGATATTAATGTACAAATGGCAAGCTTATTTCTAAAAATATTTCGACCAGCATACCAGCAATAGAGACAGTTAATTATCAAAAGGCAAATTTAATGTGTAAAAACAAACAGTAAATAATTTAGTTTTGAGGTTATAATTTTTGAAGACTTACAAAATATTAAATATCTACCCAAATTAACAATATTAACCGTGGATTATTATTGTTATAAGTAAAACGGATTGAACGAAGCCATCCTGTACAAAATCACCAGTTTTTGTTCATACCTAAATTTAATGTTTTGTAAATGTCTTAATTATTCAATAATACAACATAAAAAATCGGGGATTGTTGAGAATTTATGTTTTTTTAGGTATGTATCTACTATATTCCAAATTTTCACCAAAAGTGCAATTAATGCAACCTACTCCATACAAAAATCCGTTGATTTCCCCGACTAAATCGCACACTCAAAAATGCAAAAGAAGTATAATAAAAGGTTTTTACGTTTGGAGTCCTCATATTTCATCGTTTTTGTATTGTTTATAGTGAGTTTTGGTTCGTAAAATGTTGTTTTGCGTAACAAAGTATTGTGCAAGTGAACAATGTACAGTTCAGTGAAATATGATGGTGTACGGGTCGTAAACAGGAAAAGTGTTCCGTCATTTGTAGCGCGGCAAAGATCGGTTCACCTCTTTCATGTGGACTTCTCTGCGTTTCCTTTGTCTTTCGGTTGTCTCCAAAAACTCCAAAGAATTTTTTTTTTACTTTTTCCACGCAAGCATGTTGAAAAAAATCGTATGAAACGCGTGAGCGTTGGTCATTACAGCCTCGGCTCTTATATCCCGCCTCGTCTGTAATGACCAACTTTGCTCACTTGTATCATAATGTACTATTACCGCTTTTAGGTTTCCAACCAATCGAGACTTCAGTAAGTTTATGGACTAAATTCAAAGCCATACAAAAACATGACCAAATAGCAAAAATTTCTAACTTTGTAAATTACTCTTCGCAATATTATTAATGTTACGAAATATTAATGAGGTCAAAGCATTTTTTATCTTAGACTACTTATATGAGGACAAGTTACGCGTGTAATTCTACTAACAAACTTTTCTGCCACTTTTTACGGGGGGCGAGGTAGCATGAGATAGGCAATTTTATTCCATTAGTTTAGATTCTAATTTTGAATGTTAAAATCATGAAAAACAGTGTCGTATGAACCCCAAACGTCATAAGTTCGAAATTATTATTCCGCAATTATAGGCTGTCGCGTTTAGTGAAAAGGTATAAAATTGAATTTAGGTATGAAATGTACGTATAAAATGTAGGTATAAAATGAAATTTTAAAATTAAATGCGTAAGATCTTTTGATCTTGCACGTTGGCAGAGGGGAAATTCTAAGGCGAGGCGGGTCCGTATATAATTCGTCTAAGTTTTTTATTAACTACGTCAACGAAAACAATGTACAGGCTGTCAAGAATTTTACCTACTCAAGAATGACTGAAGAATGTAATATTGTTGTTATTAAATTTAATCAAATTGCATGAAAGGAGATGCTTTGGTGTGTAAAGATTGTATAGCAAATTAGTCTAGGAAAAATAAGGTTTGAGATTGCATTAAAGACACTTTAGTAAATTGTGTTTGAAATAATATTACTGTTAGTTTATAACACTTTTGTCGAGATTTCGTGGTTATATAGGCTCAGGAACCTGAGAAATACCTTAAAATCGATATTAATGTACAAATGGCAAGCTTATTTCTAAAAATATTTCGACCAGCATACCAGCAATAGAGACAGTTAATTATCAAAAGGCAAATTTAATGTGTAAAAACAAACAGTAAATAATTTAGTTTTGAGGTTATAATTTTTGAAGACTTACAAAATATTAAATATCTACCCAAATTAACAATATTAACCGTGGATTATTATTGTTATAAGTAAAACGGATTGAACGAAGCCATCCTGTACAAAATCACCAGTTTTTGTTCATACCTAAATTTAATGTTTTGTAAATGTCTTAATTATTCAATAATACAACATAAAAAATCGGGGATTGTTGAGAATTTATGTTTTTTTAGGTATGTATCTACTATATTCCAAATTTTCACCAAAAGTGCAATTAATGCAACCTACTCCATACAAAAATCCGTTGATTTCCCCGACTAAATCGCACACTCAAAAATGCAAAAGAAGTATAATAAAAGGTTTTTACGTTTGGAGTCCTCATATTTCATCGTTTTTGTATTGTTTATAGTGAGTTTTGGTTCGTAAAATGTTGTTTTGCGTAACAAAGTATTGTGCAAGTGAACAATGTACAGTTCAGTGAAATATGATGGTGTACGGGTCGTAAACAGGAAAAGTGTTCCGTCATTTGTAGCGCGGCAAAGATCGGTTCACCTCTTTCATGTGGACTTCTCTGCGTTTCCTTTGTCTTTCGGTTGTCTCCAAAAACTCCAAAGAATTTTTTTTTTACTTTTTCCACGCAAGCATGTTGAAAAAAATCGTATGAAACGCGTGAGCGTTGGTCATTACAGCCTCGGCTCTTATATCCCGCCTCGTCTGTAATGACCAACTTTGCTCACTTGTATCATAATGTACTATTACCGCTTTTAGGTTGTGATGAAACTATTACTATTTTTATTAAATAGACTATGTATTATTGTATACATAACTTTAGCTTAAGCATTTATATTGTAATAGTTATTAAGTCGTGTTATGTTGTAGAGTTTCTGGCCGCATCAACCACAACACAGCGACAACACGTTCCCACGCGGTGGTAGCTTTAAAAAATATTTGACGTTTGATAAGTATGCTGCAAGCTCTTATATTGAATAAATTATATTGACTTTGACTTTGACTATAATTTCATTATTTTGATAGTTAAAATTTAAAGTTATCAGCATTTTAAGTTTTGAGGCAAAAATTATTTGTTATCATTTCAGCAATTAATGAAACCGCTAACGTGCTCATGATTACATTTGTAGAATATTGTTTTAGTAGTAAGTAGGGTGATTGTGCCCTTGCGGTGGGTTGAGATCGAGTTCAATAAATTTAAAATTTTACAATCTAATTATTTAATATTATGAAAAAAATTACCTATGTTGAAAACATGATAATTCGATTTTGCTCTCGATCTAAACAAACAACTTTCTAGTTTTGCGTTAATTCATTAACACGTTGTATATTCTGTTAGATCTTGTCCGTCTCAGCAATTTTCAGTATGGCACCAAATATGTAGGACCATTTTCCTTGGTTTTATTAACGTTTGAAAAACGTGCGTTTGCGCGAACGTTTTCATACATTTTTGATGTAATCAAACTAATTGCTAAAGTTTTCATGCCATTATAATAAATAATCAAATGGACTAGTTCTAACAGAATATAGCATTAGTTTTTGTTGGCCGGCACTTTCACATGTGGACCAAAAATGTATGAAAGGCATAGCATATGCTTACGACTATATTCCCCGAGGGGGTAGTCAGAGATATTCTGAAACCTCAGAATATCCACGGTGTATGTAACAGCATTTTACATTCTCCGCTTTCGAGCAAAGCCATGATTTTATATAAATTAGTAAGCGAAGGTATCAAACAACGAAATGTTTAGTTTAATTTTGTTATTGTTTGTTTTTGTTAAGACATCGTTTGCATATGTTTCTTAGACTTAAAATTATTATTAGTTATGTAATTATAAGGGTGGCATGTTCAGTAATGAACAAACCCTTCTTTAAAAAATAAAGATTTAAAAAAATTGAAGCATGCAGGTTTCCTCACGATGTTTTCCTTCACCGAAAAGCCAGTGGTGTTACAAATCGTACATAAATTCCGAAAAACTCATTGGTACGAATCGGCCTGGACGGGGATCGAACCATCACCTCCTGCACGGCAGGCAAGGTTAATCGCCACTGGACCACCACGACTGAAAGCTGATTGCACTTTATAATCACTCCTTTGCCATAATCCATCAGCCGTTGCTTCAGAGAGGTTGTCTTTTTTAAATGCCGGTTTAATAAAAAAGAAATGCATGGCATAGTATGATGGTATATGCACAAATTGCAGTGTAGGAAATGCGAATAGAAAACCGTTGCCCATAGCGACTGTAATACTTAATTTCGAAGCTAGAAATTGCGATGAAAGTAGTTATGTTATTGATTTGTAACGAAACTTTCGTTATACCGAAAGTATGGAATAACAAAATACTGCATTTAGAATGTTTGAACACATGATGAACGGACCTGCGAAAGTATTCTAAAGGTGATACCAATACATTTTTATTTCTTAATATGTTTGATACAAGATATTACAAAAATACAAATAAACATTGAAGAGGGTGTTTAGACCATCAAACTGAACAACTTTCACTATGGAGCCAACATCGAAATTGAGAATAAAAATCAGCTGTCCCATAAATTTGAAGCGAGTCGGTAACGCAGTTTTACGATGCAATAAGCTTTTTGTATGAAACAGCTGCAAATTTTTTCGTGATTTCGAAGTTAGCTCCATAGTGAAAGTTGTTCAGTTTGATGGTCTGAACTCTGAATCATCCCCTTAAGTTTGCATGTATCGTATATTTCATGAAACCGTCGGATTTAGATACTAAGTATTTTACGTAAAACTATTTAAAAAGCGGGCAAGTGCGAGTCGGGCTACTCACGTACCGAAGGATCCGTACCACACCACCACACAACATATTAATTTAGAAATAGTTTTGTTTCCTCCGGAACCTTCAGCGCGAGACCGACTCACACTTGGCCGGTTTTTATTATTTGTTGTTATAATGTAGAGTTTGCTCTATTATCACACCAAGTTTGTCGCTTGTCTTGTAGGTATTACCGTTTTTACGACAGAGCGAGAAGAAAAAAGGTTGATAAAATCTAGTTTCTATCAACCTTTTGACTATGCAAAATTAAATTATCAATTTATAATGCTACTTTATTTATTTCTAGTTCAATGTGCTGCTCCACTTTCGGGTTCCGTACCCAAAGGGTAAAAACGGGACAATCAGGATGTACCACCTTTTTTTGCACAATCCCTTGCTACGATTGGCTAATGGTTTTCGCGCCCTTTTCGCTGCTATCCTAATTTGCACCCTTTGATTACTAAATGACTTCGGGTTTGACAGGGACTTGGACAAACAAAGATTGGCGAGGGGAATTATTTTACTCGTTGTACTGTGCTAAATATCTTTGTAATCACGTTGATTTAAGTTTGAAATCGCGATTTTTTCAAAGAAAATGCCATTAGCTACTGAACCGAAATGTATGAAACACAAAATATAACAAAAGTTGATTGGTTTTAGTTCGGAACTCTCGGTGCGCATTTAGGCATTTTTCTGAGGGGCCCAGGAAGACACAGGAAGCTGAAACTTGTTACAGTAATATCAATTAATGGTCCAATGACATCAATAAAGTCAAAAACGCTCAATGTTCATATTGAGGGGTGGTTTTGCGGGGGCAAAAAGAGATAAATACATTTTTTTTTCTACAATTGTGGGGTATCAAATGAAAACTTATAAGAATACGAGTCTGCAAATTATAATTTTTAATTTATCTTTGAAAATTAGTTCTACAAAAATTTTCAATTATCTCAGGAAAAACTGCTGTCCACGTCGATATTTCAAAAACTAGAGCCACGTAAAATCTGAAATAAAGTGTGGAAAATTATCATGTGAAATTTATCGTGTTGGTTTTACCAAAAAAGTACTACCAGTGTAATCTTCAGTTACTATAAGCCTACATACATAGTAAGTATCATTTTATGCTTGTTATCATCCTACGACTCATGTAAAACAACTGGTAGTACGGAACACTAATGGCTGGAATTCCGACTCGCACTTGGCCGGTTTTTATTTAATGAAAGGACTCTGAAGCAGCTGTGTTTCTGCAATCTTGTAAGTTAATAATTCTCACAGTAAATAGTGTTCATTAGAAAATAAACAATATTAAACTAGAAATTCTACAGAAAATATTTCTAAACAAAAACAGCTACTGGTTCATTCCAGGAAAAAATGTTGTCTCTGCTTTTGTCCAACCACGTCCGAACACAAATTGCATTAAAATATGGCAATGTTGCTAAGGATAGAAACTCTAGGTTAACAATATAATTATGATTACAAGGCTATTACGCATCATGCATCAATACCAACTAGGTACAGTCGCCATCAGAGATATCGTAGCATACAAGGTGGCCTAATATTTCTGAGCAGTGCTAATTTTCAATAAATTCACTACAGTAAATGTTACCAATTATATCTAAACGTGTATTGTGTTATACATATATGAGCAGCTCATTTTCAATAATTTCTTTACAATGTTATTTAAAATTGAAATGGATTATAAGGGAATAAGGTTTTTTTTCCTAAGCTGCTCAGATGTTTATGACCTGACTGCGTAGATACATTTGATGTTCTAGGCGTTCACATAGTTTTGATTGGTGTCAAGAAATTATTGAAAATAAGAACTGCTCCAGTGGTGATCCAGTGGCGAGTAACCTTGCCGTGCAGGAGGCGATGGTTCGATCCCCGTCCAGGCCGACTCGTACCAATGAGTTTTTCGGAATTTATGTACGATTTATAACACCACTGGCTTTTCGGTGAAGGAAAACATCGTGAGGAAACCTGCATGCTTCAATTCCGAGGCATGTATTGTACACACTGTCAATTTAAAGAGGTGACGGGCTCACTCCCCGACAGGGTTTCGGTACTACTGGTGAAACGTGGATGTTCTGTGGTTTCAGAATATCTCTGACTACCCCCTCGGGGAATCTGGTCGTGAGCATATGCTTATGCTTATGAGAACTGCTTAGAAATATTTGACCACCTTGTATGCTGTGATATGTCTGATGGCGACTGTACACTGTACAGTGTCCACGCTCGCTTAGCTCAATTGCGATGCAATAAGCAACGTCAGTCCAATATTTTCTTCGTACTGCGCGCGCGCGTTCTATGGGAACCAAACACGTGTTCAGAACCTTGTGAAGAGTCAATAAAACCCTTGCTGTGATATACTTAGTTAAATAACAATTAAAGGCCATTGAAAAGTCTTATTTGAACCGTATTTAATCAAAATGTTTTTGACTCAAACCTTGTGTTAGCGACATCAAAGTCAAAGGATGAGGATCTATCTGAATTCACTGCATTGTTCGTGAGGAAAACGAGAATAATTTTCGAAGTATTTAGTGTAAGAACGAAAATGTAAGTTGACTCCTTTTTCTAACATTGTAGTCTAGTCTGAAATAAAATAAATATTCTTTGCAAAGTCATGATTATTGAAAGAAGTATCGGCGCGCCTAATCGAGGTCTCGGGTGACTTGGGTGGCAGCTAGCTCGGCCAGCGAATTAGTATGGCCGTACAAAGAGGCAACGCTGCCAGGCTCCTGGGCACCTTGCCGTCAAGCAGCGGTAATTTAGAGGATATTTTTTGTTTATAGTATAAGTTTCGATTTTTGCTTGTTCTTTAGGTTAAGGGTTTTGTATACTGGGTGTTACAAAAGTAAAAATAAAAATTTAAAACTTTTAAGGGGGTTGTTTAGTGAAAAACTTTCACATTGAGACCATCAACGAAAACGCGAAAAAAAATCTGCTGTCCCACATATTTGGCTAGAGTAGGTTTGCAGTTTTGTATGGAATAGTTGATTTTTTCTTCGCGATTTCGATGTTGGTGCCCTAGAGAAAGTTGTTCAGTGTGACGGTCTGATCATCCCCTTAAAAAAGTGTCAGCATATTAAGAAGGACCCTATATGTATCTTTTTTGTTGTAAATAAATAAAATTATCAAAAAAAAATTTCAAATCAAATCAATTAAATCAAAATGTATTATTCAAACAATATCTCATGGGTAGCTTTCTGACGTCATTTCTGACTCTAGCACCGCGTCTAGGTGTTCCGTTATAGAGAAGATGCGGCCAGAAACTCTTAGAAATTAATTCCACGTTCATGCATTTTCAGCTCATGCTGACACAAAAGAGAACAAGAATAATACGAGGCATAGTAGTACAATAATAATTTCGAAATTGGGTCGTCAGTTTACCAAAGTTACCTGAAACAATTTTAAGGGCATGATCAGACATCCAAACCATCTAAACTAAACAACTTTCTCTAAGGGAATTTCGAAAAATAAAACAACGATTCTATACAAAACTTGCCGTTTTCTAGACCTAAATGTACTGATATTTTATTCGCGATTTCGATATTGTTCCCCCTTCAAAACGTTTTCAGTTGGATGGTCTGACCATCCCTTTGAAATACTTTCAGCTAATTTTGTTAGACTATATGAAATGACGTTATTTTTAATGAAGATGAAAGCCATACACATACACTACCTAATTGACAAATAACTACGTTTTTAACGCCTCTTTTCTCCATAGAAATTGTATGGTACGAACCACACAGTAAGCTAATGCTGAAGTAAGTAGATAAAGCTAAGGGATGCTGAAGGGGTGGTGACTCCGAAGAGAGCTAAATAACCAAACCCAACGAGTGATGAACGTACACTGATTTATTGTTTCCACCAATATGCATAGCTGATGCGTGACATGCAAGTCAGTGCTTTATTTAGGTTAATACAGTATTAAAACGTAATAAGTATTTTAAATAGTATGAGTGGGCTCATACAGAAATAAAACCAAAATACTTGAACACGTTTCTTATAATTTCAGTAAACATGGTGCAAATAAGCGAGACTATGACGGAAGAGCCTAAGCCGGCAGTCGAGGGACAACTGAGCAAGGCCAGGGAATCCAACTGGCCTGCAGTGCTTTTCTTCATCCACATCCATCTACTATCCATATACGGTCTCTGGCTCTTGGTCTATGAGGCCAAATGGATGACGGTGATACTCAGTAAGTTTGTCTAATTCTCTATAGATAATGAACACTATTATCAACTATTGATTATAAACATGTTACAGCCATGTTGTGCTATTTTGAATCAAATTAAAGATTGAAAAATTCCAGATCGGGGAAGTGCGTTATCCAATTTCGCTACCTAGGCCACTAGCCAGAGAACGAAATTTTCAATCTACATCGTATGAATTCAAGTTGTAATGTTTGATTTACGTGTTGGTTAGTTTGTAATAACTTCCAGTAGATGGCGCTCACGTCCCCTTAAGACGCAATAGATTGAAACTTTCGTTCTCTGGCTAGTGGACTCGGTAGCGAAATTGGATAACGCACTTCCCCGGTTTGGAAGAGTGCGGGTTCAAGTCCCGCCCGAGACAAACTTTTCAATCTTTAATTTAAACACTATTAAACTAAAACCAACAGTTCATAAGATCCGTGACTTACCCGTGTTACAACCGCCTCGCACTACCAAACCCTCTACCATGATTTCTCTGCTTGAGCGCGACTCGGCCTTTTCCCATACTCCAAGTCGCGGCAAGCGCGGCTTTCGCTCTCCGAAAGGCGTGGGAACAGGTTATTTTCTATGCGGCGAAGGCGCTTCGCGCGCGTGTAGATAAATCATTCTAGACGTGCAGTAGTGTCATGGGGAACTGCTATTCCCTTCAGCACGTCTAGCATGATTTCTCTTTTTGCGCGCGACTCGGCTTTATTCCATACTACTTTGTCGCGGCAAGCGCGGCTTTCGCTCTCCGAAAAGCGCGGGAACAGGTTATTCTATGGAGCAAAGGCGCATCGAGCGCGTGTAGAGAAGTCATACTAGACGTGCAGTTGTGTAAAATATAAATTATGAATGCATGCATGCATATGCTCACGACTATATTCCCCGAGTGGGTAGTATAGTATAGAGATATTCTGAAACCACAGAACATCTACATCCATAATATAAATTATTATCAAGGTAATTAATAGCAACATATTTAGAAGTTATGTAGAAGTTCGTCAGCGTTATGGATGACGGTTTTTATGGATGATCAGACCATCAAACTGAACTACTTTTCTGTCTTCTCTTCTATCGAGTCGATGGCATGTCATTCTAAATCTTTCCAGCCCAGAATTCCGCCACACGGATAGCATTTTCAGCAGCGTTCCTAAGCTCCGTTCCGACAGACAGGTGTCCGGGCAGGAAGGGCACGACACGAGATAGGCCATAGTCAGGGGAGTAACACCGCATTCACACCAAAGGTCCGCCCCGTCTGTGTAACCCCACTTAAACAGATTGTCTTTACTCGGGACAACCTGAGTTCGGAGTCTGTTCAAGCACCTCCAAATCGGCCTGGGCAGCTCCTGTCCTGGGGGTAGGCTTTCCGTGAGAGGAACAAATCTGGTCTTGTGCAATAAAGTCCCAGAAAAAATAAAAAAAATTGTAAGGTAATATGTTGCGTTACGTATGTGTATGGTACGGAACCCTCAGTGCGCGAATAGCCCGACTCGCACTTGATCGTTTTTATTTACAATGTAGGAATACCTACTAATCTTGCTAGGTACATAGAAATAAAATAGATAAATTCACAGCTAAATTGTTATTTATAGCAGGACTTGGTAAACTACGTAAGTAATCTCCTGAGGCCAATTTGTCTTTCTGTATTTGGTTTTCACGAAATACTCGTATCAGCCATGAGTGACTGACATTCATAATTATATTTGCTGAAACAAAGTTGTTATTATCTGAGTATGCAGCTTATTTTTCTCTTTTTTTTTAATGCAGTCTGGTTTTTGTTGTCCGTCTGTCTGTTTGTTTGGGGTCTATATTAGAATCCATAATTGAAAATGCATATATTTTAAACCCTTAACACTGAAAACACATAATCATTAAAATCCATAATGTTGAAATGTATACATTTAAAAAGCATATCTTTAATATGATTAACATAAATATCCATAACGTTAAAAAAACGTTTAATGACTACACATAATTGTAACACTAATAAATTAGTATGTATTGAATGTCCCTTTCTTTGACACGCTCGACGCGCTCTGCAACCTATAAAATGCGAGGTGAAGGTGAACCCTCCTTTCAAGGGGGTTGAGAAAACGTATATTTTTGGGTGGACTAGGTAAACAGTAGCAATTCGGTTCTGGCAGCAAGATACCTAACATGCTCGTCGCTTCGCTCCTCGCTAACCGATTGAGTTAGTTCTCGGGTCTAAAAACGACTTCTTTAGAGTTATGGATTTTCATGTACTATGGGTTTTTAAATTATGGATTTCCATTACTATGGCAAATAGTGCTATATATTTCCATATTAAATATTTCAATTGCTATCCGAACGTTATGTCATGTCTGTTATTGATTTTCAAAATATGATTATTAAAGTTATGTAACTTAAGGGACACCCGTTTGATCGAGCATCACGCAAAAACTGCATGACTGATTTTAATAAAACTAATTGTGTTTAAAAGCTTATGATTAGCTTAAAATCTGGTAGGTACTTTAATTTATCTCGCTAAGAGATGACGAGAGCATATACACCGGTATGGACGTAGTCTCTGGCAAAATCTAATAATTTAAAAGATAAAAGAACATTGTACCTATTTGTAATGATTTCGAACATAACATAAAGGAAATAAGGCTATTCAACTAATGGCCTCCTCTGAGATAGACTTGTATTGTAACTGTTTGTTATTTTACTGCATTTACTTGTAAGTCGATGCATAGGAGACCCTTTGTAAAAATGAGTGTTACTTAAATTGTTGAAAGATTTTCTTCATTTGACTTGTTAGTCAATAAAGTTACTGTATGTCAAAACATACAGTTACGTACATGAACAAAACGTATAAATTTTTAAATATTTAGTTTTAGACTAAGGTTTTAAAAGTCATCGATGCTTTAATCGACCAATAACATTAATTTGATTTTAATTAAAATTGATTCAATAGCTATTAGAAGGATAACAAGTAGAGAATCTAACCTATAAAAAGATACACACCATAATTATATAATAAAAACCGGCCAAGTGCGTATCGGGCCACGCGCAGAGTATTATTATTATTATTGTTGGCTGGGCTATTGCAAGCGAGGGTCGTTACGTAACACTGCGACCATTGCTGGTCTTTTGTGTTCGCCCCAAGCTCACCCATATTTTACACATGCATACGACATATTTTTTTTTATTATTCTCGGGTATGCAGCTTTCCTCACGATGTTTTCCTTCACCGCCGAGCTAATAATAATGATAAATGCAACCGTACATAAATTCCGAAGAACTTAGTGGTACAGGCCAGGAATCGAACCGCCGCGTCGTGATTGAGTCGCTAGCTCTCTTCCGTATGGACTATCATCGCTCTTAAACGCGCAGGGTAGGGTTCCGTAGTTGCCATACACAATATATGGACTTAGAAGGGGACTTTTTGTTTTATACTACTGTTTAAAAAATCATTTATTTCAGGATACAAGGTCCCATATACACAAGATTTCAATACAATGTTAATATAAATTATAGGATATCACATTTAAATGTTCGTCAAAAATATAAAAATTGTCATTGATCGTTTAACGGCTAATAAAGTCTAAAAAGTACATTTCACAAGTTGGTCGGCTGTTACTCGTTAACTTGTAAAGGTTGTTCCTTTTAAATTCGTTATATACACTACTGCCGTGATTTTTTACGTATCCAGAAACAACCGTTTAGCTGGCAGGAGGGATGGGACACTTGACTCTAACAAAAATGTTCACTTTTAAGCATAATATTTCGCTAACGGATCCCTAAATCGAGAAATGGTATTCCCACACCCACAATATTTTTAATAGACCTATCCAACGATTCTCCACACCATGGGATAGACGAGAAAAAAAATTGCATCCCCACTTTTCGTGTAGGGGAGGTACCCTAAAAATTTTTTTTTCAAGATTTTATTTTACTACTTTGTCGGCATGATAAATATGTCAAATTACAGCTTTCTAGTCCTAAGCGTCTCTGAGCTAAGCCGCGGACAGACGGACAGACGGACGGACATGGAGAAACTATAAGGGTTCCTTGTTGACTACAGAACCCTACAAATTTACAGTAGTAGGCACCTAATAAAAAGTTGATACTCAAATAAATAAAAATAAGATCAAAATTCATATTACATATTCATAGCTACAACATGAAAAACATCACATTTCCAAAAACCTAAACTTAAATGTGGTTGATTCATGGTCATCCTTATTTTGTGATCCTTATTTTGATATCAAGGTGTCCTTAGTTTGTACCTGCTATTGGGTTGCTCTGCAGTGAAGTGTCAGCAAAATACCAAGACTTTGACCTTTATATCTAACTAGCAGCCCGTCCCGGCTTCGCACGGGGTAGACAAATAAATTTTAAGACTCATTTTTCTACACCTTCGGTTACATTGTTCAAATTTTACCAAGAATCCCTAATTTTTTTCAAAATGAAATGTAGCCTATGTCAAATTGGAAGAATGTAGCATTCTATTGGTGAAAGAATTTTTTAAATCGGCCCAGTACTTTTTGAGCCTATTCATTACAAACATACAAACATACAAAAATAGGTACAAATCTTTCCTCTTTATAATATTAGTGTAGACATGCACGTACCAAACATTATTTTTCTTAATTTGGTTATAATACCTATGAATTATGTTATCTGACTATAATTGACAACATACAATTTTTTTAACCACATGTTTTTAATAAATAATATAAAATAGGTTAAAAAATAAGAGATAGGTATTTTTCCGAATTTATTTTTGACAGATATTTCTATTTTGAATTTACTTTTGAATTTTCAGAAAAACGTAGGATTTATGGCTGAGATACCTTGACCGCAATAAAAATAAAATAAAAAACTGTCAAATACAATAGAAAAGCCAAGCAGGCAAAGGAATAAAATCTCATTCAACCTCTATTATATTTTTCAGTATTTTTCAAATAACTCGAGCAATAATGGATAGAAAATTCTGATAATTTTGATATAGGCTTTAACTCACATAATCTCCAAATGGTTTTCTTATTTTAGTACCTTTCTTAAAATGAAATGTTGTCAATTATTATGAAACTACTAGGATATTAGGCACTGATGATAATTAGGTAATTAAAACAAAATCTTATTTTTGTTAGAATGTGAATTATGTTACCTATAATTAATCAGCTAGGTAATAAGGCAATGACCGTAATTAAGTAGGTATTTAATTTCTAATGGCAATGAAAAGATCGGTATAGTCAAGGAAAATTACAGTTACTACGCTATGGCATTGACAAATCGTTTTAGTAGAGTATTATCGGTAGTGCGAATTGCGAACGAACGAAGAGAAGTAATTAAATTGCATTTCCCTTTTCCATGCCGGCAATTCATTTCAGAATCTGTTTCAGTTCATATTATGCTTGGATAGAACTGGAAATGCATTGGAAATTAACAGTCCTGTTCTTTATATCGTGTGGGCTGCAAACGCTGGTTTCAGAGTTTTTTCAGACCGCCTTTCGGCCTCTGACGTGGTTTTTATGTAACGACTACTACCACTAGAGATAGTAGCCGGGACCAACGACTTAAAGTGCCATCCGAAGCACGGAATCATCTTTCTTTTTCAGACAATCAGGTGATTCAGTCTGCAATGTCCTAACCAACTGGGGAAAGTGACATATCATACCTACTATCATTCTATTTTATTAGTTAATGTGCACACTATGCCTGCCTCGTTATATACTCTCTCTCTGTCACGGGTTTACTGGAAGAAATCTCTGTAGAGATAAATTCGCTCTTTGTAATAGTAAATTATGTAGTTTTCCTTTATATTCCCACGATCTCCGTGTCAAGAGCCCAATGCTCTTAACCAATAGACCACAGAGTGTGAATTAAGAGAATTTTATTCCGAATGCGTAAATGCGCGCTGCATACAAACGAAGTTTGGTGATATTTTCGATACTATGGGGCCAACTTAATATGCTGACACTTTTTCGAGAGGATGATCAGGGACCAACATTTAAATCGCGAAAAAATATCAGCTGTCCCATACAAAACTGAAAACCTACTCGAGCCAAATGTATGGGACAGCAGATTTTTTTTCGCGATATCCTTGTTGGTCCCATAGTGAAAGTTGTTCAGTTTGATGGGCTGGTCATCCCCTTAAAAAATTGTCAGCATATTAAGAAGGACCCTTTACATTTTGATTGGCAGTGTTCGTGCTGACGTCATTTGGCATTCTGGGAGTGACGACGGGTGCACATCGTCTATGGGCTCACAGAACATACAAAGCCAGCCTTGGTCTTCGCATCTTTCTCATGATGTGCCAAACTCTCCTGGGACAGGTACTCTATAACTCATAATCTCAACTCTAATCATGTACCTACCGAAGTAAACATAGTAAGAAGACCTCTCCCAAAAACTCGAAGGGGTGTAAGTACCTATCAGTATCATTGATGATGAATAATGGACGCCGGGTCGGGTTATGAGCACAGTACCTAAAATGAATGATGCCTAAGAAGCAGATTGCCTAATCGTAGCATATGCTCACGACTATATTCCCCGAGGGGGTAGTCAGAGATATTCTGAAACCTCAGAACATCCACGTTTCACCAGTAGTACCGAAACTCTGTCCAGTGTGACGAGGGGTGAGCCCGTCGCCACTTATAATGGACAGTGGGTACAATACATGCCTCGAAATTGAAGCATGCAGGTTTCCTCACGATGTTTTTTTTCACCGAAAAGCCAGTGGTGTTACAAATCGTACATAAATTCCGAAAAACTCAATTGTACGAGTCGGTCTGGACGGTCTGCATGGCAGGCAAGGTTACTCGCCACTGGACCACCACGGCTTTTATTTGCCTAATGGTCTAGTACTAAATTCTCGAAAAAAGCGTCCGAGACTAACGTAAACAAATCTAAGTACGTGGATAGTCATATAAAATAACTAAAAAGATTGAAAATGCTAAAATTCTTTTTCATTTTGCTTGCGTAGTTGTAACCCATCGCGGTAAGGGGCGCGCTCACGCGTGCGCGTGTTCGGTCGATCAAACGGGACTGTTGCGTAAAATTGGTTCTCTTGATACGTTTTGTTGCTCTTTTGGTTCGGACCGTTTTGGGCGCGGACCAGACGTCCAGTAGTTTGTAAGTCAATGATCAATATGAACAACATGATTTTGCGCGGTATAAGAATTTTAAAAAATGTGGTATTTCAATCTAAAAGTAAATACCTACCGCGTAAAATGTATAGAACAACCGTTTTTTTTCGAGTTCTCATAGTTTGTCCTATAGAAAAAGTTGTTCATATTGATGTGTTCTTTCACTCCTTTGAGTTTTCCGAAACGGGTCTTTCTATAACTTGTATAGGAAAAAGACTACAAAGTTCGTAAGTAATTCTCTCGAGATATTATCGGAATTTTATTAAAACTTTATAGAATCAGGCAAGAGCTGGCCCTTGTCTGTTAAACCTAATTGCGAGTCCGTAAACCTGCAACTATATCTACATGTGAGTATGATACCTACTAATTGAATAGTCAATATCGTATGTGACAAAGCCCTTATTTCTATTGAAACATTAACCAGCTTGGTAATTTCAGATAGGTCTCTCTCATTATGATTACGAACTCAAAGGCTTTGATCTACCATGAAATGATGCTAGAAACGTTCCTGGGCTTTGCTTAATTTGACAGTAACCTGGAATTAACAATTTTGAAGCCTCTTTAATCTAACGTTACATAGTTGCCTCCACGACCATTATTGACAGTTTCCTTAATTAATACGTGAAAAAATATGTTGCTGAGTATGTTGGTACCTACATAAAATCTATAAGACTATAATTTGACCCGTCGTTATGTACCTACGGATCAGAGTTTTGGGCCATAAAGGATCTGAAGCGACTGCATACAGCTGAGAGGCTAATGTTGAGATGTTTGTTCCGATTCCTATTTAGCATAACACATACATAAGCTCACGCCATTGTCCCATGGGGGTAGGCAGAGACCACGGACCGCCACACGCTACGACTCTGACACTGACCTCTTTAGCCTCATTCACATTCATACATCTTTTCATGCACTTCCGTCGATTAAGGGTGCTACGCACTTGTCCTTTTCGGAAAAGATCATTGATTTGATCATGGTATGTTTTCCGCGGATGGCCTCTAATATACACATATATTAATTACATTTGGTACTATCCGACATATCTTGGACGTTACTAAAGCTGTTCTAAGAATAAGTAAGAGAAAGTTTTTCAAATCTCTGTTTCTATAATGCTAAATAGCCTTTAAATTTCGTTGCTATTTTGAATGAAGTACAGAATGGACAGGATTAGGAATAAGCATATTAGAGGAAGTTTAAAAGTAGCATCTATGAAGAGTATCATATTACGAGACGAGTGTTAAATGTATGGATTTCTGTGCTAGAGGAGGAAAGCCTAAGAAAAGATTGATGGATTGTGTGAAGAATGATACGAAGTAAGTGATGAGAGATGAATGGAAGATGGCATATTGTGCCATGTAATGGGACGGGTAGTTGACTGGGCAATCTTGCCACTACATCATGAGCAATTGTCATGTCATGTGATATGGCTCATGCTGACACGAAAGAAGATGTGATAAAGATAAGGCCAAGAGAATGATGAATGATGGTGGTACTGACTTCATATGCACGTATAGACGGCCAAATAATGACTATGATATCGATTTTAAAATCCTTTCCTGGTACACTTTATTTCAGGGTTCAATTTACGACTGGGTTCAGTACCACAGACTGCACCATGAACAGTTCGGGACCGACAATGACCCGTTTGACCACAATAAAGGATTCCTGTACGCACAGATCCTCACGCGATTGAAGAAACTCAGCCCACACCAGAATCAGTTGAAGGAGTCCATCGAGATGTCTGATCTAGAGAAAGATGCTGTTGTCATGTTCCAAAAGAAGTAGGTCGCCTTTACTTTAGACGAGTCATTGAACAACTCGAATAAGCAAACTTTAACCCAACAAACTAAGAGCACAACACAGATAATGAAACTTTTCAGTCACAGACATTTTGTACTAAACGTACATAAATATGCTCACAACTTTGTTCCCTGAGATATTGTCAGAGATATTCTGAAACCTCAGAACATCCACGTTTGAATAGTACTGAAACTCTGTCCAGTGTGACGGGGAGTGAGCCCGTCGACACTTGTAAGGGACAGTGGGTACAATACATCCCTCGAAATTGAAGCATGTAGGTTACCTCACGATGAGGGGTACTACTAAACGAACAATTGTTATTTTGTCTTGAGCTCTCTTAAAGGACTTGTATATGTATAATAACCATAATTTACTCTCGACAATTTGAAGAGTTTTTTTTATTTGTCTCAATAGCACACCTTATTAATTATTATGTATAAAGTATAATGAAAATCTTTATAGGTAAGTAGCAGATACTATTAGTTCAGCCATTATCGTGTATTTTCAAACTCAGATCTTCTTTATTACATTTTCAGACTATACTGGGTTCTGTATGGAATATTTTTCATTCTGCTTCCCCTGAACGCACCACTAGAATACTGGGACGACTCCATGCTGAATTCCGTGTTCATCATCGGATTCCTGAGATACGGAGCGGTGCTACACGCGTCCTGGCTTGTCGAGACAGGCATCTGTATTTGGGGTCTGCGGCCAGGAGAAAAGTAAGTCCAAGAGACGCAAATTACCAGCGATTAACACATCGTGCGTCAATGGGTTTCTCCCAGAATCGACACCAGAGCGGTGGAATTAATTAACCTTCGTCAGAATGCTTTTCATAATTATAAACGTCACAGAAGAACATTGTACATACGTACATGACATTTCGTAGCAAATATTAAAATTCTAGGCGGAGACAAAAGGGACTGTTCATCGGATCATCACTACATTATTATACAGAGTATAAGGGACAGCCAAACAAATACTGAAACGGTGAATTCAGACCATCAAATTTCACTATAAGAAGCCAACCTCAACCTCACGTTTCCTGAGATTGGCTCCGTAATGAAATTAGTTCAGTTTGATAGTCGGAATTCAGTATTTGCCTGGCTGTGCCTTACACCCTATATCAGACACAAGTCACTAAGTAATAGTCAGTCTTGTCACATGAGTAATAAGATACACCACAGAAACAAAGCTTCATACAAACAAGCTTACTACGAGGCGTGGTGGTATGTGCGTGTCCATTCGGCGACGAGTTCAACTACAGTCGCCAGAGGACAAATCCAGCTCAGTCAGAAGACAATCTATGGGCGAGCGTGTCACGTGATCATGTTGTGCGCTCCATAGAAGCTTTTGTCAATGTGTGTTATTTAGGCGGTACCCACACGATGACGGATGTCGTTGCGGCGTGCGTCAGTGCCACTGTTACGTCGCAAGGAGTTGTATGAAAGCGCACGTAGAAGCACACAGGTGACGCATTGACGCGCGTCAATGCAGCAAGCATGCGACGTCGCATGGTATGGTAGACGGGAGTCGCAGTGACGCACGGCTTTTTGAGAGGAAGGACGCAATAGGGTATTTCTATTCGACAGGCATTGATGCTGCATCACTTCTTTCTAACGGACAGCAAGTCGCACTGACGCACGTCACTACGACAGTCGCATTGACACAGCTGCATGTCGGTCCGACATCTATCATCATGTGAGATCCGGATTCCTTTTATTGCGCCCGACAGCCGACGTACACGCGGCCACACATCAAGCTACGCAAAACCAAAATAAGCTGGCCAAGCTGGTAGTTAGAGTAATGTTTTACGTCGCGTGGCCAACTTATGTTTGTTTTCCATATCTTGATGTGTGATATCCGTGTGTACCTACTATATATATTTATATATATATATATATATATATTATTTATGTATTCTCTTATATTCACTTCTTTTACATCTGTAATATTTTTTTTTTATTAACCTATGAACGGGTCGGCCGTTCTTAGTTATATTTCCTCTACCCTAAGGTTGTCTGGTAGATATCGCTTTTTAGCGATAAGACCGCCTTATTGGTATCATAATCAGTTTAGTCTCGTTTTTTGTCAAACATTGTCTAGATTAACGTATTTTTTTTATTTTGGTATGTACCTACTGTTATAATTTATATTATTTAAACTACATATTTGTGTTGCGAAGAAATGCATTACGTTGAAATATTATCAAGGAATATACTACTCTCTACCGAGAAATAATATGTTTTATGAACTGCTATTCGGAATTTATAGAGTGAATCGAAAAATATGTCTGAAAATGTGATGTAGGTACTGGTTCGTTATATAATCGGAAAAAACGAGACACTGGTGAGTTATTACCGAGAACCGTCCTTTTCAGAGGTGGTACCGTGGGTGTTATACGATTCCTAGGATATCTCGCTGGAACTCGAAATCTAAAATTTTGCAGTAGCCGAGTGCAGTCAATATTTCGGGGAATATTCCCCGATGGGGTATAGATTATGGGGGGAGGAGATATTCTGAAACCTCACGATGTTTTCCTTCACCGAAAAGCTAGTGGTGTTACAAATCGTACATAAATTCCGAAAAACTCATTGTTACGAGTCGACCTGAACGGGGATCGAACCATCGCCTCCTGCACGGCAGGCAAGGTTACTCGCCACTGGACCACCACGGCTTTTTTCTCTTAATGTTTGGTGCAAAAAACACATATCCAACTGATCTCTCCGCTATTCAAATGATAAAATATTAATTCTAGTCAACTAGTCGCTATACTGATTTACCTTTGTGAATTTATATAGGTATAAACTTATCAGGAGTGCGATTTTTGAAAGTTTACCGATTTACTAAAGTTCGCGTTCTTGAGTCTTACCGGTGACTAAATTCTCATACCCATGAGCTCAATACGAGTGCCCCTTCCCACTCGCAAGAAGGCTTTTGTATGAGATTTAAAAACCGTTCAAGCTCATCGATGACATTCAATAATCGAACCGTGTGTGAATTTAACTCTAAAAATTATTTGAGACATTGTCCTACTCACATTAAGGTGCAATTTCACTTCCGATTCGTCAGGCCTAATTTTGACATAAGTACATTTCCTGATTGACTGCCAGATGCACGTACGTTCATTAGAGTTAATCCTCCATTAAATCTCTTGCTGTGACTTTGTCTTGTTGACTTAGTAATAACTAGCAAGAGATTTAATGGAGGATTAACTTTAATGAACGTACGTGCAACTGACCGTTATTCACTCTATTTTTAAAGGGTAGCGATTAAAGCAAAAAATGTATGCCGAAACTGGCCTGTTAAATTAGGCAATCTATTGTACATTTACATTACAGTTTCCATAATTCTTTTCCAGATACCCTCACGACTCAAACTCTGTGTTCATCCTGTCGAAAACATTCTGGCCTCACTACCATTATCTCGTGCCGTGCGACTATAAGTCTGGAGAATTCGGCACTTACGGTGAGTGCACTTACTTACACTAATGTTCTAAGAGTAAAGACGAGTATGCCAACTAGCAAAATGTGGTTTTGAATAAGCAACCAAGCTATTTTCCACAGCTCTGTGTCACAGAATAGTATATAGTTCTACATACAGAACGGCAACTCCACGATACCCCACCTCACCTCACACTTTCTGGGGACACTTTAAGCAATCACCGATACCGAGCAAGGGAATGCAGTCTGGCTCGCGCACCCGTAGTATTTGACTACATTAAATTGTGTCTTTTCAGTGCATAAAAAACGTTGAAAAATAACGCTAAATTCACATTTTCAGTAATTCTTTAGCTCAAACACAATTTTAATAACAGAACGAACAATATAAAGTAAATGTAGATGATGTTCATACGATGCGTGGTAAGTCAACACAAAAGGGTGCATGTGCGAACGCCATCATGTCAAATTCAAAAAGTTGAAGTGCCGGAATTGTGTCCGGTAGGTACTAGTATTTTTATTCTGTGTCTGTGTTTTGTTTCGTCACCGTTTGGTTAATTTTTGCACCTAAAATACAACGCTGCGGTCAATCGTTCGATGGCAAATCTTATGATGGGATGTCTGATGTTAATTAAAAGTCTACATAAGTCAGCAAGCACCATAAGTTAGGACAGGCAAGATTGATACGTTGAAGAGTTTTTCCTTTAGTGTAAGAGGAAGATCACCCATCATTTATAAACGATAAGTCGTTTTATAAAACTCCAAACAAAGTGTTCGCTGCGACTACCTACTTACGTAATGGGGCTACAAATTAATTTCACGAAGAGAAATATCTAGTAGTGCTTATAATAATGATGCAATCAGATATTTATACACTCGAGAGCAATGAATCTGGGTCACCAACATACTTATTAAAATAAAAAGTAGTTTATATACTATTTAATACTTCTTAAATTAAATTTAGAACATCTCATCTTAGATTTCATTTGTTTTACTTTATAAAATACATAAATACAAATGCGTCAATTCTATCGCAGAGCAAAAATTTAAAGTAAAAATTTTTTGTCACAGATATAACATATCCTCACATTTTAGTGTGTGTATACACATGTGTATATGCACTAAAAATAAAATTTTCAATAAATCATTTGTTTAGTTTTTAGCTTTTTTTGGCATTACTTTACAGCAACCATACATTCCATTAATGTAAGTAGAAGTATTTTAAATAGTTTATGTTGTTGGTGACCCGTATTAATTGCTCTCGAGTGTAGTAGCAGACTTTACTATTGTGTTGTATTGAACTAATATCTATTTTATGTATTGGTTTTTTACTGTATTTTGTGCTCGATTTGAATAAAGTATAATTCATTGATAACTTTGCCAGACTGTGGTTGTTCGACTGCCTTCATTCGAGTGTGGGCGGCGCTCGGCCTGGCGACGGATCTCAGGACTCTGGACACTAAAGCCATTCAGAAGGCATTAGCGGATGCAGCGAGGACTAAGAAACCCCTGAGGACCTGCCTTGACGATGCAGCTGCGAAACAACAGCTGCCCGAAGAACATTATCTCAAAAGATAATAATTGTTAATAGTTAGGCTTTGTTATCTTTATTAGGTTCTTAGAATATATAAAATTCTTCCTAGTAAAATAATAGTATAATTCACATTAGCCGGTGCGCGTTGGAGAGCATCGCAGCAGACGGAATCGCATAGCATATTGTCATCTTTGCTTTTATAAAACTGTAACGGAAGTGTTTGAGTGGTGGTGAAGAGTGAGAGTGGATGTGAACATTGAACATATTTACAAAATAAAGATGACGATATGGTTTTTAGGTGTCCCTGACTCCAAATCAACTTTTTTTAGAATTTTTGTCTGTCTGTTTGTTTGTTTGTGCGGCATCACGTCAAAACTATTGAACAGATTTTGATGAAATTTTTTCGTTTGATTGCTGATCATCTGACTTAAAAAAAGTTTATTGCAAATGTGTAAATGCGCGCTGCATACAAAGGAAGTCTGGTGATATTTTCAATACTAACCAATTAAAGTCAATAAAATTTTGCAGAATGTACAAGCAATGCTAGGATTAATTTAAGATTTGTATGGAAATATTTGAGGCACTGTAACTTTAAAACTATACATTTTAACGAAAATCTGACAAGATAGGTACAAGCATAGAGATTACTTTCTAAATTGTTTCTGAAAAATTTCACTGACTTTAATTGGTTACTAATGTTACTATTGAAAATATAACCAGACTTCGTTTGTATGGAGGGAGCCAACAGTAATATACCCTTAAAATCTGGTTTATATAAATCACTAACTGGAAACTCAACGTGAACCCGAAAGCGAGATGTAAAAGCTTCGCTTTAAATTGGCATTAATGTGTACAAATCAGCGGCTTAGACTTCTAACTTTCAAGTGCACGTTATAGTTTTGAGCTTTATAGAACAGCATATCTACCAGCATATCGGTGGTTGCGAAATCTAATGAATCTACGTGCATCGTACACCCGCATGCTAACAGACTAGATACTTAGTCTGTTACCATGCAGTACAACGAAGCGGTCAAATGAATTTCAAATATTTGAAGCGAAGAACAGAGGTTCCTCTGTCTAACCTAGTTAATTAACCGATGGAATGTTCAACAAAGTCAGGCGAGAAGCGACGGTGAAAGCAGAGTTGGACCAATTAAATGGAGAGCCCTTATCCTGCAATGAACGAATATTTAGCATATGCAAATATTGCAAATAGGTATTCATTTTAAACATCGAAGACGTAAGGAAATGCTTCGATCCCTTTATTGCATTTTACATTTGTCGGGGCGATAATCTAAACTATTATAAAACTGTAACAGAAGTGTGTCTGTACTTTATCGATATTTACAAGAAAAAAGATCACGATTTGGTTTTTACGTGTTCTTGACTCCAAATCAACATATTTTTTTTAATTTGTCTGTTTGTTTGGGCATCAGCACACAAAAACAACCGGACTGATTTTGATGAAACTTTTTTTATTAGATAGCTTATGATCTGATTTATAATTTGTGCGGATTAAGTCGCGGGTTAACTCTAGTATGATATAGACTTGTATATCATATCATTCATATCCACGCCCTAACGTGCCCCAACGCGCTCTGTCAAGTGTGAAACGTAAGTAGGTACTATACTTTGAGAAACGGCTTTCTATTGCTCTAAAATTGCTTTCTTGAGCGATGATCTTTCAGGTACCTATTAAAACTGACCTTGGTTCACTACATAAGTACTACTACGTTCTTATTGAAAAGTTAACTTATTGGAACCTATACAATGCCAATTGACTAAGCTCAACTTACCTATACTATATTCAAAATAGCAACGATTTTTAAGGCTATTTTGCATTACAGAAACAGAGATTTGAAACACTTCCTCTCACTTATTCTTAGAACAGCTGTAGTAATGTCCAAGATATGTCGGATAGTATTTGTATCCACATAATGGACAGTGATGAAAAACTTGTGGCGTGCAAGGAGACTCTCCGCGTTCGTGGTCCGCGGGACGAAATAATTCGACGTCTGTCAGCAATGTCGTTCATGAAAATTTGTTAATTTTTTTTCTCGTTGCGCTGGTGTGAATAGTAAAAATATAAGATTTGATTCTGTTATCGCGTCGTCATTTTATCTTCGATACCCTCGCCTGGCCCGTGCCATAAACTAATTGGTACGAGTCGGTCTGGACGAGGATCGAACCATCGCCTCCTACACGGCAGGCAAGCTTACTCGCCACTGGGCCGACATTTAAATCATAATCTGAATCCACTTTTATGAAAAGTTCAAAACTTGTTATCAAAATCTCAAGCTCGCTTGTCTTGCTCCTGGTTTCAAATCGCATTCCTGCGATCTACCTCGACTTCGCTAGATTAAGAGGGCCGAGCTCTCTCTCTAAAATGCCCGGGCCAGTATCAGGTCCCAATCCGGCCCTGAGCCTAGGCAATTACTTAGCTTTGGTATAATTTAGCGTGTCTAGGAGTAGGAGTGTTTTAAAAAGGTTGGTGCAATGCACTTCTTTGTTAGGGGTGTCTTATTTAACTTAGGTATCAGGTTAAGACTCGTTTAAGTTTAGTACTTAAACGGGCATAAGACTTTTTTCAACTACGACTAAATAGACAAAAATTCAAGTGGCAAAACCAAAATTATAAGCTGGCCGTGCGTCGTAGGCAGAGTAATGTATAAGGTCGCGCGGCCAGCTTATGTTGGTATTGCGTAGCTTGATGTGTCTCCGTGTGTTCACTAGGATGCTCGAGCTATTCTCTAATAAAATCCATGAGTCGCCGATAGCATTTTATGAAAAAGTCTCCCAGGGACTTCCGATTCTTCCAGCAGTATTCTCCTAGGCCTGTAAAAGAAAGTAAACAATTACTTACATAAACTGGGAAAATCTCCTGGGATTTTAAGCACTGAAAACCATTTCATGTTTCGGAAATACTTAGCAGAAATTCCTGGACTTTCAATTTTCGATACAAGTGTAAAATTAAATGCGTTACTTACATGATAAACAGAGTGCTTTAGGCCATCAAACTGAACAACTTTCACTAGACCGAAAGAGAATACGGCGGTCAGCAAAAACTACTAGACTGACTTGGATGAAAACTTTTGTGTTTAAAAGCTAATGATTAGACTTAAAAACTAGTAGGTTTTTTATCTCGCTACGCTCAAGTGGTGGTTTAGATCATTAAACTGGGCAACGTTCACTATGGAGCCAAAATCGATAGAAAAAAATCACCACCCACACAAAAAAAAATAGATTACATGGGTATTTTGTTACGTCCTGTAAATATATGTAGTAGGTACTACACACAGAATGCCTCTCCACTTCGAGGGTAACTTTAGGAGAGCCGAGTAGCGAGCGAGTTCGTAGCGTGACGACGCCATCATGTTTCTGCAGTAGTACTTGAAGCATCGAGAGATCGTTGTATGGAGTACCGGATATACAGGGTCCTTCTTAATATGCTGACACTTTTTAAGGGGATGATCAGACCATCAAACTGAACAACTTTCTCTATGGGACCAACAACGAAATCTCGAAAATCTGCTGTCCCATACATTTGGCTCCAGTAGGTTTGCAGTTTAGTATGGAACAGCAGATTTTTTTTTCGTAAAAAAGAATAGCATATTAAGAAGGACCCTATATTAAAAAACCCCTGAAATCTCTTACCAAGTAAAAAGGCAGCGATCAGACCGATTAGAAGGAGTATCAAGGCGGAGCGCACGTCGGTGGCACGGGCGGAGGCGAAGCCCTGCGGCGGTGTGCACTGCGGCATACCTGGCACCAGGGCCGCCTCAAGCCGCGCCAGGGCTCCGCCACTACGCAGCTGTAGCAAGCTGAGGGAACAATTTCTCAGCTTAATTTTTTTAATTTTATTTTTATTTTATAAGTTTATGGCATTCTGTTTGTATCAATATTGCCAGTATCATGTAGTTTATGTAGTCTCAAGTGTTAGCACAGCATATGCTCACGACTATATTCCAAGGGGGTAGTGAGAGATATTCTGGAAACTCATAACATCCACGTTTCACTAATAGTACCGAAACTCTGTCCAGTGTGACGGGGAGTGAGCCTGTCGCCACTTGTAATGGATAGTACAATACATGCCTCGAAATTGAAACATGCAGGTTTTCGCACGATGTTTTCTTTCACCGAAAAAAGCCCATGGTGTTACTAATCGTACACAAATTTCGAAAAACTCCTTGGTATGAGTCGGCCTAGACTTGGGATCGAACCATCGCCTCCTGCACGACAGGCAAGGTTACTTGCTACTGGACCACCACTATTCATCACACGAATATTCGCCTCTTGCTGTATTCGAACCCGAGACGCTCGGCACTACAGACTGAGTTACAGACTGAGTTATCGGGCCGTCAAGAATGCAGCATCTTCTGGGAAAGCGTGTTGTAATCTGGTCTTCGCCATCGCTTACCATCAAGGTAATACCAAGCCCATTTTACATTAAAAAGTGTCAGTTGTGTGAGTGGAACAGTGTATAGAGGGCGTCCGAGTAGAACTTACCACGACCAAATAAAGGTCTTCTCCGAAATGTAAAAGTGTGTAGCACCTTCAAGCGACGAAAGTGTATAAACAGATGTATGAATGATGAGGCGAGAGAAATATGTCAGAATCAACGATATTAATGTATCAGTACTAGATAAGGCGAACAGTAGGAACTAAAACGTAGTGATTCCATTCTCTTTGGTAGGAACTGCATGTTCCACTTGAACACGGTTCCCGCACCGCATTGATGTTCTCGAGTTCACTTCGTTACTGTGGCAATGACAGACCGCAAAGTGTCATTTTGTATTGATTTCTGTGACATGTGATTTCTATGAAAGGGCCTAAGAGGAAGGATCTCCATAGAGTCCGCATAAATTTACGATTGTAGTTGGTCTCTTTTGTCTTATGACATACCTTTAATAGTAGAAGGAGATGGAACTATAGATATTTGTTTATGCGGCTGTCCACTTTTTTTTGAGCTAGTGTGTGTGAAAAGTGACCGTAAACATAAGGCCATATGTCACTCGGTGCCTTTTGTCCATACTACTTGACACCACACACTCAAACCTGAACTTCAAAAAAAGTGGATACTTTACAATTGGTATGGCTCACTCTAGTCTTAAAGAGAGATCCTTCCTCTTAGGAAAGGGCCTATCATTAGAGTGTATGTCAATGGTCAGAATCGTAGCGTGTGGCGAGCCATAGTTTGTTTTTGTAAATGAGTAAATAGTACGTTTTACAACACATCAAGCCTAGCCTAACATAAACAGTAAACTTGTAACTCTTTGCACCTGATGGGAAGGATGCAAAGTCCAGAGTGTTTAGCTTGACATTTTGTCGAATTTACGATTAATAAGTACCTGACAAGGATCGGCCTGGCATATGGGGAGCGGCGAGGCAGCGGGAACGCGAGGTGCGCACGAGTAGAGTGCACGGGCAACTCGCGCACTGCACATCTACCCCGAGCCTGACTCAGTGACCTATACCAAACAGAACATACTTATTAGGAATTTTAGATCGTGTAGATTTTCGATTGCTTACACTCTGAGCAATCAAAAAGCCTTGGAATATGGATCAAATAGAAGTTGTAAATCATGTTGGAACTGACGCCCATGCATCCTCTCTGAGGGTATTCCTGTGCCCTGCCGTGGGAAATATTATATAGGCTGATGATGATAATGTACTTATTGCTATCTGTTTGGTGTGAACTACATGACAGCTGTCAACTACATAACATTGTTAAAATAACGGTGAAAGTGAAAGTTATTCCGTTTGATGGTCTGAAGCATAGCATCTTAAGTATGTAACGCAAAGTTAACGTTACATACTTTACACCCTGTATATGTACAAGAATAGCTCAGTTCAAGTATAAGCTTAGAGATGATGCTATCTCTGTCACCAGCCTGAGCAGTGTGAGACCAGTATGACCAATTTTAGCAGGATCCTGCGATTTTAGCAGATTTTGTCGCAGGTTTAATAAACTTAGCAGTTTTCAGCAGGATGGCCTAAAACCTTAGCAAACATTTAGCATGATTCAGCATTTACCCAGTAAACTGGGTTATTTACTTGAGAAACGCATACAAATATTTAGCTACCTACCATTTTTATTGGTAAATGTTTATCCTTTTACACTGACAACTCTTTAGTACCCTTCTAGATTAATTTCCCATGTGAGAACTTTTTTTTAATGTGCACCTGTTCGTCATATATTTTTAGCATGATATATGACGAACATTGGAAGTGCAGGCAGACTGTACGAAACTGATTAGTGAATAAATACCTACAGAAACCACGGTCACCGCGGAACCGGTAATGATCCATGACACCGATTAATACACAGACTTAAGTACCTACCTATTACAATACCTAAGTCTGTGGATAAATTTGTGGGTGTCCCAAAGAAATCATTGGGGTGTCCAAGCAAAAAGGGTCATTTCATAGGGTTAGATCCGGCATCTAGATCAGTCACATGATCATGATGGAAAAATAAAAAGGTGGGTTAAAAAGGCCGACCACTGGACTCATTTATCATTGTTAATAGTATCTTTTATTGATTTACGAAATAAATCAATATAATTTATCAACTCAATTTTTACTTTATTTACATGAAAATCTGATTTAACTTTTAGCATGATTTTATCATTTTGATAAAAATAGCAGAAATTAGCAAGTTTTTGGCCAACAATCTAGCAAAATCATCAATCTAAAATGGTCACACTGTGTGGATCAACGTAGTTAGTAACGTAGTTACAGAAGACGTAGTGATGGATGGCTAACAGGACAGTAAATAGATTTACTGTGTTAATGGGTGCAAGCCGTCTTAACTTAATTGACATCAATGCCTAACTTCCTATGTACTTACCCCTTTGACTATTTATATGTGGACTGGTTACGCATGTAATTCTTCTAACAAACATTTCTGCCACTTTTTGCGGGGGGGCGAGGTAACACGAAATCCGCAAATTTGGATTTTACTCCCCATAACTTTAGAATCTAATTTTGAATGTTAAAAATCATGAAAAATAGTCTCGTGTGAACCCCAAACGTTCTAAGTTCAAAGTTATTATTTCGCAATTATAGGCTGTCTCGTTTAGTGATAAGGTGTAAAATTGAATGTAAATGCACAAGATCAATTGTGCTTATACCGTGGCAGAGGGGAAATGCTACCGCAAGGCTAGTCCTTATAATAATTAGTCAAAGACTTACCCAAAGCTTACCATATTACAACGGAACGTCGACGGGCGGGTGGGCGTTGCGAGAGCAATGTAAAGTGGACTCTATTTTAATACCAGTAGAGATTAAAATACGTTGACAGAGAAAGCTCCGTCCAGCTGTGCGACAAGGACGGAACATCTCCGTTCTCTTCAACTCTATGGCTATTAAAATAAGTATTATTTTGTATTGTTGCTCCTGCTCCCGCCCGTTCTAATGTACATAGACCTTAAACCAAGGATGGTCAAACCCAGGCCCGAGGGCCACTAAGTGGCCCGCCAAGGCATTTGAATATGCCCGCCGCAGCAGATCAGCCAGCCGGCCAATATAACGACGCGACCGCACTGTATCTATCTATACTAAATTAGTATCTGGGAAACCTAAAACACATTAAGATGATATAATTCGGAGCGTACTCAATACAAACGAAGATTGGTCATATTTTCAATACTATACCCAATTTTGTTTTTAGATACGATCTAGAAACCAATATCTGTGCTTTACATTTGTCAGATTACCGTTAAAATATACCTATAGTTTCAAAGTTATCGTGGCTCAAAGTTTTCCATACAATTCTTAAATTAATCGTAGCATTGAAACCACATATTTTAACGGAAATCTGATAATGTCTTTACATTGCTTGTGCTTTCACAGACAAAGTACCTATTTATCTGAAATTTATGCTAAGGCACGGATATTGGTTTCTAGGTCGTGTCTAAAAAATTTCATTGACTTTAATTGAGTATTATTGAAAAAGAATCTAAAGAATCATAAATAAGATTTCCTTTTTTGTGTATAATTTTAATAGTTGGGTACTTAAAGGGTAACTACTAAAAACCTCTCACTAAAAGTAGTGGCCCGGCGCCGCCTCAACTTAAAAATGTTGCCCGCCTATAATATCTATTGGCCAGCCTTGCCTTAAACGATAATCTGTTATTGATTCTGTATAAAACATAAAACATAAACATAATATTCCGAAAAAAAACGAGATTTTTTTTGGACCTCCCATACAAAACCGATCGGCTGATTCACCCTTTTATACAGGGTCCTTCTTAATATGCTGACACCTTTTTAAGGACTTGATCAGACCATCAAACTGAACAACTTTCTCTATGGGACCAACGTCGAAATCGCGGAAAAAAAATCAGATGTCCCATACAAAACTGTACCCTTTTGTATTTCCTGTTTGTGCTCTCTGTATACTATGTTTATTTGGTGTAAAAAGAAGTACCTACCTAATTGATTGATTGATTGAAAACTGCCAACCAACATACATTTAGCTCGAGTAATATTTCAGTTTAGTATGGAACAGCTAGAGAAAATTGTTCAGTTTGATGGCCTGATCATCCTCTTAAAAAAGAGTCAGCATATTAAGAAGGACCCTATATGAATCCAAGACAATTTCTCGTTTCTTGACTGGCTAAGTTTTAAGTGCAATGTAACATTATTTAAGAACATAAATATGTACACTTAGTATGCAAAATAAATTTGATTGATTGATTGATTGACTGATGTTCCTTAGGGAAAGTTGTTTAGTTTCAGTGTCTGAATACACCCAAAACTAAGGGTGTATTAATTTTATCTATAATATAATTAGTAATAAAAAACCGGGCGGGCCTGTCGGGCCACGCGCAGGGTAGGCTTCCGTAGTTGCCTGTTACAATATACGGACTTAGAAGAGGCTTTTGTTTTATACCACTACGGTTTAATAAAGTCTAAAAAGTACATTTTACAAGTTTGTCGACTATTACTCGTTAAGCTTTAAAGCCTACTTAGCGGTGACAGTTTTCCTTTTCCCTTCGTTATATACACTATGCCCATTATGTGGCGACGGGCTCACCCCCCGTCACACTGGACAGAGTTTCGGTACTACTGGTGAAACGTGGATGTTCTGAGGTTTCAGAATATCTCTGACTATCCTCTCGGGGAATATAGTCGTGAGCATATATAGACTACTGTCATGAATTTTTTCACGTATCCAGAAACTACCGTTGACTCTCACAAAAATTTTCACTTTAAAGCCTAATATTACGCTAAAGGATCCCTAAATCGAAAAATGATTTTCCCACACCCGCAATATTTTTAAAAGACCTATCCAACGATACTCCACACCACGGGATAGACGAGAAAAAAAATTGCATGCCCACTTTTCGTGTAGGGGAGGTATCTTAAAAAAAATACTTTTCAAGATTTTATTTTACCACTTTGACGGCGTGATAAATATGTATGTACCCATGTCAAATTACAGCTTTCTAGTACTAAGCGTCTCTGAGCTAAGCCGCGGACAGACGAACATGGCGAAACTATAAGGGTTCCTTGTTGACTACGGAACCCTAAAAACTAATGATGTGTTCTTACGGTAGTATTTATTAAGTTTAGATACCTACTTATAAACAGATTCTATGTTTTGTGTTAATTAATGAACACTATGTACATGTAGGCCTATTATTTTATACTAAATATTCCAAAAATCAATTTTCATTCCCCATCTGATTATATTACAATTTTAGTTTTAGCTTTAGCTGCACCTTTTGATCTTGCTTTGATCGCCAAGACAAAAGAGCTAAAGCGGGATTTTGCTATGTCATTGTCAGACGGCCGGAGCCAGTTAAGCTTTCTATAAGGTTTGTAAATGACATTCTATACACATCGACTCATACAATAACAGAACCAAAAATTATTAAGCACCCGACCCATCCCGCAAACCCGACTACATAAAAAACGAAATTATTAAGATAAACAAAAAACGCGACTGCATAAAAACCTATTAACTGAAAAGAGAAAAACAAGCTCTATAATCACTAATCAGCTATAACAGCTTTATTTGAGATAATATATGTAATTTGAATGTAATTAGGTAGGTATCGCAAACGGGGACATATACGATTTTTGTTTGGTTATTTATTGGTTTGTCGCCGCCTGCAATACCTACCTAATAACATACAAATTTTATTAGCTCAAATAAAGCTGGTATAGCTGATTAGTGATTATAGAGCTTGTTTTTCTCTTTTCAGTTAATAGGTTTTTTATGCAGTCGGGTTTTTGGTTTATCTTAATAATTTAGTTTATTTCATACTTTTTAGTCTTGTGTCGAACGGTAACATAAAAGTACTATAATAAATATATGTTTGGAATCGTCTCATTACTGGCTTTCATTTGATACCCGTATTGTGTTTTTAACAAAAAAAAATTGTTTATTCCCCCTCTCTTTTTTATTTCGCAGACGCCATATTAAAATAATATAGCCTATGTCACTCTCACAATTTTTACGAATCTAGTGACACCTCATACGTTAAAATCCATCAAGCCGTTTAGGCTGTAGGCCGTGCCAAAGAAATAGACATACAAACATGCATACATATACATATACATACATAATAAATAATAATAATAAATATCTTGGATATTGTCACACAAATTATCTAGTCACATTTAAAGTACCAGAATCTAGCCTGGACTTATGTTATGATGACTAGCCAACGATATAGAAAACATATATATAGATACAAACATCCATGACTCGGGTACAAATATTCATATTCATCATACAAATATTTGTCCTTTACGGGATTCGAACCCGCGACCCTCGTACAGCAGGCAGGTTCACTACCGACTGTGCTATCGGGCCTTCAAACATACATACATGAATTATATGAGAAAGAATTTGGCTATGTCTGTATATTTGCTTTTATAGGGTTCCGTAGTCAAACAAGGAACCCTTATACTTTCGTCAATTCTGTCTGTCTGTATGTATGCCCCGCCTCGCCGCCATTGAATCTGCATGAAGACAGATAACAGTTACCCAAAAACAGAAATGCAGTAGTTATTAAGAAAACAATTTTTTTCGACCCCCCATACAACGAAAGAGGGGTTGGAAAAAATTATATTTTTTTTAAATCGTGTGAGGTGTCGTTGGATAGGTCTTGTCCAATGGAACAAAACTCCAGTAGAAACTGAATCGATATAATGCAAAAATAGGGTGTGGCAGAGACGATATACAAGGTGTTACAAAAATACAAATAAACATTTAAGGGGGTGGTGGTTTAGATCATCAAACTGAACAACTTTCACTATGGGACCAACATCGAAATCGCGAAAAAAATATCTGATGTTCCATACTAAACTACAACTCTACTCGAGCTAAATGTATGGGACAGCTGATATTTTTTCGATGTTGGTCCCATAGTGGAAGTTTTTCAGTTTGATGGTCTACACAATCCCCTTTAAAGTTTTAAATGTTTATTTTTACTTTTGTAACACCCAGTAGATGTTGTGGTAAACATTTTTTTGCTCTAGTATCCAGGGAGGAAACAGGGGAATACGTTTGTATGGACTAAACAGTTCCCGCCTATCCCTGCTATCCTCATCACATAGAGAGGCAATGCCTATAAGCTTAGATCATATACTAGAATTCATAAGTCTACATTATTATATTCTTCTTATCGTGTGGGCAAGCCCTGGTGTCAAAGTTTTTTCAGACCGCCTTACGGCCTCTGGCGTGGTTTTTATGTAAGGACTACTACCATAAGAGATAGTAGCCGGGACCAACGGCTTAACGTGCCATCCGAAGCACGGAATCATCTTTCTTTTCAGACAATCAGGTGATTCGGCCTGCAATGTCCTAACCAACTGGGGAAAACGCACAAAGTGGCATATCACTAGGTGTCCCCCGTGGGAATCAAACCCACGAACCTCCGACCTCGAACCTCCGTTTCAAGAGCCCATTGCTCTTGACCACGGAGGCAGTTAAGATCGGAACGTTAAGACGGCGGAACATTATAATAATATGTATATCTTAGTCTTTATTTTGTCTTTTAGATTAGTTCTGCATGGGATGGCGATGGCGGCCATACGGAATGGAAACCGATTACATTGAACTATCCCATAGTGGCACTCCAATACCATTCGTACAATAAACTTTCGGCTTAGTAGGGTCAACACGTCTTTCATGGGTCACTGTATACGTTGTTATAATAAAATCCCCGAGACCATTTTGAATCTTTCCTAAAACATGTTTAAAACTCAAATCAAAAAAGTCCTCTATAAAAAAGCATATTATAAACTGGATGATTATTTAAATGATCAAAATGCTTGGGTCTGAGGTCACTAGCTTATAGTTTGTTTGCTTTACTGTATGGTATCATTATTTTATTAAATAGACTATGTATTATTTTATACATAACTTTAGCTTAAGAATTTATTTTGTAATAGTTATTAAGTCGTGTTATGTTGTATAGTTTCTGGCCGCATCTTCTCTACAGCTACAACACGTTCCGACGCGGTGGTAGCTCTAAAAAAAAATTGACGTTTGATAAGTGTGCTGCAAGCTCCTATATTGAATAAATTATATTGACTTTGACTTTGACTTCACGCTATCTGAAGGAAACATGATCTCACAGATAGTTAGGCACTGACAGCTTTTCGTTCAGTAAGCTTTAATCCGATGCAGATTTGGTTCATTTATTCACAAATCATCGGTGATATGTGAATTAACCCAATCTAAATGGGTAGGTAATCTTAACTATTCTAAAACTGTAATAGAAGTGTGTCTGTTCATTAAAGAAATTTACCTGAGAAATTGACCTTTTTAGAATTGTTGTCTGTGTGTTTGTGTTTGTTTGTATGTTTGTAACAGCAGCACGCAAAAACTACTAAACCGATTTTGAAAAAACTTTTTTCGATTCACAGCTTATGATCTAACCTAAAATCTGGTATATAATTTGTGCGGACGAAGTCGCGGGTAAACTCTAGTAAATTATATAAGTAACATATTTATTTGTTGGCGTTAGTGGAGCTTCGGTATTAGAAACGATCACCGAAGTTAGCAACGCCAGGTCCGGTCAGTCTTTGGATGGGTGACCGTTTAGTGGTTTTTCATCTCGAGCGTTTCCGTGATTCGGAAGACACGTTAAGCAGTTGGTCTCGGATATTTCTGTCAGATGGCGTTGTAACTATTCGTTAAGCCAGGTCAGAAGCCTATTAAGGCGGCTTGAAAATTATCTGACAGCAAGTTGACCACTAACTTGACTCCACCACAACGCGCATTGCCCGCGTGGTAGAGTATGGTATGG
Organism: Agonopterix alstromeriana; assembly: GCA_963924505.1. Lineage (NCBI taxonomy): Eukaryota > Metazoa > Arthropoda > Insecta > Lepidoptera > Depressariidae > Agonopterix > Agonopterix alstromeriana. The sequence continues at coordinate 6,103,452 of OZ004670.1, forward strand.
TCCACTCCCTCTCACCCTTATTCGTGAAAAGATGCCTTTGCCCTGCAGTGGGATTCCACAGGCTACTTACTTTTTTATTTTTATTTTAAGACACAGAAACTTATAAATATTTTGTTAAAGACAGGTAGGTACTTTCCATAGATTTACAAACACAAAACACAGTATTTATAGATTATCAGGCTTGTATCCCACGGAGCAAATAAATAATGTACCTAATTTATACGGTAGTTAGTATGTCACCCGACCATGCACGTGCTATATTTTGATGACAAGACAACTAAAATGCAACATAACGTTAATACAGTTATAATTATTACAATAGAATTCACAATAGGTACCCTCTCAACATGTTTTGATCAGAATAATATGACATGGATAGCTTTCTAACGTCATTTTCGACTCTACCACCGCGTTGGAAGGTGTTCCGTTGTGGAGAAGATGCGGCCAGAAACTCTACAACACAATTTTTTTTTAAAACATAATATTCAAAATACAGTTACAAATACCATATTGAATTATATAGTGTAACAATGTCAAGACCAGACATTCATATAATCATAGAGTTTAAAGTACCTACCCTTTTGAGGACTTGCTTAACATGGGACTTAAACTTTTTGTCTGGCAAGTTTAGAATATCCTCTGATAACTTATTATAATAGCGTATACAGTGCCCCATGAAAGATGTGTTGACTTTACTGAGTCGAAAATGTGAGAATACTAATTTACCTAATGCATTTTTAGTGATCCGGACCGAAATTTGCAAAACGGATCCCTTATGGAATCACCTCGATGTCTCTCCATCTGTCTGTTCCACACATTTTTTTCAGAGACTGTTTGACTTTGACTGACATGAAGCTTTAACTTAACATAGTTAAGTAAGTATTGTTAATTAATTATTAGTAAGTATAGGTCCAATCACATAATTAAAAAGAAGTCAAAAAAGCCTTATTTCTCCTTTGAGGGGCAGACGGGGATAACAAAAATTTGCTTCGCTGTAAAGCTTATTTCGCTAATGGATCCCTAAATCGAAAAATGGTTTTGACACACCCACAATATTTTTAAAAGACCTATCCAACGGTATCATGACGAGGAAAAAAATTGCACACCTACTTTTCGTGTGTACCCTAAAACAATATTTTTCAAGATTTTATTTTACCACTTTGTTGGCGCGATAAATATGTATACCCATATCAAATTACAGCTTTCTAGTACTAAGCGTCTCTGAGCTAAGCCGCGGACAGACAGTTATGCCGAAACTATATGGGTTCCTTGTTGACTACGGAGCCCTAAAAATGAAAATGCATATTCAATATTATGTACCCATTAAAACTCTGTCATTAAGATTTCAACAAATATTCGAATCAAATAAATTCTGTCGACACTTTCAAATTATGTAACATATTTCAAAACCTATCCTCAAGATTGAAAATGATATGGTAGTGATGTATGGATTGAAGGAAAATTATCAGTTTGGACCTGTAGGTATAAACCTAGAAGATGGAATAGTTATTGTCTGTAGCTGGAGAGCAGACTGCCTTACAAGCGGTGAAACATGAAAATAATCCTTGGCGGGCCGGTAATTTTCGTCCTTCTTTCCTAAATTCCCTTCGTTGTTTCTAACGTCAACTTTGTCCCTTTCTAATACAGCGACAAAAATTGATAGAAAGGACCGAGGTGACGTAAAATCAGTAAAATCGACGACGGACACCTACGAAAGATATAAATAAATATCTTGGACATTGTCACACAAATTATGTAGTCACATTGAAAGTACCAGAATCTAGCCTGGACTTGTATTATGATAACTAGACAATGATATATATAATACATATATAGATACAAACATCCACGACTCGGGTACAAATATTCATATTCATTATACAAATATTTGTCCCTTACGGGATTCGAACCCGCGACCCTCGGCACAGAAGGCAGGTTCACTACCGACTGTGCTATCGGGCCGTCTAAAGTCGAAAGAAGGAACACGTCATTGTCAATTTTCGAGTTTACATGCTAGTAAGGACGTTATGGATCCATTGGTTATTATATCCATGGCATAAACTTATCTTCAGCTACTATGTGACTGACAAAAAATCTAGTACCTATCAGTTTATAGTATTAAAATGGTGGGTACCTACTAACGACTATAATGTTTTGGAAAAATGTACAAGAGAAATTAGTGATCCGTTACGGAACAATAATTGACTGAGTCCCGTCCCGTCTCGTTACCAGGTGTTCCGTTACGAAAAACTAATTGCCCGAATCAGAGAGAGAACTGTTTACAACAAAGAGACATGAAACCTACTATGAAATCCTAGTTACCGTCAACCCAATTACAGTATCTGCAAGTACCTACTGTTCAACACAAATCAAGCTTCGGAAATATTCGGTGTTTTTAGGGTTCCGTAGTCAACAAGGAACCCTCATAGTTTCGCTATGTCCGTCCGTCTGTCCGCGGCTTAGCTCAGAGACTCTTAGTACTAGAAAACTGTAACTGTAGCTTTTGCGAAATATTAAATATTAGAGTCGAGTGTCGTCGAGCCACGTCGTTTACCACGCCTAATCGGATTAGTTGGCTTCACATACATTCGCAACAAAAATACGCAAAAATGAAGATATTTAAAAAAACCAAGTGACGATATGGTTTTAGGTGTCCCTTATTCCAAATTTTTGGATTCTTTGTCTGTCTGTTTGTTTTTTGTTGGTACGCGCATCACGCAAAAACGACTGGACCAATTATGACGAAAAGTTTTGTGTTTGAAAGCGTATGTTCAGACTTAAAATCTGGTGTATCGTTTATCTCGCTACGATGACGGGAACCCGTGCGGACGAAGTCGTGGGTAAACTCTATTGTGTAACATCCACTTCTGGACATAGGCCTCCCCCAAGGATCGCCACAACGACCGGTTCTGTGATGCCCTCATAAAACGGGTTATACAACGTGTTAATGAATTAACGCAAAACTAGAAAGTAGTTTGTTTAGAATCGAGAGCAGAATCGAATTATCATGTTTTCAACATAGCAAATTTTTTTCAAAATATGATATAATTTATTAGTAAAATTTAAAATTTACTGATCTTGATCTCAACCCACCGCACGGGCACACTCACCCTCCTTACTACCAAAACAAGATTCTTAAAATGTATCCACGAGCACACTAGCGCTTTCATTCATTGCTGAAATGATAACAAATCATTTTTGTCTGAAGACTTAAAATGCGAGTAACTTTAAATTTTAATGATCAAAATTATGAAATTATTGTTTCAATCTTATTATTTTGTTATAAATCTGTTGGGGTGTATGAGGTTTTGCGCTTATTCATTAACACGTTGTATACACCCGCCTTCGCCAGGTCGTCGGTTCACCTTCACCCACGCTGCGCTTTCCGGTACCCGGTTGCCATCAGCCCCATCGTCGTCAGTGCTTCGGTCGGAAATATAATAGTATAAAACAAAATCATCGCACCCCAGTGTGGAGCGGGCTGCCCGCTGCCCCGCGAAGAATGCGTAGTCCTGCCTCGCAGCTCGTGCGAGCCCCTCCTCCGCGGAAGACACCAGGTTCTCCGCGTCTGAATAACCCCTGATGTAGAAAGCATTTAGCTGCGCATCTTTTGTGGACTGAAATTCACGAACAAAAAGTGTTAAATTAATTAACATATAAATCGTGCGAGCTGATTGCATGTAATATGGCTAGGCCACAATTTTATGCTTCCTAACCCTTGAGTGGTTCAGATCTGTGGCTATTCCATACATTTGAACTGAGTAGGTATAATCGCCGGCAAACAACTTGGCAAAAACTTGAGACTGCACTGAACAAAATTTGTAGGTGAAATAGCTACTACGCACATCCCTCAAATTGCCTATTGCAGTTTTGTATGAAACTGTAGATTTTTAATTTTTCCTGACATTGGCTCCGTACTGAAAGTATTTGGTCCAAACCACCCCTTCAAATATTACTTGTGTGTTTTGTTACACCTTCTATAGTAGGTACCGCGCCGACAGTGCGAAACTCTTATGCCTAGCTAGGGTTGCCAGATGACCGGGAAAATCCCGGAATTTTGCGTCTGGTCCCGTGTCCCGTAATTACACGTTAATGTCTCGGAATTCCCGAATACTAGGAGCTCTAACAAAGTCTTATACTGGGAAATATACATCTTTCTTTGCTTGCAGTGGCGAGTAACCTTGCCTGCCGTGCAGGAGGCGATAGTTCGATCCCCGTCCAGGCCGACTCGTACCAATGCGTTTTTCGGAATTTATGTACGATTTGTAACACCACTGGCTTTTCGGTGAAGGAAAACATCGTGAGGAAACCTGCATGCTTCAATTTCAAGGCATGTATTGTACCCACCGTCTATTATAAGTGGCGACGGGCTCTCCCCCCGTCACACTGGACAGAGGTTCAGTACTACTGGTGAAACGTGGATGTTCTGAGGTTTCAGAATATCTCTGACTACCCCCTCGGGGAATATAGTCGTGAGCATATGCTATGCTATGCTCTTTGCTCGCTCCTGCCTTTGCTTCATGCAATTGAATAGCCTCGATTTCGGCATAATTTTTTTAATCGAGTTATTAACGTAGTAAAATCTCAGCATCAATCTAGCTAACTAGTTTCACTGCAGTTAAATCTCGAGCTAGCTTCACTCGCTCAAAGATTTAGACCACAATGCGCAACGACTTCAATATTTGGGTAAAATCTCGAGGTCGCTTCGCTCGCTCCTGTTTTTAGAACGTACTGCGGTGAACTCTTTATATTGCAGTAAAATCTCGAACTCGCTTCGCTTGCTCCAGTTTTATATCATATTTCAACAACATAATCTTACCATATTGCAGCAAAATCTCAAGCTCGCAGAAATATCCAGGAATTGATAAGCCTGCATCTAGCTACCCTACGCCCAGCCCAGATAATATAGTCAGTCAGTACCATAAGATACATCTGATCAGCTCCGTTCCTGATGTAGCCGATCTTGAAGTCAGGCGAGTGCAGCACGGCGGCCACGTTGTCCACGCTGGCTACCCGCACCGACAGCACCGAGGTGATGAAGGCTGCGTACGCGTTGTACGTCACCACGGCAAACAGTAAGCAGACGATGAGGAGGACGCTTGCTGCTGGGTTGGGCGGTGTCCATGTTCCACCTTGAACAATAAAAAAATTTCAATATTACCTACGTAAAGAAAAAAATGTACGCTCACATAGGTACAAAGTAACTAAATCTATGTTGCACGAGGTACATGTCCAAAAAAATTTATAAATATAAGAAAAAGAAATTTTCTTGAGGATCGCTAGATGGCGACAAAGATCCTGAACTTTTTTTATAGGGATGATCAGACCATCAAACTTAACAACTTTCTCTATGGGACTAATATAAAAACAGAGAAAAAAATTGGGTTGTATCGAACAGTAGATTTTTACCCGACTGCGACAGAAGGAGGGTTATGTTTTTCGAGCGTATGTATGTATGTATGTATCTATGTATGTATGTATGTATGTATGTATGTTTGTATGTCTATTTCTTTGGCACGGCCTACAGCCTAAACGGCTTGATGGATTTTAACGTATGGGGTGTCATTGGATTCGTAAAAATCGTGAGAGTGACATAGGGTATATTATTTCAAGATGGCGTCTACAAATTAAAAAAGAGAGGGGGAATAAACAATTTTTTTTTGTTAAAAATTACAATATGGGTATCAAATGAAAGCTAGTGATCAGACGATTCCAAATATATAAATATTATAGTACTTTTATGTTACCGTTTCGACACAAGACTAAAAAGTATGAAATAAACTAAATTATTAAGATAAACAAAAAACCCGACTGCATAAAAAACCTATTAACTGAAAAGAGAAAAACAAGCTCTAAAATCACTAATCAGCTATAACACCTGTATTTAAGCTAATATAATTTGAATGTTATTAGGTAGGTATTGCAGGCGGGGTCAAAAATAACTAACCAAAAATCTCCTTTGTCCCCGTTTGCGATACCTACCTAATAACATTCAAATTATATTAGCTTAAATACAGGTGTTATAGCTGATTAGTGATTTTAGAGCTTGTTTTTCTCTTTTCAGTTAATAGGTTTTTTATGCAGTCGGGTTTTTTGTTTATCTTAATAATTTAGTTTATTTTCGTGATTTCTATGTCAGTCATATAGAGAAAGTTGTTCAGTTTTATGGTCTGATCATCCCTTTAAAAACCTGCATCCCCTACATACCCTGTATTATATAATAGTCTATGTTGACTAGATACCGATATAGAAATACAAACATCTATGATTGAAGTACATATTATTTAATATATTTATCACATAAATATTTAGCTATAGTGAGCAAATATTTGTGCTCTCGGTTTTGCGGACAGGCTAGACTAGACAGGCTCGCTACGGACTAGACTAAAGTCATTATTACGTCATCAACTAAAATATGACACGGATCCGCACAAAAAACAATTAAATTTCAAATGTGTGCAGAAGTGGCGGGCGACGACGGCAACACAACCACCGAATTAAGTATATACCTAGGTTGGAGTTTGCTTGGCGTCTCGACTTAAAGACGACTACATATGGCAGCAGCTACCAATACACGACTAAAAGTCAGATCGGCAACGTTTTTATGACGACTGTGCGACAAGTAGGTCCTTAAACGACTGTTACGCGACACTTTTAGGACGATAAGTCGTAATAAATGGGCCGTAATGCCGTCGAGTGAACGTTCTTACGAAACTTATACAACATAATCAAATAACTTAAAGTTGCCAAAACGTCTTCTCGACCTTGACATTGTTTTTAGGGCTTTCGCCTGACTGCCGAGATTCACAACTTTTCTAGAAGTACATTAACTGTGATAGTAGATAGGTACTCTACCTGTACCTACTTATACGTTTTGAGATGGAAGGCCAGTATAACATACCTTGTTGACAAAGTATCCCTGTAGACCAAATCAAAGCTTCAGTATAGGCCATTGGCCGTGGCTGGTTGAGTAAGACCGGGGTTACTCTACTGATGACCACGATAGCCAGAGCGGCAACCACGGCCACGGCGACCACGCAGGCGACCAGGCGAGCGCTGAACGGTGCGAGGAATATGTCGCGGACCGTTGAAGTCTCCTGGTGCCTGATGTATATGTTGCACCTTCATAGAAATGGGACTTTATTTATTGTATGATTTGACAGCCCTAAAAGAAATCAAAATTCATAGCTGACCCGCTGTCAGCTAAACGGTTGTTTCTGGATACGTTGTTTAGGGACACTTGACTCTTACAAAGAACTCTATCTCAACCCACCGCACGGGCACACTCACCCTACTTACTACCAAAACAAGATTCTTCAAATCTATTCACGCGCACGCTATAACTTAAAATTTTAACTATCAAAATATATATGCTCACGACTATATTCCCCGAGAGGGTATTCTGAAACCTCAGAACATCAACGTTTCACAAGTAGTACCGAAACTCTGTCCAGTGTGACGGGGGGTGAGCCCTTCGCCACTTATAATGGACAGTGGGTACAATACATGCCTCGAAATTGAAGCATGCAGGTTTCCTCACGATGTTTTCCTTCACCGAAAAGCCAGTGGTATCAAAATAATTGCGCTTATTCATCTGTTAATGCTTAGTACTTGCAGTCTGAGCCAATTAAAAGTTTTCGCCAGTAAGTAGGGTACCAATAAAATGGAACGGTTATGAATGGAGTCATTGATAAGTTATGTAAAGTTTCTAGACTTATGGACTACTAGGTACCAAGTTATGGACGTCGGGTCTAACAAAAATTATCGATAAAAGTGTCCCAGACTAACCTACATAAACGAAAGTACGTAATTTAATCAAATACAAATCATTTAATGCAACCATGGGTTTAAAGATGTTACATAGTGATTCCAGTCAACATCCAACTAAAAACACTGAAACTAATGAAATTTTATTTTGCTTGCGCAGTTTTTACAAATTCTTACAGTATAGCAGCAGCACGGCATGCAGACGTGCGTGTAGTCCGTCAATCAAACAAAGACTGGCGTGTAATTGTTTCTCTTTATGTGTTTTATTTATCTTTTTGGTCGGACACTTATAAGCGCGGACCCTACGTCCAGTAGTTCGTAAGTCAATGCTTTGGAGATTTCGTAATTAGCGGATTTGCCTCTTATACCTACGTATACCTAATCACAGGGTGAAAAATTAAATAAATTACAAATCTTAGAGGATGCTTCCGTCCGACCATCTAACTGAACACCATTTATCATGCGGCCAACATTGAAATCGCGGAAACAGAATCAGCTGTTCCATAGAAAACGTCAATAGCGAGTCGACCCAAATGTATGGAACAGATGCATTTTTTTTCGCGATTTCTATCTTGGTCCCATAGTGAAAGTTGTTCAGTTTGATTGTCGGAAACACCCCCTTACTTTAATAAAGACTTAGAATATGTGTACCTGTCCACGAGCAATATTGTCGTGAGCACGAAATTTTTAACCCCCGCCGCAAAAGGAGGGGAGTTATTCGTTTGACGCCAATGTCTGTCTGTCTGTCTGTGGCATCGTAGCTCTCGAACGGATGGACCGATTTTGTCGCGTTTTTTTTACGTGAAATCAAGTTTCCTTGCGGTGGTTTTTAGCTATATTTGGTAAAAATCGATACAGCATTTTACATGTAATTTTAAAAATTATGAAATAACATTAAATTATAAATAAAAAAAAACCCCAACGCTAAAAACAAACATTTAAATAATTCGGTCACCTATTTGGGGATTTAAGCAAATGTATGGTTATTTGTTTATTGACTAATTAATTGAACTTAAATATCTTAGAGAGTTAAGAAATAAAACATACATTTGCTTACATTCCCAAATAGGTACTTTTTACTCTTTAAATGTTTGTTTTTGGCGTTTGGGGTTTTTCCTGGTATATTCTTACATAGTCTCAGCAATTGGAAAAATGAAGTCCATATCGTGATGTCGCGGTGGATGAGCGGTGACGGGTTCCAATGCTATGTCCACGGACTGATCCATCAGGGCTCCCAATAGACCCGTCCAAGCGCCCTCGTACGTACGGAACCCTAATTTGCTGTAGTATTGAGTCAGCGAACTGATAAACAAAGAAAATTTTTATTACTTTTATGACCAATCTACTATTACTTCTTCTGTTCAAATATGAAGAGTACTAATACAACGTGTTATTGTTCGGCCGTTCAGAGAATGCGTTTGACAGTTACCATTAAATTGTAAAAAACTGAATGAAAACTATAAATGCCGATCATTATTTAGTAGCTTTTTGAACTTAAAAGGGCAGCTAGTGCCCTGTGTACTAGAGTGAGCACAGGTAAACAATATTTTCATTCCGTTTTTTACAATTTTATGGTAACTGTCAAACGCAATCTTTCAGCGGCCGGACTTTAATTAATAAAATTATTTTATTATAAATCAGTTGGGGTGTATGAGGTTTTGCGCTTATTCATTAACACGTTGTATAGGTAAGTAAAAACAAAAATTTTAATATTTGCAATAATAATAAACACAGAGATGCTTTACATTAAACTTTAGATATTTGATATTTGATTGTCTGAGTGGGTTTTTGGCCCTAATTAAGGATACCTATTATACACTTACTTGAAGGGGTGCTTCAGACCAACAAACTGAACAACGTTCACTATGGGACCAAAACTGAAATCTCGAAAAAAAAAACAGCTTTTACCATACATTTGGTTCTAGTAGAGGTTGACGTTTACTATACCTAACACAGGAGATTTTTTTTCGCGATTCCCCACTCACGCGATTCTTCACACATATTATGTATTGTATATATCTTGGTCCTATATTGTATTGAAAGATGTTCAGTTTGATGGTCTGAAGCATCTCTTAAAGTATATTAATTACATTTAAGTTTACACCCTGTATCAGTGACATTCTACACCGTGTTAATGAATAAGCGCAAAACCTCATACACCCCAACTGATTTATAACAAAATAATTAGATTGAAACAATAATTTCATTATTTTGATAGTTACAATTTAAAGTTATTCGCATTTTAAGTTTTGAGGCAAGAATGATTTGTTATCATTTCAGCAATGAATGAAAGCGCTAGCGTGCTCGTTGATTTGGTAGTAAGTAGGGTGAGTGTGCCCGTGCGGTGGGTTGAGATCGAGTTCAGTAAATTCTAAATTTTACTAACAAAAAATTAAATATTTTAAAAAAAATTACCTATGTTGAAAACATGATAATTCGATTCTGCTCTCGATTCTAAACAAACTACTTTCTAGTTTTGCGTTAATTCATTAACACGTTGTATAAACAAGGACTTCGCATCAGTGCGCTATTAACGAGACCGCTGAAATGTGCTTAATTGTTTTACAATACTGCTTTGTGACAGAGGATATTTGAAAGGATTGGAATTTCAACGGGAATGTATGACAGCCGAGCATAATTGAGGCATATTAAGGTAAAATTAGAGACACGTGTCATTTTTTGGTTATGTTATTGTATGACGTGGTGAGTCCATGTATACAAGGTGTTACAAATATACATTTAAGGGGGTCGTTAAGACCATCAAACTGACCAACTTTCACTATAGGAACGCGAAAAAAAAATCTGATGTTCCATACTAAACTACAAATTTACTCGAGCTAAATGTATGGGACAGCGGTTTTTTTTTCGCGATTTAGATTTTGGTCCCTTAGTGAAAGTTTTTCAGTTTGATGGTCTAAACAACCCCCTTAAAAGTTTTAAATATTTACTTTTACTTTTGTAACACCTTGTATAGAATGTCATTGCCCTGTATTATAAATAGCGAAATTGCCTATTGTCTCGTGTACAATAAAAACCGGTCAAGTGAGAGTCGGACTACTCGCGCACCGAGGGTTCCATACTACACCACCACACGACACAACATATTAACGTACAAACCTTTTTTTCGGAACCTTTAGCGCAAGACCGTCTCACACTTGACCGATTTTTATAATTTTTTGGTGTACTGTAGAGTTTGCAATCACACCAAGTTTGAAGCTTGTATATTGTATTACCGATTTTACGATAGAGCGAGAAGAAAAAGAAGAAAATCGGCGGATTTTTTAGAAATCCGCCTTCAGTGAAAATTTAAACTAGGTATCTAGCTATTACGATTCAAAAGTTACAGCCCTAAATAGGTGTCCTACCTGACCGGACGTCCGTCCGGACGCTCAGTAATTGGGTCCCGTTTTCACGGAACCCTAAAAAGCGGAAAATTAGTAAAGAGTGGAATTTCCAAAATAACAACTCACGTAGTATTAAGTTTCATAGTGAAGAAATGCAGAACGTCATCCAAGGAGGCTGGTGCGGAAGGTCCATCGTCATCCAAGGAGGGTGCGGTGCCGTCTCCGCTGGAATTACACCTTCCGACTGTCAGCTCCTCTCCTAAGAAGTTTCGGGCTTCCACGGGATACGGAGTTTCCACTTGAGCCATGGATTGTTCTCTGTTCCAAGTTCCTTGAAAAAGAGAAATGGATATAACTAAGCCTTGATGTGGGAGAGGGAGACAGAGTTAGGGACACCATGATTTTTAGGGTTCCGTAGTGAAAAAGAAACCCCTATATTTTCATCATGTCCGTCTGTCTGCCCGCAACTTAGCTCGGAGACTCTTAGTTCTAGAAAGCTGTAATTTGGAAAGGGCTTAGATTACATATTAATTAATAAAATCTTGAAAAAAAAATTTACGTTACCTTCCCTACACGTAAAGTGGGGTAAAGTTTTTCACGATTACCCCAAGGTGTGGGGTGTTGTTGAGTAGGGTTCAAAAATATTGTGGGTCTGGGAAAACCATTTTGTCGATTCAGGGATCCGGATGCAAATTTTTAGTGTTCCGTCCAAAATTGGCAAAACGGAACACTTATGGAATCGGTCCGTCTGTCATAGGCATTTTTCTCGGAGACCGTAAGACAAAGGAAGCTGCTAGGGAAAGTTGTTCAGTTTCTTTATCTGAATACCTTTCTTTAAAAAGTAATATAATAGTAGGTAATAGGTCCTCCATTAATATTTCTTATCGACTATACAAGGTGCTACAAAAGTAAAAATAAAGATTTAAAACTTTTAAGGGGGTTGTTTAGACCATCAAACTGAACAACTTTCACTATGGGACCAACATCGAAATAGCGAAAAAAAAAATCTGCTGTCCCATACATTTAGCTCGAGTAGATTTGTAGTTTAGTATGGAACATCAGATTTTTTTTTCGCGATTTCGATATTGGTCCCATAGTGAAAGTGGTTCAGTTTGATGGTCTAAACCACCCCCTTAAATGTTTATTTGTATTTTTGTAACACCTTGTATACTCTTTCTTATACTGTGTTATCGATTAAAATAGTTTTCTAATAAGTACACAGGTATTTAAAAAAAAGTTATTCTCAGAAAGTAGAAAAGAACTGAGAAACCTACAGTTGGTTGGTAAACGTTTTTCACGATTTCGATGTTGGTTCTATGGTAAAAGTTGTTCGATTTGATGTTCTGAAGCAGCTCCTAAAATATGTAACGCATTTAAGATCACAGTTACACCGTGTACAAGGTGTTACAAAAATAAAAATAAACATTTAAAGTGGTTCGTGGTATAGAGCATCAAACTGAACAACTTTCACTATAGGACCAATATCGAAATCGCGAAAAATAAATCTGATGTTCCATACCAAACTACAAATCTACTAGAGCTAAATGTATGGGACGGCAGATATTTTTTTTCGCGATTTCGATGTTGGTCCCATAGGGAAAGTTGTTCAGTTTGATGGTTTAAACAACCCCGTTAAAAGTTTTAAATGTTTATTGTTACTTTTGTAACACCCAGTATAATCTGTTTGTTCCGGGGAAATTCGGAAATCCCTCGGCAACAAGCCGATGTCAGTCGGGAACGAAAAAACGACAATATTCTGAAGTAAATTTTAGGTCAGTAATGTACTTACATAAAGCGACAAAGATTCAGACAGTCAACGCTAGGGTTACCAACCGTCACGCGAGAGTAGGCGGGACGTCCTGTTTCTAAACCCTTAGAATATGCGTCATTTCTTTATCGTGATTTCTTTAATAGAGATAATTGTTCAGTTTGAGTCTAATGATCCCTTAGAAAAACGTCATCGTCAGTATAAAGGGTCCTTCTTAATATGCTGACACTTTTTTAAGGGGATGATCAGACCGTGAAACTGACCAACTTTTTCTATGGTAGCACCAACATCGAAATCGCGAAAAAATCTGCTGTTCCATACAAAACTGCAAACCTACTTGATCCAAATGTATGGGACACAGATTTTTTTTCGTGATATCGATGATGGACCCTACAGGAAGTTGTTCAGTTTGATAGTCTGACATTGCCCTTAAAAAGTGAGGACTATGAATTAAGAAGGGCCCTATACAACGTGTTAATGAATAAGCACAAAACCTCATACACCACAACTGATTTATAACAAAATAATTAGATTGAAACAATAATTGCATTTTTTGATAGTTAAAATTTAATGTTATTCGTATTTTAAGTTTTCAGGCAAAAATGATTTGTTATCATTTCAGCAATGAATGAAAGCGCTAGCGTGCTCGTGGATACATTTTAAGAATCTTGTTTTGGTAGTAAGTAGAGTGAGTGTGCCCGTGCGGTGGGTTCCGTAAATCCTAAATTTTACAAACATATTATTTAATATCTTGAAAAAAATGACCTATGTTGAAAACATGATAATTCGATTCTGCTCGCGATTCTAAACAAACTACTTTCTAGTTTTGCGTTAATTCATTAACACGTTGTATAAGGTTGACAACCCTAATCAAAGCGCGCGTCGTCGCCCTTCTCAATTCAACACCCACACTCGGCTTCTGCTGAAATCTTATTGACTGGAACTAGTTCGTAATATTCTGAGAACTGGAGTGGCAATAATCGGAACGATTATAATATTACGAAAAAATAACATATACGGCTTTGACCATGTTCCTGCGACATTTATCTAGATATAGGTACCTATACCACAAAATAAAATACTAGTACTACCCGTACAGAAGAATCACTTCGAAAACAGATTTAAATAAATTGCGACTCTCTATCTGCACGGCAATAAGGTGCAAAGATATTCGTACCCGTCCTATCGTACAGGTCCCGAATAACCCACCAATCGTCACAACGTCGCGCGTGCAAACAAAAATGATCCTAGTCATTAGACATGAAAGCTTCCTTTACATAGTCTCCCTCTTTAATTCTTTCACGTGCTGGCAGCGTAATATCCCGAGGGTTTTCAAGTCTCGCATTCACTACTCACAAAAGGCGGCAAGTCTAATGAGATTTGACCAAGAAGTTTACACGGCATACCTAACCTATTGCCATTGACCACTCGGTGGTGATCGGCTGTCAAGCGTACCTGAGCAGCTGTGATTATACGAGATTTGGGGTCTCGTACGAGGTACGAGGATGCTGTCAGCCTCGTACAAATATACACAAGGTTTTGACTTTTAGGGAAATTGTGGCATGATTTTCCATTGCATGCGACGACTTTTTGTAGTATAAATAGGAGGAAAGGAAAGATGAAAATGTTGAGCGAGTGAGCGCGTCAAATGTTACGGCTGATTTAACGCCTCGCTCTGTACCTGAGGCAGCGTCGCTATCGCGACAGTTGCGGCCCAGGAAAAATTTTAATTATAAGATTTGATTTCTATTATAATATTTATTTTGGTTAACAGTCCTAATGTTTTCAATATAATGTTTAGTTATGTTTAGCAGTGATGTGATTTTCTAAATGGTGTTGGAGGAATGATGTGTATTAGCATCTCTTTGCCATTAGGCATAAGAAGATTCAATATCAGAAGTTTATGGTCAGTTTGTAGTTTGCCGGGAAATCCACAAGAAACCGACCATGACTTCGAATTGTTCCTGATATTTTCGTTTTTTTCTTCAAAACAACATTAAAATTTTATTTTATTAAAAAAAATGTGTTTACTACATAAAAATTCTAAAATTAAATTGTGTTAAATGCGTAATTCTTTGTTTTACACACTTGAGATGAATTTACGAGGTTTAATAGGCTAAGTACGAGATTTTTCTTGCTTTTGTACGAGGAATAGTTTTCTACGTCTAGCAACCCTAGTATTTGATACCTACCTACTCTTTCTTATACTGTGCCTATACAGCGTGATAATGAATAAACGAAAAAATTGATAGTACTTTGTTTAGAATCGAGAGCAGAATCGAATTATCGTGTTTTCAACATAGGTAGCTTTAAAAAAGGATTTGACGTTTGATAAGTGTGCTGTTGAATAAATTATATTGACTTTGGTAATTTTTTTCGAAATACTAAACAATTTGTTTGTAGAATTTGAAATTTACTGAACTCGATCTCAACCCACCGCACAGGCACAACTAGGGTAGGTGTACTTACTACCAAAACAAGATTCTTCAAATGTATCCATGAGCACGTTAGCGCTTTCATTATTTGCTGAAATGATAACAAATCATTTTTGTCTGAAAACTTAAAATGGGAATAACTTTAAATTTTAACTATCAAAATAATGAAATTATTGTTTCGATCTAATTATTTTGTTATAAATCAGTTGGGATGTATGAAGTTTTGCGCTTATTCATTAACACGTTGTATAGTACTTAGGTATATCAGAAACGTGTGGTTATATTTTTACGTATTAATTTCAAAACCCAGAATCTGAAACCAAAATATGGCTGCTGCTTAACCGGCTTAACCTATCAGGACATAAATAAATAATAATAAATAAATAAATATATTGGACATCGTCACACAAATTATCTAGTCACATTTAAAGTGCCAGAATCTAGCCTGGACTCGTATTATGACTAGATAACGATATAGAATACATATACAACGTGTTAATGAATAAGCGCAAAACCTCATACACCCCAACTGATTTATAATAAAATAATTAGATTTAAACAAAAATTTCATTATTTTGATAGTAAACATTTTAAGATATTCGCATTTTAAGTTTTCAGGCAAATATTATTTGTTATCATTTCAGCAATTAATGAAAGCGCTAGCGTGCTCGTGGATACATTTTAAGAATCTTGTTTTGGTAGTAAGTGGGGTGAGTGTACCCGTGCAATGGGTTGAGATTGAGTTCAGTAAATTTTAAATTATACAAACAAATTATTTAATATTTTGAAAAAAATTACCTATGTTGAAAATATGATAATTCGATTCTGCTCTCGATTCTTAACAAACTACTTTCTAGTTTTGCGTTAATTCATTAACATGTTGTATAGATACAAACATCTACGACTCGGGTACAAATATTCATATTCATCATACAAATATTTGTCCCTTACGGGATTCGAACCCGCGACCCTCGGCACAGCGGGCAGGTTCACTACCGATTGTGCTATCGGGCCGTCGAACATCTTAACTTGGGTTACAAAAATTATCGTTAATTTTAAATAGGCTACCTACGCTTCAATAACTAAGACGACTCAAAATGTAGAACTTTAAACAATTTATTTGGGGTTATAAACCTTTTCTTTGGATACACAGAGTAGGCTGACAGTTTTTTAAGTTCCTTGGGATGATAAGATCACCAACCTGAACATCTTTCTCTATGGGAACAACATCGAAATCGCGAAAAAATCGGTTGTCCCATACATTTGGGTTGAGTGTGATTGCATAAGCATAAAGGACTATACAGGGTCCAACTTAAGGGGATATAATTCGGAGCGCGCTCCATACAAACGTAATATTTTCAATACTAGCCAATTAAAGTCAATGAAATTTTGCTGAAACAATCTTAACACAAATATCGATGCTTGTATGAAGTCAGATTTTCGTTAAAATATACAGTTTCAATGCTAGGATTAATTTAAGATTTGTTAGGAAATCTTTGAGGCACTGTAACTTTAAAACTATACATTTTAACGAAAATCTGACTCTATACAAGCATAGAAATCTATTTTTAGATTGATTCTGAAAAATTTCATTGAGTTTAATTGGTTAGTATTGAAAATATCACCATAGTACGTTTGTATGGAGCGCGCTCCGAATTATATCCTCTTAATATGCTGACAGTTTTGGAAGAGGATGGTGAGACCGTCTAACTGAACAACTTTCTCTATGGTACCAACGTCGAAATCGCGAAAAAAAAATCTGCTGTCCTGTGTAAAAAAGTGTCAGGGTATTAACAAGGACCCTATATTCCCCGAGGCGGTGGTCAGAGATGTTCTGAAACCTCAGAAGTATAAAACTGTTTTTTTTTTCATTTCAATGTTTATCCCATAGAAAAAGTATTTCAGTTTGATAGTCTCATCATCCGATAAAAACCGTCAGCATATTAAGAAGGTCCCTGTCTACTCCACAAATGTGTACGCAGCTTGTAGCTAGAGCAAATGCAAAGCGATAACAGTCAGCACGTCAAGCATGATTTTTCTTCTTGCGCGCGACTCGGCTTTCTGTATACGTGTCGCGGCAAGTGCTGCACGTCGAGTATGATTTCTCTACACGCGCGCGACGCGTCTTCGCTGCATAGAAAATAACCTGTTCCCGCGCTTTTTTAGAGCGAAAGCCGAGTTCCGCGCAAGTAGAGAAATCATGCTAGACGTACTGCTTTCGCTCTTCGTAAAGCGCGGGAACAGGTTATTTTCTTACTTACCTTTACTTAAACATTGTCTTACTTACCTAGAAAATAGGCATACAGGGTAGAATTCATTCGAACTTTGAAATACTGAACGACATAAACTCCATAGCTCTCGTAGTAACGATTGACTCTCTTCCAAGCATTGAATTGTTGCTTTAGCGAAAATTTTGTAATATTTGTCATAACAAATGGTTTGGAATAATTATAGTTGACAGCCCCTGAGAGGAACAGCGGGATAATGCTCCCGGATCTCTTGTAATTGTTATTTCTTGTAAGGTTTCTAAACCTTTCCGTGGTTCTATAATAATTCCTTTCAAACTCCGTTTTTTGGCAATTACGGTCACCGTATCTACAGACGTTATTATAATAATGTCTATTGTAGTAACTTCTGCGGCTAGATAAATCGCTAGTAGCTTTGTTCTTCATTTTGTAAACGAAATTGTGTTCGCAGAGTCCACGAAAGCGGTTCACGGGCCGGCTGTTGAAGAAAGGGTAAGAGACAACGAGATTCTGGTCGAAGCGAATTGATGTTGCGTTTAAAATTGCATTGATGTACTTGACATTTTGGTCAGATGAGGCAGTTATGAGCCAATCGAATGACGCTGTGTTCATTTCCAAGTCGACGAGCTGTAATAAAAAGGTTGTATTTTATAAGTTGACACTGAACTTTACGAATACGGATAACTATAAGGAAGAAAGCCCCTATTATTTTAAACATCTTGTACGTACATTAATCGTCATATAGTCTTTCTTTATCTCTCGATGCCGTCCCTTATCAGAGGCTTTTCATTAAGAGACGTTTATTCCGAAAGCGCTAATGCGCGTTGCATACAAACAAAGTCTGGTGATATTTTCAATACTAACCAATTAAATTAAAGATTGAAAAAGTCGGGCGGCGAGCGGGATTCGAACCCACGACCTGCCTATCCGGGGCATGCTCCACTCCAACAGAGCTGTTGGCGCCCCGCAAGCCACGACGAAATTTTCAATCTATATCATCGTCTTTAACCCTTCGTCTGTGGATGTCACGGATCCGTGACTAAGACAATAACAAATCTTTTGTGTCTGGAATCTCCACAGACGAGAGGTTAAGGGACGTCAAACGTTGATTAAGCTAAGATGGCACACATGTAGAATCAATAACCAATTAAAGTCAATGACATTTTCAGCAACAATCTAGAAACTAATCTCTATGCTTGTATGAAGTCAAATTTCCGTTACAATATACAGTGTTAATGCTAGCATTACTTTAAGATTTGTATGGAAATCTTTGAGGCGCTGTAACTTTAAAAATATACTTTTAGGCTAGGCGCAAACGAGCCACCGACCACAGCCACCGGTGGCCAGCGACCGCGACTTAACACACTTTTTCATATATTTGTTAGACGCGCCCGCACACGTGTAGCCGGTGGCCGCCACTCGCTACAGTAGTGTCCGCGACTCGCCACTAGTGGTCGCTACGTGACACACAAAACGCTGACACCCGCCACTGTCGCACTGCTCCACCCCCCGCGCAGTTAACCGTCCGACCTTCTACGTATCGCACGCGTACCATCATGGAGCACGACGCCTCAATGGAGCGTGGACACTTTCCGTGTCAGAATCCATCTTCACACTGCGCGCAACGAGAAGTCGAGAAGGTTAAAAATTGTGGCGGTTTCCAGACACCGGTGGCTGTCGCTCGCTTCTGACACTAAGCTTAATGTGGCGGTGGCGCGCTACAGCCACCGGTGGCTGTGGTCGGTGGCCCGTTTGCGCCTAGCCTTAACGAAAATCTGACTTCATACAAGCTTAGGGAGTTACTAGATTGTTTCAGAAAAAATTTATTGACTATAATTGGTTAACTAGTATTAAAAATATCACCAGACTTCGTTTGTATGGAGCGCGCTCCGAATTATATTCCCTTAAGGCATGCGGAACCCTCCTGGAGACTGCAGCCCTAATCAGGGAGGTAGTGGTCATACTGAACCGTTCACATCCAGTAAATATGGATAGGAAGGTCCTTTTTAATATGCTGACATTTTTTTAAGGGGATGGCACCAACGTCGAAAACGCGAAAAAAAAATTAACTGTTCCATACAAAACCGCAAACCTACCCGAGCCAAATGTATGGGACAGCAGATTTTTTTTTCGTTATTTCTACGTTGTCCCGTAGAAGAAGTTTTTCAGTTTGACAGTCTGATCATTCCCTTATAAAAGTGACAGCATATAAAAAAAATCAGCTGTCCCATACAAAACTGCTGTACCTACCCGACTCAAATGTATGGGACAGTAGATTTTTTTTCGCGTTTCCTGAGGGAGGCTCCATAGTGAAAGTAGTTCAGATTGATGGTCTTTATAACTTTTATACACCCTGTATAACTTTTATACCTTTAATTTATTTTATTTAGATTTCAGATAGTGCAGAGGTTGTTCAAATAAAAATTAAAAGCTCAGACAAATGTATTTACCTTCCTTTCTTTTATTTACTTTCCTTTTTTGTTCATAAACTTTTGATGCAGGAAAGTTATCGGATCAAAGCGCTCGGGCTCGGTAAATATAGGGTCCTTCTTAATATGCTGACACTTTTTAAGAGAATGATCAGACCGTCTAACTGAACAACTTTCTCTATGGCACCAATATCGAAATCGCGAAAAAAAATCAGTTTTCCATACAAAACTGCAAACCTACTTGACCCAAATTTATGGGACAGCTGATTTGTATTTTCGCGATTTCGATGTTGATCCCATAGAGAAAGTTGTTCAGTTTGATGGTCTGGTCATCTACCTAAAAATCTGTCAGCATACTAAGAAGGACCCTGTATATGACAATTTATGTCGCTATAATGAACAAGCAACTACAATACAATTTATACAATATCCGGGTGATAAACATTTTTATTTATTATACTTTGCGCTTCGTCCTCGAGATTAGTACCTAAGGATATATATACTTTACACATGTAGTAACACATAAGTGACACCACTCGTACACTATTGTTGAGAGAAACCACTTATTTTTTTTTTTTTTTTCGGGTATTTCTAAATAAATCCGCCTGCAGAGTCCAGTCTCTCCGCTACGTCATTCATATTTTAGTGTTCAACCACTCAACACGTTTTGAATTTGTTAACAGTGAAAAAGTTAAAATAATGCCAAAACGTAAACATTCAAAGGATTACGAACATCTTAAACGTAAAATTAAGAAATATGAACGTAGATTACGACGTAAACAAGTTTCGTCGTCGTCATCAGATACATCGCGGGAGTCGCGCGAGTCGCGACACGAGCATGACTCAGGTATTTATGATCTATGCTTATCTTTGTTAAAGTATACAATGATAATTTCTTTAGATTGGATTATGGATTCGAGATGTTACGAATATTTTGATGATGATGATAAGAAATTGTGCCCGGATCAGTCGCTGGGACTGTTTTCACTGCACACAAAAATCGGTTACCGTCCAATTCACTGGGAATTGCGTGACCTAACCTTGAAATACCTATTATTTAGCCGTTTTGTTTTGTATACAGTACTTAGTACATACTTTACCAGTTCAAATGGAGATTATAGAATTTCATACCGCATGCGCGTTCCTACCTACTACCTACTGTATCGGCTAGTGTCTAACGTGTTAACGTTTATTGTAAGTCTTACATTCTGGGTAGTCAGTGGGGCTGTCCCAATGTAAAGACTTAGTTTAATGACACATCGAGTCGGACACTCCACTGGGGAGCCTCCCGTTTAATAAAAATAATACTACTTATCGTTCACATGTAAGTGATTCAACATAGTATACTCGACGTGCGCTATGTAAAATATAATCTTTCAGATCCCCCCTTACTCGAGCCCGAGGACTGGTTACAAGAACCTGAGCTTAATAATAATCCTCATGCAGAGGAGATGTCAAACGATGTAGTGATAGTCACATCACATAAAGCTCCGCCCAACGCCGAAGCGGGGGAGGTCCCTTCGACCTCACAAGACATACCTAAAGCAGGTGATGAACCACCACAAGATGAGTGTTCCAACCTAGAATCTGAAGTATTAGAAATCTTAGGCGAGGACCCTTCAACTGTCGTAAAGTATGGACCAGATTTTCATGCTGAACTGACCAACCGACTTCAACATCTCACAACGGAAGGACTAAACAAGGATAAAAGAAAGGAACTGATCGCCAAGTACCTGCCTCCTTCCAATTGTCCCTACATTGGTGCTCCTGCTCTGAATGCAGAGGTCAAGGCCGCATTGCCAGAAACCCTCGCGAAGCGAGATAAAGGTATAGAAACGAAGCAAAGTCAAATGGCGAGTGCTATTTCCTGTTTAGGCCAAATTATTACAATCCAGCTCAAATCACAAAACAAAGACAACGAGATGTTGATTAAACTCATGGACGTCAGTCGCTTACTTTGCGACATCCAGCATGGTGACTCTGTTACCAGAAGAAACTTCGTATTATTCTCTCTTAAAAAAGAGATGAAAGAACATCTATCCGATACAAAGATTGACAAATTTCTCTTTGGAGAGAATTTAGGCGATACTATTAAATCTGCGAAGGCGGTATCCAAGTCTGGAACGGAACTAAAGGCTGACTCCGGCAGGAAGAACGCACCGAGACAACCATTCAAACCATCGTCTCAGAAAAATTTAAACCGCAAGCCTCCTGCTCCGGCGCGCAGGCCGCCGCCGCCGGGAGTAGCGCCGGGCGCGGGCGCGAGGAGCCGCGAGCCTGCAGCCCCGCGCCCTCCCCCGCCGCCGCGCAGCGCACCATACAGGACGTCGTCGTCAACGCAGCGCAACCAGCCACGTCGCCGCTACTAGATCCAGTTAAGTACGCAGGCCGTTTGACACATTTTTATGAACAGTGGTCGCGTATTACTAATGACCGCACCATCCTATCTTGGGTCGATGGATATAAAATATATTTTTCTTCTCCTGTGGTCCAGGAGGCTCCGCCACCCGAACCAGAATACTCTAGTTCCGATATAATTCATTTTACTGAAGCGATCAACAACCTTTTAAGTATCGGATCCATCTCTGAATGCGTCCCATGTGAGGACCAATTCGTGTCAAGTGTGTTCCTTATACCCAAACCAAATGGCAAGATGCGCTTCATTCTAAATTTAAAAAAACTAAATAAATTTATAACTACGAGCCATTTCAAACTTGAAGATTTACGTACTGCATTAAAGTTAGTGACTAATGGTTGCTATATGGCCACTTTGGATTTAAAAGATGCTTATTTCCTAATAAACATACATGAGAGCTCCAGAAAATACCTACGATTTTTCTTTAACGGAAAAATGTATCAGTTTAATGTCTTGCCATTTGGTTTGAACACTGCTCCCTATTTATTTACAAAGATAATGAAACCAGTGATAAAACTGCTTCGATCGGCCGGTTTCTTATCAACCGTGTACTTAGACGACTGGCTGCTACTAGGAAACACACATAGCGAATGTCTTTCGAACATTGAAACTACTAAAAATCTTCTTACTTCACTGGGCTTCATTATTAATGAGGAGAAGAGCAATACAAACCCTTCTAACACATGCAAATTCTTAGGAGTTTTAATAGATTCACAAAAACTTCGCGTTTGTTTACCGACTGATAAAAAACAACGTATTAAAAATGAAGTAGAAAAATTTATTAATATTAAAAGATGCACGATAAGAAAATTTGCTCAGTTAGTTGGGTTATTGGTCGCAGCCTGCCCAGCTGTAGAATACGGGTGGGTTTACACTAAGGAGTTCGAACGCTGCAAGTTCCTTAATTTAGATGGGGACGATAATTATGATAAATATTTAAATCTTCCCAACACATTACTGCCAGATTTCTATTGGTGGCTTAATACGATAGACAATTCGATGCACCGCATCAGGAATGATGACTATAGCCTCGAAATATATTCTGACGCCTCAACAACGGGGTGGGGGGCCGCGTGTGGCGATGATAGCGCGAGCGGCCAGTGGTCGAACTGTGAACGCATTAAACACATCAACTATTTAGAACTTTTAGCTGCTTTCATCGCTCTTAAAATCTTTGCCAAAGATTTATCAAACTGCCAAGTTCTGTTGCGTGTGGACAACTCGACCGCCATAGCCTATATAAATCGCATGGGCGGTATACAGTTCCCCCACCTGTCAGGCATTGCAAAACAAATCTGGCAGTGGTGTGAAGAAAGAAAAATATTTGTCTTTGCATGTTACATTAAATCATGTGAAAATATAGTCGCAGACGCAGAGTCGCGTCGCAACCACCCTGATATAGAGTGGGAATTGTCAGATTACGCTTTCAAGACATTAACGAGAAAATTTGGACATCCGGACTTAGATTTATTTGCTAGCCGTATCAATAATAAGTGTACTAAATATGTATCTTGGCACAGAGACCCTGATGCTTACGCGATAAACGCGTTTACTATTGGTTGGTCACAATACTTTGTATACGCTTTCCCTCCATTTTCAATCATTTTGAAATCATTCAGAAAGCTAATAGCTGATCAGGCAACTGGAATTTTCGTAGTACCATGGTGGCCGTCCCAGCCGTGGTTTCCCATGTTTAGAACTCTGCTTGTATCGGATATGGTAACGTTTAAACCTAACGAAGATGTTTTGATATCTCATTCTAGCAACCGGCAGATGCGATCGACGCTTACCCTGGTTGCCGGAATATTATCCGGGAAGCACTATCACGACGCAGCCTACCACCTTCCTCGTTAGATATTATGATGGCTTCCCTGTCGGACAATTCAATAAAGCAATACGACGCGACGTCGGTTTGAAAAAGTGGTGGAGATATTGTAAACAAAACGATACTAGTGTTTATGAGGCTTCTATTCCCACTATAATATATTTTTTAACTCAAAGATTTAAAAGCGGTGCTCAATACGGTACTCTTAATTCTCTAAGATCTGCCTTATCACTAATTATCGGTCCAACACTTTCCAAAGACGACAGACTTATTCGTTTTTTTAAAGGCGTCTTTCGACTCCGACCCCCATTGCCGAAATATAACGTCACGTGGGATACAAATATCGTGTTAAGCTATTTACGTACTAAATATCCAAATGAGGAATTATCCTTAGACCAGCTGTCGAAGAAATGCATCACATTATTGGCACTTACCACTGCCCATCGCGTGCAGACCTTTTCCAAAATTGTGGTAAACAACATCGAAATTCTTTCTACTAAAGTCATAATTAAAATCCCCGACATTATAAAGACAACTCGTCTTGGGGCAAAACAGCCAATTCTTTTCTTGCCGTTTTTTACGGAAAATTTACAAATATGTCCTGCTACCACACTGCTGTGTTACGTCAATAGGACGAGATCGCTGCGCGGATCCAATTATCTGTTTGTTACTTCTAAAAGACCGCATAAAGCTGTAACTACACAGACGCTTAGCCGCTGGATAAAGTGCACTCTAGGTGAAAGCGGAGTAGACATTTCCATGTTCAGCGCGCACAGCACACGACACGCAACGACGTCACAGGCGCGCGCGCTCGGTGTCAACATCGACCAGATACGTAACACGGCAGGGTGGAGCGGCAATTCGGAAACCTTTGCAAGGTTTTACAACCGAGTAATGACCGAACAAGATCAAAGTTCATTAGCTAGAGTGATTATAAATAACTCAAATTAAAAAACAAATAAGTACTTAGCCGTTGTGCTAAATTGTCATATGTGATTTCATATTATTATTAACGCTATGTTATTAGTATCTTTTAGCTTGTAGCTGTTATAATTATTAATGATAATAATTTATATTCAGATGCATAAGAACTTATTCAAATTGAATAAATTATTATTTTTGAGGTCTGATACACCTATACATACCTACTGATTGAAGTTGAGTAACAAGTAATTGCTCTCAGATGTGCATTGTACGTATTAAATAAGTACAGCAAAGATTTATAAACGAAGTATAATTTAATACATTCTATAAAATAAAAAAAAATAAAAAAATAAAAAAACTTGCATTGTCTTTATCATGGACCTATCTATGTGGGACCATTACATGGTTCAGTGCAGGCCTCCTCTCGCGGATAAACGCGAGAGTGAGATATTGATATTTCCCGAAAAATACTCTCAAAGTCTACATGTGTAAAGTATATATATCCTTAGGTACTAATCTCGAGGACGAAGCGCAAAGTATAATTGATGATTAAACGAACTTACCTGAAGTGAAGTTCTATCATAATTATACGAAGCGCTTCGTCCGAAGAGATTAGTACCTCCCGCCCTCCCAAGCTATCGGCTCCCGGTTCTAATTTTGGGAAATATCAATCAATTAAACAGATTACCTTAACTCCAAACTAAATGACGTAGCGGAGAGACTGGACTCTGCAGGCGGATTTATTTAGAAATACCCGAAAAAAAAAAAAAAAATAAGTGGTTTCTCTCAACAATAGTGTACGAGTGGTGTCACTTATGTGTTACTACATGTGTAAAGTATATATATCCTTAGGTACTAATCTCTTCGGACGAAGCGCTTCGTATAATTATGATAGAACTTCACTTCAGGTAAGTTCGTTTAATCATCAATTACTCGATTTTGCCCGCGACTTTTGAACTGCGTCACCACAGCGAGGTTAAATAATAACAGTTTCTGAAGTTTTATGTCTTATCATAAGTTTTTAAACACAAGAAAGTCTAATCAAAATCGGCCCAGTACTTTTTACGTGATGGTCGAACAAACGAACCGAGAGACAAATAAATAACAATAAATCTGTGATTTGGAGTCAGGGACACCTATAAACCTCAAAAGTACAAACTTTTGACAGTTTCATATGTAACTAGAGTTTACCCGCGAATTCCCCCTCATAAATTATATACCAGATTTTAAGTCAGGTCATAAGCTATCAAACAAAAAAAGTTTCACCAAAATCGGTTCAGTAGTTTTTGCGTGATGCTGTTACAAACATACAAACAAACAAACTTACAAACAAACCAACAAACAAACAGACAGAAAAAAATTCTAAAAAATTTGGAATGCGGGATACCTAAAAACCATATCGTAATCTTTTTCATGTAAATATCTTCAATGTACAGACACGCTTCTGTTACAGTTTTATAATAAGTTCAGATTTTATAAATTACACTTTATAAAACTATCTTAAGTTTGGTTGTTGATTTAATTCAGTCATAAATCGTAAATTACTGCCTGACCCAATTTGTTCGATTAGTTAGTACCTACATTAGTTTGAAAGTACAGTCGGCAAGACAGAATCACGCATAACGCATAACCCGCCCTGAGTCTGTTTCAAACCGGCATTCAAATGCATCAAAGTCGTAATTAGCTTCGGTATTTCAATAGATGAGTTGACCCGTATTGACTTTAGCGATTTCAATCGAAATACTAATTAATATTTGTCTAATCCAGCCTTAGAGCATACCTATATAGCAATGGAGTTGTCATGGCGCTCATTGACTGAATTTTGCTGCCGCTTTTAGCGGGGGGTGACGTAGACACGTGCAGCACACCACGACAAATTTAAAACACGCACAGACACAACGCTTTATACTGATACAAACAAACACATCTAAAAGCGACACCACAAACAAAACGACGCGTGCGAGCTACCTCTATGCCACTGTATCTTTCTATCGTTTTCTTCTCGCAACGGCTTTTTGTTTATTTGGAGATTGTACTTAAATACAAACTTAATAGTAATAATAGTTAATAAGAATACTCAGATATGATAGGAAACGCCATGTTCGTGCAGATTTGAAATGGCAGATCGCCTTTTACATTGACAAACAACACAATTAATCATTTTCCTGGGAGCAATGTCTTGCGACGTGAATTAGTTTTATGTAACGCCCATGGACAAATATGGCCGTACACGTACGGGAAGTTGGAAGAGAGGGTACGCCCGTCACTAACGACTCCATTGCTATACGCTCTAAGAATCCAGCAGTGGATCGACGTCTTGATGATGATCAAGATTGTGTTATGTAGGTCATGACATGATTCCACTTTGTCGATTGTAGGTATATGAATGATTACTACTTAAGAACTCCGCTTGAAGTTTCATCTTAAGGTAGGCTCCGTGGATCGCGGCCATTCGCGGCCGACGACAATAAGTACCTACTTAGACACTATGAAAATTCAGGGCGCCGCTTCCGCCCTTGAAAAGGTATGGACACAACAGAAGTCACCGCGAGCATCTGTCCCGCGTGCATCTGTCCCTACATTTTCACAGTGTCTAGTATTGTCGTCAGCCATCAGCCGTCGGCCGTTGGAATCCACCTCAAGACTGCCTTACCTTTTTAATAAGTGTGCTAAGTTCTTCTGTGGCATTTCCCCGAAGTATTGGTGATATGATGACCACTCCCAGCTTTGTAGTCAGCCGAGGACTGCCCACAGTATCAACAGCTGAGGCGACCCCATTCACAGCCAGGCACTTCACTAGTCGAATGATGGCCCAGTGACAACCTTTGAATAAGAGAAGTATTAGTGATAAATGACCACTTCCAGCTTTGTAGTCAGCCGAGGACTGCCAACAGTATCAATAGCTGAGGCAACCCCATTCACAGCCAGGCACATTACTAGCCGATCGATGGCCCAGTGACAACCTTTGAATAAGAGAAGTATTGGTGATATAACCACTCTCAGCTTTGTAGTCAGCTGAGGACTGCCTACAGTACAGCCAGGCACTTCACTAGCCGAACGATGGCCCAGTGACAACCTTTGAATAATATAAATATTGGTAATATGATAACCACTCCCAGCTTTGTAGTCAGCCGAGGACTGCCCACAGTATCAACAGCTGAGGCGACCCCATTCACAGCCAGGCACTTTACTAGTCGAACGATGGCCCAGTGACAACCTTTTAATAATAGAAGAATTGATGATATGACCACTCCCAACTTTGTAGTCAGCCGAGGACTGCCCACAGTATCAACAGCTGAGGCGACCCCATTCACAGCCAGGCACTTCGCTAGCCGAACGATGGCCCAGTGGCAACCTTTGAATAAGAGAAGTATTGGTGATATGACCAGCTTTTTCGCCGAACAATGTGCCGATGCTGTATAGATAGATAGGCGACTCATTCACAGCAAGGCACTTCTGCCGCAGGAGTCACAGCATATTCATATCGATTCATTAATAGTCGAGCATATCTTCTACATGGCTAGATAGGGTATACTCCCGAGGTGGTCCCATTTTATTTTGTGAAGATCTGATGACACGCTTCAGATCGTAACGTAGAGGGTCGTACCGCCTTGATAGCGACTTCGAGAAAACAAAATAATTTTCTTATAGACGCAAACGTAAAAATCATAGGCAGCATAATTTATTTTTTGTATTTGATTATTCTCGAAGTCCTTTTTTCTTTTTGTAAAAATTGTTCTTATTATTATGTTTTTATCTGCGGCAATTTATTATTTACTGGCCTTTCTGTAGGATATTGCAAATACTTCCGGTACGCTAATACAATATACTCATTTAGCTAATTAATTAGGAAAACTCAGGGTTTTTGGTTATCAAACGAACAGCGATGAGTAATTGGAAGTCATAATTGTAATGATATTTTTATTCGCAGAGAGAAAGTAAATACGTGACGAAGATTCAGTGAAGACCAATATTGCGCATATCTGTTAAGTCAGTAACGTAAACAAAACGTGCTTGGAAGTCGCGCCAGCGCATCTGTGATTTGTGCACATCGCTACTAGTGCATGCACGTGAATCATATGGCATGATCAGTGTCATATAGTTGATCGATAGTTTGTTTTTATGTTGTGAATTTATAAGTTTTTCGATTTAAAACGGAGCTAGAGGTTGTGACAAACGTAAGTATTATAAATTATAAATGAATTATTAAAAAAAAATTAGCTTAAGGTATTTTTTGTTTGCATTTCCAATGGATGACCTTACCTAATACCCCGCGTGTTATTTACGATAAATATACAACTTGTTAATGAATAAGCGCAAAACCTCATAAACCCCAACTGATTAAAACAAAGAATTAGATTGAAACAATAAATTCTTGATTTTGATATTTACAATTTAAAGTTATTCTCATTATAAGTTTGGAGGCAAAAATGATTTGTTATAATTTCAGCAATGAATGAAAGCGTGAAAGCGCTAACATATTCATGGATACTTTTTAAGAATCTTGTTTTGGTAGTGAGTAGGGTGAGAGTGCCCGAGTGGTGGGTTGAGATCGAGTTCAGTAAATTTAAAATTTTACAAACAAATTAATTAATATTTTGATAAAAATTACCTACTCATGTTGAAACTATGATAATTCGATTCTGCTCTCGATTCTAAACAAACTACTTTATAGTTTTGCGTTAATTCATTAACACGTTGTATTTTTTTAATTTTTTACCCGCCTGCGCCAGAAGGAGGGTTATGTTTTCGAGCGTATGTAAGTATGTATGTATGTTTGTATGTCTATTTCTTTGACTCGCCCTACAGCCTTAACGGCTTGATGGATTTTAACGTATGAGGTGTCTATAGACTCGTAAAAATTGTGAGAGTGAAATAGGGTATTTTAAGATGGCGTCCGCGAATTTGAAAAGAGAGGGGAAATAAATTTTTTTTTTGTGTAAAAAATTACTATATTGGTATCAAACGAAAGCTAGTGAAGAGCAGATTCCAAAAATATATATATTATGGTACTTTTATGCTACACAAGACTAAAAAGTATGAAATAAACTAAATTATCAAGATAAACAAAAAAACCCGACTGCATAAAAAAAAGTTAACTGAAAAGAGAAAAAGAAGCTCTAAAATCATTAATCAACTGTACCAACTTTGTTTGAGCAAATATCATTTGAATTGCACCAATAACCAACAAATATAGTATGTTTTGTAATTTTCCTTTGTCCCCGTTTGCGATACCTACTTAATAACATTCAAATTATATATTTTGCTCAAACAAAGTTGGTACAGCTGATTAAAGATTTTAGAGCTTGTTTTTCTCTTTTCAGTTAACATTTTTTTTATGCAGTCGGGTTTTTTGTTTATCTTAATAATTTAATGCTTATCAACAGTTGTAGCACTAATGGCGTACTTCAATACAGGTAAAAACATAGCTAAATGCACAACTAATTACAGATGAACACAGCATGCGCTAAAAAATTTTGCCAAAGCAGCATTTATTAAATAGTTAGGTACAATTTATATTTTTAAACTTAAAGTGCACGCCTACAGTTTATGTCACTTTCGAATACGAATTCGCAAGTGTTAAATATACAGAAAGAATAGCATTGATATCATTGACTCGACTAATATGAAATATAAAAATAAAATGTGCTGTATCGCATATAACAATTACTCGAGTCGACTAAATTGAAAGTTTATTAATTTTTCCAGCAAAATTTTATGTTTTTTAGCAATGACAGGGTTGAGTAGGTTTGCAGTTTTGATTGGAACAGCAAATTTTTTAGCGGTTTCGTTCGATGTTGGTCCCGTAGAAAAAGTTGATTAGTTTGATCGTCTGATCATGGCCTTAAAAAGCCGTCAGTAATTTTACAATGCCTATCGATTTTACCACTGATGCCACATTCCTTCCGGCTTCAAAACGACCCCAATTACAGAGTGTATACAGGGTGTAAGGAAAATTATCATTAACCTTTAAACCACATACTCTACCCATCAAACTGAACAGCTTTTATATAGCAAACCTGTCAGAGCAAAATATCCGCTGTCCCATACTAAATACCTACTCGATTCAAACGTTTGGGGCAGCTGATAATTTTTTTGTTCTGACAGGTTTGCTCCCATAGTAAAAGTTGTTCAGTTTAATGGGTAGAGTATGTGGTTTAAAGGTTAATTATAATTTTCCTTACACCTTGTATAATTTTTTTTCACCAAATCGTGTGTCCTTATTTTTTGTTTTAAGCCCAATCACTTAGTCCCGATCTAAGTATGTACATTTTAATATACTTTTTAAGATTTATCCAACGACACCTAATTTGATGGGGTACCTATACATCATTCCAAATAAGGACGACGAGATTTTCCGATTCCTATCTAGCTTTCCGGCCAATCCTGATACGCAAATATAATTTATTTATCAGAAAGATGTACTATCCGACATATCTTGGACGTTAATAAAGCTGTTCTAAGAAAAAGTGAGAGTAAGTGTTTCAAATCTGTTTCTGTAATTAAAAATAGCCTTAAATTATCGTTGCTATTTTGAATGGAGTATAGCTAGGTTGGATTTGATTATTTCGACCCCCCTTTTCTTGAGATCAAAATATTAGTTCTTCTTCTTAATAAGCTGATTAGGTGTTGTTAATTATTATTATCAAAATTTAAAAAAAAAATCTCGATCTTTAATTTTTTTTTAAAGTACGAGTATATGGATAGCTTTATTTTGGACGTCATTTCATTGACTCTACGAACTCTACTTTGAAGGTGTTTCTGTAGAGAAGAGGAGGCCAGAAACTCTACAAAACTTTGTATCTGTCTATGCCAAATTTTATTTCAAAAGTTGCAAAAAAGGTGTTTCACTACGGAACCCTAAAAACTAGTGGTGCATACAGACGACAGAGTGAAATTGATATCATTTCAGACTTTTCATACAAAACGTTCGATCAGCACATTGCATTTAGCATGGAAAGTCCAAAATTTTTTTGCGATTTTCCTATATGTTTCTTATGGAAAGTTGTTCAGTATAATGGGTACAACCACCCCTTAAAGTAATGCAACTGTTTAGCCTAACACCCTGTAGTTATAGTTTTGGTATTCATATTCATCATTATAGTTTCAAATTTGGAGCCACTGTAACTTTGAATGAAAATCGAACCAACAACAGACACAGATATTAATTTACTAGATCGACGTTTGAAGAAAGTTAATTAAATTGGTTAATATTCAAAACAGAATAAAACTTCGTTTGTATCAAGCACGCTAACTACCTACAAACAAATCATATCTAATTATGATAAAGTCCATGGTCACTCGCAGAAAACCTTTTGTAAAATCAAATCTATAATGTCAAAGGTCAGGAGACATAGATCACGACCCCATCAAAAGGCTTCAAATCTTGCGTTGCGTAAGGAAAATGTGTCCATGTAATAGGTTTTAAATGCTATTGTAATCAATTTATTGCACCACGCTCATCTCACAATACGGACAAGGTGCAAAAGTTGACATTTCTACCCGTCGTATCAGCCCTTTCGGCTCATAAGACCACTTCCCATAGGGACCACTTCCCAAAAGGACAACTTCCCAAAAGGATCACTTCCCAAAAGGATCACTTCCCAAAAGGACAACTCCCAAAAGGACCACTTCCCAAAAGGACCACTTACCAAAAGGACAACTTCCCAAAAGGATCACTTCCCAAAAGGATCACTTCCCAAAAGGACAACTCCCAAAAGGACCACTTCCCAAAAGGACCACTTTCCAAAAGGACCACTTTCCAAAAGGACCACTTCCCAAAAGGGTAACTTTGAACAAAACTACAAAGAAATTCAATTAATATTTTTATACAGAGTCCTTCCTAATGTACTGACAATTATACACTACACTAAAGGGATGATCAGACCGTCAAACTGAACAACTTTCTCTATGGGACTATGGGCCTTACATCAAAATCGCAAAAATAAAATCTGCTTTCCCAAACATTTGGCTCGAGTAGGTTTGCAGTTTTGTATAGAACGGTTGTTTTGCTTTTAGCGATTTCGATGTTGGTGCCATAGAGAAAGTTTTTCAGATTGACGGTCTGATCATCCCCTTAAAAAAGTGTCAGCATTTTAAGAAGGACCTATACAACGTGTTAATGAATAAGCGCAAAACCTCATACACCCCAACCGATTTATAACAAAATAATTAGATTGAAACAATAATTTCAATATTTTGATACTTAAAATTTAAAGTTATTCGCATTTTAAGTGTTGAGGCAAAAGTGATTTGTTATTATTTCAGCAATGAATGAAACCGCTAACGTGCTCATTGTATACATTTTAAGAATCTTGTTTTGGTAGTAAGTAGCGTGAGTGTGCCCGTGCGGTGGGTTGACCTCGAGATCAGTAACTTTTTAATTTTACTAACAATTTATTTAATATTTTGACAAAAAATACCTATGTTGAAACCATGATAATTCGATTTTGCTCTCAGTTCTAAACAAACTACTTTCTAGTTTTGCGTTTATTTATTAACACGTTGTATAGAAAACATAGCAACATCTGATAATATCATATTATCAACCTTTTTTTAATCATTTCAGCGGATTCTTACTAGTGATGAAACGATTATCACTTAGCCATTACGATTTGGATTAAATCTCCAAATAATCGTCGATTACGATTACGATTATTTCAAACCCATACTCAATACACTAGGTTAATAAAACAAAACTATGAAAATGATAGAAAACATTTATTATTTAATAATCTAAATTGAAGTATTGCGGATGTTGTTTCAATTCTGATGTCAGACTACTTCTTTTTACAGTTTTTAAAGAGTCGTTCTTCAAGAGCTCACACGGCTATAAATCCTAAGATATGAAAGATACAGCGTTCAAACAAATTTTATACGTTTCCTCATTTATTAATCTACACAGAACACTAATTATTTCAAAGTAAATAAAACTAATAACTTAAAACTTCATCCGAACATTGAAAACGGGGTGAATTTGGCTATTCTTCGAGTGTCCCACGCTTCTCTCGCGTAA
Source organism: Agonopterix alstromeriana (assembly GCA_963924505.1). Classification (NCBI taxonomy): domain Eukaryota; kingdom Metazoa; phylum Arthropoda; class Insecta; order Lepidoptera; family Depressariidae; genus Agonopterix; species Agonopterix alstromeriana. The sequence continues at coordinate 6,137,622 of OZ004670.1, forward strand.
AACTATCGCATAACCACCTGCAGTAAAAAACCACCTCTCTGAGGCAACATATGATCGATTATGGCGATGGAGTGTATATGAAATGTGTTACATTTGGATACATTTATATTTAAAATTACAATATAATTTATTCAATATAAGAGCTTGCAGCACACTTACCAAACGTCAAATCTTTTTTAAAGCTACCACCGCGTCGCGTCCGAACGTGTTGTCGCTGAAGAGAAGATGCAGCCAGAAACTCTACAACATAACACGACTTAATAACTATTACAATATAAATTCTTAAGCTAAAGTTATGTATACAATAATAGATAGTTTATTTAATAAAATAATTGATACTATACAGTAAAGTAAATAAACTATAAGCTAGTGACCTCAGACCCAAGCATTTTGATCATTTAAATAATCATCCAGTTTATAATATGCTTTCTTACATTGGTAGAAGGTAGAAGGTACATGGCATGTCGTTCGTGCGGATTCGAACCCTGACCTCAAGATTGAGGTTCCATACCTAACCACAATGCGCCATCGATAATTAATGATATACAGGGTGTTAGGGTAAACAGTTGCATTACTTTAAGCGGCGATTGCACCCATTATACTGAACAACTTTTCCTAAGAAAGCTATAGGAAAATAGCAAAAATTTTTTTCGACTTTTCATACAAAACGTTCGATCAGCCAATTGCTTTTAGTATGGAAAGTCCAATTTTTTTTTTGCGAATTTCGTGTAGGATTCTAAAGGAAAGTTGTTCAGCATCATGGGTACAATCACCCCTCAAAGTAATGCAACTTTTTACCCTAACACCCTGTATTATGTTGTGTTAATCATTCAAAAAAGTCGGTATTATGCTGATTCATTGACTCCAGACAGTGTGTTGAAATAATAATTCCATCGACTACATTTTATGGAAGCTACCAAAGATATTAAACGTTATGTAAGAAGCTGTTTTGGGCCGAAAACTGCCTGGGGGTACATTCAACGTCTGTGACATTTAATTGACTCAAACTTGACCGAATTGCAATGTGATTCATTTTGCCATTGTTATTTTACGATATACAACGTGTTAATGAATTAACGCAAAACTAGAAAGTAGTTTGTTTAGAATCGAGAGTAGAATCGAATTATCATGGTTTGAACATAGGTAATTTTCTTCAAAATACTAAATAATTTGTTTGTAAAATTTAAAATTTACTGAACTCGATCTCAACCCACCGCTCGGGCACTCTCACCCTACTTAATACCAAAACATGATTCTTAAAATGTATCCATGAGCACTTTAGCGCTTTCATTTATTGCTGAAATGATATCAAATCATATTTGCCTCTAAACTTAAAATGCGAATAACTTTAAATTTTAACTATCAAAATAATGAAATTATTGTCTCAATCTAATTATGTTGTTATAAATCAGTTGGGGGTATGAGGTTTTGCGCTTATTCATTAACACGTTGTATAGTAGGTATCAATTATTTTATTAAATAGACTATTTATTATTGTACCTATACATAACTTTAGCTTAAGAATTTATATTGTAATAGTTATTAAGTCGTGTTATGTTGTAGAGTTTCTGGACGCATCTTCTCTACAGCGACAACACGTTCCGATGCGGTGGTAGCTTTAAAAAAGGTTTGACGTTTGATAAGTGTGCTGCAAGCTCCTATATTGAATAAATTATATTGACTTGACTTGATGGACGGGAGTTATCATAGCGGATCCTGTTTAAATTTATTTTTAAACTTTAACGTGACAGTATTTTCCTTAAGTCTTATCCGTCCGGGAACACGACTCGACTGTGAATGATATGAGAAAAATGGGATGATTTTTTATGAATTTTCTAAAAAAGAGAAAACAAAATCATTCTGTTGTTTAGTGAATTATACAGGGTGTAAGGAAAAGTATCAGTAACCTTTAAACCACACACTTTACCCATCAAACTGAACAGCTTTTACTATAGGAGCAAAATGATCGGAACAAAAAAAAATCTACTGTTCCATACTAAACTGCAGCGCCTACACGGCTCAAATGTATGGGACGGCAGATTTTTTTTGTTCTGATTTGTTTGCTCCCATAGTAAAAGTTGTTCAGTTTGATGGTCTGATCGTCCCCTTGAAATAGTTTCAGCTAATTTTGTTAGACCTTATATATTGCTTCATTTTCTACCGATCAACATTGTAAGCGTAAAATGACTTTAGATTCCTTGTCCTACAGTTTTATTAATTAAAATAGATTTCTAGAACCATACCAAACCAAATCACTTCTCATGTCGTGCGTGTAGATTGTTCATTATTTTTTCTGCTTATAAAGTGCAATGGTTAATGAATAAAATGGTTACAAACTTACTCAATTTCACGGTATTAAGAGAAGTTTATGTAAGGAAATGCGCGCTGCATACAAACGAAGTCTGGTGATATTTTCAATACTAACCAATTAGAGTCAAAAAAAATTTCAGAAACAATCTAGAAACGAAAATACATATTTATTCAAATTCAAAACAATATAACAAAAATAATCTAATCCGCAACGCAGGCTTCGTCAAATCCTAATTACATACATCTATATCCGCTACAAGCTTCGGCAGGACACAAGATAAAATCCGCATGCAACCTTCGTCAGACTATCACTAACTAATAATAATAATAAATATTTATTTCTCACCACAAAAACACATGTTAAGGATACAACAGGTAGGTACAATGATAATAATAATCATAATAGGAACATGTAACTAGTATTGTGGGGAGACTCGGATAGGAATCGGAATTTCAGGCCACCAGGTCTCTTCACCACGAACATTTGAGGTGGATTCTTGACAACTAATCTAAAGGCACTGCCTTTCGCAACCCCGGCTCAAAAGAAACTAATCTCTATGCTTGTATGAAGTCAGATTTTCGTTACAATATACAGTTTTAGTGCTAGGATTTATTTAAGATTTGTTTGGAAATCTTTGAGGCACTGTAACTTTAAAACTATTAATTTCAACGAAAATCTGACTTCATACAAGCATAGAGATTAGTTTTTAGATTGTTTCTGAAAAATTTCATGGATTTTAATTGGTTAGTATCGAAAATATCACCAGACTTTGTTTGTATGGAACGCGTTCCGAATTATATTCCCTTAAGAGAATAGAATTCCCTTTCATTGAAACCATATATGTTTTAACGGAAATCTGACAAAATAAAGAGAGAGAAGAGATTAAGAATAGTATCATAAGGAGAAACATCTTTCCCCCAACTTTTATACAGGGTCCGTCTTAATATGCTGACACTTTTTAAGGTGATGATCAGACCGTCAAACTGAACAACTTTCTCTATGGCACAAACACCGAAATCGCGAAATAAAAATCAGCTGTTCCATACAAAACTGCAAACTTACTCGAGCCAAATGTATGGGTTAGCTGATATTTTTTTCGTGATATCGATGTTGGTCCCATATAGAAAGTTGTTCAGTTTGATGGTCTGATCATCCTTTTAAAAACCTGTCAGCATATTAAGAAGGACCCTGTATAATTATCTTTTCATTAGGCACTGTATAGATTTTTTGTTCCCTATATTTGATGATGATCATTATTATTATTCCAAGATCCCGTTGCAAGTTTTATGCGCTCATATGTTTTGGCAAACCTATAATTCCAGTGGAAATGTCATAGTTTAACCGCGTAGGTAGGCCCTTCACAAGGTGGGCTGACGACCTGGTGAAGGTGGCGGGGACCCGTTGGGTGAGGGTAGAGTAGGACCGGTCGTTGTGGCGATCCTTGGGGGAGGCCTATGTCCAGCAGTGGACTTCTATCAGCTGAGATGATGATGATGATGGAATAAGTAGTAGCCATCAGATATATCGTAGCATACAAGGTGGTCAAATATTTCTGAGCAGTGCTAATTTTCAATAAATTCACTACAGTAAATGTTACCAATTATATCTAAACGTGTATTGTGTCATAAATATCTGAACAGCTAATTTTCTTTACAATTTTATTTAAAATTGTAATGTATAGTAACGGCATAACGTCTTTTATCCTAAACTACTCAGATGTTTATGATCACCCTGACTTGCTAGCCTGACGGACTGACTGGACCTGTTCTAGGCGTTCACATAGTTTTGATAGGTTATGTGTAAAGAAATTATTGAGAATAAGAACTACTTAGAAATATTTGACCACCTGGTTTGCTATGATATATCTGATGGCGACTGTACACTAGCATAACAGGAATAACATATTTGTAATTGGTTGAAAAAGGGGGTTTGATAGGCTTTTAACTAATGACATTTCTACTAGAATTATGTATCTTAGCCTTAACACATAGGAAGGTAAAACTTGAAACGGGATCTTAGTCCTACAGTTTTTTGACGGCTGAAGCGAAAAACGTCAATGATAATTGACAATATTCATGGGTCTGCAAAATCGCTCGAAACTTTGTCACAGTAGAGCTTATATAAATACAAGTACATTAGTTTTTGTTTTATTCAAAAAGACCAAGTTTTTTATTTTACTTGCATTTAAAACTCGCGTAAATTGAAGAGCGTGTGACGTCACGATCTATAGTCGGAAGCTCGCTTTTACTGGGGAAAGACCGGCCGTCAACGCTTTCAGAAGCATTTGGCGCTATTAGTGAGTGGTTTTTTTATTTTTTTATACTTCTGTTTGTGTACAATATGCTGTGTGCATATAATTAAGTATGGATAAATGGATTAAAAAAAAGAATCTAACAAAATGTTCCGAAAATAGTAGTTGTTTTTTTTTTACATTGATATTCTGATATTTCACATTTCAATGCTGGCATTATCGGGTTGGCTTTACAAATTAGAACAGATGGGAGGGTCAGGGGAAGGGGAGAGAAGGGATACCCCCTGGTAACCCTCCCCCCTCCCAGGAGATGCATAGTTAAGTACTGAGAAAATTTAGATTTTTTTTAAAACTAAAAGTGCCTAAACCGGGCCCTCGCCTAAAGTCGGCATCGGCAGTCTGAACTATTATCGTCCATAAATTATTTCATAATTGTCATGTAATAATTGTTTATGCTCTAAAATATACCTTATTTTTTCTTCTTACGTGTTACCAAAATGACGCCATCGGTCTATCTCAGCATACAAATATAATAGAGGCCAAAATGGTGACAAGTGCGGAAGAATCGGAAATAGCGCGATTTTTCGGGTACACAACTATGCGATCCATTTTTAGGAATTTTAGGAAATGTGGGTTACTGACATTTGTTAAAGTTAATTTATAAACCATCGAATGATATCAAGACTTAATTTATACTTAATATCATTAGTTTTTGAAATAATAGGGAGGCCGGAGTTCGGGTATAAAATTCTCATTATAACCTTAAGTCGGCATACGTGGCCAGCTTTAGGGAATCAACCTAAATGGACAAATCCTAAGGTCGGCTGTCTATATTAGTAATGAACGACTATTATTTTAGTATGGTATTATACAGGCATAAAACAATATCATAAATTAAAGGACAAATATTTGTGTGATGAATATGAATATTTGTACCCGAGTCATGGACGTTTGTATCTACGAGTATATATGTATTCTATATCGTTGTCTAGTCATAATACAAGTCCAGGCTAGATTCTGGTACTTTAAATGTGACTAGATAATTTGTGTGACAATGTCCAAGATATTTATTATTTATTTATTAAATTGTAGATTGTTAATTATAAAAAATTTAAAATATCAAGGTACTTGATTAATTATTAAGATTACTAAAGCTGTTTATTGTTATTAAGAAAGATTTTACCAACTGGAGACGAAAATCCACCAAAAAGAAAGTAATAGCGTTAAAAATAAGTTCTATGTACCTACCTAGTTAAAAATTCATTGAAATGTTTACGTTTTATTGCTTAATTTTTAACCAATTATACTCGAGATCAGCCGTAGTTAGTCCTCTAGAAATTCATATGCCGGCTGTAGGAAAAATATTACCGGAATTAGGGCTAGACCTGCCGATTTTGGGGAAAATTTGCATCTTTTAATTTAAACCTTAATGACTCAGCAATAAACAGTTTTTTGGCTTGTCTTTGGCTTTAATTCTGAAGATTATGAACTACTTCGCAATATAAAAAAGAATCTTGAAAGCCAGGTCTAACGAAGCAACATTTTTAAAACATCATCAGCTTTTCAGTAAAATAGTAAAATTAGTAAGACTATTCACCTGGCTCTTGACCCGGTGCATATATGAGGGTTTGGTGCCAGCCGCGCCATACCGCGTGCTCCAAAACGTAAGGCAGTGGCGCCAGCACACCGACGGAGCATATCCCGAAGACTCCGTTAGGAACGAAAATCACGCAAAGAAAAAACAACACTCTAAAAGCTTTATACATTTTTGATTTACTTTTTATTTCCATTGCACGATTACGAACTCAGTCCAATTACGAATGACAAAATTATTAAATTAAAGATTGAAAATAAGTCTCGGGCGGGACCTGAGCCTGCAGCCTTCCAAACCGGGGAATTGCGTTGATGGCGCACACGTCCCTTTACGACGCAACAGATTGGAAATTTCGTTCTCTGGGTAGTGGGCTCGATGGCGAAATTGGATAAACGCAATTCCCCGGTTTGGAAGAGTACGGGCTCAAGTCCCGCCCGAGACTTAATTTTTGATTCTTTAATTTGATTCAAAATAGCACAGCATGACTGTAACATGTTTAAAATCAATCATATTTGACAAAATTATTATTATACACATCAAGATATCATTCTTTATTCGAAACATGTTATACACAAGGCTCAAAACAAGGCGGTCTAAAATGCGATTTAATAAATAGGACACACGGTACGGTACACTATCCTATCACAAACTTTAACAGAATTCAGTTTTAGTCATTGATGCCTCTATCATGTCTGCATACATTATGTTCCTCAACTAACATTTTGTTTTACATTCGGACACAAAATCAATAATGGATTATCTAAATTCACCATGATCCCATTGTGCTGGTGGGGCAGTGTTAATTAATCAAAGATACCATTAATTCTACGGATAATAGATACAAACTCAAACTATGAACAATGTGATCCAATTCAATTATAAATCCAAGGCGTAGGTTTTGATTTAATAATGCTGCAATGTGCAATATTCCAATCATTTTCTTTGATATCTAGTCACAGTACTGCGTGCTGTTCAATCAATATCGGACTTCCAAAATGTAGTTCCTTAGAATAAAATAAGAAACCGGCTAAGTGCATGTCGGGCCACGCGCATGGTAGGGTTCCGTTAGTCGCCCGTCACAATATACAGACTTAGAAGGGGGGCTTTTTGTTTTATACTACGGTTTAACGGCTAATAAAGTCTAAAAACATACTACATTTTACAAGTTGGTGGACTAATTAATCGTTAACTTTTAAAGCCAACTTAGCGGTGATAGTTTTCCTTTTAACTTCGTTATATACCCTACTGCAGTGAATTTTGTCACATATCCAGGATCAATCGTTTAGCTAGAAGAGGAAGGGGAGGGGGGGGGGCAAGTATAGCAATGATCTTCAACATCTCGTCTTTATTTGCTATGAAGTAGGTATATTTATCTTGTAAATTTGGTGCGAATTTGTGGAGGAATCACAGAATGATTCATGTTTGCACCGATTGGCCTCAAAACGCTGCGTTCTTGGGCTCTTTTCATTTAGTTATACCAAAACCAAAAACTTTTCCAAATTAGGGGTAAAATCATCATACCCATTCCCAAGGGAATCTTGGACACCGGGGTATCTAAGATGATACTTTGGTAGCGTTTAAAAAAAGTTTAATATTATAATGAAAGATCAACAAATTAAACATCTTGAGCCTACCTGATGTAGACAGATAATTCTCCCTTAAGGGGATCATCTCGTACACCTTTCCCCTACGTATGGTGAGAGCTATTCTTTGTAAATTTTTAAGCATACTCGTACATAATTGACATGTTTAATGTTCGATTGTTTTTTGTTTAAAATCATTCAATTCAAAACGAAATAACTAAACAGAACTGATGCGTTGAGCGAGGAAAGCATCGATCAGCCCTCGGTTCCCCCTGCCTATTATCATGGCAAACAACAGACTTACGCACTATTCAAGCGCGTATCCAGGGGGGGTTCCGTTTCCAAAGGGTGAAAACCGGACCCACTCATAAGCCTACGCGCTGTCCGTCCGTTCTTCCTATCTTTTGATCCGTAATACCCAGACCTGGTCCATCCCCATCACAGAGATGCTCTACTCCCTATACATACTGAATCAGCCTTGCAGCTGATGGTTACCAAAATTCTACTTATCTCTTATACTATGTAGGCGTGTAATATTGAAGGAATAATAATATAATTTTTAATATTGTTCGGTGAAGGAAAGCATCGTGAGGAAACCTGCATGCTTCAATTTCGAGGCATGTTTTGTACCCACTGTCCATTATAAGTGGCGACGGGCTCACCCCCCGTCACACTGGACAGAGTTTCGGTACTACTGGTGAAACATAGATGTTCTGAGGTTTCAGAATATCTCTGACTACCCCCTCGGGGAATATAGTCGTGAGCATATGCTGATGCTATGCTGTAATATTGAACGTCCATCAGAAAAAGTTACTGGGTCACAAGATTGCTCTACAAAATTTAGAAAAATACGTGATTGTGTAATGTTACAAGAATTATAATTCCTTGATTAGTATGTGTAAAATAAAGAAAATTAGGTATTCATTTTTATAGTGCATATTTTGCTCTTTTATAAGAGCATATAATTTGCGGTCTAATTTTATCATTAACAGTACCCTAAAATGTATGATGTATTATGTAGGTACGCAGGTAGTCTACAGTTTAGACTAGACCACCTACGTACGAACCTACACCAACCATAAATACAGGGGTCGTCATTTATTATTAATATGCAGGGGCGCGCACAAAGTGTGTTAGAGGGAGGTGGGATGGGAGTCTACTATGTACGAGTATTACGATGTCACATCCATAACATTAAATGAAACATTAAATTAAATATAATTATTAGATTGACTTTAGAGATTAAGAAAGAAAAAAAAGAAATATAGCAGCGATTTTTCAAAATTAACATAACTTAAAAAATAATCAAAAGATGTGACAGGAAATTGGCAACTTGTGGCTTAAATAAAAGCAAGAGGGGTCAACTAATTTGCGTCACGTAATTAATTTAGTATGGAAGACGTCCCTTATCACAAAATGTCCAACAATAAAATACTAGGCCGCCAAAATAATCGAGTACCTACCTACTTATTTAATTAAACCTATTATTATTTCATCCACAGCAGACAGCGGCACAATGACGCCAGCAACGATAACAGATACATCTCTGAGGAAGAACCCTGCTCATGCACCTGAAGACTGCAGAGAATGCCACCTGAGTCACAGGCTAAAGACCCCTAACATTAACAACAACGAACAGGAGTCCGCCACGGACCCCTACGACGAAACACGGACGAGAAACGATCCCAAATTTCTACAAAGGGTACGACAATGGGAGAAAGAAATGGGATTCGTAACACAGTTGCGATGGACGAATATTATTTCCATATCTCTTCTTCATATCGTGTCTGTGGCATGGTTCCTTTGCTACATTCTCACTGGTAATTTCCCCACATGGCGAACTCTACTGTTTGGTGAGTACACAAGTTGTAAATAAGCTTCGATCAATTAATAAGAACGAAGAGAATATCAGAAAACCGAAAAGAATTAGCCAATTTCTTATAAAATATTCACAATCTATTCAGGTAAATTTTTATGAAACTGTAATTTACAATTTTTCTATTCTTAAAGTCGAATCCTTTAAATGGACGCTAGACGACGTGGTTGCATCCCATATCGTTCTTTTTGTATCGGTGGCGCACCAAAATTGTATATGTGCGAGGTGAGGTCCGCTTTTAAGTGCAGGTCTCATTTTAGGAAGGTACCTGGCACTAAAAAACTGTGTGCGCAACATCAAGCATTTCAAATCAGTTTTAATACATTTATAAATAAACAAATATATATAGCGAAGATAAATAAAACCGTTTAGTTACAGACCTCTGTCGGTTCCTGTGTGAAAAATAAAAATAACAAAAGAGCGTGCGAAGCAGGCTCGAAATTTTTCAGCACTATGCTTAGTCTGTAGCCAGAACTCAAATAGTACATGAATGCAGTACATTAACAATCCTAGAGCGAGCGAAGCGAGCTCGAAATTTCTAGCACTAAGATTCGCCAGTGGTCAGAACTGTGGCTTTAAATGGTTTAAGCTAAATATTAGTCAGTAGTTTGAAGAAGGCTGCATAAACCTTTGAGGTGCGAGGCCCCTCGGACCGCAAGGCCGTGCCTTTCGCCGCTTCTGTTGTCGAAGAACTGGTCTCTTGAAGCTTATGGTACACAATGCAATTTTTAAATGCTGTGGTGGTCTAGTGGCGAGTAACCTTGCCTGCCGTGCAGGAGGCAATGGTTCGATCCCCGTCCAGACCGACTCATACCAATGAGTTTTCGGAATTTATGCCTACAATTTGTAACACCACTGGCTTTTCGGTGAAGGAAAACATCGTGAGGAAACCTGCATGCTTCAATTTCGTGGCATGTATTTTATCCACTGTTCATTATGTGGCGGCGAGCTCACCCCCCGTCACACTGGATAGAGTTTCTGTAGATGTTCTGAGGTTTCAGAATATCTCTGACTACCCCCTTGGGGAATATAGTCGTGAGCATATATATGTATGTATGTATGCAATTTTTAATGTAGTTACCTACCTACACAACAACAATTATTTTGATTACAGGATACACGATGGGACAAATAGCTGGTTTCGGAGTAACAGGTGGAGTCCATCGTTACTGGTGCCATCGATCCTACAAAGCCAAGTGGCCTCTGCAGCTGATACTATTGTTGTGTTACTCCGTCGCTGGACAGGTTAGAACTAAATATACTCATAATAAGTAAGCACACTCTGTTACTTGTTTCGATTGCTGAATATCATATCTGTTTGTAGATACGAACGTATTTTTGTTACATTGTGTTACAAAAGTAAAAACAAACATTTAAAACTTTTAAGAGGGTTGTTTAGACCTTCAAACTGAACAACTTTCACTATGGGACCAACATCGAAATCGCGAAAAAAAAATCTTTTGTCCCATACATTTAGCTCGAGTAGATTTGTAGTTTAGTATGGAACATCAGTTTTTTTTTTTACATAATCTCTCGGCCCTAGCTCCATTTGGGGTCACAATATCGGACAATTAGGAGTACTAGCACTACTTTAGTCTAGTTTATCATTGAAGAGACTATGCAGTACAATTAAGACTGTCAAGTACAATTAAGGCCAGGCCACACAGAAGCGGTACCGGAGGCGGACCGGGGGCGGGATTTTTAAATGTAGATAGTTTTAATGTACACTGCCACACAGAAAACCGGGCCGGTAGCGGCGTGGTGCGGAACGGTACCGGGCCGAACGCTAACGCGGCGCGGGCGGGCCGTGAGCGGGACGGAAGCGGCCGGCCGCGGTCGCTGTATTCCATTGTAGTCAATGCGAGGTGTCACACAGAGCGGAGGCGGGTGCGTCGCGTTCCATAGGCAGTATTTACCACGCTTGCATTTTGTATTTTATACATGGCCACGATGTCACACCGGCAGCCTCCGCGCCGCTTTTCCGCCGCGAATCCCGCACCGGACCCTGTGTATGGCACGCCCTGGAACGCATTCGCTAACCGCAGGTCCGCCGCCGCACCGCTTTCCCGCAACCCTGCCTCTGTGTGACCTGGGCTTTAAAATATAACTTCACTTAGATAAATTCGTTTAATTTCTTTTTTATAGAACACAATATACGACTGGGTGCGAGATCATCGTGTACACCACAAATTCTCAGAGAAGTCTGCGGACCCTCACGACGCGCACCGCGGCTTCTTCTTCTCGCACGTCGGCTGGCTCATGATGAAGAAGCACCCGGCAGTGCTGCGCGAGGGAGCGAAGATAGACATGAGCGACATTACCAGTGACCCTTTCATACAGTTTCATACCAAGTGAGTCTTAGCTAATATTTATTGTTTGTCAAGTACATTTTACAAGTTCGTCGACTATTACTCGTTAACTTGTAAAGCCTACTTAGCTGTGATAGTTTTCCTTTTCCTTTTATCCAGAAACAACCGTATAGATATCAGAGCGGCCCCCGCCATACGGGTCCCCCCCGGACACTTGACTCTAACAAAAATGTTCACTTTAAAGCTTAATATTTCGCTAACGGATCCCTATATCGAAAAATGATTATCCACACCCACAATATTTTTAAAAGACCTATCCAACGATACCCCACGCCATGGGATAGACAAGAAAAAAAAATTTCATTCCCACTTTTCGTGTTTAGGAGGTACCCTAAAAAAATATATTTTGCAAGATATTATTACCACTTTGTCGGCGTGATTAATATGTATACCCATGTCAAATTACAGCTTTCTAGTACTAAGCGTCTCTAAGCTAAGCCGCGGACAGACGGATGACATTGCGAAACTGTAAGGGTTCCTTGTTGACTACGGAACCCTAAAAATGGCACACGTCTCTAATGTCACGCCTCAATTATACTCGGCTGTCATACATTGCCATTGACATTCCAGTCCTTTCGAATATCATCTGTCACAAAGCAGTAATTTAAAACATACCCTAAATAAAATAGTCCTGTCGTGTCGGCGCCAATGATGCTAATCTCTGTCAAATTCAGGATAAATTTTAACTAATCATAGAATATTTACATTGTTTGAATTACTATGTTTATTACAGATACTTCAACTTGTTCAAAATCTTGTTCTGCTTCGTGCTGCCGACCCTGGTGCCTGTGACTCTTTGGGACGAGGGCTGGGACTACGCAATACTATCACAACTCCTGCGATACACGATGAGTCTGAATTGCACCTGGTCCGTCAACAGCTTCGCCCATTTGTGGGGCACCAAACCATACGATCGGTAAATAATCTTCAAATAAGTACCTATCTGCTTAGGATTTTTTAATATTAATAACTATGCCATTTTGTGGTCTTATGACTATTTTATACATTGATATCTTACATAAAACTGAACTAGATTTACAATCAACATTCGAAAAATGGCAGAACCAAAAGAGCTCATAAGAGCTCTTTTTTGTACTATCTGACAATAAACATGCCAAATACGACCAAGTGTATGAATCAAAAACAACATATTCGTGCCACCCAATGGCATGCAAACTTGATTTGTGTGGGTTATGTGTCAGATTCGGACAAAAATTTGCTACGATTTTCTATGAGACTTGGAGTCTATAGTATTTCTGTCAATGGTTTTATGAGAACATACCTACGTAGATCAATGTCTAACACTACTGGGTTTTCAATTATGAAATACATATGTTATGTATTTTATTATTATGCACAGCCTGTTTATAAACGCGAAAGTTTGTAAGTATGGATGAATGTTTGTTACTCTTTGACGTAAAAACTACTGAATGGATTTTAATGAAATTTGGCACACAGATAGAATATGATCTGGATTAACACATAGGATACTTTTTTTAAAGTCTACGCAGACGGAGTCGAGGGCAACAGCTAGTTCTGAATAATGATAATAATATGTTACTCCTCTCGGGGTATATTGTCGCAGAAACAGTAAAAAATAACGTCTCCATATTTATATTTCCAGTCACATAATGCCGTCAGAAAACTGGGGTGTGTCTGTAGTGGCAATGGGCGAGGGCTGGCACAACTACCACCACACGTTCCCGTGGGACTATAAAGCAGCCGAGCTGGCCTACTCACTCAACGTCACCACTATCCTGTTGGATTTCTTCGGCAAAATAGGCTGGGCGTACGACATGAAACAAGCATCGCCGACGCTTGTGCAGACAGTCGCGAAGAACAGAGGCGACAGGCCATTAGAACAATGAATTATCTGAGTTTGCAAGATATTTGTATTTAGTATTATTTTCATCGGCATATAAATTGATAGATAAGCAATAAAGTTACTGTGTTACCTTATAAGCTGTGTTAAGTTTTGCTTAGAATTAATTTCAAGGCTCCGTCAGTTTCATCGTCGATTTACTAATATCCCTACTTACTAAATCGAATCGAATCAGTTTATTGCCAAAAGACACAAAGAATAGAATAGCCCGATAGCACAGTCTGTAGTGAACTTGCCTGCTGTGCCGAGGGTCGCGGGTTCGAAACCCGTAAGGGACAAATATTTGTATGATGAATATGAATATTTGTACCCGAGTCATGGATGTTTGTATCTATATGTGTATTCTATATCGTTGTCTAGTCATCATAATACAAATCCAGGCTAGATTCTGGTACTTTAAATGTGACTAGATAATTTGTGTGACAATGTCCAAGATATTTATTTATTTATTTATTATTACATAATAAACAGTTTTGGGAAAAGTACACGAAAGCAAACAATATTAAGAACAAACAAAAAATCTGATTAATCCTTATTACAACTGCGGCAAGAGGATCAGTGATACAGACTACATCCGACGGGACTGACTGCGCAGCGCTGTCTTGTCCTGGCTCCACGAGGAACTGGGTACAATACCCACGGCTGGGCACAGGCCTCGTTTTATGAATAAGCATGAGAGGGAATGTGCAGTACCTACCTAGCAGATTTATGAAAGCAAATTATAAGTTATTGATCAATTTGCTGTACAAAACTAGGTATTTATAAGCCGCCATCGAATAGGCACGCGGAAATCTAACCAATAAAATACATGGACGTGCTTTCTGAAGAACGATTCATCATCATCATCTCAGCTGATGGATGTCCACTGCTGGACATATGCCTCCGCCAAGGATCACCATAGCGAAGAACGATTGCTGGCGATCAAATGACACGGGGTTTTACACCCCGAATGGCACCTGCCAAATTTAGTCTAAATAGACGGTGCTAAAAAGATTCACAAAATGTCGTTCGGTGCCCGTCTAAAATCATTTTATACCTGCTACGAACGATAATTAAATAATAATCATCACATTGTTAAAAAAATTCCCAGATCTCACGGTTCCCGCAACGATCAAAGGGCATTGAAAATGTCTTTTAAACAACAAATAAAAATCTAGAAACAAAGAAACATTTAATTTTCTCGGTAACTCGCTCTCCGCACAACATCGGAACGTGTAAACCCCGGTTATTCGAGTGCAAGCAGCAGGCGTCTATTTCTTACAAGCATAAGTTTTCAATTAGCTATCCCTCTTCGTAAAACGTATGTTTCATCAATATCTTTTCTCTTGGGTAGGGGGAAAAAAACTAGCCTGAGAATAATTTAGACGATGTCATTTCCTATTTTTCAGTGTATTTTTTTTATTTACGAGTATAGTGTTAATAACTTTTAAGGAAAACTTGAAAAATATTAATAAACTTACCTATCTTTGCATGGTTTTATGACCGATAGAAGTAATAATCGTGTTTTGAGCCACAGAATAATGACGAAATTCATTTCATGAAGAAAAACATAAATTTTTTCTGGATTAAAACGACTATTTAATGCCTTAAAACTCAACCAAAAAAACAGGTCGATTTGGAAGATCCTGTCCTTAATACGGGGGGGATAAATCCGACTTCTGGGAAGGGGAGAGGGGGGGGGGGGACGTGCTTGGTTCACGATGGTGTGTTGGCACCAACATTAATGTGTGGCAATTCACTGCCACATTGTTGCGTAAGTATGGCAGAAGACGTAGTATTGTGTAGTGTACCGGTTACGGAAGTGTGATTCTAGAAAGATGTGGTCTGAATTGAATGGAATACCTAGTTGAAAAGGGTTCTGAAGAAGGGCCAAGTAAAATGTAGGTACCTACCCGGAACCGACGAGCATGTATGAAGAGACCTTTCTTTCCACTCCAACCAACTGAACCAACCAACTGGTTGTGCAGAAGGGAATTCAATGAAGGGATTTTTTCCATTCAAACCAACTCGTTGATCACGATGAAGAGGCGTAATGTGTGTCAGATCGATCGATCGACTCAAATGTATGGGACGGGATCACGGGATAGCGACATATCTGAGGGTAATCTGCGGGGACAGAAAATTTATATATTTTTTTTGACGTATGTTTTGACGTATGAGTTATAAGATTGATGATCTTACTTAACCACTGTTTTGTTACACTTTATTCAGACTGACATATTGGACGAAAATATAAAGGTTCCTTATATGACTACGGAACCCTAAATAATTACCTTAAAAAGTGAAGCGCTTTGAATTCATTTTCTTCTCACGTGTAGGTAGGGACCGGTGACCTCTTCAAACTTAGGTCAGCATCGCATTGTTATTTTTTCATCTTAAAGCCGGGGTTTGGCAGGTTAAATAAGGCACGTTAACCATATTTTCGCCCAATTCAGTGTTAGTCTTGAACGTGAGCTAACGCAAATGTCTCATACAGAGAAAAAGTTAGAAAGAACTATTTCTCAGAAGGAATAATTTTTGTGAAAAGCAATTAGATCTACTTCAATTCACTAAAATCTAAATACCTACTTCAGTTGCAATTTGTGATAAGAACGCCAATTTGTAGGTACCTTTATTGATCCATTCGACTTTTCAGTGTTGTTTTGGGTTTGGGTGCAAATAGGGTTTATATTCCCCTATTTCAAGGCTGCCCAGCCGAGGTTAAAGATAGATTATTCCATAAAGAACCTGTGAAAGCGGCACAATGTTACCTGCAACGAGAACCTCTTTAACAGAGAACCCTGCTGTTGCACCTGAACCTGCAGACTGCAATGACTACCACCTGAGTAACAGACTAAAGACCCCTAACATTAACAACAACGGACAGAATTTCGCCACGGACCCCTACGACGAAACACGTTCGAGGAACGATCCCAAGTTTCTACAACGGATACGACAATGGGAGAAAGAAGTGGGATTCGTAACACAGTTGCGATGGACGAATATTGTTTACTTCATTATTATTCATTTTGTAACTGTGACGTGGACGATTCGTTACTTTCTCACTGGCCACTGGAAATGGCAAACTCTGCTATTTGGTAAGTACAAGATCAAACATCTGAACGTAAGATATCGGAAAACCGTTTAAAAGAATTCGCTAATTTTCTATCAGTGCTTGAGCAGACGATGGGCATTTAACTCGCGGTTACGCCACTACCAACTCTATGTAAGCTCAACTCAGTAGGTATGGATTTTACTACAGATGTGCGTTAACTAGCCCGCGGACAGAAATGTCCATCGTCTGCATTGGGCCTTATTCATTCATTCTTTTTTTTTTATTAACCTCGAAGTTATCAATAAGTTCAAAACTTCGCATCGACGCTCGCATCGCTTTCAATGTTGGTCCCACAGTGAAAGTTGTTCAGTTTTATGGTCTGAAGTATCCCCTTAAGTATGTAGTTGACCCTATAGAATTTATATATACAACGTGTTAATGAATAAGCGCAAAACCTCATATACCCCAGCTGATTTATAACAAAATAATTAGATTAAAACAATAATTTCATTATTTTGATAGTTAAACTTTTAAGTTATTTGCATTTTAAGTTTTCAGGCAAAAATGATTTTGTTATCATTTCAGCAATGAATGATAGCGCTAGCGTGCTCGTGGATACATTCTAAGAATCTTGTTTTGGTAGTAAGTAGGGTGAGTGTGCCTGTGCGGTGGGTTGAGATCGAGTTCATTAAATTTAAAAATTTAGAAACAAATTATTTTAATATTTTGAAAAAAATTCCCTATGTTGAAAACATGATATTTTGATTCGGCTCTCGTTTCTAAACGAAGTACTTTCTAGTTTTGCGTTAATTCATTAACACGTTGTATAATAGTCTTTGGATAACGCACTTAAGTTTACACCTTGTTTAGACACGGTCAATCGCCGTCAAAGAGCGCGTCGCGTGTCTATTGTCTTGAACTTGTCATCATCATCATCACAGCTTATATACGTCCCACTGCAGGGCATAGGCCTACCATCAGGGAGGGTGTATGGGCCTTAGTCCACCACCCGCGCCCAATGCTGATTGGTAGACTTCACATACGCATCGGAATTTCTTCATCAGCGAATGTAGGTTTCCACACGATGTTTTCCTTCACCGTTTACGAGCAGTCGGTATTACGTACTTAAGGGGATATAATTCGGAGCGCGCTCCATACAAACTTACTATGGTAATATTTTCAATACTAACCAATTAAACTCAATGAAATTTTGCTGAAACAATCTTGAAACAAATATCTATGCTTGTATGGAGTCAGATTTTCGTTTAAATATACAGTTTCAATGCTAGGATAATTTAAGATTTGTATGGAAATCTTTGAGGCACTGTAACTTTAAAACTATACATTTTAACGAAAATCTGAATCTATACAAGCATAGAAATTGGTTTTTAGATTGATTCTTCAAAATTTCATTGAGTTTAATTGGTTAGTAGGCATATGTTCACGACTATATTCCCCTAAGGGGTAGTCAGAGATATTCTGAAACCGCAGAATATCCACGTTTCACCAGTAGTACCGTAACTCTGTCCAGTGTGACGGGGGGTGAGCCCGTCGCCACTTATAATGGTCAGTGGGTACAATACATGTCTCGAAATTTAAGCATGCAGGTTTCCTCACGATGTTTTCCTTCACCGAAAAGCCAGTGGTGTTACAAATCGTACATAAATTTCGAAAAACTCATTGGTACGAGTCGGCTTGGACGGGGATCGAACCATCGCCTCCTGCACAGCAGGCAATGTTACTCGCCACTGGACCACCACGGCTTTTGCATCGCTCTCCGCAACAACGCGCCTCCAACGCTCTTTAACAATGTAATTTGTTTTAAATATAGGTATATTGATTGATGATGAAAGAATGATTATTTTGATTACAGGTTACACGATGGTCCAAATAGCTGGTTTCGGAGTAACAGGTGGTGTCCATCGTTACTGGTGCCATCGATCCTACAAAGCCAAGTGGCCTCTGCAGCTGATACTGTTATCGTGTTACTCCGCCGCTGGATTGGTTAATACTCAATTTATTTACCTTTCAATCCTTCTACAAAAGCACTTTTATAGGTTCTAACAAGGTTCTAAACATTTCACTTTTAAGAATATCGAAATAAATGTAGAAGATGCAGATTTTTACCCGACTGCGACAGATAGAGGGTTATATTTTTCGAGAGTCTGAATGTACTCGTATGTATGTTTGTATGTATATTTCTTTGTCACGGCCTACAGCCTAAACGGCTTGATGGATTTTAACGTAAGTATAATTAAAAATACGATATTGAATTACATAGTATCACATGGTCAAGATCAGACATTTTGGGTCATTCATACAGTGAGCAAGTTTATAGTAACCCTTTTTACAGAGGACTTGAGCAAGGGACTTAAACTTTTTGTCTGCCAAGTTTAGAAAATCATCTCGTATATTCTTATACTTATAATAGAGTATACAGTGCTAGAAAGATATGTTGCCCTTGTTGAGTCGGAAATAGCTTTAAGGCTTCTGTAGCAAGTTGGCGTAGAACTTTTTCATTATTGAGAAATCTTTAATATTGTGATGAGGGCACCACTGAACTGTGAAAGGACTCTTAATTTCTTATTATAGAACACAATATACGACTGGGTGCGAGATCATCGTGTGCACCACAAATTCTCAGAAAAGTCTGCAGACCCTCACGACGCGCACCGCGGCTTCTTCTTCTCTCACGTCGGCTGGCTCATGATGAAGAAGCACCCGGCAGTGCTGCGCGAGGGCGCGAAGATAGACATGAGCGACATTACCAGCGACCCCCTCATACAGTTTCATACCAAGTGAGTCACAGCAAATAGGTATTTATTGTTTTCCACTACTCTAACCTAGCGACGGACAAGGCCGATATCCGGATTTCATTGTATGCATGCAAATTTATATCTCCTAATTTATACGTAAAAGGTTATAATTGTAACAATACATCGCAATCCAGCATAGGTTGCATGGCTCCGTGATATAGCGCTATCACACCTTCGCTCTCTTTCTATTTGCGCACGAACGAACGAGATAAAAGACGTGATACAGTCGTATCACGTGTAACATGCTACGGCTTCTGGTGTAGAAAGCGCCTGTTGGATAAGTTCTGCTTACTAGCATTTGGGAAATTGCTTATATTACTATATCTGCACTCGTTACCCGTGGTCCCGGTGGGTCGACCCATTACCGGGTCCATGGGTAATTTTAATTACCCGTTGTTCCATGTCATTAGGGATTGTTCCCTGAGCTTCTGCAGTAGGCGCTAATAGCAATAATTATGATGATGTCCAAATTATATCTGTACCATCATCTCGACGTAGTAGACAAACGGAAATCTTTGTTAGAATTAACTGCCATACCAATATCCTACATTGTTCTGTACCTTCACAATATTAAAAGCAAAACTTATACAACTAGGATTTTGCTTTCTAGAACTATGTAGATGAATATAGTTACAGGTTGGTTAAAACCTTCGATCAATTGATCCAAGCTTATAGGTACATTGTTTTATTTATTATTTTTATTACAGGTACTTCAACTTGTTGAAAATCTTGTTCTGCTTCGTGCTGCCGACCCTGGTGCCTGTGACTCTTTGGGAAGAGACCTGGTCCAACGCGATACTATCTCAACTTCTGCGATACGTGATAGCTCTAAACTTTACTTGGTCCGTCAACAGTTTCGCCCATTTGTGGGGTACCAAACCATACGATCGGTAAATACCTAGGTACCTAATTAGTTTGCTATTTTGCCCCACCATAAAGAGGTCGACGGTTCAAACCTCACCTGGATCACCCTTTAAAAAGTTATATTAAAACATAGGTGGTACGGTAAAGTCTACCAGAACCTGAACTGTAAAGGTTACCAGTAATATCTGAACTTCTATTTAAGTTCTTCATGTTCAGATATTAATGATATCTTTTACTGTTCCGAAGTTTTTGAAAACTACGATACATCTAATCTGATGGCGAGTGTACCTATATTCGATATCTAACACTACTTACTTTTCAAGCCGTGGTGGTCCAGTGGCGAGTAACCTTGCCTGCCATGCAGGAGGCGATGGTTCGATCCCCGTCCAGGCCGACTCGTACCAATGAGTTTTTCGGAATTTATATGCGATTTGGCTTTTCCACTGGCTTTTCGGTGAAGGAAAACATCGTGAGGAAACCTGCATGCTTCAATTTAGAGGCATGTATTGTACCCACTGTCCATTATAAGTGGCTACGGGCTCACCCCCCGTCACACAGGACAGAGTTTCGGTACTACTGGTGAAACGTGGATGTTCTGAGGTGTCAGAATATCTCTGACTACCCCCTGGGGGAATATAGTCGTGAGCATATGCATGCTTACTTTTCAAAGAAGCACAAAATAGTGAACAACCCATTACGCTTCAATGAAGTACCTATTCAGGATACGCTATTAATCCACTAATTTCGCCTCGTCGTGCTTATAAGGACAAAGTCAAAACTATGTTTCTATTTCCAGTCACATAATGTCGACAGAAAACTGGGGTGTGTCTGTAGTGGCAATGGGCGAGGGCTGGCACAACTACCACCACACGTTCCCGTGGGACTACAAAGCAGCCGAGCTGGCCTACTCACTCAACGTCACCACTATCCTGTTGGATTTATTCGGGAAAATAGGCTGGGCGTATGACATGAAACAAGCATCGTCGTCCCTTGTGCAGACAGTCGCGAAGAACAGAGGCGACAGGCCAATAGAACAATGAATTATCTGTTTACTAGATATTGCTGCGGTGAATAAAATTTGTACGTGAAACCGCTACTGCACAGACCCCTAACCATTTTTCAAGATGGTTGCTGGGTACTGTATTTAGTTGTATTATTTTCATAGGCTTGTAGATTGATAGGTAGGCAATAAAGTTTGTGTTACTACATTTTAAATAACCTAAACTTTACCTTAGTAAAGCTAAAAGCTGAGCTGCTGAAGTTGCTTTGAATGAATTTCAAGGCTCTACCATCATTGTCAACCCAGGGCCGTAGCCAGGCCGACTCATACCAATGAGTTTTTCGGAATTTATGTACTATTTGTAATTTGTAACACCACTGGCTTTTCTGTGAAGGAAAACTTCGTGCGGAAACCTGCATGCTTCAATTTCGAAGCATGTATTGTACCCACTATCTATTACAAGTGGTGAAGGGCTCACTCCCAGTCACACTGGACAGAGTTTCGGTACTATAGTGCGTCCAAGATAGCTTAGAGATTTTGACAGACGGTTTTAGAGATTTTATTTTACTTTTTGAAAGTATTTGGGCCTCAAAACTTTATAATACACTAAAAGTATACAAGAATAATTCACATTTATTATAAAAATTAACGTTTTTACGGCTTAAACATTTTCAGAAAGTGAAATAATCGCTCTAAAATCATCTGTCAAAATCACAAAGCTATCTTGGACGCACTGAAACATCCACGTGATGGACGTTCTGAGTTTTCAGAATGTCTCTGACTACCCCCTCGGGGAATATATTCGTGAGCATATATGCTATGCTACACAAAACGGGAAAGTGCTAAGGGCGGTCAATCCAAAGGGGGCGGCCCGTAGGGCCATACACATGGGGAGGAAATCGTTTCACACATTGAGTCTACAGACCAACTGTTTTCTGGCTACAGCACAAACATATTATTAAAAAAATCTAGCTCGTTTCGCTCGCTCTGGTTTCTCTTTATTGCAGTACTGCATGCATAGAGCGACAGAGTTATAATTAATTACAATCAATGCTAAGCCGTTTTGAGATGGGGATGGACCAGGTCTGCCTGCATAACTCCATTCGGTTTAGGAGTTGCAGCCGTTCAAAGGTCTGTATCAAGTGAACGATCAGCTACACGGCTGATCATAAGATATTATTGTAATATGCACTGTAGCTCTGTGAACAGTAGAAAAACTGTCATGTTCTGTCAGTCGGTTTAGGAGATACAGCCATTCAAAGTTCCGACCTTTGAACGGCTGTATCTCCTAAACCGACTGATAGACCATGCCAGTTTTTGTACTGTTCGCATAGTTACAATGCATATCACAATAATACCCATTTTCATTTTTAGCAACCATACCAGACCTTTGAACGGCTGTAACTCCTAAACCGACTGGAGATTTGCATGCAGACCTGGTCCATCCCTACACAGAGATGCTCTACACCCTATGAACACTGAATTAGCCTTACAGCTGATGGTTACCAAAATTCCACTTATCTCTTATACTATTGCACTGCAAGCGTCTATTATTGCGTTTTAAAGAGAAGTAATACTCTGATTTTTATGGAAGCTGAACTAAATTAAATCTTTTCTGATTAGGAACCCAAAAATTTGTGGTAAATATCTTTCACTATAAATTTCTGTGACCTTCAAATAACCCAAATAAAATGTTTAAAACAAAGCAATAAAGCTACTTTTATTTAGAATAAAGCTTTTCAGACAAATTAAATTACTTTTCTTTAATAATTACCTAACATAATCATCAATCAATCACAGACAACACTCCCCCGCCATCATCTTTATAATAGTAATCAATAAGGGTCAGTTCAAACAGAAAGAGCAGCAGCCAACAGCCTGCGGAATTTTACCTAGCATATTGAACTTTATCTACAGTGAGATAACACTTCAATTGATGGGACAGTTCAACCACCGCGCCGCGGCATGGCTGCCCATTCTATCACTTCAACTTGCATTTTATCGTATGTCAAAACCGATAAAGTTCAATATGATATGCTATGTAAAATGCGGCGTGCTGCCAGCCGCTGCCCTTTTAGTGGGAATTGACCCTTAATATGGCTGCTTCACGATTGCCAACCAACGTCCGACAGAGGTGACCTTGGTCGGCGTACGGTCGGGACTGTTTCAACTACACGGTCGCCAACAAGCCATTCTGTCGAGATATTCAAGCAGTAAAGACGTAACATGGACGAAGATTTTAAATTTTCTATCTTCGTTTTCACTGATGCCACATTTGCACCTAGTTCAATGGTTTTTAATTTTGTCACCAAAATCTCCCAAGCTAGGCTATTCTTTTTATTCTTCACAACTGAGATCCCACAGACAGGGTAGGTCTCTACAATTATTATTAATTCTGTAACAATACATCATTCTTCTTTTTTCCTTCATTTGGCACTTTTTGTATCAGATATGATAGAAACGCCTGTTACCGAGGCGACGATTCACAGCGAATGAAGTACTCGCCTTTGACAACCACCAACTACACGGTCGGCCGCCAATCTAACGCCCTCTTTTCGCCCTTGGTAGCTAGCGTAGCTCCCGCAACCGTCCCAAGGACATTGGAAGGTCAAATCAAATTTGGTTGCAAACCGTTGCTGGTTTGGGACCGTGTAGACAGGGTCGCAAACCACCAAGGTCACGACGGTTGGCAACCGTGAAGCAGCCCTATTATCCAGCCAGATAATTAGGGTGGCTTGCACCAAAAAGTATTTGTGCTTAAACATGTTTAAATATAAATTATGTCTGTCATGAGCAGTGTGAAAGACAGCGTTCACTAATTATGTTCAAGCATAAATACTATCAATGCCTAACTAATAAACATTTTTTGTTTCTTTGGACAAAAGATATTTCCAAGCAGGCATAAAACAATAGTAAAATAATTATAATTTTCGCCGTATTATCGTATTCTCAAGTAGGTACCCAATGAAGACTTTTTCGTCTGCTAGTAAAACGTAGTTCTACAAACCGCGATAGATGGCATTGACGCGAGTTGGATGTGAAGACATTAAGGCTAAAAAGTAAACAAAAAATGCATGTCACTGAATCAGATGCAACCGTTGAGGAAGTATCTATTCATATATTTGTATGCTTACATAAAAACAAAAATGTTTACTATTTTATTTGCATTTTATTATAAAGGTTGCTCATCTAGCTCGCGTCAACGCCATCTATCGAGCCATTTGGAACATTTTTTTCTATTCTAATGGCTTTCGGAAAAGCGAAATTCTCACATATTGGGCTCAATAAAATTTAAATTTATAGAATATTTAAAAAACTCAGTCCTCTATCAGTGTAAACACACTTTTAGCACCACTTCCGGAAATAGCGGATTCCTTATCAAAAAGCATTTTTGGCTCTTTTGACGGCCTGGAATTCTCATCTTTAGATGTTTTTCTCTTGAGACTCAAAGATTTTGTTGGTGCAGCGCCATCGCAATGATCACTGTTAGATACTTTCCTCTTCTTTGTTTTCGTGACAAGAATATCAAAATCTGAAGAGTCGTCATCAAGATCAGCATAAATAGGAACTGAACGACCACTTCTAGTTGACCTCAATGTTTGAGTTCTCGGTATTTCTTCAACAATCTGTATAGGTGGAGGCCATGATGCAAAATTGGGGGACTGCCTAGCTTGTCTATAGTTATTTATTGACATAAGTTTTACATAAACAGCTAGGGTTCGAGCTTTCTCAGCTTGTGTTATTGTACTAGGCAGAAGACTCCAAGGCATTCTTCTATCTCTTACATTCAAATATCTTCTCTTCATAGGTTTTTTTGGAGATGTACTGCAACTAGGTTCCTCCACCTGATAAAGCAAATCGATTTTATAATTAATACTTTATTTCGTACACAAGAAAGCCTAAAATGGAATTAACTTTAGGGAATATCAATTAGGTAGCTGATGGGTTTTGGAAAACCCAATAATGACAATGCCAAAAATAGCATCAATTCCACCGCGTGCAAAATAGGCACGAGAGAAGCAAATTCACGGAATGGAGTAAACTTAGGGTAGACAAGACAGTTGCATAACTTTAATCTCATGATAGTGAACCATTTGCCAAAAGGACAAAAAAAAATGCTACTTTCCATACAAACGTTCAATCAGCTGATTGCATTTAGTAAGGAAAGTTCAAAATTATTTTTGTTCATTTTCTAAATTTTATTAGGGACAGTTGTTCAGTATCATGGGAACAATCACCCCTTAAAGAAATCGAACTCTTTACCCTAACACCCTGTAATTGTTTAGAAATTTACCTTTTTTCGTAGCAATTCATCTTCCTTTTCTGATGATTTTGAATTATTTAGGGCTCTGAGAAGATCAAACATTTCTTCTTTGGTCAGATTATCTTCATCCAACCCAAATTCTGTTAAAGACAGTAGGCACCTTAATTATGCATTGATAATATCTCATTAGATAATGCTATCAACAAAAACTCCAGGTTGTCCATATTACAACAACCATGATAAAATAATCCCTATTTTTATAAGGGTAGAGAATAAAATATGTTAACAGAGACAGCCCTGTTTATCGCCTGGCTGACGCCTAAGATTTTCTCGATCTGTCAGCTGATGTGAACCCATTCAAAGGGGGGTCGGGTGAGATGACTTATTTAAGTACTTATTTCACCTCAACTTAAATAATAGCGATTTGGTTCTGACTATGGACGAAAAATTCGAAAATGCTATTCGCTTCGTTCTTCACTAACCTAACTGACTAACTGCCAGTTACACATACATACGTTAAAGTTAATCCTACATTACATTTTGTGCTGTCACTTTTCGTCTTGTTGACATAGTTAAAGCTAGCAAGATCGATCGAGATTTAATGGAGGATTATCTTTAATGAACGTACGTGCACCTGACCGTAAGTTAGATTAATGGTCCAAAAATGTGTTTTATTTTTAAAAAGTGGGTTTTATGTCGCCCAAAACTGATTGTAATTTTTGTCTCATCAAGAAATTTTTTCAGAGTTATTATCTAATCATCCTCTTAAAAACTTTCAGCATAATTAAGAAGAACCCCATACATATAACTTAGAGATACTTACTTAAAACTATTTATTCAAGACTAGCGGTGCCCGCGACTATGTATGTGCGGGCCACTGACTTTAAATACTCATAACTTTTGATTGAATGACCCGATTCTGATGAAATTCAGCCTATATGTTAATCCGAACTAAGTACTATGCTGTAGTGAAAACCCCATCCAAATTGGTTCAGTAGCTTTTAAGTGATGCGTGTGCAAACAAAATTTCGAAAAATGGTGTTAATGTATTCCATTAAGTATCCTGAACATCCCTAATAAACTTTTTTTGTAAATATCATCAATGTACATCATTGTTAAGTTTACAATTTTAATATAAACTAGAGGTTACCCGCGACTTAGTCCGCACAAATCATATACCAGATTTGAAGTCAGATCATAAGCTATCAAACAATAAAATTTTCATCTAAATCGATTCTGTAGTTTTTGCGTGATGCTGTTACAAACAAACAGACAAAAATTCTAAAAAGGTTGATTTGGAGTCCAGGATACACTAAAACCAAATCATAATCTTTTTCATTCATGTAAATATCTTCAATGTACAGACACACTTCTGTTACAGTTTTAAAATAGTTAAGATGTATAGATTAAGTTCATTTTAAAATCACCTAAAGCTCATCGACTTTTGCTGTTGACTGTTCCTGTATCATTTTATTGAATGAACACTGCATTTTTATTCTAATAGGAAGACCATTTGAAGGTACTCTTTTAGTCAGATTGGTCCCTTCTTGGCCTCCATATTATATGATCCCTTTGTAGAACATACAATGTACATACCAGACAACTGATGTTTCATATTCTTCACCTCAGAGTCGCAGCTATCATCGGAAAGAGCCGGCTCCATTTTGCAGACTAAAATAGGAAGTCCAAACTCTAAGCTCAGTTATCAAAACGATAGGAGAAAAACAATTCTAATAAATGCATTTAAATAAAATGCAATAACAAGATGTGTTTGGTGTTTTCACATTGTTTTCATGCCCTAATGGGGTAGTGAGATTTAATTCTTCGTCCGTAAATTCAATGGAGTCAAACAAACAATCAAATAAATTGAATTGAATTGATTTTTTTTTTTTGGTTCTATTCAAGGCAAAGGGTTAAATATCCCATACAGCCGATGTCTTTAATAAAATTAACTTATTTATAGCAATTAAAACGTTGGTGTTCGACGTTTTGACGCTTCTTAGGAGTTTTTGGAGACACCCGAAAGACGAAGGAAACGCAGAGAAGTCCACAGGAAAGAGGTGAACCGATCGCTTTGCCGCGCTACAAATGACGGAACACTTTTCCTGTTTACGACCCATACATCATCATATTTCACAGAACTGTAAATTGTTCACTTGCACGACACTTTGTTACGCAAAACAACACCAATTTTACGAACCAAAACTCACTATAAACAATAAAATTCGATGAAATATGAGGACTCAAACGTATCTGACAAATTCCCGCCAAAAACTCCGAATTGAATTGAATTGACATTTTGTTTGACGTTTGACTGTCAATATCAATTTTTTTTAAATAATGTGTTTAACGGCTCTGGATGCTAGTCCTTTTGAGCCATTCGTTACGTTTTTTCTTTTTATTCTTTATTTTGATGATGGGATGATAGATGACGATGAATCTGTGGTCAATTTCGTAAGCTCGCGCGTTGCCGCCAAAATAACCATGTACGAGTTAACTTGAACCAAAATGTATGTTCTGTTATCATATTTATTTGAGATTCCTTTTACGTCAGTCGCTTTACGAAACTGTTTGGTACACAATCCGCACGAAATTATGTCACAAATATCACTAAAACCAATTTTTTACGAATTTCAAATACGACGAAACACAGCAAGAGCAATGGCGCATGGCGCCAAGCAAACTCGTCAATGTCAAATTTAACACAATGTGTCCACCTTAATTTTTGAAGAGGGGCTAGTTGGAAAGGAAAAGTACTAGGGCCACTCTAGGGCTAAGGCCGAGATTCAGAGACGATTTTTAAATCATAGTTCGAAATCCCGAATGTCAAAATCCGTACATTTTCGCCCACCCAACTTAGTTCGAGCCAAGACTAAAAAAATTGTCTCTGAATCTCGGCCTCCTCAGTTTCAATTAAAACGTGTGGAAGTCATTCCGGAAACCTACCTGTTAATCTGCTTCTTATCAAAAACATAACCCTCCTTCTGAGAGAGTCGGGTAAAAAAAGATCTCGATTGCCCTTTCCGGTCTAATAAGCAGTGAAAAGCGAGTTGAGCTCATAGAGATAAGCATTCACAAATTTGACAAAATAACATTTGTTTGACAGTAAACGCTGACAGAATTTTTATACTTTGTTTTTTTATAATTAATCAAGAAGAGAGACCCTCACACTAGTGTGACGCTAGCGTCGACGTTGCGCGGACGCTGGCCCGACGACGACAATCGAAAGACGATAGTGCGTTGAGGCGCGGCGAGGCATACAGACAGACAAACAGAATGGACGAAAATTCTGTCCGTCTGTCTGCCTGTATGCCTCGCCTCAATAACTCGCTCATTTCTGCACCTATTGAACCGAAATTTGGCTTGAAGACAGATAACAGTAACCCAAAAATGATAAAGTTATGAAGAAACTAATTTTTTCGACCCCCTCCCATATACAACGTTTTAATGAAAAAACGCAAAACTAGAAAGTAGTTTGTTTAGAAGCAAGAGCAGAATCGGCTGGCTGGAAAGGCTGCAAAGAGCGAAGCGAGCTCGAAATTTCACACTCGAGGACTCAAAATGGTGTTTGTTTGAGTTTTATTAGCCTGCCTATGGTCATAATATTATAGGCAGGAGCGAGCGAGGCGAGCTCGAAATTTTATTGTTTATGTCTCAAAACAGTATCGGTCCGAGTTCCAATAGATATGTCATGCCCAAAACATAACGCAAGGGATGGAACGAGCGAAGCGAGCTCGAAATTTCACACACCAAGTTTGAAAACGCTGTCAGTCCGAGTTCAATTAAAAACCCCACTCAAAGGCTGGAGCGAGCGAAGCGAGCCCGAAATTTCACAGCACTGCGAACTTCGATGTAACCAGAATTACCAGAAATCTGTCAGTTCCAAAATTTTATTAAAGTTGGAGTTGGAGTGAGAGAGTAAGTTCGAAATGTCATGAAGAGATAAGAGTAGGTTGTAACAGATCGTGATTTCGATGTTGGTACCATAGAGAAAGTTGTTCAGTTTGATCGTCTGAACATCTCCTTAAAATAGTGTCAGCATATTAAGAAGGACCTTGTACATACCTATTCCTAAAGGTCCTATACAAATTAGCTTGACGAAAGAAGCGCCGCAACGGAAATGCTGGAACTAAGTACAAATTTTATCGTCGCATCTGTAGCTTGCTACACTCACTACATATCAGTAAAGTAATCTGTGGTCATAATCATAACGGAGTTGGTTTAGTGAGTGTGTGTATTGTTTTGTGTTGAAAAATTAACAAAGTAAAATGAATACATTAACTTATATCAGAAAAGCCTATGAATGAAAACAAATAGCTGAAGACTGGTATTGTATACACAATAAAATACAAGATGGAAGAAGAACTCAGATGTTTTGTCTGCAAGGAATTCTATAAGGAACCAGTATTAGTGCCTTGCGGGCATGCCCTGTGCCGCGCTTGTGCTGCTAGCCTCCAGAACCCTGTGCCCGAAGCTGATAACGCTGCGACCGACTACCAAGAAGCGGACAAAGCCTCAGTTTCGAGCGAAACTGACAGCGGTGTGGTATGTGGTTCAAGGCCTAATAGCTACGCGGGGACGCCCGCCGCGGCCGCCTACCAGGCCCCAGCGTTCAGCTTGTCGTGCCCACTGTGTAATAAACAGGTGTACTTAGACGAGAATGGAGCCGACGGGCTTCCGCCGTTCCGCGTTATGCGCACGATTGTCGAACGGTTCGGTGGTGTGTCTGGCGCTCCACCGGCGGAGGAGGCGTGTCAGATGTGCGAGGGGGAGCGGCGGGCGGCGGTGGTGCGCTGCGAGCAGTGCTCCGTGCGGTACTGCGCGGGCTGTCGCGACGCGTGGCATCCCACCCGTGGTCCGCTCGCCCAGCATGAGCTCCGGGCACTCGGCACGACGTGTACGGACCATGGGTCTCCACCAGTGCTCTTCTGCAATAGCTGCCTAGTCCCCATTTGCCAACGATGCCTGAATGAACGACACCATACACATGAAACACAACCGCTCTCCAGTGCTGCCAGAGCTCATAAGGTGTGGTAAACTTTAACTATTTTATAAATGTGAAGATTTTTTGTTGATTTTTAGGGTTCCGTACCCAAAGGGTGAAAACGTTGTCCGTCCATCTGTCTGTCTGTCTCGGATCAAAACTTACAGCCCTAAATAGGTAGTACAGTTGTCCTACCTATTAAGAGCTGTAACTTTTGATCCATAATAGCTAGACAGTTGAAATTTTCACAGAATGTGTGTTATTATGGTGGATTTGCTAACAAATAATGAAAATGTCAAAAAGTTAAAATTTAAATGCGGTCATCATACAAGAAACTAGATTTTATCAATGTTTTTTCTTCTCGCTCTATCGTAAAACCGGTCATACATACAAGCGTCAAACTTGGTGTGATTATAGAGCAAACTCTACAGTATAACAACAAATATTAAAAAGTTAATATGTTGTGTGGTAGTGTGGTGTGGTACTGAATGGAACCCTCGGTGCGCAAGTAGCCCAATCGCTCTTGACCTGTTTTTATTTTCCATAATATGATCCATACTACAAAATCTTTGTAAAAATTAACGGGTGAACTGTGAAACAGATTTTGGTGATATTTGGTAAATAGATATAATTTTTCCCTTACGAATACAAAAAATGCTCCATACTAAACTGCAATACCTACATGACTTAGACATATGAAACAGCCTTTGACTAATTATTATAAGGACTAGCCTTGCGGTAGCATTTCCCCTCTGCCACGGTATAAGCACAATTGATCTTGTGCATTTACATTCAATTTTACACCTTATCACTAAACGAGACAGCCTATAATTGCGAAATAATAACTTCGAACTTAGAACGTTTGGGGTTCACACGAGACTACTTTTCATGATTTTTAACATTCAAAATTAGAATCTAAAGTTATGGGGAGTAAAATCCAAAGTTGCGGATTTCATGTTACCTCGCCACCCCGCAAAAAGTGGCAGAAATGTTTGTTAGTAGAATTACATGCGTAACCAGTCCATATAATAATTAGTCAAAGGAAACAGCAGATATTTTTTTTGTTCTGACATGTTTGCTCCCATAGTAAAAGTTGTTCAGGTTAATGGGTAGAGTAGGTGGTTTAAAGGTTTGCCTTTGGTTAGTTTACATATAGGGTCCTTAATTAAGGGGATGATCAGATCGTGAAACTGAACATCTTTCTCTATGGCACCAACAACATAATGGTGAAAAAAAAATCTGCTGTTCCATACAAAAGTGCAAACCTACTCGAGCCAAATGTATGGGACAGCTGACTTTTGTTTTCGCGATTTCAATGTTGGTCCCATAGAGAAAGTTGTTCAGTTTGATGGTCTAAACATCTTCTTCAAAAACTGTCAGCATATTAAGTAGGACCCTATACTGAATACATATTTTAATTTTTATGGTTTTCATTAACATTTTATACAGATTTGGTGGTAATATTTGTTTCCAGACTGAGCTGTCACAATCACTGCAACAACTTTCGGAACAAGCCAAAGCTATGACAGAATACATACAACTAGTCAAAGGATCAGGTGACAAAATCAATGTAAGGGTTTTTTATTTAATAACAATATTGCAACAGGAGTCACGTTGCAGGTTCTGACCCGAGAACTTGTCTCGCGTGTTGTCCGCGCGTCGCGTCTTTGTCTGCCACGAGGCTCCGCATTCCTTAATCTCTTCTTGTTCTATATCAAAAACAATCCCTGAGATTGGGATAGATACTCCCACAAACTACTTGACATTGGCGGAAATGCGGTGCTAACGCACAAGCAAAAAGTCCATTAATTATAAATAAAAAAATATATATATTGCAACACATTACAAGCAACCAATTACTCTTGTAAAAGGTAAAGTTGTTTGCCTATTGGTTTGTCGGCCATTATACATTGATATCTTTATATAACTGAATTAGATTCACAATCTAAAATCTAAAAAAAGCTGTGGTGGTCCAGTGGCGAGTAACCTTGCCTGCCGTGCATTAGGCGATGGTTCGATCCCCGTCCAGACCGACTCGTACCAATGAGTTTTACGGAATTTATGTACGATTTCTAACACCACTGGCTTTTTGGTGAAGGAAAACATCGTGAGCAAACCTGCATGCTTCAATTTCGAGGAGGTATTGTACCCACTGTCCATTATAAGTGGCGACGGGCTCACCCCCCGTCACACTGGACAGAGTTTCAGTACTACTGGTGAAACGTGGATGTTCGGAGGTTTCAGAATATCTCTGACTACCCCCTCGGTGAATATAGTCGTGAGCATATGCTTAGATTCACAATCAACGTTCGAAAAATGGCAGAACCAAAAGAGCTCATAAGAGCTCTTTTTTGTACTAGCTGACAGTAAACATGCTAAATAGTCAATGCCATTGTAAGATGCTTTTTAATTAATTTCACAGGCTACAAAAGAAAATGTTCTCATTTGTAACTTTAAATGAACAGGAATCTTGCGAGGAATTGGAGAGACAAATAGACCAGGCGTGTTCAGAAGTGACTCGTGCCATAGAACGGAGACGTGACGAGCTGATCAGAGCCGCTCGAAATACTCGTTCTCTGGCCGTTACTAATATGCGGTCATTGACTTCACTCGCTGCTCAGAAACTGCGCGAGGCGACCGCCTTGTTACACTTCTCCATTGAGGCTTTGAAGGAATCCGACCATGCTGCTTTCTTACAGGTAAAAGTCAGATTTTATTATCAATGGAAAACTTAAGCCTCTATTTATAAAGGAAGCTCATCTACTCCTCTTCATTTTGTTTGAGTGTGGTCCTCTAATGTAGTAACGAAGTATTCATCTTGGCTGACAGGTACTGACTCCAGATGAGATACAAAACCTCCCTGATAAAAACCTGTGATTCCTAACCACAGTAGGGAATAATAGAAAACTTTAGAAGGGGTGATCACAAAAGATCAGTGATGGTTGCAGTGACAGTCATAAGTCTGGCTAAACTCCACTCGCACAAGAATAACTATAAGCACTAACATTATTTAATTAAGTAACATATCATCATCATTATAATGAGCCCGAATGCACCCACTGCAGGGCAGAAGCGGCCTCGCCATTTAGCTATCCTTCTCGGTCCTGCGCCAATCGTATCCAGGTCTTACCAATGCTTTTATCGTCGTCAACCCACCAGGCTGCTGGACTACCTACTTCTCTTTTGTCTAATCTCTGTCACTCTATTAAGGCTTTACTCCACCTGCCATCACTTGGTCTAGCTACATGTCCCTGCCCACCGCCTTAAAACATTATGGTACAAGTGTGTAATGTTGGTGATTACCGCTGAGGCGCCATTGAGACCCGAGCTGTAGGCGAGGGTCTTAAGAGAGCCGAGGACGGTAATCATCAATACACACGTGTATCATACGACGTTTTTCAACACACTTGTGAAGAAAATAATACTAAAAGATCTTTTTATTCAGTAGATAAAAAGTTTATTTTGTACTATTGAACACGATCTTTTTTGTATCGAAACTTTCTTAAGAACAAAGCAACTCAACCAATAAAAAAAACCTATAACTCACTTGTGAATAATAGGAATGAAAACCCTATAACTCACTAGTGAATAATAGTAATGAAAAAGTCAGTTTGATTACAGGTGTCATTATGTGCCTAACTGCGGTGAAATTAGAGCCATTTTATGAGCAAGTGTGTTGAAAAGAAATTTATTCGGTCCTCGACATCCTGAACCTTAGTTTGAAGTCAGATCTAGACATTTGTGACGTGGTCAAGAAGGGTGATGAAAGGAAATGTCATAAAGTTCAACATACTTTTTTAATATCCTGTATAAATAAGACAAATGTAATAGAATCGAAATATTGTCTTTATGAATAAAATAAAAATATACAGGGTGTTAGGGTAAACAGTTGCATACTTTAACGGGTGATTGAACCCATAATACTGAACAACTTTCTCTAAAATACCTACAGGAAATTCTAAAAAAAAATTTTATGTAATTATGTAAAAAAAGTCGACAAAATTTTTTTGCGAATTTCGTATAGGTTTTTTACGGAAAGTTGTTCAGTATGATGGGTACAATGACCCCTTAAAGTAACTGTTAACCCTAACACCCTGTATATTAAACACAACAAATTCCTTAGCCCCTTATCGTCTAAAATATTATTACGATATATGTTTTCAAATAGTAGTGTTATCAAACACCAAATATGAAAAGTGTGTCAGCCAATCAATAAGTCAATCTGACGCATACATAGTTATCAGTTGTGATATTATTGTCGTTCTGGTCAAATCTGTGTTAAAGCTATTAGATAAACCGATAGTATGTTATCAGTAAACAATAGCATGTTATATAAACTAGACTTTGTAATATAGAACAACACTATACCTATAAAACAATGATATTCTATAAAATATGCCTGAAATATCCTAAGATTCGGAAATACAAGGTGTTACAAAAATAAAAATAACTTTCACTATGGGACCAATATCAAAATCGCGAAAAAAAAGGATATTCCATACTAAACTACAAATCTACTCGAGCTAAATGTATGGGACGGCAGATTTTTTTTTCGCGATTTCGATGTTGGGTCCATAAAAGTTGGGTTGGGTCTTAAAAGTTTTAAATGTTTATTTTTACTTTTGTAACACCTTGTATACATCTAAACACTTTACTTTTAAAGTTAATGCTATAGCTAGATCCCGCTGCAAGGCAAATGCCTCCTCCAATGAATAAGGATGGAAGTGCGCCCTACTCCACCACACTTGAGCCCAGTGTGGATTGGAGGAGGCAAGTTATTGGTCAACTTGCCATCTTTAGAAAATTTTCAAGTCGCCTTTGTAGGCTTCTGTCTTTGCTATTATGGTACGAATTTAACTTTGGTTTGCCATGTGGTTAGCAGTTTTGAATGACAACCCTATTTCTGTGGCTGACTTAAAACGCAACTAGGAATACGGTTTTTAGGGTTCTATAGTCAAACAAGAAACCCTTATACTTTCATCCATTCTGTCTGTCTGTCTGTATACCGAGCCTCAATAACTCACTCATTTTTGCACCTATTAATTGATATTTGGTCAAACAGTAACCCAAAAACAGAAATGTCATAGTTATGAAGAAACATTTTTTTCGACCCTTCTTCTTTCGACTTCTTCTTCGGCTTTGTCCGTTTTTTTACAGTGATCATTTGAGCCAAAGCAATTAATTATCATCAGCCTTTTCAAGAACAATTCAGTATTGATTGCATGCACGAATCACATTTTCTTACATTTAATTTTATTAACAAAACAATATTAATAACAATAATTCATTCATTACATTTATTTAATATTGTATTAAAATAATTATGGCCCGACTGTTCAGTCGGTAGTAAACCTGCCTGCTGTGCCGAGGGTCACGGGTTCGAATCCCATAAGGGACAAATATTTGTATGATGAATTATGAATATTTGTACCCGGGTCATCGTTTCACATTTGTATCTATAGGGCCCAACTTAATATGCTGACACATTTTTAAGGCAATGATCAGACCATCAAACTGAAAAACATTCTCCATGGGACTGCAAAAAAAAATCTGCTGTCCCATACATTTGGCTAAAGTAGGTTCGCAGTTTTGTATGAGACGGCAGATTTTTTTTTCGCGATTTCGATGTTGGTCCCATAGAGAAAGTTGTTCAGTTTGATAGTCTGATCATCCCCTTAAAAAAGTGTCAGCATATAAAGAAGGACCCTGTATATATGTATTCTATATCGTTGTCTAGTCATCATAATACAAGTCCATGCTATATTCTGGTACTTTAAATGAGTCCAGATAATTTGTGTGACAATGTTCAAGAATTTTTTATAAAAAAGTTATAATCTCGGCACGTTTGTGTTCAGCTCCCTTTCCGTAGTAGTCGCTTCTTTAACGTAAAATCATCTCTTTAGCCAACTATAAATAGGTATGATCTTCAGGTTGGCAGCATACTATCGACGCGAGCGCAGGAGACAGCCACCAGCCTGTGTTCATCCCTGGATCCGCCGCCCTCGCCCCCCGCGCTCACTCTAGACATCGAACCTGTATTACGCACCGTTAAAACCATGAACTTCATTGAATGCATTCGTAAGTATTGCCCTATTATTACGCTTACAAACAAAAGTGGCTCTATGCGGTGTTTAGCTCTTTTATCTTTATTACAGGGTGTTACAAACGTAAAAGTAAACATTTAAAACTTTTAAGGGGGTTTTTTAGACCAACAAACTGAAGAACTTTCACTATGGGACCAACATCGAAATCGCGATAAAAAAATCAGCTGTCCCATACATTTAGCTCGAGTAAACTTGTAGTTTAGATTCCATACTAGGAATCCGTTATTTGCTATTTCGATGTTGATCCCATAGTGAAAATTGTTTAGTTTAATAGTCTAAACCATCCCCATAAATGTTTATTTGTATTTTTGTAACACTTTGTATACAGTAGGCCTATCGTGTAAGATTATATCGATACAAAATCAGTATTTTTCTATTTATTTATATCACGTTTATCCGATCGTTATATTCACTGTCGAAATTGGTTAACTGCATAGCAGAATCAGAAAGAACTGTATAGAACACATGTCGTTTTATAATCTGGTAGTTACTGAATAGGACCCCAGGTCATAATAAATTATGAACGAATAACACAAGAATTTTTCAATTTATACTTAACAAGGTCCATAAACGTAAATAAAATTGTAGAAGTAAAGTAAGTATACTAAATTAACCGCCCCGCGACTTGGTCTGCGTTATGCGTGATTGAGTAACAAACCATCGGTCATGAAGACAGGCAACTTTAACGTAAAATTGATTACTTACACGAATTTTGTTTTTAAAACATAATTATGCATACAATATATTGAATACTAACTCGTTTGTTTGACTATAAATGTTTGGAATGCAGCACCAGAGAAAGAAATGAGGATACCAGGTATATATGAATAATTAAAAAAGTATTTAAAAATTTAATGTATATTCAATCTCATTAATGATAATCTATATTCATAGGAATTCAATTGTTTGTTAGAGATTGTGTCAATGCTGTTATGCAACTGCAACGGTTTTAGATGCTTCTATAAATTATCAATAAAGAAATTATGCGGATAAGTGAAAAGACGGCCTCTATCCAGATACTGGGTATAAGGAGCAGCCGGGCAAATACAGCAATGTAACCCTCAATACTTATACACGCCGTGCCAAAGCTCAATTCAACTCCAATCAATGCTTCAATTTGAACTCGGTCAGTGATCATAATTAGATGCCCTGCAGCTTGGTGCTATCTTATGTTTCCAATAAGAATTTCCACTGATTTTCATTTCAGAATAATGGTCTGAATTCACCGTTTCAGTATTTGCCGGGTTGTCCTTTACTTTAAACCCAATAATATGTATAAGGTATTTTGTTTAAAATTTGTTTCGTTTGGTACTACAGCGCCGGGCGCGCCGGAGATGGCGGTGGAGGCGTGCGCGGCGCGTGGGTGCTCGTGCACGCTGGCCTGGCGCGCTCCGCCCGCGCCCGCCGCCGTGCGCGGCTACGTGCTCGAGCTCGACGACGGCCTGGCCGGGCCCTTCCGGGTGAGACCGCCACTCCATCTACATCTACGGCCCTTGGGCCTGCTTCCGACCACGCGAGTAGCACGCTCAACCACTTTTCACGGAAAAAATGCCGTTTCGTTGGAGCAAAGAAACAACGCCCACTTGTGTTTTTTTTTTAGACTGACGTATACAATTTGCCCAGGGAGCAGTTACTGCGTAGCGGGGATAGGTGAGGCCCACTTGTGTACAGTTCGTCAGTAAGCCCGTAGTATACCCTCGCCTCACTTCAAAATGTTAAGTGCAAATATGAGTTTCAGAGTTCTCTTCGTCTTTCAGAATTTTGACACACGGAAGCTCGAACTCAAAATCAAAAATGTTCTCTGAATCTCGGTCTTAGACTTTGTCCAGAAGGGACGAATTTCTCCGCGAAACATCTCGCACTTAGTATCGTCGCATTTCATAAATGCACCCCTTCAGTACCAGGAATAATAGCCAACAAAAGCGTGCACCGTAGTTAAGCTTACATTCACTGCTGACGACCTACCTGATAGGTTCGAAATAACGTCGCCAGCGTGCTCAAGATCACGCCTCGCGGTACGGTTTATATCGCATTCCTGTGGTATTAGCACACCGTCTATTTTCATATTTCGAGAAGAGCAGCGAACGTGTTAAATGGATGCCATCTACTTCAATTTCACTCCGTATAAACAGATTTGTTGTTGACAGGAGGTGTACTGCGGGCGTGAAACAGTGTGCACAGTGGACGGACTGCATTACGCTTCGCTATACAGCGCCCGGGTGAAGGCGTTCAATGGTGCCGGCGAGGGTCCCTACAGCGAGGTCATCGGACTGCAGACCTCGCCCGGTATGTGTCACCTTCGGCCTCTTATCGTCCCCACCGCTCTTGTCGGTGAAGTCTCCAATCCTGTCTATTCTCCGCTAGTGCCTTCAGTTCCTGATATGACACGACATTTTTCTTTAACCTGTGCTAGATAGCTCTGTTTAGATCTACCTCTTCCTCACTCATAGAAGACTATTCTGTTTGTTGTACGTACAATACAGGGAGTAAAATTGAATACGTTACATAACTGAACAACTTTCACCATCGAAACCGCGAGAAAAATCTACTGTTCCATAGATAACGTCCACTGCGACTCGACCCCAATATATGGAAAAATTGATTACTTTTCGCGATTTCCATGTTGGCCTGATAGTGAAAGTTGTTCAGTTTGATAGTCCGAAGCACCCAGTACCCAAACATCATCATAATCAGCCGGTATATCTTCACATTACAGGGCATAAGCCTTCTCCACGTTTTTTCATCCGTTTCGGTCTGCGCCAATCGCAGTCAGGTTTTGCCCACCTGGTCGCCGGATGACCCACTCCTCTTTTCCCTTATCTCGGCCCCCACTCTGTTAGGGTCTGTTTTGGTTCCCATCAAAAGAGCAGTCGTGCCTGCTCGCGGCTGCTCGCTGAGTTTCCTACTCAATGTGACAGTTTTTGGTATTTTCAGTACTAAATTGATAGAATTTAGGCCCTGTTAAATGAATGTAATAAAATTTTAGTTCAAAATCAGGTTTCAGTACAATATTATTATAATATTAAATATTTAATTTCCAAAACCATCTGAAAAGGGCTCAAAAAAAGTTAAAATTGAAGATGCGAAGCCACTGGGCGATATAACATACATACATATACTCACGCCTTTTTCCCAGAGGGGTAGGCAGAAACTATAGATCTCCACTTTGGGCGGTTCTAACACACCTCTCTTGCTTCCTCTAAGTAATACATCTTGTATAACATTCCCGTCGATTTCGGCTACTTTTAACCTGGCATGTTTTAATGGCGATATAACATCTTTCTTATTAAATGCATAGCATTTATATAAAAATATACTTACTTAATAAAATCGGTTTTCTGTACCGAATCTGTATCAGATGTCCTAAATCTATATAATACTTGTGAAAAGTCTGTCATCTGTATTAAAAGTCCAAAATCTGTTTTTAAATACAGAGAAATCAGTAACAATGACAACCCTGGATGCGTAGTGCGCGCGCGACCGCGTATCTTGTCACATTTTCATTAAAAATTATAGTTTTAAAGTTACAGTGCCTCAAAGATTTCCATACAAATCTTAAATTAATCCTAGCATTGAAACTGTATATTTTAACGAAAATCTGAGAAGATACAAGCATAGAGATTTGATTCTAGATTATTTCTGCAAAATTGCATTGACTTTAATCGGTTAGTATTGAAAATATCACCAGACTTCGTTTGTATGCAGCGCGCATTTACGTATTCGGAATAAACTTCTCTTAAGGCTGTAACCAACTCACTTGTCTTTTGTGTGTCAGTGGCGTGGTTCACGTGGGACGCGCGGTGCGCGGCGGGGCAGGGCGCGGGCGCGGGCGGGCTGGCGCTGGGCGCGGAGGGGCTGACGGCGCGCGCGACGGGCTGGCAGGCGCGGGTCGCCCTCGCCGACCAGCCGCTCGCGCGCGGCGTCCACTACTGGCGGCTGCGCATCGACGAGTACGACGGCGACGCCGATCCCGCCTTCGGCATCGCGCGTGCAGACGTCGCCAGGGATAAGATGCTAGGTCTGTATTGGTTACATGCGAAGTGGGTGATGGGAACAGTGGCGTGGTTCACGTGGGACGCGCGGAGATCGCTCACCGGGCCCGCCCCCAACAAGTTACCACCCGGTGGGCTTTACCTTGCCGGCAGCCGCACCTACCACGGAAGACCACAGGCGCCATTCCAAGGACCCGACTGCGTCAACAACCGGTGATAGCAGCTTCAGGGCATTGCCCCATTACTGCCTCCCCGCGGCCCCCTCGGGGGCAGCACGCGCGTGCGATAGGCTGGCAGGCGCGGGTCTCCCTCACCGGCCAGCCGCTCGCGTGCGGCGTCCACTACTAGCGCGTGCGCATCGACGAGTACGATGGCGACGTCGACCCCGCCTTCGACATCGCGCGTGCTGAAGTCACCAGGGATAAGATGCTAGGTCGGTATTGGATGTGATGGGAGATCGCTCACCGGGCCCTCCCCTGTAGTGTTTCTGAAGGTTCCTGTATTTTCCATGGAATGGAATAATATTTATTTGCTTGAAATATCATACATTTATGGTCTAACATAGGTACTAAAGTAAAATCTTTTGGTAGCTTTCTACGCGGTTTAAATAAGGAAACATTTGTTGGTGTTTGCAGGTAGCGACGCGCTCGGGTGGGCGATGTACATAGACGGGGCGCGGTCGTGGTTCGTGCACGGGGGGGCGCACGGGGGGCGCGCGGCGGGGGGCGTGGCGCGCGGCCGCTGCGTGGGCGTGCTGCTGGACCTGCCGCGCGGGACGCTGCGCTTCACCGTCGACGGACGCCCGCAGGTACCCACCGCTATCATTTCGCTGTAGAGGCACAGTATAGGAAAGAGTATCTAGGTACTATACTTCATTCTGATTACCAAATGTAATTAATTTATTGGATACATATACTATCCGACATATATTGGATGCTACTAAAGCTGTTCTAAGAATAAGTGAGAGGAAGTGTTTCAAATATCTGTTTCTGTAATGCAAAATAGCCTTAAAATTTCGTTGCTATTTTGAATGGAGTATAGGTACAGTACGGACACTCCCTGCCCCCACCAATTTGCTTCTCTTAACAGTACGGTCTATCACAGGTACGCTTTGCTACGATGTCTCATTAGCTCTGATAGCGACGCGCTAGGCTGAGCCATACCATATAATAAATACTAGTACCTACCGGTACAGAAGGATTACTTCGGAAACAGATTTAAATAAATAGCGACTCTCTCTGCACGGCAATAAGGTGCAAAGTTATTCGCATCGTACAATTCGCGAATAACCTACGAACCGTCACAACGGCGCACGTGCCACCAAAAATTAACCGACTCATTAGACATGAAAGCTTCCTTTACATAGTCTCCCACTTTCATTCTTTCACGTGCTGGCAACGTGACGTCCCTAGGGTTTTCAAGTCTCGCATTAACTACTCACAAAATGGCGGCAAATCTAATGAGATTTGACCAAGAAATTTACACGGTATACCTAACCTATTGCAATTCACCACTCGGTGGAGATTGGCCGTCATGCGTACCTGACCTATGGAGTGAGACAGGCCTGGCCATACCTTTGACACTAAGCTGTCATCTCATACAAATGGGAGAACATAACATAACATAAATATTCTTTATTTGCACACCAAAAACATACAAAATTGAAAAGAAGAGGTAATCATGTTCGATACTAAGTGAGTGCGAGCGAGACATGAATACGGATTTACTTGCATTTTACGCCGTTGTAATATGCTGGCACGACGATGTATGAAACCAGTAAAAAATCACACTGTTTAAAGCATTTTGTCAGTCTTTCTAAACGTGCAGCCTTTGGACCTCAGCGGGCATACAACGATCTGCGCGTCCAGTATAATAACGCATTCAGGATACATGTGTGTTGGGCATGTTTCGGGCCAGCACTAACGGTCTCCTGAGCGTGATCAGAGATCGGTGGGACTCCCCTCTGTTGTATCTCCATGCCGGGTTTTTAAAATAAATTACTGTTACCTTGTGTTGTTACTAACACTAGTTTTAAGATAAATGTATACTAACAATATATGTACATCTTGTCTGAAATAAATAATTGAATTTCAGGGCGACATAGCGTTCACGGGTCTCCGCGGCGCGTTCTACCCGGCGGTGTCGTTGAACCGCGGCGTGGCGGTGACATTACAACCCGGCCTCACTCCCCCTCCGGAACTGATGATGGCCCATCTTGCGATCGAATGAGACCCGGATTCTACCAAGCCGGAGTGAACTGGTACTGTAGAGGCTTACCTACGTCACAAAATAAATATTAGTACTGAATGCAGGGTTGCCAGGTAATAGGCTTTTTCCGCGATTATAGGAAAAAAATGGTCTTTGGGAAAATGAAATCATTGGAGAAAAATTTTCTAAATGAAGGAAGGATTTTTTTAAATCAATTTTATTCATCATGAAAACATTGTATAAATAATATTAAATAGGTGTTCTGTTACAGGCTGACTCTGGCTATCATGGCTCGATCTATACCTGTGCCTATCAGTACAAATGCAATGCGTTGTCTATGGTGCTGTTGAGTGTAAAGTCGAGTGGGAAAGTTAAGTTATTTTGGTTTCTACTTATTGTGTTTATAGTAAAATTTTAATACCGTATTATGTTACACAAGTGACACTAAACTGTAAAGATTTTGGAACATAAGTATGAGCTCCGAACGAATCAGGGCTCCCAAGAATCCACATAATTTTCTAGTGGAATTGCTTTCTGTGCATTTTTCGTTTTAGTTCTACAAAAAGTCATTTGAAGATTTTTCTTCGAAAATTCTCGATCTGGGAGAATATCTGAAATCACATCTGGCAACCCTGACAGAATGGCCACTCCATGCCCCTTACTAACTACAGATAGGTGCCGCACTTCAGGGGAGATTAGACTAGCCGAGCAAGACGCACAAACAGAAGGCGCGCGCGTTTGAGCGGGATAGCGCGCCTATTTACTTAAGACCACACCCAACGAGCTCTTTACTGGACTAAACACAGGACAGAGAACCTGCCTTAATAGAGTAGCATACAGATATGTCTGCTATGATATATGTGTTCATACATTTCGTTCAACAAACGTTCATAAGTCACTATATAAATTTTATAAAGATTAAATCATAAACTCATGAA
Source organism: Agonopterix alstromeriana (assembly GCA_963924505.1). Lineage (NCBI taxonomy): Eukaryota > Metazoa > Arthropoda > Insecta > Lepidoptera > Depressariidae > Agonopterix > Agonopterix alstromeriana. Next base: position 6,181,692 of record OZ004670.1, read on the forward strand.
GATAAGGTTGAATTTAATTGGTTTTTTGTCACGCTAAATCTCGAACTAAATTAATACTCATGCTATTTCTATTGGTTCTCTTTTCTGTGGTATTAAATAATAAATGCGTCACATAAGGGCCTAAAATATTAAGTGCCATTTTACGAATGCAATTCAGCATCGAATTTATTGTACTATCTTGTTTATTAGTACCCGCCCAATATTATCATTAGTTTATAAGGTGTTATGTACTAAATGTTGATAATATATGTTACGTATAGTAGATAGACTTAGGATTAACAAATTGAAATTGTGTGAAATAATATCTAATATACGAGCCGATCTCTTCAAGTTTGTAGTTGACACGGACGGAGGTAGACAGTAGAGTTGAACTTGGATTTTACGTGTACTGGCGGAATAAAATATGAAAATCGTACAAGCTAGCGTAGGACGCGGTGACGGTTGGTGACAAAAGGTAAGCGCATACCCCAGCACGGGCCCCAGCACGGGCGGCAGCACAAAAATCCTCCCAAATCGCTTCTATACAGTTTATTCTACACTAGCAGCCCGTCCCGGCTTCGCACGGGGTAGACAAATAAATTTTAAGACTCATTTTTCTACACCTTCGGTTACATTGTTCAAATTTTACCAAGGATCCCTAATTTTTTTCAAAATGAAATGTAGCCTATGTCAAATTGGAAGAATGTAGCATTCTATTGGTGAAAGAATTTTTTAAATCGGCCCAGTACTTTTTGAGCCTATTCATTACAAACATACAAAAATAGGTACAAATCTTTCCTCTTTATAATATTAGTGTAGATATACAATATTTTTACGCTATAACGCACACAACTCCGGGGCAGGGCGGATTTCCGTCCCATCGTACGGACTATCCTAGTATGCTATATACCAAGCGTAACTTTTAACAACGCCTGCCAGTCCAGTCAGTATTACGTCAAAATAAAAATCCGTTGCGACCTGTCACGCTCTAGTATGCGAAGTACGCTTTTTACGCTGCGATGCGATCCGCTTCGTCCTGCTCCGTCCGTTCATATGGCCCGCCCTAGTATGCGCCTACCTTAAAGAGTCACGTTCCACCTTTAGGCCCGGAATCCACCAAAGCGGTGCGTAGCGAAGCTATAAAATCATCCAATCGAATTACAAAATTTTCCTCGCTTTCCAGAATCAATAGCTTGATCGTGGCAAACGAGGAAAATTTATTAGGAATTTTTACTATTTAATTGGTCGATTTTACATATCTTTGCTTCGCTCCGCTTTGGTGGATTCTGGGTTTTACCGCCAGAGCTGGGCGAGAAAGAGAAGAAGTCAAGCTACGCTTCTACAACCGGTTACAGTAGACAGGCATAAGGGGGATAGATAATCAGCAATCATGCTCTAAACCAACTTAAACTTGTGTTGACAATTTTGATTCTGAACAAAAAACTGAAGCGATCGGCTAGTAATGTTACTTTGTTTTTGGAATTAACCTTTTGTATACATCAAAGCTGAGCAAAGTTCACTTTGATTATAATGTAGTGTTTATTTATTTATTGATACTTATTATAGTACCGACTCGAGCCTATGTCCCAACATTATAATACATTAAAATTATACATTTTACTTTCTGTAATAAGGACTAAGTATTAATGTGCGATTGAGAAAGTCTTGCGTACTTTTAGGGCCAATTCACACTGAAAGATCAGCGGCCGGCAGCGCGTGACGTTTTACCTAACATGCAGAACTTTATCTAAAGTGAGATAAGGTACAATTATAATTTGCGGGATCGAACGACACTTAAATCGCCGCGGCGTGGCTACCTGTTCTGTCACCTCAACTGACATTTTATCCAATCTTAATGAAGATAGACTTCAATATTCTAGATAAAATGACGCTCGCTGACGGCCGCTGTTCTTTCGGTGGGAATTGACCCTAAGATCTCTCGAAATATTAATAATATTATTAGCATTTTAACATGACATTTATGTACTTAGTTGTAATTGCTAATTCATTGTACGTTTATAGTTTTTTTATATTCGTTTATAGGCAGGTACAACTAACATGAACATACCATATGTACCTATATTTACATTTAATTATGCAGGGGACCTGAAATGAAACAACAATTCCATCACACCCACCCACAGATGATATTCAAAACCCTCTTGTGTAGTTCACCAAATTCTCAATTCACCAGATTCTCAACTCGCCAGATTTTGTATTGTTCAAGATGTAAATGTTTTCCTAACAGTCAACATGTGTGTGTTACATATTATACATGTATTCATAGTGGAAACACAGAATCCTTTATTTTTTAGTAATTCGATTTAAAATTGAATGTGTGTGCACAGATTATTCATTCGAAAATGGGACTTTGCGCTTTAGGAACGACGAACTAAAATGCACCTTATGTCAATGCGCGACAGCCTGTATCGCGGGCGATACGCGGCGCCAAATGTACTTATCGCAGCTGTCATGAGTGACGGTGTACTGGTATATGTGTACAGTCGCCGTCATATATATCGTAGCATAAAAAGTGTTCAAATAGTTCTGAGTAGTTCTAATTTTCAATAATTTCTTTACATATAACCATTCAAAAATATCTGAACGCCGAGAACATCAAATGTATCGCAGTCAGGGTGATCATAAACCTCTGAGCAGTTTAGGAAAAAAAGACCTTAATCCGTTATATTGCAAAGAAATTATTGAAAATTAGCTGTTCAGATATTTATGACTAAATTCATGTTTAGATATAATTGGTAACAATTAATAATTTATTGAAAATTTGCACTGCTCAGAAATATTTTGAACACCTTGTATGCTAAAATATTCTGATGGTGACTGTACACACAAACGCACCCCAAAGTCTACGTGTAGTCATTACATTCTGAAAACAGCGTGGTTTTTATTGTTACTTCAAAATTTAGTTTTATTACTTACTAGAGGTAACCCGCGACTTCGTCCGCACAAATAATATACCAGATTTTAAGTTAGATCATAAGCTATCTATCAAACGAAAAAGTTTCATCAAAATCGGTTCAGTAGTTTTTGTGTGATGCTATTACAAACATACAAACAAACAGACCGACAAATATACTAGAAAAGGTTGATTTGGAGTCCGGGATACCTAAAAACCATATCGTAATCTTTTTCATGTAAATATCTTCAATGTACAGACACACTTCTGTTACAGTTTTATAATAGTTAAGATAAAGTATGTGCTTTGGATTTTTGTGTCTTAGTACTTTTGGTGAGAATCTGGTAAGTTGATATGGAAACCTGGTGAACTGCTCACGACTGGTTCAAAATACACAAAACGTTTTATTTTTAATAACAAAGTTGATGTTTTTTTTAAACTTTTTTTCTGTTTTTCGACTAAAAGGTATCAATGTTTTGCATTTAATTTGTATACAACAGTCAATTATCCATCCATTATACGTAGTTATATCCCATTCCAATAGCAACATCCTGAAACTTAAACAAAAAACGTATTGTCCCAGAAGACGAAACTACATAATAGTTATTTGTTATACAAGAGTGCAAAGTTGCTTTCTAACCGCGTGCTCAATTTTGATGACCGAGCGGAATCAAAAGAGCACGAGGTGAAAAATCTTTGCACTCGAGTGCAACACGTAACTTTTCATCCCACCTCAGCGAGGAAATGACGAAATGCAAAAAAAAGGTATGAAAAATCGGCACCGTGGAGGGAGAAGTAAATAGGTTTAATGTTTTGAATTGACAAACTTTGCACACGATGTTCTAAATTCAATTTACTTTATCCTCTAGCGGATAAAACGGCTTTTGCACTCGGGTATCGAAGAGCAAAAATACTCTTACCGAGATGGGATGAAAAATTAATTTTCTATTATGAGGTTAATTTGATAAGGCAATCCTGTTGGAACGGAATATACTGACATATTAAGTGCAAGTGTTTCAAACTTTATTCTTAACTAAACGACAGTGTTTTAGTTTTGGTTCTAGTAGATTTAATTTCAAATAATTTTATAATATAATTATTAAAAAGTTTTTACACGTTCTGTAATCTCTTGATTTCAGTTTTTGTATTATGGTAGTGTACTATAACTTTCTTAATTTATGTACTTAATTTAATTAATACTTACGACTGATTTACAATTTATGAATACATTTGATGAAGTAATTTCTGACCTTTTTTTTCTCTTTTCGTCAAATCTAGCTAACCTACGGCGAACTGTTTCGAAACTTCAATCAATCAAATCAGCCCACTGCTGGGCATAGGCCTCCTTTTATGTAATGAATTAACGCAAAACTAGAAAGTAGTTTGTTTAGAATCGAGAGCAGAATCGAATTAACATGTTTGCAACATTGGTTTTTTTTTTAATTATTAATTAATTTGTTTGTAAAATTTAAAGTTTACTGAACTCTATCTGAATCCACCGCTCGGGCACTATCACCCTGCTTACTACCAAAACAAGTTTCTTAAAATGTATCCATGAGCACGTTAGCGCTTTCATTCATTGCTGAAATGATAACAAATCATTTTTGCCTCAAAACTAAAAATGCGGATAACTTTACATTTTAACTATAAAAATAATGAAATTAATATTTCAATCGAATTATTTTGTTATAAATCAGTTGGGGTATATGAGGTTTTGCGCTTATTCATTAACACGTTGTATAGGTCATTCTGACATGAGTATAATCATAATGCAGTGGGTGCTCGGGTGGGTACTTCCCCTGCACTAGTGAGTGAATTCGGTAGGCGCACGGGTAGTCCCATCAAAAATATGTTACAACTATGGGGAATGTGTCAGGAGATATAAGGCTACCTGTCCACTGAAGCGGAGCGAGGCTGCGGAGCGGAGAAACGAAGAAATATCAACCAATAGGATTGCATTGAAGGGCCTAGATTTTATGCAATAGCCCAGTCATTTTACGGTTTGAGCCGGGACTAATTAAATATTGATTTTTTTTCGTTATATCATTTAAAAGCCGATTTGAGCCTAGAAATATACGAAAATTAAAAAAATCACTTCTGCAACAGCCCCAAGTTTAAAAAACCTGACGGTCTTCACATTTTTCGTCAAGGGTTTACCATTATGTACAGTTCAAACACGGAGTACTTCAAAATTTTAGTCTACTTGGAAAGCTATGACAAATACGTTTGTATTTTATCTTATTTTATAATGAATAACTTTTTTAAATGACAACGCGACATGGGTCGTTCGGTTAAATTGTGATATGCATGAGATAACTTTGCTATAAGTACGCATTATGATACGAATATGATAGAAATACAATCCAATTGCAAAAATAGCCCCAAATAAAGTAGTTTTGTGTTACAAAATATTCAGTTTAAGAGAAGTTTATTCCGAATGCGTAAATGCGCGCTGCATACAAACGAAGTCTGGTGATATTTTCAATACTAACCAATTAAAGTCAATGAAATTTTGCAGAAACAATCTAGGAACAAATCTCTATGCTTGTATCGTGACCGATTTTTGTTAAAATATACAGTTTCAATGCTAGTATTAATTTAAGATTTGTATGGAAATCTTTGAGGCACTGTAACTTTAAAGCTGTACAATTTAAGGAAAACTTGACACAATACAAACAGAGATTTGTATCTAGATTGTTTCTGCAAAATTTCATTAGCATTGAAAAAATCACAAGACTTCGTTTGTATGGAGCGCGCCAACAGTAATACATATACCCTTGATATGACAACTCGAAGTAATTTATTACAAATAGCGCAGTTAGCGATAAAAAAACGCTGTTTTCTCGTAGACCCACTATTTTGCCCCACTGGTGGGTCCACGAGGGAGACTTATTTCTCGTAGACCCACTGACTGATGCGGGTACAATTCACATAGATAGGGCATTGAATCACTTAAATTTTGTAGGACTTAGCATAATAAATATGTCATTCTTCATAACATAAGTCATTCATTTAGTTCATAGACAGCTCGATGGCTCAGTCCGTAGTGGACCTGCCTGCTTTGCCAAGGGTCGCGGGTTCAAATCCCGTTCATCATCATCATCATCTCAGCCGATGGACGTCTACTGCTGGACATAGGCCTCCCCCAAGGACCGCTACAACCGCTGGTCCATGTTGGGGAGTTTTGCCATAATCGCCACGCTTGGCAGGAGGGTTGGCGATCGCAGTTGGTTGGATATGTATACTCAGAGAATGCTGCCCATCCTCTGGTAGATCCCTTAGTCGCCTTTTACGACACCCACAGGAGGAAATGGGATGATGCTATTCTTAGCCGGCACCGCACGGAATAGTTCCCGTTAGGGGCAAATATTTGTATGAATAATATTAATATTTGTACCCGAGTCATGGATGTTTGTATCTATATATCGTAGGCTAAAGTGTCAGACCTCGAAACTCCATTAGATCATATTTTACAATTTTACAGGCGGCACAAAAAACGTCACCACGAACAATGGCAGCCCAGAGTTATATGGTTTTCTATTTATCATTTTAAATTGTAACGGCTTTTTAAAAGGATTTTAGAGTTGTGCCATGGATGCATTCAGAAATTCGTAATAAAATTGTATAAAAATGTAATTTGAAGAATAAAATGGAGTTACGAGGTTTGACACTTTAGCCAACGATATATAGATACAAACATCCAGGACTCGTGTACAAATATTAATATTATTCATACAAATATTTGCCCCTAACGGGAACTATTCCGTCCGGTGCCGGCTAAGAATAGTATCATCCCTTTTACTCCTGTGGGTGTCGTAAAAGGCGACTAAGGGATCTACTAGAGGATGGGCAGCATTCTCTGAGTATACATATCCAACCAACTGCGACAAAGAACAAGCTGTCAAGACAATCTGAAAGACAAGCTGTCAAAGAACAAGGACTAAATGCAGCAGAGTCTCGGAGGCACATTGAAGCTATCAGTGTTCAAATGAACGAGCACTGCAACAATCTGCAAACGGTAAAAACTGTGGAAGGCCGACCATCGTATGCAGAGATGGCGTCCCGGGCCACCACACACTCCATTATCGTAAGCTCTACCTCCGAAGAGGACACCAGTGAGGAGGTCCTTAATAAAATCAGAACAACGATGGACGCGAGAACTTCAGGAGTCCAAGTGGATGGTGTGAGGAAGGTGAGAAACCGGAGGGTCCTTCTGAGCTGCCAGTCTGAGGCTCAGATTTCACGAGTTAAAGAGAGGTTGAGGAACTCGGAAATCCTCAGAACGGAGGAGGCGACAAACAAGGACCCTCTGGTTATCATCAAAGATGTCTTCAATTATAACACGGACGAGGACATCGTGAAGTCTCTCAAAACCCAAAACAAACATATCGTAGGAGACATCCCAGAGGGGGATTACCGCGTTGCGGTAAGATACCGGAAGAAAGCCAGAAATCCCCTACAGGGACACGTCGTCCTAAGGGTGTCGCCCAAAGTTTGGAGTAGGCTACTAGACGCCGGAGAGGTCCACATCGACCTCCAGAGGCGCCCCGTGCGAGACCAAACTCCACTGGTACAATGTACCAAGTGCTTAGGTTTCGGCCATGGGCGTCGCCTCTGTAAAGAAGCTGAAATCTGCTGCAGTTACTGTGCCGGACCACATCTGCGGGCCGACTGCCCAGCATGGACTCTCGGCGATTTCCCTACGTGTCGTAACTGCATGCACGCAAAATATGAAAGAACGGACCACGGCGCCTTTGACGATAACTGCCCGATAAAACTCAAATGGGACGCCCTGGCGCGCTCCAGCGTGGCATATTGCTAAAGGCGTCGACACGAATAATACTAAACAGTTCAGATTTATCCAGGCAAACTTACAAAGGAAAAAGCTAGCCACAAAAGAACTACTTCTAGAAGCTGTAAAAAGGAAGGCCAGCTGCGCACTGCTGCAAGAACCCTATATAGGTGCCGATGGAGAGCTAACACAATGTCTCAGGGCGAGAATAGTCCAGAAGACCCGCAATAGGAGTGGTAACGTCAGGTCCGCTCTGGTCGTTTTTGATGACAATTTTGATGTTATAGAGTACGACGACCTAACGACCGAGGACATTGCGGTGGCTAAAATAAAAACCGATAAGTGGGAACTCGCAGTAGTGTCCGTCTACCTTGGAGGAGAAGACCCTCTGGAGCCCTCCTTTAAACAGCTGACCGAAATTATGAGAAAAGTAGGCACAAGCAACATCTTAATAGCCGGAGACTTCAATGCGTGGAGCCCATGGTGGGGCAGTGTTAAAGAAGACGATAGGGGAGCGGAAGTGGCAGCCTACCTGGATGAATCTGAACTGCATATCATAAACGAAGGAGACAGACCGACATTTGACACAGTAAGGGGAGGGAGAATATTTAGGAGTTGCGTAGATATAACGACGTGTAGTACGGGAATTTTGGACAGAGTAGAAAATTGGAAGGTAGATGATAGCGTGACAAGCTCCGATCACAACGCCTTAACATTTACAATAAGTCTGTCTGGCTCGACTAGGGTACGACAACAAAATACCACCCGAAAGTTCAATACTAAAAAGGCAAAATGGGCAATATTCAGGGAAACCATGCAAAAATCTTTAGCCGAACAACTACTAATAGAGGACAAGGTACGAGAAATTACAACCACAGACGAACTGGAAAAATGTATAGAAACATACATTTATTGCATAGAGTCAGCATGCAAAAAGTCCATCCCAGAGAAGAAACCCCCAAAAAAGAGGACTTTCCCATGGTGGACACCCGAACTGGAAGAGCTGAAGAAGGAAATGATAAGGAGAAAAAGAAGGATAAGAAACGCGGCTGAAGTAAGGAAAGAATTGGTAATACGAAAATATGTCGAAAGCAAAGAAAAGTATGAGAACGAGACAAAGAAAGCACAAACAAATAGTTGGAAGGAATTTTGTACAAAACAGGATAGAGAAAGCTTGTGGGACGGGATTTATAGGGTGATAAACAATAAAACAGGTAAAAAGGAGGACAAACTTTTAGTTAAAGAAGGGACCACGCTGGGACCGGAGGACTCGGCAAAGCTACTGGCGTCGACATTTTTTCCCGAAGACGACCCTGACGCGGATATACCAGCACACCGCGACACGAGACAACTGGCCTTCGAAATAAGCAACAGAGAATCACAAACTGAGAAGCCAAACGACCCACCATTCACGGATGTTGAACTACAACAAGCGATTCATAGTTTCAACCCTAAGAAAGCACCGGGTCCGGATGGCTTCACGGCTGACATATGTGTGGAGGCATTCGAGTGCAATAAACAATTGCTGTTGGAAATTTTCAACAAATGCCTAGAACTGGCCTGTTTTCCATCGAAATGGAAGATAGCGTTCGTGGTGGTTCTGCGGAAACCGGGGAAATCAGACTACACCCACCCAAAATCGTATCGACCGATCGGCCTGTTGTCGATCCTAGGGAAGGTGTTAGAAAAGCTGATGGTAAGACGGATCCGGTGGCATGTGATGCCACGGTCAAACCCGCGACAGTACGGCTTTGTCCCCCAACGCAGCACGGAGGACGCCCTGTATGACCTGCTGAGCCACATCAAAAACCAAGTAAGAAACAAAAAACTGGTCGTAATGGTCTCGCTGGACATAGAGGGCGCCTTTGATAGCGCGTGGTGGCCGGCTGTTAGACTGCAACTCCACAAAAAGAAATGCCCACTGAATATTAGGAAGCTCGTTGATAACTACCTAAGCGAAAGAAAGGTGAGAGTGGGATACGCAGGAACTACTGTTGAGCAGCCTACCACCAAGGGATGCGTCCAAGGGTCGATAGCGGGCCCCACGTTCTGGAATCTCCTGCTGGACCCGCTTCTGGATGAGCTGGATGATGGGGAGGTTTATAGCCAGGCTTTTGCCGACGATGTGGTTCTGGTGTTCTCGGCGGCAACAGCCCTAGAAATCCAGACTAAAGCCAATGAAGCCCTTCTACATATATATAATTGGGGTATACGCAATAAACTTAAATTCGCCGCACACAAAACGAATGCCTTGTTAATAACGAATAAACTAAAATTCGACATACCCGTTCTGAGTATGGGAGGTGTAACTATTAACTTCGTAAAGGAAATAAAGATGTTGGGGCTAATAATCGATTCCAAACTAACATTCAATCAACATGCGTCATATATATGTAAGAAAGCGGCCAATATATATAAACATCTGGCTAGAACAGCAAAAGTCACCTGGGGCTTAAACCCCGAGGTCACCAGAACCATATACGTGGCGGTGATAGAGCCCATAGTTCTCTATGCATCTAGTGTGTGGGCAGCCTCGGCTGAGAAGAATATGATCCGGAAACAGCTGAATACGATACAACGAGGTGTGGCCCAAAAAATCTGCAAATCTTACCGCACAGTATCGCTCCATGCCGCTCTGGTACTGTCCGGACTGCTTCCTCTCGACTTGAGAATAGGGGAGGCAGCTAAACTGTATGAAGCCAAGCGAGGTAAACCCCAGGAATTTTTGGGGGACAGAGAGCTGGAGGGAAGAATAGGTTACGCGGAGATGCCTCACCCATCTGAGGAGGTCCAGATTGAATTCCAGTGCCTCGAGGATACGGAGCCCCATACCCTCGAAAAACACCAAATTACGGGCCTCCAAATATATACAGATGGCAGTAAGATAGAGGGCAAGGTAGGAGCAGCTTTGTCCTGCTGGCTTGGGGGTCGCGAGGTGAAGAGCAAAAAGTTTAGGCTTGGATCATTTTGCACAGTGTTCCAGGCAGAAATGTACGCTCTTCACAAAGCGACCTCCCTAGCTTTCGAAGTAAAGGAGAGCCGGATTGATATCCTCAGTGACTCCAGGTCTTCCCTGGAGCTACTGAGGAGTCACAGGTCAACGCATCCCATAGCGTTCGCAGTTAAGCAAAAAATGGCTAAACTGCGAACGCTTGGGAAAGACATCCGGTTCTTTTGGATCCGAGCTCACGCAGGAGCAGAGGGCAATGAACGAGCGGACGAGCTGGCGAAGGCGGCAGCCTTGACGCTAAAAACAGCCGCCCACTACGAGGGTTGCCCTCTATCCTTCGTGAGAAGAGCGATCCGGCAAGAAACGCTCGAGGTCTGGAGCACGAGATACCGAAGCGGAGAGACAGCCAGCACCACAAAGCTGTTTCTTCCCGACATAAAATCGGCTCGTGCTCTACTCAGGCGAGTGGTGCTGGACCCCGTGATGGTGCAAGTCATGACGGGGCACGGTGGTTTCTCCCAGTACCTTCACAGATTCCGATGTAAAGCTAGTCCCGCGTGCATCTGCGATCCGGAGAAAGAAGAAGACATCGTCCATCTGCTATTGGAGTGTCCCGTGTTTGGAAAAAGTAGACTGGATCTGGAACAGGAGATAGGATATAGCGTTAAAAAAGAAAATCTTGCTGAAGTTTTATATAGCAAAGTAGACGGTCCTACTTTTGTGGCATTTTGTAGAAAGATAGCTAAAGTCGCAATATTTAGAAATAGAAGTTGATAAACAATCATATAATTATGTCAGAGATAGAACGAATGAAAGAAGAAGAATGATTAAAAGAACCATAGATGTAAAAATAAAAAATGTAAGAAAAATATATAGAGAGATTGTTGTGACAATCTACTTACTATATATGTAATAAATAATAAGCACTAAACATTGTAAATCTAGAAAACTAAGTATATAAGAAAAAAAAAAAACAAAAAACAAAAAAAAACAAAAAAAAAAAAAAAAAAAAAAAAAGGAAAAAAAAAATGTATAATTACATACCGTGTACGTATTAACTTAACTTACCACAACCCATTCCAAACTGATCCTGAAACACCCTCCCCTTACAACGCAAGCCAATGCTACCGATGTAAAATTAAAAATTATTAGATAAAAATTGTTTCCTGGAAAAAGTCTTTGCCCGTCATGGTAAAGGTAATTTTAGCAAACAAACAAAAAAAAAAAAAAAAAACCAACTGCGATCGCCAACCCGCCTGCTAAGCGTGGCGATTATGGCAAAACTCCCCAACATGGACCGGCGGTTGTAGCGGTCCTTGGGGGAGGCCTATGTCCAGCAGTAGACGTCCATCGGCTGAGATGATGATGATGATGAACGGGATTCGAACCCGCGACCCTTGGCAAAGCAGGCAGGTTCACTTCGGACTGAGCCATCGAGCTGTCTATGAACTAAATAAATGACTTATGAAGAATTACATATATTTATTATGCTAAGTCCTACAAAATTAATGTGATTCAATGCCCTATATATGTGAATTGTACCCGCATCAGTCAGTGGGTCTACGAGAAATAAGTCTCCCTCGTGGACCCACCAGTGGGGCAAATTAGTGGGTCTACGAGAAAACAGCGTAAAAAAAAACGATCTTTCCACTAAATCCGATCCGATTTTTCCCTGCCATTTTTGCACAATTTGAACAAAAATATCCATAATGAAATTCAAGAAATCTCGTTTGTACGACATAATATATCGGACGACGCTGTTCGCGCCGTTGCGTACGACGCGGCCCACCCCTCCAAACAAAATACTTAAAATGACTGGGCTACAATCCCATTGGCCAACATTCCCTCGTTTCTCCGCTCCGCAGCCTCGCTCCGCTTCAGTGGACAGGCAGCCTAAAAGAGGTCATTAGGTTAGGTATGTACAAGAGTGAAACCACAAGTCCAAATGGGAAGCACCGGCAAAATCGGATACTTCAGTGAACGGAAATCAAACAAGTTTTGGCGTGAAGAGTTTTATTTTGGCCAATTTTCAACATGTATACTTTCTAACTTTTACAAGAGGACAAAAAATTAATTGACCACTGCCAACTTCTCAGATTTAGATGGGTCTGAAAATGTTTTATAGTTATGTAAAAATAAATGTTTATGTTAAGAGCATGATTTACTGAAACTTACACTGTATAAAATCTTATCTGATATGCGGCTGTTTTCACAAAGTTTAAAATGAGATAATCAACAGCTCAAGGTCTTTCGTTCCATTCATTTTTAGGACATAACATTTTTTTCAATTTTATTTTTTTCATTCTTTCAGATCCTTTAGAGTCAACCAAATTAAAAACACTTGAGCCACACATTGCGATTATTCCAAACATTATCACGTTAGTTTCATTCACTGGAAATCACATTTTAGTAGCTTACTTCTTCAAACTTGTTACTTGGAAGACTAAGAGCTTTACCAAAAATATCTCTCCGACAGTTCATCCACATCAAGTCCTGTCAGCTTTGTCTGGCACTCCAGGTTTATCCTGGTTTGAATATTTTGTGGTAAGCTTTTATGACAACATTTTAACGTTAAGACCGAGCAACTGAATGATCACATCATTTTAATTATTATCACAGATTAATTGAAGTGAAGATAGCTAACATACCTGTTAGATTAGAAGACAAATAGTTGTATCTGGCTAAATACGTTATCTAAGAAGTTGTGAGTAGCATCAAGAAATAATATAGAATATGGAAATTCGTTTACATCAAAACAGTAAAATAACTTAATTAATGTCAATAAGGAATAGCAATGACAGTCCAGAGACATTAAACAGGTATGCAATGAACAAAATAAATGCATAGAATATTTCTACTGACCAAATCACTCCTCACTTGAAATCCCGAATGTTTTTTTATACCCAGAGAGCCAAACATTTTGTTGGTATAATAATCGAAACTAAAAAGCTCTCTAAAATTAAAATCCCCAGATAGAGCAATGTCCCATATCCGCAAGCCGTACCGAAATGGTCATTCCACTATCTCGTTGGCGTCACAGTTCTTTCCAAACATGTTTTCTAAAGAACATGAAAATTAATTGCATTCCCAACAGGTAAGGAGAACAATTCACAATGTCATTTGAGTCCATTAATTTAGAAAATCTCGCTTGTAAACAAGAAAAATTAACTATAAAATATATTTTCTCATCTCATTAGTATTGCCCTCCGAAGCCTTACCAAAACATACTGTTTTAAATACCCACTGTGACAAATCCGCTTAAAAATCAAGAATTAACGACAATGACATGTTTAACCTGGTTGATATAACATGAGTAGACAGTGAAGCATATACAATTGAATCGAATCTTGGACATTGACAAGTAGACCAAGCAATTCAAGATAACTTGTATGATAGATCTCTTAGTAACTCACTCACATTATGTTAACCCAGTTTCTACAAAACGGCTTGAATGGACATTGTTCCAAGCGGACAGAAACAACGTCCTTGACACTGATTACAAATATTATTTGACAATAGTAGTTGTTTGAGCTAGTCTTATCACCTACCCATACTACAGATTTTTTTAGACATTTTTTAAACATGACAAAGAAAACTGGAGCTAGCTCAAGACTTGAAAGTATGGGCGGGTATCGCTTTAGCATCTGTCGAGAGTCTACCACAATTTATGTTAAGATCACTGACAAATTTAGGTAGACTCTCACAGTCAGTAGATATTCATTCAGATAAATATTTTACGTTTTAACAATATAGGAATTCACGCACAATATCCAATATGGACAAAGGGCACGATGCCTTCTGTGAGTCCTGATGTTTGTTTTATATACACTTTTAAAAAAGTAACCATTTTCAGGTTCAAGTCTTATTTCACGATAAACTATTTACACGCACATTTTGTTACAATTAATTCATTACACTTTTTACAAATAAGTTTTTGTTTTTGTAGTTTTATACTAATTCCATTCACCAGTCAGCAAGTCCAGATAGTAGTAGGAGTGTGCGCGGTTATCGGGCGCAGACGCGGCGCGGCGGCGGCGGCACGGCGTTACTTGTCGGCCGAGTCGTCGTCGGGGCGCGACACGTACAGTGCCGGGTCGATCACCTTCGGGATCGGCTTTATCTCCGTGCCGAGCTCCTGCTCGATGCGGTGCAGGGCGAACCGATCCTCGTACGTGATCAGGTTGATCGCGATACCGAGGTGACCGAAACGTCCCGAGCGACCGATGCGGTGAAGGTAGGTCTCCGCCATGCGCGGGAAGTCGAAATTAATGACGACGTTGACCGCTTGCACGTCGATACCTCTTGTAAAGAGATCGGAACAGACCAGATTGCGGCAGAGACCTGCGCGGAAGTCGTGGAACACGCGGTTGCGATGCGCCTGCGCCATGCGCGCGTGTATGTAGTAGCAGCAGTAGCCCAGCTCCGTTATCTTCTTGGCGAGTAGCTCCACCCGCTGGGTTGAATTGCAGAATATTATAGACTGGTTTATTTGTAGCTGTAAGGAAAACAAAGTCCAGTTAAAGCTTTGAAAACATTGATTAGTCGCATATTAAAAGTATTCCGTGCGCAAATCGCATCTCTCACGTTTACTTCATATTAGTTGTGTCTGGAACTTGTGCATTCATACTAAACAATAGATGCTTTTGCAATAGAGACCTTTAAAGTAGAAAAAATAGTTTCAAATGGAGATAGATACGTTGATGCGAGCTGAATGCGCAGTGCGCCATGCTCGCGTTTGTTTGACGAAACAACAGACAATCAAGTTCAACATCAAATATGCAAAGAAAACTAACCTTTGAAAAAAGTGTATTTAAGCAGTGCACTTTCTGTCTCTCTTGCACAAACGCGTAGTATTGTGTGACTCCTTTCAATGTTAATTCCTCCATAAGATTGATCTCGTAGGGTTCTCTCAGGTGCTTCTCCATGAATTGCTTCACGCTCAGCGGGAAGGTGGCAGAGAACAGCAAGATTTGGCGTTCTTTGGGTAGCCTGAAGACCAACAATATGTTATTACTTTTAATGTAAATGTCATTGGGATTGACCATTGAAGTTTATGCAATAACTCAATATTATTGTATTGTACATTCATTAAAATATTATTTTATTTATTAAAGAAACTAACAGTGTTACAAACATAAATCTTATCAACCGATAGACATCTAAAAATGTCCTTAGTAAGTCATGGTCGATACTCTCTTATTAAACTTTGTAAAACCAATGCTCGCAGTCATCCTTTAAACAAAGTTATAGAAATATGTCTTACCGTGAAATAACCATGTCCAACATGCCTTTAAAGTCTTGAGAAAGGAGCTTATCTGCCTCATCCAGTACCAGCATCCTGCACTGTTCCATTTTGGCTACTTGCTTATCCATGAGATCAATCATACGACCTGGCGTAGCAATTATCACTTGAACTGAAATAAAAAATAGTATGTTAATAATATAACAATTGTGCCACTGTAACATCGCCTACGCTCAACAACAACTCGTGATAGGTCTCGAACAAGTGATGATAGTGTCTTGGTCATGGTTCAGCTAACCCGTAGAGTAAAAGACAAGAAGGGTGCTATACTCCATACTGAGTGGCGAAAACCGGAAAAAGCTCAAAAGCCCGTCTCGTAGATAGCAACAATTTTTAATATACTACTCTTTTTATTAGTTACCTTTAAGCTACCTCTCTGACGTAGTTTGTTTGGTTCATAATATTGGAAGACTTTCTTAGCGTATATTGGCAATTTATCTACTCGCGGGCAAGGAGTCAGCGACATCTATGAGAAGGGATTTCGAGCTTATTCCGGTGTACGCGACTTAGTATGGAGTATAGCACTCTTCTTATCATTTACTCTATGGCTAACCAGAAGTTGAGCAACCCATTGTGACAATTCAAAGGCGCAATATATCTGGATCTTAGATCTGCATTCCTTGCACATTCTGATAGAATGACAGTTATGATGGATAGAAAATAAAATAATAATGAAATTAGGGTTTGTTTATCAGCTCAAAAAAGTCTTGCAATTTTATCAGCAAAGGATTTATCACTTATAAAAAGTGAAGGGGAATCCACATTCTCATCATTTCATTGCAATAATCTTCAACTGAAAAACAAACATTGAAAGCACCTGTACTTTAGAAAGCACAATAAGCAGGTTGGTCCCAGACCCAGATAGCTGTTAGAGGATGGAGTACAAAAAAATATACAGGGTGTAAGGAAAAGTATTATTAACCTTTAACATACTCTACCTATCAAAATGAAAAACTTTTACTATGGGAGCAAACCTGTCAGAACAAAAAAAATCTGCTGACTCATACATTTTAGTTGGGCCAGTGGATGGACCATTCCCTTTTGTCTTTGGTGAGAAGAGGCATTTGCCCTACAGTGTGGTCCTAGAGGTTAAGGGTCGATTCACACCAGAAGAGCATCGAAGAGCATTTGCTCGCAGCGGCACCCTTATCACTAGTGAATAAAGGTCACATTTATTTGGAGCGATACGAGCAGCGCGGCCGCCGCGAAGGTGACGTGCAAATAAATTTAAGCTTTATTCCCTAGTGATAAGATTGCAGCTGCGAGCAAATACTCTTCGATGCTCTTCTGGTGTGAATCGACCCTAATACTATTTTTTTTCTATGTATAATAAATAACATTGGATTAAATTAGAATTAATATAAAATAATTACCATTCTGATAAATGCGCATAATGTCATCACGGAGGTTGGTTCCTCCTGTGGTAACCATGACGCGAATGTCTGTGTGCTTCGCCAGTTCAATGCAAATTTGTGATGTTTGGAGCGCTAACTCCCTAGTTGGTACCACAATTAAAGCTTGTATACAATCTTTTTTGGGATCAACCTGCAATGTTCACAAATATTAAAGAATGGAATTGTAAAAACTAGTAGATAAACAACTCAGTGAGGAATATTCAGAAAAGGATTTATCACTTATGGAAAGTGAAGGGGAATCCACATTATCATCATTTATTATTCATGAAGGTTTCAACTATAAAAATTGACAACATTTCATTTTAAGAAAGGTACCAAAATAAGAAAACCATTTGGAGATTATGTGATTCAAAGCTTAACTCAAAATTATCAGATTTTTCTATCCATCATTTCTAGAGTTATTTGAAAAATACAGAAAAATATAACAGAGCCTTTGCCTGCTTGGCTTTTCTATTATATTTGACAGTTTTTATTTTTAATGTTATTGCGGCCAAGGTATCTTAGCCATAAATCCTATGGTTTTCAGAAAATTCAAAAGTAAATTAAAAATAGAAATATCGGTCAAAAATAAAATCGGATAAAAACTTTTCTCTTATTTTTTAACCTATTTTTATATTTTTTAAGAAAAACAGGTCATTAAAAAAATGTTATGTTGTCAATTGAAATCAAGTTTGATGGACTGTGAAAAATAACAACCTAATTACAACCTTAATTTTGTAATCTTGACTTATTTAATAATTATTTTAGTCTAGACTCAAAATGTTTTTTTCGTAAACAACCTTAGAAATCACCAAATATTTATAACCATAGGTACACACGGCGACAGCGACACATCAAGCTACGCAAAACCAAAATAAGCTGGCTGCGCGTAGGTAGAGTAACGTCATAACGTCGCGCGGCCAGCTTATGTTGGTTTTGCGTAGCTTGATGTGTCGCCTTGTGTACAACATCAAGCACATTAATTTTTATATCAGAAATTTTTTTTACTGTTTAAAAATTTTCTGGGGTGATTCAGACCATCAAACTGAACTACTTTTAGTCTTTTACTATGGGAGCAAACATGAAATCATAAAATAAAGCCTCAACTTAACTCAAATGCATAAATGACAGCAGATATTTTTACGAATTTAGTTTTGCTTCCATAGTAAAAGTTGTTCAGTTTGATGGTCTAAAGCTTAACCACCACTGGAAATTCGAAACGATAAAAATCTGCCAGTATAAACTACACGTTGGAAAAAAAAACATCACCACCAAGATGTACCACAATTTTAAAATTTGAATAGAATCGTCTGTTAATTTTGACAATAAGAGTAGGGAAACACGTGGTCAACGTTCGGCGCCGAACGTTCACGAGGTGTGTCCCTACACTTAAGCACAAAGTGGAATTTATTACCTGTTCTAAGACTGGAATACAGTAGGCGCCAGTTTTGCCCGTTCCGTTCTTGGCCCTCGCGAGTACATCTTTACCACTAAGCGCGATGGGGATCGCAGCCTCTTGAATGGGGGAAGGTTTTTCCCAGCCCTTTTCAAAAATACCCATCAACAGCTCTCGTTTTAGGCAAAACTCTTCAAACTCATTACCTCTTGTGTCTGTCACATCCTAAATTGAAAGTTTTTGATTAACAATCAAGTTGCTTTGGAGATCAAATTAATGAATTTCCTATCTATATTTGTCAATACATTGAAAAATATATGGTCCTTCTTAATATGTTGTCATTTTTTTAAGGGGATGCTCAGACCGTCAAAATGAACAACTTTCTCTAAGGCACCAACATCGTAATCGCGAAAAAAATATTGGCTCTTCCATACAAAACTGCAAACCTTCTCGAGCCAAATGTATGAGACAGCAGATTTTTTTTTCGCGATTTCGATTTTGGTCCTTTCGAGAAAGTTGTTCAGTTTGATGGTCTGAACATCCTGTTAAAAAACTGTCAGCATATTAAATTGGACCCTGTATATTTTAGATTTTATCAGCAAAGGATTTATCACTTATAGAAAGTGAAGGGGAATCCACATTCTCATCATTTCATAGCACTCAATAATCTACAACAAAAAAACAGGCTACTCGAAAAACCGTAGCTATACCTAGTGTGTACAAGATAGCTCTGTGATTTTGACAGATGGTTTTTAAAAATGTTATTATACTTGTTAAAGCCGTTTGAGCCATCAAAATTTTATAATACACTAATGGCCGCAAAGGCGGCGCCGTAAGGTGGTCTGAAAAAACTCTGACATATGGGCTTGCTGCCCACACGATAAGAATACACTAAAAATATAAAAGATTAATTATCATTTAACAAGGTAAAATAATTGCTCTGAAACATTCTGTCAAAATCACAGAGATATCGTGGACATACCTTAGTTTTATTACCTAGGTAATAAATACATTATCAAATTTAGGCTTATTCAGGGATTTTCCGAAAGCCATTAAAAAAGAAGAAATAGTTCCAAATAGCTCAATAGATGTTGATGCGATGATTTGATTATCAACCTTGCAAATAATAAAATAGTAAAAATTGTTTTTTTTTAAATAAACTGTTACTTCGTCAACGGATGCGTCTAACGTCTCAGACATGAATTTTTTTTTGTTAACATTTTAGCCTAAATTTCAGTCTTCGCCAACTCGCGTCAACGCCATCTATCGCAGTATTTTCAATTACATTATACTAGTTGTCAGAAAATTTCTCAATATACAACATGTTAATGAATAAGCGCACAACCTCATACACCCCAACTGATTTACAACAAAATAATTAGATTGAAACAATAATTTCATTATTTTGATAGTTATATTTTTAGTTATTGGCATTTTAAGGTTTGTGGCAAAAATGATTTGCTATCATTTCAGCAATGAATGAAAGCGCTAACATGCTCCTGGATACATTTTAAGAATCTTATTTTGGTAGTAAGTAGGGTGAAAGTGCCAGAGCGGTAGGTTGAGATCGAGTTCAGTAAATTTAAAATTTTACACACAAATTTTTTAATGTTTTGAAAAAAATTACCTATGTTGAAACCATGATAATTTGATTCTGTTCTCGATTCTAAACAAACTACTTTCTAGTTTTGCGTTGATTCATTAAGATGTTGTATAGGGTCCTACTCACTTTTTAAGCGAGTCGGGCCGTCAAACTTAATAACTTTCGTTATGGCACCAACATCGAAATAACGAAAAAAAATCTGCAATCCGGATACAAAACTGCAGTAGGTTTGCAGCCAAATTTATGGGACAGAAGATTTTTTTTTTTCGCTAGTTTGATATTGGTCCCATAGAGAAAGTTGTTCAGTTTGATGGTCTGATCGTCCCGTTAAAAAAGTGTCAGCATATTAAGAAGGACCCGTATTTAGTTCTATTTTAATGAAGGTAGATTTAGAACAAATAATTACACACCTGAATAAAGTTAGTAGACCATACAAAATAACTAGTCGCTCAAAATCTTGCCTCAGTTTAATTAGAACAATGTTGGTGGCAATAATTGTATTAATTACAAAATAGGAGCCAATTACTTACACTAGTTTTTATTCTTCTATCTTTTGGGGGTATTTTTAATTTTGATTTCCAACCGATGTCGTCGATAGTTTTATCGACGTCTCTGTAAAATAGCATCACTTGTTAAGTTGATGGATCAGAATGCGCACAATTTAACACAGGAACAAAGAAAGTAGGTAGTACTAACCCTTTCTGATTGTTCATACTATTTCCAACATGATTACTCGAACTAATTCTATTTTCGGTCATCATTTTGCCAAACAATCCCACTAGGGATAATTAAAATTAGAAACTTATATTCACAAATCTTTGTCCAAGTCCAACACTAAATAAATTTTACGATAGGTCACTTTTAGATACATAGGCTTTTTGAGAAGTTTATCACGTTCACCAAATTAGTCCGGGAATATCTGAAACAATGAAAACAGTAATCAACATTAGCTTCGATAACGGCACTTTAGCATTCACGAAGATTTATGCGAGATTAGTAGACGCGTCAACAAGCAAAAGATAGATAAATATTGTTAAAGCTATATTTATTCGTCACACAAATTAACTGCAACAAAGCAACTAATACTCAAAGGGCAATATTTATGAGCTATTGTTTTGTTTTATCTAAACCATATACGTGAATAACAAGAGATTGAACGGATAATCAAGGATCTATTAGAGACGTAGTTTTAACTTTCAGATTTAATATGGCCGCCAAGTAGAACGAAAATGTTGAATTTTGTGTCCTAAAGGTTTACCATCAAGAAATCTTGATTTAACATATTTATTATGAGGTTCAATAAAAGCCAAAGGAACTGAAAAACAATTATTACCTTGATAAAACTTTACAAAAGACGACGACACTCGATACTCGACGACGACATCACAGTAATCCAAAGACAAATCTAACTTTTTTTTTGTCAATGGTCAGCAGTGCAGTGCTGCCAACTCTACCAGAGGGGTATTATAAAGGGGCCCATTCAATGCAGTCCGCCTTAAGGCCACTCCACATTTACACGCGAACGCGCGAAAACCATGCTCGAACGCGTGAAAACATGAATATGGAGCCGATTTGCATATTTTTCGCGGGTTCGCGCCTTATTGACCTTTTTGTCGGTTTTTTGACCTGCGTCAAAGAGCCTGCGAACGCGCGAAAGCTGCTAAGACACAACAGACTCAGCGCTGCTAATAAAGGGTACCTACCAACCAGTACCTAGTGAATGTTGTCGCAGGTCTGCATGGGGCGCCCGGCAGCAAAATTTCCTGTCTAAAGCTCGATCGCACGATCGCAAATCCGGTTTCAGTCAATAGAGCCAGGAGCGCGTGCTCCTCCCCTCCACCTTTGCTAATCGGCCTTGGCAGAAAGCAAGCGATCACTTGCCCGTCTAAAGGGTCCATTAATGTAATAACTATTTCCAGCGAATGTATCAAACTGTGATACATGCAAACGACAGAACCTAAGAATATAAGGCTTTTATTAACTTTAAAATTGCGGATAGGAATAGACTGACATTATTATTTGACACAAGCAGTCACAGACAAGTATATAGAACATATCATTCACCCCCTCCAAATTGTTAACAGTAGTCTTCCAGGTACTGGGGGCGTCGACGCTCTCGATTTGATGTTCGCGGAGCTTCAGGAGTCGTTTGCTGGTCAGACGCATCCGGCTGATCTACAGACGCGTCTGGCTCATCAGATGTGCTGGTTTCTTCTTCAAAGTCATCAACTCGCGGCAACGGCGCCAGTTGCCTATTCGAAACTGTCGCTTCACGACCATCTTGCAATCTAACGAAAGAGTAGGAGGGATTGCTTTGAAGGAGTTCTGCTTCTTCTACGTAGGGATCGGTTTTATTTCGAACGTTCTTCTTTACTAAAACTGGGCCTGGTATCAGCCACGTCGGTAAAGACTCTCCATTTGCAGTTCGTCTTGGATGCTGAAATAATCTCTCATGTGGAGTGGCATTTATCGACGTACAGAGAAGAGAACGAACCGCATGTAGAGACACCGGCAGGACTTGCTCCCAATTTTCGACTAATAGACCTTTAGAGCGCAAATTTAGCTGGACAGTTCTCCACAATGTACCATTCAGGCGCTCCACTTGCCCGTTACCTTGAGGGTTATATGGTGTCGTGCGGCTACATGCTATGCCTAAAGATGCCAAAAATTTCTTTATTTCTTCTGACATAAACGATGTTCCTCGATCACTATGTATATATAGTGGTGTACCGAAGGTATAAAATAATTCTTTCAAACAGCTAATCACCGTGGAAGAAGTCATATCCTTGCATGGGAATGCAAAAGGGAAACGGCTGTATTCGTCAATAATTGTAAGAATATACTTATTCTGAGAATTCGATGGTAAGGGGCCTTTAAAATCGATGTTTAATCTCTCAAAGGGAGCTGTAGCCTTAATAAGGTGGCCTTTAGTATTCATAAATCGTGGTTTTATCTCGGCGCATACTCGGCATGTTGCGGTCATTGCTTTGATATCATTTACAGAGTAGGGTAAATTTTTCATTCTTACCCAGTGAGCCATTCTAACGATTCCCGGGTGACACAGAGATTCATGTAGCTCTCTTAGTTTATCGTGATTAAGATAAGAGCACACTCGAGAAAGAGCGTCAGCAACAGTGTTCTCTTTGCCGGGTCGGTAAACAATATCGTATTTATAGCAGGACATTTCTAAGCGCCAACGTTCAATTTTTTCATTTTTGATCTTGCTGGTGTGATGCTGATTGTACATAAATCCTACCGATTGTTGATCGGTTATTAGTAAAAAGTGTTTACCAATAAGATAATGTCGCCACTTGCGCAAACATTCGACAATTGCACAAGCTTCTTTTTCGATTGATGAATGCTTACGTTCAGATTCTGATAAAGTCCTTGAGAAAAAAGCGACAGGTCGTCCATTTTGCGAGAGAGTGGCGGCTAACGCGTATTCGGAAGCATCAGTTTCGACCGTGAAGGTTTCATTAGGGTCAATAGCTATTAGAAATGATCTACCGATATCAGACTTCAGTTGCTCGAAAGATGTTTTTACTATATCATCCATAGGAAATGTCGTGACACCGATCAAGGGCTGTATTTTCTCTGAGAACTTATCTACCCATTTGGCATAGTGGGCGAACATACCCAAAGATCTTTTTAGTTCACTTGCATTAGTCGGTGCCGGCAGATCAATTAAAGGTTTAAGTCTATCATGATCTGGGACTATAGTGTTGTCTTTGATCGTGTAACCCAAAAGACTGATTGAATTGACCCCGAAAGTGCATTTCTTTTCGTTCAAAGTAAGTTTATATTTCTTGACAGCGGTCATGAATCTGTCTAAGTTTTTGTCATGCTCTTCTTTGCTCTTCCCGCACACTGTCACGTCATCTAAATAAGCATAAGTACCTTGTAGTTTCTCAGCTTTTATGATAAAGTCTAGTGTTCTTTGAAAAGCCGCTACTCCGTTCGTCACGCCGAAGGGAATTCTAGTAAATTGATAAAGATTGCCAGCTGCTTCAAATGCAGTATAGATTTTCTCTCTCTCCAATATAGGGACTTGATGATAGGCGCTTTTAAGATCGATTTGACTGAAGTGATTAAAGCGAGCTACCTTGGAAACAACATTTTCAATATTTGGCAAAGGATAAGCGTCAAGCAATGTGTATTTATTTACAGTTTGAGAATAATCAATAACGAGACGTTTGCGATGTATTCCACCACCTGCGACCAACACCTGTGCGCGCCACGGAGACACGCTCGGCTCGATCACCCCATCGTTTAAAAGTTTCGAAACTTCTTGTTCAATAAAAAGTTTGTCTTCTTCTGAATATCGTCTGGATTTGACAGCAATAGGTTTTATATCAGAGGAAAGGTTAGTAAACACTGATGCAGGTGGAACGGAAGCTTCCATGACATTGCAAATCTTTAGGGGTTCTTTGCTTCCGCCAAATTGTAATTCTAAGCTTGAATGATCCTTGAGAATATCGTGACCAACTATTATATCTGCACATAAATTATTAACGATCAAGAGAGGTCTTTGTTTGTAGGTATGTTGTTCCAGCTTGATTGTTGCGAAGCACATCCCTTCTACGTAGGATACGTGAGTAAGAGAAGCTAGCGTAATTGTTTGCTTACAAGGTCTTTGTCTGAGTTTCATAGTGTGAACAAGATTTTTATCGATAAAACTGACAGAACTGCCCGTATCTATTAGAGCATCTGCGCGCACGTCATTAATAAAGATAGGGACAGTAGCCTTAAGAAGGCTTGATGGAGATGCGGCGGAGATAGCGGAGATGCTTTCTTCAGTAGAATTCTGGTTGGTGTTTCCGGCCGTCATTGCGTTTACCACTTTTCCACTTCTGCACACATTGGCAAAATGACCTTTTTTACCACAAAGTTGACATTGAGCGTGGAACGCGGGACACTTTACTCTCTGATGTATCTCTCCACCGCAGAAAAAACATTTCTTCCGTTTTTGCGAGCTTGTTGCAGCTGCATTTGGACCTTGTATTTCGTTAAGATTTGTTTGTTCGATTTCAGGTAATGCGTTTAGTTGAGTAGTATTAGGATCCCTTGAAATTATTTTCGAGTTTTGCTCGGCCGTCTCGAGTGAAATAGCTTGGTTAAGCGCTTGCTCCATAGTTAAGTTCAAGTTCTCTAGGAGGCGCTCTCGTATCTTTTGTGAAGAAATTCCTGCTATGAACGCACCTCTTATAGTCTGGCTCTCATGTTCTTGAGCAGTTACCGCATCAAATTTACATTCGTGAGCTAAAAGTTTCAGCGCTCGAGCATAGTCGGAAACGGATTCGTCACAGCGTTGCCTTCTAGTTGTGAGCATATGACGGGCTAGAATCACGTTTTTGGGTTTGTTATAAACATTTTCGAGCCGTTTCATTGCTTCATCGTATGAGGTGCTATCTCGTATAAACGCGTAGACGGTCGGCGTAAGATGATTGATAAGGATTTTAAACTTCATCGTATCTTCCGTTGCATTTTCCTCTTGGAGGAAATTAGTGAAAGTAGCATACCAATGAATCCATTTTGTGTCGGCGGCCATTGTGTTGGGCTCAACATCGAATCTGTCCGGGCGTAAGTACCGAGACATGGTGCCCACCGGTATTTTATTTTCATCGGACATTTAATTAATTAAAGTTAATAAAATTGATACATGCAAACGACAGAACCTAAGAATATAAGGCTTTTATTAACTTTAAAATTGCGGATAGGAATAGACTGACATTATTATTTGACACAAGCAGTCACAGACAAGTATATAGAACATATCAAACTGCGTCGAGGATGCGACTGAAATGGGTGATTTTCTGACGGCTACCTTAAACGTATTTCAACATACCTCGATGGATGGCATTGATCAAATATGGGTCCGCAGATAATAACTTAGGCTAAAAACCCGCGCGCCCCGCACCCCGCGCACGATAGACCTGTCGATGTCGCGACCGTCGAGCGCACTCACAAACCATCGGCACAGTATACAGGGTCCTGTCAGCATACTAAGAATAGTATGCTGACAGTTTTTTAAGGGGATGACCAGACCATCAAACTGAACAACTTTCTCTGTGGGACCTACATCGAGTTTGCGAAAAAAAAAATCAGCTGTCCCATACATTTGGCTCGAGTAAGTTTGCAGTTTTGTATAGAGCAGCTGATTGTTTTCCGCGATTTCGATGTTGATGCGATAGAAAAAGTTGTTCAGTTTGACGGTCTGATCATCCCCTTAAAAAAGTGTCAGCATATTAAGAAGGATCCTGTATATGATAGTTTGTGATCGGCACTGTAGATCCCATAAACAATATCAGATTGGGGTCTATGCTCGTAACTCGGAAAACTGCGATTGGCAGCACTGGTATTGTCAGTATCAAGTACCTATATTAGTTTGGTCCTGAGTTTGGTTGCGAAACGAAACGAGACAGGCTTATTCGCTAATAACACAGAGTGAGCGAGAGAAAATCTTTATTGTTTGTCCCTTTCTGCGTATGCGATATTTTTGTTTGACTTATAGTCTAGGAAAAATAAGGTTTGAGATTGCATTAAAGACACTTTAGTAAATTGTGTTTGAAATAATATTGCTGTTAGTTTATAACACTTTTGTCGAGATTTCGTGGTTATATAGGCTCAGGAACCTGAGAAATATCTTTAAATCGATATTAATGTACAAATGGCAAGCTTATTTCGAAAAATATTTCGACCAGCATACCAGCAATAGAGACAATTAATTATCAAAATGCAAATTTAATGTGTAAAAACAAACAGTAAATAATTTAGTTTTGAGGTTATAATTTTTGAAGACCTACAAAATATTAAATATCTACCCAAATTAATGATATTAACCGGGGATTATTATTGTTATAAGTAAAACGTATTGAACGAAGCCATCCTGTACAAAATCACCAGTTTTCCATTTTTTGTTCATACCTAAATTTAATGTTTTGTAAATGTCTTAATTATTCAATAATACAACATACAAAATCGGGGATTATTGAGAATTTATGTTTTTCAGGTATGTATCTACTATATTCCAAATTTTCACCAAAAGTGCAATTAATGCAACCTACTCCATACAAAAATCCGTAGATTTCCCCGACTATTACTTGAAATTGCATACATAGGCATGACGACAAAGGCAACTAAGTCAAACAAAGGAAAACACAAGTTTTTCTTGTTTTTTTCGTTTGAGTTGACAATCCTTGAGAAGTCCAATCCTCCTCCGTTGTATGACATAATAATATTGTTGATTTGTTGGTTCCTTGGTCAAATATCCCTATTTTTGCATTCACTGTATTCGTACACACGGCGACAGATCAACCTACCCGTAGTTGAACTCTATGTTCATGGACATAAGGTCCAACTATGGGTAGGTTGATCTGTCGCCGTGCGTACCTAACTATAACTAAAAGTTCTATACAAATTAGTCTAACGGCAGCAGCGCCACAACGGCACTGTTGGAACTAAGTGAAAATTTCACTGTCGCATAATTCCTTGGTCGCATCTATAGCTTGTGTCATATCAGTAATCTGTGGGCGAAGCGAAGCTAAGGACAAGTATCCAGAGCCGATAAAGACATTATTTAAAAAAAAAAAGAAATTGGTGGTTTGTGTTGTGAATACGAAATCTTTATCTGCTTCAAAGAATACATTTCTACGGTGATTACATACGATATTTACATAAAACTATCTAAATGTGAGTAAAATCGCTGTTGTACAACCTAACCTGCGAGAAATGTATTTTTCAGAGATATAGTTTTTAACTAAAATAGAAACAATTACACGCATACACAGAGTACAGTCACATCTCACAAAAAAAACCAGTAGCCGTAGCATGATGCGCATGATAAGGCTTTATCACGCCTTTTTACTAAGAATCCTTGAATAGCAAATGTGGCTCCTCAATCCATACGCACAAACTAATGCAGTCAGGCCCGTAGTATTTGACTACATCAAATTGAGTCTTTTCAGTGCATAAAAAACGCTAAATTCACATTTTCAGTAATTCTTTAGCTCAAATACTATTTTTAAAAACAGAACGAACAAATAAAAAGTTACAAAATGTAGATGATGTTCATACGATGCGTAGTAAGTCAACCCTACACATATGTCAAAGACAATTTGCACCATGACTACCATGAGTGAACGCCATCATGTCAAATCGAAAACGTTTGAAGTGCAGACAATTTGCACCATGAGTGAACGCCATCATGTCAAATCCAAAATGTTGTTTGAAGTGCCGGACCTGTGCCATTATGTCGAAGCTTACACTCTGTGGGGTACTAACTGAGCTTCTATAATGTAGTAATAAAACAGTCAAACACATATCCTGGAGGGGATAGGTGGGATTTGTGAATCCTCCCCATAATGCTCTGGGCGGCACTTTACTAGTAGCGGCAAATTTGGGAAAAATATTGATTGATTGAGGTCAGTCTAAAGTCGAGCTTGCTTCCCTTGCTCTAAGTTTCTGTTTTAATTACTGTACCTACACATAATCCTAAAGAGTTCTGACCATAACTAAGATGTGGCGCTAAAAATGTTTAGCTTGCTTCGCTCGATTCATAGCTTTTACTTAGGTTACTTTGCACACATTTTGTACGTAAAAAGCTCTAGCTCCAACTGATTGGTATTGAGGAGAAAAGTCGAGCCTAATTTGCTTTTTCCGTTGAGATGTTTCAACAAACTCTCCTGTTGACTTATGGGAATCTGATGCAAGTCAAGTCAAGTCAAATTGTTTATTCAGAATAATATCACATAGATAACTTATTGACGTCATGTTTTTGAATCTACCACCGCGTCGGAAGGTGTTCCGTTGTAGAGAAGATGCGGCCAGAAACTCTACAACACACTTCTTTTAAACAAAACTAAATATACAAAGTACAATTACATAAATTCAATATTAAATTACATAGTGTAACATTGTCAAGACCAGACATGCACAATCTCGGGATGTCGTTTCGGAGTGAAAGTTCTTCCCATAGTTTTCTTTATTATTTTGTATGTAATTTGATGTATTTATCTTTCTAGGACTGAATACTGGCAGTCGCAGGCACGCAAATTTTGTGAATTTTGCAAATGTTGGTTTGCAGATAATAAAGTAGTAAGTACCTTGTATATTGCAATAACATACATAACCCACGCCATTATCCCACGTGGGTAGGCAGAGACTGTGGCCTGGCACTGCAATAATATTTTTAGTAGATAAGTACTTAACAATATATTTATTACATACTTCAGCAATAAATCAACTTGCATAGATGCATCAAACAACAACACCAAAATTAGCGGAAACAATTTTGAGAGGATGATCAGACCATCAAACGGAATAACTTTGAACAACATTCTCTATGCGACCAACATCGAAATCGCTAAAAAAAATCTGCTGTTTCATACATTTGAGTCGAGTTGTGTTTGCAGTTTTGTATGGGACAGGTGATTTTTTTTCGCGATTTCGATGTTGGTCCCATAGAGAAAGGTATTCAGTTTGATGGTCTGATCATCCCCTCAAAATTGTTTCAGCGAATTTTGTTAGACCTGATATTGTATAGCTTTACATGTCACCATGAGTACCAATTTTCAAAATTTTGCAACACCAGAATAATTATAGTTCTTTATTTCCATTCCAGTCAATATCTTTCCACGAGAATGGCAAAAGGCACAAGGAAAATGTTCAAAAGCACATTTCAACACTCACTAAGAAAAGTACGAAAGAAGCAAAACAACAAGGCAAGATTGACGATGATATTAAAAAGATGGAAGCGGCCGCAATGGCAGCATATCTGAAAGATGTGCAAAATAATGCTGATCTTACTTCTCAGGTGTGTGGATTGTTACTATTTATTACAAGTTTTATTAATACACCGTCTTACAATGGCCCCCTTTGTCACATCATTAAATATTACAACAATTAACAATTAATCCCCTTTGTCACATGATTAAATATCCCTATAGAAAGCTTCATACAAGCGGCTGCTGTCGGTGCACTCACACATACCATGTGTTATCACATACCCTGGCTGAGTATGACGAGGCAAGGCTCTCCTCCATTTGTATGCAACAAGTCCTTAAATTCTTTGGGCATACGGTCAGGAGATCAGATAGTTTGGAAAAGCAAATAATCACCAGCCTTATGGAGGGAAAGACAGGTAGAAGGATGCATGGACCGATGAGACAATACTACAGGCCAGCATACACAGGGCCCAAGATTGAGCGGCCTGGAGAGCTGTGGTGGCACACTTGGCCCACGACGGGCACATCCTGAGCCAAGAGATTACAACTGAGAAGAAGGCTGGAATGTGCAGCTGTTTGTAGGTACTCTAATGATACCCTCCGCTGGGAGCTCGATAATTCCACAAATAAACATCTTCCCAGACTTGATCTGCTAAAAAAACTGTTCTCTTTTCTATTTAGACATAAAGAAATATTTTTCTGCAAATTTTACATATCAAAAATTTGCTTATTTGCAGAGTATAAATGAAATGCTTAATCAGAGCGGAAGCAGCGTTACTAATGCACCTATAACCACAGTTAACATAACTAAAAGTTCAACTAAGAATGAACCACTATCGAAGAAAAAACCGGTCTGGCAGGAGGCCAAGGGTGATGATGGCAGTTCATACTACTGGAACACTGAGACAAATGGTAATTAATTCAGTTCAGTTGTGCTTACTACTAATACACTATAATCCATTCCAAATAGCAACGAAATTTTAAGTCTATTTTGAATTATAGAAACAGACTTGTAACATTAAAGGGCCTGTTTCACCACTTTTGGATTAGTTCTTGTTAGCTTATCCGATAGCTCATTTGACATATTTTGTATGAAGAACATGTCAAATGAGCTGTCGGATAAGCTAACAAGAACTTATTTGGAAGTGGTGAAGCAGACCCCTACCCTGTGATTCTTTTAATTTAGTAAATCTTTCTGTCAAATTCTCGGTCGCGATCGTCGCGTATCGGCTCTTCTGCTTGCACATGAGCTCAAATGCGTTTTTGTACATAAAACAATCATGGAGACATCGACACTCCCACAAACTACTTGAAATTGACGGAATTGTAGTGCTAAGCACCTGGCCATCTTTAGAAAAAAACTATTGTGGTATTTAATTGTATATTACAGAAACCACATGGGATCCACCAGACGAATTTGTATCTTTAGCTCAGCTAGAGGAGAAAGAATTAAAAGATGGTGCCGAAGAAAAGAAAAAGCAGAAATTAAAGTAAGATTGCATATATTACATACATTCATTACGCTTATGTACCATTTGGAAACCTGTAGTGATCATTTGGCATTGGTATCTGCTCTGATACTGAAATTTATTGCTTGGTTTGTAAACGAAGCTGACATACATTTATGAAGTGGCTTATTGGGCTGATGGTTGTTAAAAGTTAGTTTCCATGTAAGCTACGGTTTATACAGAAGAGACGTCTGGCGATGGCGGATAATCAAAGTAACACAATATAAACCTTATAGTATCATAGGTTCGTTTTTGTCGTAAAGGAGAAACCTCCAGGTGACGTCGCCTGGAGGTTTCTCCTTTACGACAAAAACGTAATTCTCCAAACGATGCTATGCTACGTACTATAAGGTTTATATTGTTTTACTTAGATTATCCGCCCCCGCCACACGTCATTTCTGTATAAACCGCGCCTTAGGGCCGGAAACTGGCGAAGTGCAGCCCAGAACTTTTTTCACTGTCAAATCATTATCGACTTTGCTTTCGTTGAAATAGCATCGAAAATCCATTACCTACCTTTCACCTCAAGTAGCTTCGTTGCTCTCAGGAATTAATAGTTGATTTTTGATGTTATTTCAACGCTAGCAAAGTCGATAATGGTCTGGCAGTGAAAATTGCTCTGTGATGCCCTTCGCCAGAAATGCGCCGGCTCTTAGAGTGGTGAATTACTATTATTAACTTATCTTTATTGCACTTAACTAGGTTTTACCCGCGACTTCCTTGCGTGGATTTCTGAAAACTTCAACTCCATGGTGCACTCGTTTAAGGGTGGATTTTAGAAAAACTCTGTCTTATCGCACCCCTACATCTTGGTTAGTTCGAAATTTCAAGTTTGTATCTTCGAAGGTTTAGGCCGTGTGTTGTGTGATACGGAACTGTTCTATACATTTTGATAAAGATAATAGAATTTAAATGGGATTTACACTTCCTGATGTTAAAAATCGTTCTTTAACAGAAAGCAGAAGCAAAAGGATGCGTTTAAAGAGGTGAATGCATATATGGCGCGGGAGCAAATGAAGGAGTTGGCGGTGAAAGATACGCCGCCGCCGGCTACGAGCGAGAGGCCTACATTCGGGCCCGCGCCGCGCTCCTCTAAACCCTACGGCACGTGGACGACGGTCGTTAACGAGTAAGTCAAACATTTTAGCTTATATTTACCAATTGCTTACTATATCGACCATTCTCTGCTTCGCGCGAGAGGCCGACCGCAAATTTAACGACTTTTACTGATAAAATTTTATAATGCTATTAATCCGCATTGGGGCACGTGGACTGCAGCGTAATGGACTGATGCCCATACACCCTATCTGAGGGTAGGCCTGTGCCCTGCAATGGGACGTATACCGGGTGGAAAGTTGAGATCGGGCACGTAGGGCAGATACCAGAAGCATTGTAGCGACAAGAAAACGTTCTTAGGAGACTAACCTTAACTTTTGGAGTATTTTACTTCCACATTCATAGATTTGGAAAAAATTTAGTCATCGAGTAAAACTTTTTTTTCATCCCATTCGTCCTCTTGTATGCATATGCTCACGACTATATTCCCCGAGGGGGTAGTCAGAGATATTCTGATTACGCTAACATGGCATACATGCAGAATCAATAAATTCGATTGGAAAAGGAGGATTGGAATAAGGTGTGACATAGACTTGTGAGTCAGTAGTTTGCATAAGCTC
This sequence comes from Agonopterix alstromeriana, assembly GCA_963924505.1. NCBI lineage: Eukaryota > Metazoa > Arthropoda > Insecta > Lepidoptera > Depressariidae > Agonopterix > Agonopterix alstromeriana. The sequence continues at coordinate 6,214,928 of OZ004670.1, forward strand.
TGGTAGATGGCGCTGACGTCCCTTAAAGACGATGATATAGATTGAAATTTGACAGCTCTGTTGGAGTGGAGCATGCCCCGGATAGGCAGGTCGTGGGTTCGAAACCCGCTCGCCGCCCGACTTTTTCAATCTTTCATTTCGTTAAAATGGATTTGCCTGTGAGCGTTTTTAATTTTATTTTGTTTTTTCAGGCCCTCAGAGAGCATAGATTTGCAATTACCAAAACCTGACAAAGAGCCGCCTCCTCCCCCCGTCATCATGGAGCCCGAAGTTATTCAGTTCAAGGAGAAGCGCGTCCAGTCTCTCGGAGAAGGACCCGTCGAGTTTAAGCGTCGGAAGTTCAACAACGCGAGGCGGAACATGAGGCAGAAAACTGACGACGAATGACAATATAATTAATTTTACAATTTTTTGTTTCAATTATGTTACCTACGGTGGCTTGCATCAAAAAGTATTTAGGCTTCATCATCATTAGCCTATACAGGGTGTAAGGAAAAGTATCATTAGCCTTTAACATACTCATATTGATTAGTATCAAACTGAACAACTTTTATTATGGGAGCAACCGATCAGTAAAAAAAAATATCAGCTGTCCCATACTAAACTGCAATACCTACTCGATTCATACCTATGGGACAGCTGATTTTTTTTTGTTCTGACAGGTTTGCTCCTATAGTAAAAGTTGTTCAGTTTGATGGGTAGAGTATGTTTATCATTAGTAGACTTCACATACGCATCGGAATTTCTTCTTCAGCGTATGTAGGTTGCGATGTTTTTCATCACCGTTTAAGAGCAGAAAAACTCATTGGTACATGGCATGTCGCCCATGCAGATTCGAACCCGGATCTCAAGATAGAGTTTCCATACCTCTCTGCAACGCGCCACCGACGTTTTCATTTAGGCGACTATCAAATGATGTACAGGGTCCAACTTAATATTCTGATCCTTTTTTAAGGGGATGAGCAGACCATCAAACTGAACAAATTTCACTATTGGACCAACATCGAAATCGCTGAAAAAAAATCAGCTGTCCCATACAATTGGCTAAACAGTAAAGGAATTTTTAAATGAAGGTTGTGATTTTTGATAATTGTATTATTTTGGAAATTAATATTAATTTGATATAATTATGATAATAACTAAGATTGTAACCTATCCAGTCTTTAAACTACATTAATATATTAAGCTTTTAATATTTCTAAATAAATTTCGCTTTCTGACATTGTAAAATATTTTATAAAAATTATATGACATTGAATGCCTTGAAGAGGCAGATTGCTGCACCACAAATTAATTATACCATCCTATGTAGCGTGTGCAATTAACAATGAATAAATAAATAAATAAATATCTTGGACATTGTTAGTCACATTTAAAGTACCAGAATCTACCCTGGACTTGTGTATTATTATGATGACTAGACAACGATATAGAATACATATATATAGATAGAAACAACCATGAATCGGGTACAAATATTCATATTCATCATACAAATATTTGTCCCTTACGGGATTCGAACCCGCGACCCTCGGCACAGCAGGCAGGTTCACTATCAACTGTGCTATCGAGCCGTCAAAAAAAAATGAATTATGAATTAATGTAGGTTTGCCGTTTTGTATGGAGCAGTTGATTTTTTTTTCGGGATTTCGATGTTGTTCCCATAGAAAAAGTTGTTCAGTTTGATGGTCTGATCATCCCTTTAAAAAGTGTCAGCATAGAAGGACCCTGTATGCTCTGTCTCATAGATCTCTGTCTGTCTGATAGAGCTATCACTAAATACGTTTAAAGCCTAAATAAGTAGTTTTTGGTACAAGCCAGGCTTAGTATTAATACAAAAACAAGAGACATATATTTGGACCTTCCATACAAAAGTGCGGATCGGCCGATTGATTTTCTATAGGAGGTAAACATTTTTTTGAATTTTCGACCTTAAAGAAAGTTGTTTAGATTCATGGTCTGAATATACCCCTTAAGGTTATGTTAGTAATTAAAAACTAGTGGTGTATAAACCACCTCTGACAATCAGATAATAAGGTGGTATCAAAAAACTCAAACTCAAAAGTGGTTTTGACCGGTTACGAGTTTTTAGACCCCAGATCCAACTCAGTCTTAGACGATTTTTATACGGACCCGCTTCACCAAAGCATTTCCCCACTGCCAACGTAAAAGATAAAAATTTACTTAATCACTAAATGCGACAGCCTATAATTGCGGAACAATAATTTCGAACTTATGACGTTTGGGGTTCACACGAAACTTTTTTTCATGATTTTTCTCATTCAAAATTAGAATCCTAGACTAATGGAATAAAATTCAATCGCCCTGTTATATCAATAGTCTAAGATCTCAGACGGTTAGGTTAGCGAGGAGGGAAGCGACGAGCACGTAAGGTTTCATGCGACCACAGCGCACGAGCCGAGCGAGCGCAGCGAGCGTGCCGCGGCAGCATCGGCCGGCGAGTGCCAGAACCGAATTGCTACAATTTACCTAATCCACTCGAAGATATAATTTTGACTAAGGGCATCGGTCAAAACCACTTTTGGCAGAATGTTGCAGTCAAAAGTGGTTTAGACCGGTTTTGAGTTTTGACTGTAACATATACAACACGAAGCGTTTCCGCAAAATAACGCCTGATTAAATATTTAAAATCCATAATATAAATAGCCTAAAATAACGAATCACATAAACCGGCCAAGTGATTAGGGTACGGAATAATTTTTTTTTGTATATTGGTACGGAACCCTCGAACCGCGAGTCCGATTCGCACTTGGCCGGTTTTTTATAAAAGAATGATCAGAAGGCCAGACGGACAGCGAGGCTTATTAGTAGGGCCCCGTTGGCACCCTTTGTGTACGGAACCCTAAAAAGTAAAATCAAAAAACATTCTATAAAATATAAAAATATTTAACACTAAAAATTCTCATAAATCTAAATTACGTCTACCTACTTATTCGATTCCTTAGATATATTACCTACCACAGGGTGGCAATTTACTGGGGGCGGTAAATTCGGGAAAAATTACAGATTGATTGAGCTCTGTCTGTAACCAATTCGTGAACAAGTAATATACTCTAGTAAGTTTCTGTTTTAGTTATTGTACCTACACCATAATCCTAAAGAATTCTGACCACAGCTAAGACGTGGTGTCTTTTACTATGATGCTTTTATTTAGGTTACTTTGCACATGTTTTGTACGTGAAAAGCTCTGGCTCCAACTGATTCGTATGGCTCGTAATTTTCTATTTATTTTTACCCGACTGCGCCTGAAGGAGGGTTATTAGTTGTATTTTTTTGGAAATGACTAATACAGCGTTGCTCAGGGAGCAGTTACTGCTTTTTACTGCGAACTATTGGAGGGACCACGAAGTGTCTACCGAGCCAAATGAATGAACTTAAGCAACCGACCTAGATGCACCCAGAGGGGACGGACCTCGGCATAGGACGTTGCTGGGGCTACGCGGCGGATTGGGTAGCTGGGATCGGTGAGAGACCGAAACCCGCGCTACGCCACTGGTATTACGAATCTCTCGTATGACACATAGCTATATGGTAAAAGAGAGACGAGCCGCATGCAAAAATGCCTATTAAAAAAATGTGTGACTTACTAAATGATTCATTGTACTCGTATTGTAAGTAATTTGTTAAAATACCTACTCTCTAACTCAAGATCAACGCCCACAGAGCCTCAAACGCTAACAGTGAACGCAAAAACCGAATAAACCGAAGCCCCTGTAGTGGTCGGTACCTCCTGATACTTTGTAATTACTCAACTCAACCCTATACCGATAGGTCTTCACACCAATAAAATTAAGGAAAAGGGTTACCCCTTTGAAAAAAATTGTTTACTGCGATTGTAATCACTCGATCTCTCGACTTCATTATTTTCTTTCTGACTTTACAGAAGTATTAGGTAGGTATTTCCTATAAGTACATACAACGTGTTAATGAATTAACGCAAAACTAGAAAGTACTTTGTTTAGAATCGAGAGCAGAATCTAAATATCATGGTTTCAACATAGGTAATTTTTTTCAAAATATTAATTAATTTGTTTGTAAAATTTAAAATTTACTGAACTTGATCTCAACCCACCGCTTGGGCACTCTCATCCTACTTACTACCCAAACAAGATTCCTAACATTTATCCATGACCACGTTAGCGCTTTCATTCATTACTGAAATGATAACAAATCATTTTTGCCTCAAAACTTAAAATGCTAATAACTTTAAATTTTAAGTATCAAAATAATAAAATTATTGTTTCAATCTAATTATTTTGCTGAAAATCAGTTGGGGTGTATGAGGTTTTGCGCTTATTCATTAACACGTTGTATACTTTTATTTTTTAACTTTTTTCTTATTTAGGACTGGTCGGTGTGGCGACCCTTGGAGGAGGCCTTATACAATACAAGGTTTAACAAAATATTACAGTTATATTCAAAGGGGTTGTTTAAACCATCGAACTGAACAACTTTCACTATGGAGACAACTTCGAGTGAAAATAAAAAAAAAGTCTCCTGTCCATAGATTAAATTCGAATCGAGTAGGTCAGGTATCTGCAGATTTTTTTACAAAACTAGATTTTTTTTTCTCGATGTTTGTTGGCTCCATAGTGAGAGTTATTCAATTTAATGGTCTAAACTCTAAACCACCCCTTTAAATATTACTAGGGTGTTTTGTTACACCCTGTATAATCAGCAGTGGACGTCTATCTGCTGAGATGATGATTATGACTTTTATTTTTGAACTCCGAGGATCCGAGAAATTACCTAAAAATAATTAAATACCTACCTATACTTCATTCCAAATAAGGACGACGAGATTTTCCGATTCCTATTTAGCTTTCTGGCCAATTCTGATTACCAAATGTAGGTAATTAATTTAATGGATACAATATATACTATCCGACATATCTTGGACGTTACTAAAGCTGTTCTAAGAATAAGTAAGAGTAAGTGTTTCAAATCTCTGTTTCTGTAATGCAAAATAGCCTTAAAATTACGTTGCTATTTTGAATGGAGTATAAGTTACACTAATAAACCGTATCGTTAGACAGTTTATTGAAATCTAGACTTTGTCTTCGACTTCGGCCGCGTTGAATTAGGATATCGAAAAATCCTTTCTTAGTGCATCCCTGCAGCCTAAGTACAATATACCTATAAGTACATATACAAGGTGTTACAAAAGTAAAAATAAACATTTAAAACTTTTAATGGGGATGTACAGACCATCAAACTGAACAACTATCACAAAGGGACCAACATCAAAATCGCGAAAAAAAAATCTGCTGTGCATGTGTATGGGCACTTGAGTTTGATGGTCCGATCAGTATCTTAAAAAAGTGTCAGCATATTAAGAAAGACCCTATACCTATATGATCAGACCATCAAACAACTTTCTCTATGGAACCAACATCAAAATCGCAAAAAAAAATCATCTCTTCAATACAAAACTGCAAACCTACACGAGCCAAATGTATGGGACAGCTGATTTTTTTTTCGTGATTTCGACATTGGTCCCATAGAGTTGTTCAGTTTGATGGTCCGATCATCATCTTAAAAAAGTGTCAGCATATTACGGACCCTATATACACCTATATGAAGATCAACAATAGTTTGCAGTTCGTACATACCAAATTTAAACACTTAGTACGTTAGGTACTTACCTACAATTAGCCTACAATACCTACCTAGGTACTTCGGCCGTTTAAAAAAAGTATATCCTTTCTGTAACAAGGAAGCAACGCAGTCTTATTATAGACTACGCTATATAGCCTATTCTATTACTAAACGTTCTCGAATCTTAAACACGATTAAAATAAATGGGGACATAATATTTTTTGCATCCATTTATCCTCGTCTCATCTTTCGTGCCTCCATTGTCACGGTTTTAATCCGGGCCCGATATGGAAATGACGTGCTATTAACGCTTAATGTGACATTGTATAGTATAGTCCGGTATCATTGAACGCTGTGAACGGTTTGAACATCATTAGTTTTTCGATCACGGACAGGAATCCGGCCCTGTATATAAGGAGAACCCGGGAGGAGAGGTGAGCAATTCGAGTTCAGTCGCTGGCAGCATTCCTGTCTATTGTATTTAGACCTGGTATTGGTGTTTCGCGTTTATTAACGAGGAGAGGGTAGGCTGCCGTGGCGACAAAACGTTTGTTTGTGTGCTCTCGTTCGTTTATTCAAATTCCGCTGGAAAAGTGATCGTTGGATAATAAGTTTTAGATCAATTTAAAGCTGGTATTATAAGCTTTGTAGTGGTGTTTAAATCATCAAGAACAGACAACTGAATCGTGAGTTATAACATAAAACAGTTTAAATAAATATTGTTACTGGTCAGTGTAACTGACCTACGCAACCCGCAACAAGCTCGCTGCGCTTAGTCATCGGAGCGGAGTATACTAAACCCATTCAGCGCTTCCACCGCTGCATCCAGCAGTATCGACTAGACGACAACGATATTTTGCTACATAAAGAAAACACATTTTTTTCCCTTTAATAATGGCGCTGTCTTGTGCTGGTTGTCTGCAAATTATTGAATGTCGTCAATTCCTGAAGTGTTCATTGTGCTCGAAGGTATACGATCTCCTATGCGCCAATGTATCGGAAAAGCGTTTCTTGAACATAATGACGAAGGAGCATAAAGCTTCTTGGAAATGCCAGGAATGCAAGAATAGGCTACCGAAGAATGATAACACGCATACACCGTTACGTAATACGAATAATAATCAGCAGACAGGTTCAGGGGGTTCTTCGGACAGTGGTAACGAAAATGTCACCTTTCGAAAACCCCTGACTCGAAAACCCCTGACAGGTAAACCCCTAAAAGGTAAACAGAATCCGTCACCAAAGAAGCCAGAAGAGCAAGACCAGCTGATTGCCGAGATACGACAATTCCGAGAAGAGTTGCGCGCAGTCCGAATTGAAATGCAGGACTTTAGAAGTGTAATGTCAGACGCAACGGCTGCTATTAGCAGTTGTAATAGTCGTATTGATGAACTCACACTACGAATGGAGGTATTGGAACGAGATCAAAGTAGCCAAGCAAATAAAAATGATACGTCCATATTGGAACAAACTATTGCCGAACTCAAGCGGCAATTAAACGACCGGGATCAGGATATGCTGGTGAATGACATTGAAATTACGGGAATACCAGAGGCGAAGATGGAAGGACCTATTCACATCGTTCTCGCAATCAGCAATAAGTTGGGTGTGGCACTGGCTGAGGAGGATATCGTGAGCGCGGAGCGCGCGGGGCCGCCGCGGCAGCAGCAGGCGGAGGGCGAGCCTGCACCGCGTCCGCGCCCCCTTGCCGTGCGACTAGCGCGCCGAGCCCTGCGGGACCAACTGCTTTCGGCAGCAAGGGTCCGCCGAGGTGCCACTACTGCGGACCTAAACCTTGCCACCACTGCATCTCCGTGTCCTTTCTATGTAAATGAAAGGCTTACTCGTTCTAATCGCCAGATTTTTCGTCAGGCTCGTGAGGCTTCCAGATGCAAGAATTGGAAGTACGTATGGACCCGGGAAGGTAGAGTCTATGCACGAGAGGTACATGGTGCACCTAGGTATCGCCTGTACTCAGAAGAAGATGTGGTTAGGGTTTTTGGACATGTTTAATGTTAGTGTTTCTGATGTGTGATGAACTTCTGATATTGCTGGAAGATGTTTGTGTTTTTATATTCTTAATCTCTGGTATTTATAAAGTGGGTACCCCTAACTCATTCAATTATGTCAAATTTGAATCTTATGTACTACGATTTTTTCTCGGTTTAGAGACTTTTAATAATAATTATAATGTTAAAGATGTTTCTATCACTCTCAATATTATATTTCAATGTATGGTGGAGTTATGTACTGTTTTGCGAGTTTTTTTTGTAAATGCGCGAGAGTTTAATTTAAAATACAATGCTGTAATCTTTTGCGTCTTTGACCATGAAAAATATACCTATATGACTGTTTCCAACTTTAGCACATCACTTCACAAAATAATACACACAAAATTCATATTAAATGGCTAATACTTTGAAAAACTATTTGAAACTAGGTATATTAAATGTAAGGTCACTTAATACTGGTCGAGACGATTTTGTAGTAACAGTTGAAAGACATCGCCCTGATATTCTTGCAGTTAATGAGACCTGGGTAAAAGACGGCCAAGATGCAAGTGCCCCAGCAGTATCAGGATATAGATTTGTGCATAAAGCTCGCATCACCAGGACTGTGGGTGGTGGAGTGGGGTTCTATATAAGACAAGGATTGAGGTCACGTGTTCTACACCATCCACCTGCTCAATTGGAACAGCTTTGGCTTGATGTACGGTTGCCCGGTGCTCGAGTGGCCGTTGGCACTATGTATAGGCCAGAAGCCGTTAGTGTCACCATGGCACTAGATGCACTTAGTGAGTCCGTGTGTAATTTCTCCAGCTTTGCTCATGTTTTCCTGTTGGGGGACTTCAATGTAGATCTTTTGAAGCCAGAGAGCTCTTGTGCAAAAGAGTTGTACTTATTTTGTACGCAGTTAAACCTACATCAACTGGTGCAAGAACCCACTAGAATTACTGATGAAACTGAAACCTTGATAGATCTGATTGTGTCGGATGTTCCTCAGAAATGTAAACGAATTACAGTCGTACACAATAGAAGTTTAAGTGATCACGGTTTAGTACTCGCGGAATTTAAAATAAAAAGCCCGAAACCGGTAAAGCAGCATATAACTAGTAGGTCACTAACCAGCATTAACGAGGAGTTATTTTTAAATGATTTGAGGTGTACGCTATGGGAGGATATTATGCATATGGAGGATGTCAATGTCATGGTGGAAAAGTTTAATGAGCTATTCTTAAATTTGTTTAATATACATGCTCCGGTACGTCAGCTAGTAGTAAAAGATAAACCTAAACCTTGGATTACAGACATGGTGAAATACATGATGTCGCTTCGAGATGAGGCATTAGTTCAGGCACAAAAGACCAAGACCGAATCAAAAAGGGAATATTATCGAACATTAAAAAACTATGTTACATCAACTATAGAGAGAGAAAAGGCAGCATACTTTCAACACTATGTAAACAATAATAGGAGAAATCCAAAGGAAATGTGGAAACATATAAAAAATACATCAGTGTTTGAGAAGGCATGTGAGTCAACAATACCGGAAGAACTCAACGATCCTCAAATGATAAATGAGCACTTTCTGAAACTTCCTGGCGATGGACAAATAGATCCAGGGCTCATTGTCTCTTTAAAAGCAAAAACAGTGACATCCGAAATTTTTGATCTACAACCGACATTGGAACAAGAGGTCTTCAAGATCATATCGAAAATTAAATCTAAAGCGGCGGGGCATGACTCTATTAACATTGAAAGGTTGAAACTAACTCTCCCCGAGACCATACCGGTCATCACGCGCATTATAAACAAATCTATCGAAACGTGTAAATTTCCTGACAGCTGGAAGATGGCCATTGTGAGACCTATACCAAAAACAGCCTCAGTTGAGCAGCTCAAAGATCTGCGACCAGTCTCTTTACTACCAATTTTGTCGAAAATCATAGAAAAGGTGATATTGAAGCAAATGGAGAAATTCATAGACAACAACAAAATTTTGCCTAAGTACCAGTCGGGATTTCGCAGGGGATATGGGACAGAAACGGCATTAGCTCAGGTGACTGATGATGTAATCGCGGCTGCGGATACAGGGCACAGTAGTGTACTTGTACTCCTGGACTTCTCCCGCGCGTTCGATTGCCTGGACCCAGAACTACTCATAGCGAAGTTATCTCACTACGGATTTTCTAGCAGGGTTTGCAGCTGGTTTAACTCGTATTTGAATAGTCGAAAACAGCAAGTGGCTACCCGAAATACTGATGGAAGTCAGAAGTACTCTCGAATAGCAGACCTTGATAGAGGGGTACCACAGGGGTCAATTTTGAGTCCCATCTTATTTGCGGTCTTTACTGCTGATATGCCATCAGTTATCAAGTGGTGCAAGTATCACTTATACGCAGACGATACGCAAGTATATTACTCATTTGATCATGTCAACACTGGTGAAGCCTTCTCTAGGATTAATGAGGATTTGGAGAGAATCTATGATTGGTCTAATAGGAACTCTCTTGTTTTGAATCCATCCAAGTCAAAGGTATTGGTGATGGGGACACCATATCAGATTGGTAAAGTTGTGGAACACAACCTGAAACTATCCATAAATAGCGTTACGATTCCTATGGTGGAGGAGGCAAGGAATTTGGGCCTGGTGCTGGATGGTGAAATGAGATACACCAAGCATATTAACGAGAAGATAAGATCCGCATTCTATAAGCTAAAAATTTTATACGGCATTAGGAACTATTTATCTGAAGAGTTGCGAGCCATGCTGACTGACTCATTAGTACTGTCTCCTTTCACATATTGCAGTGTAGTCTATGGGCCTAGAATCCACGCTAATACGGCACAAGCAATTCAAAGGGTGCAAAACGCTTGTGTCAGATTCTGTTATAGAATTCCAAAACGCGAATACATAACACCCTACATGAATAGGCATGGGATCCTGAACATGAGTGCACGACGCGATCTGAAATTTGCTTGTACAACCCAAAAGGTTATCTGGAATAAAAATCCTGTGTATCTTTTTGAGAAGCTTACTTTTGTGAAGGATATACATACACGAAACACTCGTTCAGCTGCTAATAACATGATGATTGTTCCCAGGCACCGAACGGCAGGATTCAGAGGTTGCTTCAAATACAGAGCTTCAAAAATATGGAATGATTTACCTCCACCGATGCATAAAAAAATTAACGTGGTATCATTTAAGGCAAAATACCGAAGAGGGTTATTTTTGAAGCAAAAAATAACAGAACAATTGAAGCACGCTTACAAAAATCAGGTGGAGCTAAAGACCATACTAGCAAACTCGCTGTCGAACACATTTTTGGGGTAGACAAAATGCTCAGCTGCTCATACACATTTTACTCTTACACTTCGTAGTCTTGGTTGCCATCCCACACATTACCTCTTTACACTCCAACACAACATCTCTAGGAGCAAGGGCAGGGCTGAAAAACAGCGCTGCTTACTGTCAGTTGCACTGACTGTAGCCAGCTTAGCTGAGTCCCTGTCCTATTGCCTGTAATTCTGTATATCTTTTCTTTTTGTTTTAATTTTTATAATTTTTTGTTTATTCCTTATATGTTTATTCTTTATGTTCTTTTTAAGTAGTTATTGGCAATAAAGTATTTTTTCATTTCATTTCATTTCATATTATAAACATACCTATCAATTATTCAGCCATCATGTACAAATTGGTAAGTCGATTTTATTTATATCATACTCTACATTTTTTTGATGTCCATAAAATATCTCCCTACACAAGGTGTTACAAACAAGATGTGGTTTAGACCATCAAACTGAACAAATTTCACTATAAGACCAATATCGAAATAGCGAAAAAAATCGGATGTTCCATTCCATACTAAACTACAAATCTACTCGAGCTAAATGTATGGGACATCAGATTTTTTTTTCACGTTTTCGATGTTGGTCTTATAGTTAAAATTGTTTAGTTTGATGGTCTAAACAGCCGTCTTAAAAGTTTTAAATGTTTACTTTTGTAACACCTTGTATAGTCGGGGAAATCTACGGATTTTTGTATGGAGTAGGTTGCATTAATTGCACTTTTGGTGAAAATTTGGAATATAGTAGATACACACCTGAAAAACATAAATTCTCAATAATCCCCGATTTTTTATGTTGTATTATTGAATAATTAAGACATTTACAAAACATTAAATTTAGGTGTGAACAAAAAATTCTTCTTCAGGCTTCATTCAATACGTTTTACTTATAACAATAATAATCCACGGTTATTATCGTTAATTTGGGTAGATATTTAATATTTGGTAAGTCTTCAAAAATTATAACCACAAAACAAAATTATTTACTGTTTGTTTTTACACATTAAATTTCCTTTTGATAATTAACTGTCTCTATTGCTGGTTGGCTGGTCGAAAAAATATTTAGATTATAATTATGAAGATATAAAGCTTTTAACTTATGCATAGAAAATTTCAAAGCTTTATATCTCCGTAATCATATTATAAATTGCAAATGTTATTTGATACGCGGCATCTAGATTTTCTAAACTATTTTTCCATATATAAAATATTACTTTTAATTGTACCCTCATCGCGTATTACGCGTCGAACTTTTGTATGAAATTGACAACTCTGCAACCACCTTAAGAGGATATAATTCGGAGCGCGCTCCATACAATCGTACTATGATGATATTTTCAATACTAACCAATTAAAATCAATGAAAATTTTCTGAAACAATCTAGAAACTAATCTCTATGCTTGTATGAAGTCAGATTTTAGTTCTTTTTATTGACTTTAATTGGCTAGTATTGAAAATATCACCAGACTTCGTTTGTATGGAGCGCGCTCCGAATAATATTCCCTTAATCTAAATATTTATGTATTTATTTATACCTATGTAATTGCTTTATAAGCCTTTCCTGTGTGATACCTACTTGCTAACCATCATATCTATCGTCTAACTCGGTTTAACTAAGTAAGGTTGGCTAGTTGTAAAGATTTTTATAGAAGAAAAGTAAGAGGTGAAATTGTGTAACGTGTCGATGAAAATCGATACCGAATCAATATTACTTTTTTGTTAGTTCCAGGCGATTTTGGCTCTTAGTAGCATAGCATTGCATATGCTCGCATATTCTGAAACCTCAGAACATCCATGTTTCATAAGTAGTACCGAAACTCTGTCCAGTGTGACGGGGGGTGGGCCCGTCGCCACTTATAATGGACGATTGGTACAATACATGCCTCGAAATTAAACCATGCAGGTTTCCTCACGATGTTTTCCTTCACCGAAAAGCCAGTGGTGCTACAAATCGTAGCTACATAAATTCCGTAAAACTCATTGGTACGTGTCGGCCTGGACGGGGATCGAACCATCGCCTCCTGTACTTATGCAGGTTCCCTCACGATGTTTTCCTTCACCTTTTGAGAGTAGTCGGCATTACGTACATAAGTTAGAAAAACTCATTGGTACATGGCATGTCGTCCGTGCGGATTCGAACCCCGGGACCTCAAGAATCGAGTCTCCATACCTCTCCACAACGCGCCACCGACGCTCTCACTGTATTTTGTTATTTTGACGGTAGTAACATTAATATCATTGATTTTATTATGTTTACCGTCACGGGACGTCCGGCAGAAGTGATTTTCCGCAGCTGTCAAATTTAAATTTCGAACTTCCGTAACACGAAATTGTTGTGGATCGGAATTACAAAGCCTTCCCATATAAAGTTTCACTTCAAACATACGTTGTTTGTTCGCCCGCAGGTTATGCTCCTCGCGTTCGCCCTGGCGCTATTGGTGGGCCCAGCAGTAGCCAAGCCGCAGGTGCTGGTGGACACGTACGGTGGTTACTACGCCGCCGCGCCTGCGTACTACGGTGCCTACAGCGCACCCCTAGCATACTCATACCCGTACGCCTACGCCTATTCATATCCATACTACTATTAGACCACTGGTGGGACAACGACAAGTCCAGACTGCATCATGGTTTAATCTTATCATTATGTATGTAAAGTAACCGAAGTGATATACGTGTGATTGATTATTATTTGGTAATTCAATTGTTATTTACTTTCTTATGTGTGTTTATAATGTGTGATATTGCTTTATTAAAAATGTATATAAGTTTAAAATAAATGTATCTGTAGAAAACAGAACCCGGAGTCCTAATTTCAATTCCACGGCTGCCTGTCCACTAAAGCGGAGCGAGGCTTCGGAGCGGAGAAACGAAGAAATATCAACCAATAGGATTGCATAAAATCTCGGAGCGGAGATTTCAAAACCTTCAGTGAACAGGCAGTCTTATAATATGTGAAATGTAAATAGACATAAGAGTTTATGCCATTTTCCTGAATGAAAAAATAGCAACAGGTTTTACGAATTAAAAATTATAAACAAGTTTTACTCTATCCTCACCATCTAGGTCTGGGACGGAAATGAATTTCCGAAGATGAGTTCTACCTAGATCTAGATTCATTTCTTGACCAAAAAATGTTGGATCCATAATTTTCTTTGAGTAGTTATAATACTAGGTGTTACAAAAGTACAAATAAACATTTAAAACTTTTAAAGGGGTTCTTTAGACCATCAAACTGAACAACTTTCACTATGGGACCAACATCGAAATCGCGAAAAAATATCAGCTGTCACATTTAGCTCGAGTAGATTTGTAGTTTAGTATGGAACATCAGATTATTTTTCGCGATTTCGATGTTGATCCAATATTGAAAGTTGTTCAATTTGATGGTTTAAATTACCCCCTTAAATGTTTATTTGTATTTTTGTAACACCTAGCTTGTATACACAAAGAAACAAGAATTACTCGTCTAATAATGAATATAGGGTCCTTCTTAATATACCTACTGACACTTTTTTATGATGATGATCAGACCGTCGTCACACTGACAAATTTTCTATATCCAAAATCAAAATCGCGAAAAAAAAATCACATGTTCTATAATATACAAAACTGCAAATCTACTCCAGCCAAATGTATGGGACAGCTGATTTTTTTTCGCGATTTCGAGGTTGGTGCCATAGGGAAAGTTGTTCAGTTTGACGGTCTATACAACCCCCTTAAAAACGTATTAAGAAGGATCCTATAGTAGTGAGCAAATGCATGTACAAATCAACAAAGTTATAAGGAAGAATTGAAACAAAATGGCCAAAAATATTTTCATCACGCCATATAGGACATTCAATAGGTAGGTACTTTAAGTGGGCAATATAATTCATACTACATTCTCTCAGGCGTCGTAATGGTGGGTGTATAAAACATAATGTTTACATTGTATCAACAATTAACATGCAGGAGAAGTGCTGGACCCTGACGTCATGGACCATTGTTAGTCGAGATGACACAACAAGCATGGCATGTGCAAGGCCGCTCATAGTATCACACAGCCCCGGATCTAGGGAGGTCAAACCGGGGCCCCCGTCCCGGGCGACATGATAAGGGGGCGCAAAAATCAAGAGTGTGTGTAAAGACTTGAAACTACTGCAGAAAAAAATTCGGGCTCGGTACCACATAGAGCTATAATTACTAGTCGGTACGCTCCTGGTTTTTTACTGTATTAAAACTACCAAGGCTGCAATCGCGGTAAATATTCGGTGATAGAACCGTGATTGGACTACGTACGAACCATAACTTTTGACACATTTGGTATTGCGCTAATCGCGGTACTGCTCTTGACAGCCTTTAGAGCCATTTTGACCGATCGCTCAGACATTAAGGGCTGTCAGTTACATAAGAGTTTAGCGCGATGCGAAATTCAGCACAGTTGAATAGTAATTGGATTGCAATCTGATTTGAACTGAAATTGGATAAGAATAGAACTTCGTTGTTTTAACTAAGCGCAATCGGACTCCAGGTCAGGTAGTCATACCCATTACAGAATTCGATTCAGATTTGGGATCATAATTATTGCGACGAGCTTATCATATTTCACCAAAATCTCTTCGCTCCCTCTAAGTTTTAGGTAAGTATTATTGCAACGACCTAACCTGAACCTGGCCTCCCTGGGAAAAAAATATTGCTGCTCCCTTGGAGGGGAGGGGCGCTCAAATCGCAAAAATCCTAGATCCGGGACTGGTATCACATGGTATCATATCACGTTTAGCCCCTTCATTTGTATTCCGCGACACACAGAAATGTCTTCGATGAGAGACGTTTTGACAGCTCCACGCGTTGTGGAACGTCCTTGATGACTGTATTTAGATCCGTACCAATACTCTTTGCAATAAAGGTAGGATGTACCTACAACCTATCAACCCTTAGTACCTAATATTTAGACCATCAAACTAAACCAACTTTCACTCTGGAGTCAGTATCGAAATTAAAGAAAAAATCTGCTGTTCCATTCATTGGTGTAGAGTCGCTACTACGGTTGTGTATGAAACAACAAATTTTTTAATATTTTATTTGAAAATTGGCTCCATAGTTGTTCAGTTTGATGGTTTAAAATATTATTCCGTCTTTGGTTACACACTGTATATGTAACAATATTTTATGCCATCGTTGTAAATACTTATCTCATACCCGTTTTTCTTAACAATCGCAAAAAGTTGTACCTAAGTATGCTTTATAAAAAGTTAATCACAATTCGGTCTGTTATTTGGTTCTAGGAAAGCGGTCAGCTTTTGCGTTACTTTGTAGCGACGATCATTCATAACAGTCATTGAAGTTCTATTTATTTTAATGTTGAGTTGGAAATGACGCGAACTGCACGTCTAGCATGATTTCTCTACTTGCGCGCGACTCGGCTTTTTCTCATACTACAAGTCGTGGCAATCGCGGCTTTCGCTCTCCGAAAAGCGCAAGAACAGGTTATTTTCTATGGAGCATAGGCGCGTCGCGCGCGTGTAGAGAAATCATACTAGACGTGCTGTTTTATGAAAGAGACCCGATCGTTTTTTAAATTATTATTTTTTCTTTTTTGTATATTCTTTATTTATACAGGGTCCTTCTTAATATGCTGACACTTTTTTAAGTGGATGATCAGACCATCAAACTGATAACATTCTTTATGGGACCAACATCGAAATCGCGAAATAAAAATCAGCTGTCCCATGCATTTGGCTCGAGTCGGTTTGCAGTTTTGTATGGAGCAGCAGATTTTTATCGCGACTTTAATGATGGTCCCATAGAGAGAGTTCAAACTCAAACTCAAACTCAAAATGTTTTATTCCAAATAATATCACATGGATAGCTTTCTGACGTCATTTTTGACTCTACCAACGCATCGATAGGTGTTCCGTTGTAGAGAACAAATAAACAAAATATACAAAGTACACTAACAAAATACAATATTGAATTACATAGTGTAACATTGTCAAGACCAGACATTTTGGTCATTCATATAAGTTGTTCAGTTTGACGGTCTGATCATCCCCTTAAAAAGTGTCAGCATATTAAGAAGGAACCTGTATTATTTTTATATTGGGGCTTTTAACCCTGAGGTTATGCCAGCCCCATCGTGCCTTAATCTTGAGACTCTATACAACAATACAATGAAAACCTAACTCCTCCTAACGAATATACAACTAAACACTAGTACTATAAATAAAAAGGTACACCATTTTAGCCTCTCCTGACGTAGGGGCGGCTAAAATTTTGACAAAAGAGCCTACATGCAAAATATTTAATTTTAAAGTATTATACAGTAATAGCCTCTGCGATTGATACCTGACACATTCCACTAAAACTGATCGTTTAAGAGGGATTATTTGCTGTCTGAAAATGTTTGAGCCGTAAAAACTTTAATTTTAGAATAAATGTTAAATAATCTTGTTTACTTTTAGTGTTTTATAAAGTTTTGACACTTTATAAAACACTAAAAGTAAACAAGATTATTTAACATTAAACATCTTCAAAAAGTAACATGAAATAAAATCTCTAAAACCGCCTGTCAAAATCACGAAGCTATCTTGGACGAACTATACAATCATACTAGTGCTTATACAATGAGATAGGTACTTAATATACCTTTTTAAATTGTATTATTTCACTGTTAGCAAAAACTAATAAACCGGCCAAGTGCGAGTCGGATTATTTGCACACCGAAGGTTCCGTATCACCACAATAATATTTACTTAAATAACAATTTTGTATTCTCCGGGAACTTTAGCGCGAGACCGACTCACACTTGACCGGGTTTTATTATACGTTGTTGTACCACAGAGATAAATAATTAGTACCGTAAGTTATACTGTAGAGTTTGCACTATAGTCAAATCACGAAGTTTGACACTTGTTTTTATCACCGTTTTTACGGTAGAGAAAAAAAAAACGTTGAAAAAAAACAATTTTAATGGTACTTTATGCTTCCTTAATTTTTTGTTTATCTTTTTATCATTTGTTAGCAAATCCGCCGTAATGACGCATATTCTGTGAACTTTTCAACAGTTTTACAGCCCTTTATAGGTGGGACGGACAGCGTAGGCTTAGTAATAGAGACCCGTTAACACCGTTTGGATACGAAACCCTAAAAAAAACAAGTTTACTTGTAAGTGTTAAGATGACATGACATTGTGATCACAATAGTGTGAAAGATGAATATTTTATTGCGTAATTGGGATCGACATCTGACGATATATTTTTTTTTGTAAGAACATAGGTGCCGAAAAATATCTCTTGTACACTCTTGCGCATTCTTAGGCATGCTCGTGTGCACAAACGTGTGGAGGTGTCCAGACGTCGGATTCTGTTGGTCATTCCAGGGCCGCATTGAAATGTTAATATTGACCCTCGTTTAGAAATTATAATGTAACAAAGAATGAAAGACAGAAAACTGATCTCATTGGCATCAAATCTGTATAAAAACTAGAAAATAAGCTCTTCAACAAAATAAACCTTCAACCACATTCGCAATCAATTTATGAGATTTATGACTTATATGGTTAAGAAATATTATGTCCGATGGACATCACAATTTACGGCAATTCAGCCCCTTCGTTTAGTCCGGTAACAATTAAAAAATAGCTCAGGACTATCGAGAGGTCAAATCTGACGACGTTACTCTAACATCCACTACTGTGTGTGACATTTACTAGCATTGTAAATGTTTAATTTTTTATAATAATTTTAATTTGTCGCATTCACATTCTTAAAAAAATTTGGTCCATGTTAACATAACAACAATGTTGCCCTGGAATGACCGGCAGAATCCGACCTCTGGTCATAACATACACGTTACACGACAATACCCTACATTTAGACCATCAATATATCACATGGCATTTTCTGAGCATTGTGCTCCAGCAACTTTAATTTCACAACTCTTCATGAAAAGAAGCAAGAACAATTACGGTGGAAACTTGTTTTTGTAAGAATTTTTGTTTATATTTTACCCTTGTTTTCAACTCTCGACTATTGTTTGCAAACGGAAACGTGAACCAGCTTTAACAGTTAACACACACTTACGTAGGTACATAAAAATGTATTTATTATAATTATACTTTTGTTTTTAACTGTGCTATTGTTTGAGAACAAGCCTCGTAAACTTCAGGGTGAAATTGATATCATTGGCATCATTTTAAACTAAGAGTCTACCCATCAAACTTAACAACTTTTACTATAGGAGCAAACCAATCGTTGTAAAAAAAAAATCTGGTGTTCTAATCTAAACTGCAATGCCTACTTGACTCAAATGTATGTAATAGTAAATGCCCCGGGCCGCACTTTACTAGGGGTGGCAAATTCGGGAAAAATATAATGTAGATTGATTGAGCTCTGTCTATAACCAATTTTTAGAACATAGAAAATTCGAGCGAGGCTCTAAGTTTCTGTTTTAGTTACTGTGCTTACACATAATCCTAAAGAGTTCTGACCAGAGCTAAGACGTGGTGTTAAAAATTTCGAGCTTGCTTCGCTCCGTCCATAGCTTTTACTTTGGTTACTTTGCGCATGTTTTGTACTATAAAAGCTCTGACTGTAACCGTAATTCGTATTGAGGAGAAAAGTCGAGCTCACTCTAAGTTTCTATTTTTGAATGGATAAACCAAAAGATGTCTAAAACGAATAGATGTGCAAAAATTATCATCACACCTATTATGGCATCTACTTAGCTTCTCATTGGAAAAAATTATTAACTAATTCGAATCACGTAAAAAGAGTTCTACGGTAAAATTTCGCAGCAGATGTAAACCACCTTTATTTATCTCCACCGGAAGAGCATTAATTCCTTTTACTTATTATTATTATACGATACGATAAAAGTAATGTCTATTGGTCAAAACCTCGCACCACCTCGTACAATTAAATAGAGCGGTCCATCGTTTGCTGCGGAAATTCCGCAGCAAACGATGGACCACCGGTAGGCCGGATGGCCGGTAGTAAGCGCTCTTTTTTACGTGATTCGAACTTCGAACAATACATCGTTTTTTTTTTCATTTTTCTTAGGACGTAATAAGTTATCTGGTAGTGTTTAAATGGAACTAAACTATAAAATAAAATTAATAAAAACATACTGAGTGTTACAAAGTAAAAATAAAAATTTAAATCTTTTAAGGGGGTTGTTTAGACCATCAAACTGAACAACTTTTACTATGGGACCAACTTCGAAATCGCGAAAAAAATCAGCTGTCCCATACATTTAGCTCTTGTATGGTGTTCCCACACTGCTGTTAGAAAATGTTTGTAAAAATTTTCTAACACTATAACATTTACTAACAAATGTTATAAATTGTTACATTTTGTTAGAAAATGTTAGATGTTACAAGTGCTCCTACACTGACGGAAAATGTTTACTAACATTTTATAACATTTTTAGCTCGCAGTTTGGTTTTGCGTTCTGGTGTCTACATGAAAATGGAAGAAGAAAGATAACAAATGTTTTATTTTGTTATAAAATGTTAGCTAACAATTTTGTTCAAAAATGTTTACTAACATGAAAACATTTTATAACATTTGTGATCAAATGTTTGTAAACAAATGTTTACTAACATTAGTTAACATTTTCTAACAGCAGTGTGGGAGCACCAGTAGATTGGCAGTTTAGTATGGAACATCAGATTTTTGTTCGCGATTTCGATGTTGGCCCCTTAGTGAAAGTTGTTCAGTTTGATGGTCTAAACCATATTAAATGATTATTTGTATTTTTGTAACACCTTGCATATACGAACATAGAACCTCCTCCTTTTTTACGCGACTGCGCGACGCAAAGAAGGGTAATGAAATTGAACTCTGTTAAAAAGGAAATAAAATAAAAGATCAATTTACGTTATTAGATTTGCTATTTTATGGATACCATTATTATTAAATTCAGTTGTTGCATATAATATTATTCGACGAAGATATGCTTCTTATGAATTATTTTATAATCTATTTAACTACACAAATATAGATACATCCTTAGCGAACTAGTACACGATAAATTAGTATAATAATCTTAAAATTATTTTAAATTACTTAATGATTTACAACAGCTTTGGCTAACGGTGTAGAACGGCTGTTGTAAAATAAAACACTGAATACGCCATTGAACATTTTACGCTAGAACCACTTTCAATTTTTTTATTTCACTATCACTTACTGTACAAACGGCAACACATCAAGCTACGCAAAACCAACATAAGCTGGCCGCGCTACTGTACAAGGTGTTACGAAGGTAAAAATAAACATTTAAAAAGGGGGTGGTTTAAGGGGTTCGTTTAGACCATCAAACTGAACAACTTTCACTATGGGACCAACATCGAAATCGCAAAAAAAGAAATCTGCTGTCCATACATTTGGCTCGAGTAGATTAGTAGTTTAGTATGGAATATCAGTTTTTTTTTCGCTATTTCGATATTGGTCACACAGTGAAAGTTATTCAGTTTGATGGTCTAAACCACCCCCTTAGATGTTTATGTGTATTTTTGTAACACCTTGTATACATTAATCTACCTACGCGCGGCCAGCTTATTTTGATTGTATGTGTTGCCGTGTGTACATGAAAAATTAAAGGATTTGTGGATAGTTCTGTTAATATATTTCCCAAGTGTTTAAAAAAGGATCCTCAACTCTGTTACATTTAAACAAGATCCATTTGTAAAAGGAACAAACATTTTTTTAAATGTCGTATTCGGTGTTTTGTTTTGGAGCAGCCGAGGTAATTTTCATCGTTTATTAAATTCAATTCACGGCCGTGTGTGTACGGAACGTTATCACTGTCAATCCAGTCTTCTGTTCACGTTATTTTATAACCGACAAAAATGTTCCAAAACTCATTATGAAACGATCCGTTTGTTCTTTATAGAAACATCACTTTAGCTTCAACACTACACTCACTTTTTTGTCTTCCAGCCGAGCACTCGACGTGACAATTAGACAAAGTTGATTGAATAAGTCTATTCGGATCACTGGTTTACGAAACATCTTACAATGTTGATAGTTCAAGCCACTTCTAGATCTGAGTCGGAGTCATCGGTGTATGGCCTGGGCGTGGGAGGGGTGGGCAGGACGTGCGGGGGGGAGTGCTGCGCTGGTCGGGACACGAGAGGTCGCCCGCACGCCCTCTCCTCCTGCAGTTTCCTGAGTCTCTCTTGTTCCTCCCGCTTCTGTTTGCGCCATTTTGCTCGCCGGTTTTTGAACCAAACCTGTGAACAAGAAAAACATTTCTAAAATATGTTTTAACTTAATAATTATGTTTTTAAGCATAATGGGATTTAACGATGTTAGTTTGGTGATCTCTATTCTTCTTCTTTCGTGTTAGCGTATACAGGGTAGAAAGTTGAGATGGGGCACAAAGGGCAGCTACCGAAAGCATTATAGCTACACGAAAACGTTCTTAGGAGACTAACCCTAAGTTTTGGAGTATTTTACTTCTGCATTCGCAGATTTTGATAAAAATTACAGTTATTGAGATAAACTAAAATTTATACAAAACTTCTTTTTCAAGCCATTCGATCCTCTTACTGATAAGGAACATAAGTCTTTATGGGGTCAACCGAGGTCGAGGTATTAGAACTCTCAGACAACGCAAATTAAAATTCCCATACATTTATTAGGGAAATAACAAAATCATCTTGTGATTTTGTAAACACTTTCAAAATTTTTAGGGGTGGTTCGGACCAGGAAACTGAACAACATTTACTACGGCAGTAAACCTGAAATAGGAAATCAGCGTCAGCAATAAGAGGGTGACTGCCCAAGGTGCGCCATATGAACTCAGGTTTCATCAAACGGGGAGACTCCTTCCATGCACATTCACTCCATTGTCATGGTATAATTTAGAAATAAACAATCAGGTAATTCTAAAAAAACTGCTTTATTTTTTAAGATATAAACGTAGATGCCTTTATCTTGGCCCGTGAAAAGAAACTTGGAAGTAGGTACCATAACAGAATTAACCAATATCATACAAAATAATCCCCACCTATTCAACAAATAAACCTTAATCTTCATATCGAAATATTTCACGTGTAAAATCCTTCATCAAAAGAATTTTTAAATATTGACAAATTTAAAATATATTCCAATTCCACATATAGATCGATCGGTCAATAGATCATGTTATAATGCAGCGTGTTATTCGTGCACAATTGAAACGAGAACCGGCCCAATGACCGAGCTACCGATTGACAAAAAAAACGCGAGAATTGTAAAGTCTGTTGTGGAATTAGTCAATGACGTTTTTCAACTATTAGTAGTTAGAAGTTGGTGCTTCCAGTCGAGTGGGCGCGTACAAGTGGGCGCTCCCAGGCTGCGGGTGGTCCTGCCTGGGTACATTGTGCCCACCTCGCTGATCACAACACTGGCGGCGGCCTTTCTACTCCCAACGTTCATTCACAAAGTTTGACACGCTATGGATTTATATATTTGAATACAATTTAAGGATTGGAAATAAAATTGAAATTATTTTGTTATGTAAAAAAAGGAGTAGTGCTATTATTGCTCTATCCGCGCTCTTGGCGAAAAGCTGAAGTAGGCAAAACGCGCTAAATAGCGCCAGATAGCGAAAAGAGCTAGTTGGCGAATAGCACCGGTTTGCGAAACGATCAAGTAACGAGACTTTGTTTTGGCTAAAAAGTTATGTAATTTTTGTTATTGTTATTAATTTGCAGGAAATAAATTTGCCATAAGTAAATACTTAATCGCTCTGAGCCTGATATTTAATTTATTAAATACTAGAGTTTACAAATTATATACCCGATTTTAAGTCAGATCATAAGCTATCAACAAAAAAAAAGTGTCATCAAAATCGGTTCAGTAGTTTTTGCGTGATGCTTTTACAAAAATACATACAAACAACATTCAAAATTTCTAAAAAAGGTTGATTTGGAGTCCAGGATACCTAAAAACCATATCATAATCTTTTTCATATAAATATCGTCAATGTACACATGGCGACACATCAAGCTATACAAAACCAAAATAAGCTGGCCGCGCGTAGGTCGAGTAACGTATAACGTCGCTCGTCCGGCTTATGTTGGTTCTGTATAGCTTGATGCGATGAAAAGGTATTTTGTCGTATAAAATGCGAAAGTACTAGTAAAAAGATTTTATTTATCAGGATGTCATGATTTCGCCCAAAACCTGATATTTTTAATATAATATCGGAGTCAAACCCGAAGAGTTTCCAAAAAATATTCCCCCATTCAAGTCTCAGTACCCTAAAAACGCTCAAACGTTCCATGTTTAAAATTAATTCGTTAACGATACCACCATTGTTGGAGTTAATTGCATTACAAGAGTCTTTCTGGCTACCGACAAAAGCTCCATTAACTTTCGGGGAACCAGTGACGGGTTTTCGCACTCGTTCTCCCGCGCCCGCCCATTCGGTGGCACTCGAGCGGCAAATATGGCCGCTGCCACAGCCAGACTAGCAGGCTCCTTACCTTACACCCGCAGTTCATATCGCCCCGATCTCCTTTGTCGTCCCTCGCCCACAATAAGATTAAGCCCAACGCCTTTATGTCCCGCTGATTGTGTTTGGTTTAACTCGTTTGCTCGTTTCGATGCCTGCTGATAAGTTCGTTTTAATAATGTTCTTCGACAGAGCCGCTGCATTTCTACCCTTTGTATGTGATATAGATGATATTTTCGACCAGAAAGTTCTTAGATTTGCTTTATTTTGCGTATAACAATACAAAACAAATATTATTTGTAAGTCAAATATACGCTACCGTTGCATTGTATGCGAATTTCGTTGGAAGTCGATTCATGCAATAATTGAGTATTACGCGTTAGCTATTTTTACGTTTCAGCTACCACACTGTCTATTGGGTGGAAAATTTTGAGATGTGGTACAGGAGGAGAATGAATGGAGGGAATAAGTTGGAAAGATCGAATAACAAACGAAAAGGTTTAAGAATGGTTAAAGAAGAGAGACATAATTCTAAAAACAATAGAAAACAGAGAGGGAAATTGATCGCATCGGACACTTGATACGAGACGACAATTTATTTAAATATTGGAAGGAAAAATAGACCTAGCACACGTGAAAGAAAAGGTTGATGTCGTGTCGTATCAGGATCTCAAGGCTTTAAATAGCGGAAAAGAAGCGAATACACCACCGACAAGAGCGCAGCTCTTACATAAAATTAGCATTATGTTTATTTTTTTTAATAATAAATGGACTTCTTGCTTGTGCGTTAGCACCGCAATTCCGCCAGTGTCAAGTGGTTTGAGGGAGTATCTATCCAATCTCGGGGATTGTTTTTGAGTAAGAACACGATTGAGAAGGATTGCGGAGCCTCGTAGCAGGCTGAAACGCGAACTGCGCGAACGCCACGCGAAAGACAAGTGTTCGGGGCAAACCCTGCAACGTGACTCCTATCACTACGTTGTAGTACTTTTAAATTTGATATAAAACAACGTGAATAAAATAAATGTGTTTTTGTGGACGAAAAGTTAGCGACTTATACCGCCAGACACAAATGTTCGCTCCATTCTGGAACCTGAACGAGCTAAAAGTGAACTATACAAGAGGCAATAGACAGTTTTAACAAAGTTTCTGACCAATCTAAAAGGGACTTGTCGTGAGTTTTCATACAGGGTCCTTAATATGCTGACATTTTATTAAGGGAATGATCAGACCATCAAACTAAACAACTTTCTTTCTGGGACCTACATCGAAATCGTGAAAAAAAATCTGCTGTCCCACACATTTGATTCGACTAGGTTTGCAGTTTTGTATGGAACAGCTGATTTTTTTTCACGATTTACATTTTCGTGCCAGCATATTAAGAAGGACCCAGGGTGTAAGGGACTCAGACCATCAAACTTAACGACTTTTACTATGGAGCCTACCTTCGGAAACGCGAAAAAAAATCAGCTGTCCCATACATTTGAGTCGGGCAGGTAGGTAAGGCAATGGTCTGAGTTCACCGTTTCAGTTTTCGGAGGACTGTCCCTTACACCTTGTATATATTAATACAGCGTGAGTCATATTAAAGGCTAATAATAAAAGAAGATTACTCAACTAAGTACATGCATGCAGCTGAAACTTCGTGCGCGCATGAAAGGTTACCCGCTGCAGTATTCCCTATTGTTTTAAGGGAAAGCGTGGAGAATACCCAAATTCTATTGTACGTTCCCACAGTGCACCGCTCCAAGTATCATGCATACATAATTTCAGAGCCAGTCTGCCAAAGACAAACAACGTTTTATTGAAAAGCTAAACCGTATTGTAAACGTGTGGTGAACTGAAGTTGGAAATTAGATTTGGGTTCAATATGTGCTTGTTCTGTGAGCTCGGCCTGATTCGAGATGATTAATATTAGTCTTTAGCGTTACCTGCTTAGTTTGTACTAATTGAAGGATTTATCGTAAGGGGTGGGTGGAGACATTGCTAGACATTAATCACAAAACAAAAGCAGTCGTTGTTACAAAAGTAAAAATAACTTTTAAGGGGGTTGTTTAGACCATCAACTTGGACAACGTTCACTATGGGATCAACAACTAAATCGCGAAAAAAAAACAGCTGTCCCATACATTTAGCTTAAATAGATTTTTTAGTTTAGTGTCACGATAATGCAAAATAACTAAAGTGTACCTGTATAGCATAGCATAACAAATGCTCACGACTATATACCCCAAAGGGGGTAGGCTGAGAATATATTTCTCTAATAATAAACGTGGAATAATTGTTTTTCTTGGTTCCGGGTATGACACTTAACTATTATAAAACTGTAATAGAAGTGTGTCTGTAAATTGAAGATATTTACAAAAAAAGATTACGATATGGTTTTTAGGTGTCCCTGACTCCAAATCAACCTTTTTTAGAATTATTGTCCGTCTTTCAGAATATCTCTGACTACCCCCTCGGGGAATATAGTCGTGAGTATATGGTTATGCGTATGCTTGTCCGTCTTTGTGAGTTTGTGTGTGTGGGAACCGATTTTGAAGAAACTTTTTTAGTTTGATAGCTTACGATCTTACTTAAAATCATTTGTGCGGACGAAGTCGCAGGTAAACTCTAGTAATAGATATAATTAAATATATTACAGAAAACCTTATTTAAAGATACTAGTGAATTTCTTAACGCGTGCAAAAACACTTAAACTCTCTTATTTTAAAAGGCTACGATTTACAGACTACGAGCTACGCCGTAGTCCGATAATAGGTAAACTGATCCGGTGTGGCTACATTATAATTTGACAGAAATCATTTGTTCGTTAATGCTAGCGCTGAAGTGTAACGTGAGATGTGAGAAGATAGCAGGTGAGGGTCGGAGGGCGTGCCGGCCGAGCCGCGCCGCGCCGCCGGGGATGGCACCACGCCTCGTCGCCTGCGACCGTATCTACCACATGAGTGACTACCCCATTGAGACAAAACTTCGAACAATCGCGCTAGTAGACAATCTAGCAGTGTCCGACCGAAGCATCGGCTTCTGCTTCGCCTTTGGCCACCTCGGCGCGATACGCAGATGGTGCCTAATAAATCAAGCCACTTCGAAAAACTGCGAATTTCAAAATTCATTCTTTTCATCTCAGCCGATAGACGTGCACTGCTGGACAAGGGCCTCCCCAAGGATACCTGCAACTACAACAAACTCAATCGGTCCTGCGCTTACATGATTTCATCATCCAGTATTAATATTACTCATATTGACTTATTTGTACCGATAGAGGACTTACGAGTATCAACGTAATTTTATGTTATAATCATTTAAATAAAACAGAACAGTTATTCTTTACAATGCGGCGCCAAATAGCGTAGGTATAAAGGTTGTAAGTAGCCTAGCAAATACTGAAACGGTGAATTCAGACAATCAAACTGAACAACTTTCACTATGGAGCCTACCTCAGGAAACGTGAAAGAAAATCAGCTGTCCCATACAAAACTGCTGTTCCTACCAGACTCAAATGTATGGGACAGTTGTTTTTTTTCGCGTGTCCTGAGGTAGGCTCCATAGT
Source organism: Agonopterix alstromeriana (assembly GCA_963924505.1). Taxonomy (NCBI): domain Eukaryota; kingdom Metazoa; phylum Arthropoda; class Insecta; order Lepidoptera; family Depressariidae; genus Agonopterix; species Agonopterix alstromeriana. The sequence continues at coordinate 6,242,876 of OZ004670.1, forward strand.
GAAAGTTGTTCAGTTTTTTGGTCTGAGTTCAACGTTTCAGTATTTCCTAGGCTATTACTTACACCCTGTATACGTACCTACGATAAAACAATATATCGAGTAAGACCAAAATCTTGTAGGTGGTAATGATTTTAATCTTTACACACTATAGTAAAACCACAGAGTACTATAATTTAGTAAAACTGTTAGAAAATATCGAAGATTATTTATTTTGAAAAGCGGATTTGATTATAGTTGGTATATTGATTTGAATTGGAATAAATGATTTTGGGGTTTTAAAAAGCAATACAGGGTTTTAGGGTAAACAGTAGCATTAAATTAATGGGTGATTGTCTCCATGACCCTTTTTAACAACATCAGACCATCTAGAGTACCTAAGTCAAGTGTTGTCCTGCTAGATTAAAATCCATGCTATTTATAGTTTTATTTTTTTATTGACTGTCATCTACAGTTTGCTCAGGGAGCAGTTACTGCTTTTTACTGCGGGCTGTTGGGGGGACCACACCAGTGACGGCTAAGCGCCCTGGTAGGTCACCGAACCAGTGAATTAAGCAACCTGCCCAAGGGGCACCCAAAATGGTACGGACCTCGGCAATGGGCGTTGCTGGGATTACGCGACGGGTTGGGTAGCGGGGATCGGTGAGAGTTAAGACTATTCCAATATGTAGTTTCATCGTGCATCTCATATCTCATTATTTGAAATTTGGCGTCGACGAAATATTTACTCTACTACGAGTATATTGCATAAAGTTTTAATAATGTTTTGATTATTAGCATGAGTAATTGTCATAAGATGTAGCTCATCTTGACGTGAAAAATGAAGATGAATATGAAGAGGCCTTAGACAATACAACGTGTTAATGAATTAAGGCAAAACTAGAAAGTAGTTTGTATGGAATCGAGAGCAGAATCGAATTATCATGTTTTCAAAATAGATAATGTTTTTCAAAATATGAAATAATTTCTTTGTAAAATTTAAAATTTACGGAACTCGATCTCAACCCACCGCGCGATCACACTCACCTTACTTACTACCAAAACCAGATTCTTAAAATGTATCCACGAGCACGCTAGTACTTTCATTCATTGCTGAAATGATAACAAATCATTTTTGCCTGAAAACCTAAAATTCGAATAACTTTAAATATTAACTATCAAAATAATGAAATTATTGTTTCAATCTTATAATTTTGTTATAAATCAGTTGGGGTGTATGAGATTTTGCTCTTATTCATTAACACGTTGTATAACTATGGACAAGTTACGCGTGTAATTCTTCTAACAAACTTTTCTGCCACTTTTTGCGGGGGACGAGGTAGCATGAAATCCACAACTTTTTATTTTATTCCAATACTTTAGATTCGAATTTCTAACGCAACTACGAGTGGTTTGAAGTTATTGTTCCGCAACTATAGGCTGTCTCGTTTAGTGATAATTATAAGGTATAAATTTGAATATAAATGCACATGATTTATTGATCTTGTAACGTAGTAGAGGGGAAATGCTACCGCAAGGCTGGTTCCTAGTTAAATTGTCTAAGGAAGAGGCCTATAGCCATGTAGGGTTTCAATAATGATAAAGTTAAGGCAAGGTTTTTAATTTAAAAAGTTTTGTTAATCTATGCTAGCTTATTTCCTGGGTAAAGATAAAAAAACTTACATCTCTAAATTAAAATCTACATTAGCCAAAACGGATAAATGAAAAAATAAAAAAACGTAAAAAAAAGGGTCACGTTGAAGTCTTTTATACGGCAGGCACTATTTTCGTAGCCGAGTGGTTTTTTTTTTATTTGGGTCTTTTAACCCTGAGGTTTTCCAGCTCCATCGTGCCTTGATAGCCTTTGTTTGTTTTACTATAAAACAAAAATCTATGTTTAATAACTATAATACGTATATATACATAAACTTACGACCTCAATCCCTTTTTGGGGTGGTCAGAATCATTGCTACAACTGCCAACTATACAGGGTATAAGTAACAGCCTAGCAAATACTAAAACGGTGAATTCAGACCATCAAACTGAAAAACTTTCGATGGAGCCACTCTCAGGAAACGCAAAAAAAATATACAAAACCACAGAAACCGCGCCACCGCGTATATTAATAAAATATAGGTCCAAAAAACGTTGGCCCACATTCAGAAACGTCTTCGAGCGTGAGTTTGAGTGTCGAAAATGTGTGTATTTTGACATACGGACATAAAATGGAACTCAGACTTTTAAACATCCCTGAATCTGGCCCATAGAACCACATGAATTGCTATACCTGAATAGAACTATGTGTGAGTGAAAAATATACCAATTCAGTTTAGCCGTTTCTAGTGGAATCTTGAAAGCAAATTTGTTACGATAATCTAAGTTAGATTGCCGTGGCAGCATTATTTTAATCGTATATAAAAAGGAAATTTTTAAAAACTTTACTGTGCATAGTTTCGACTGTCAAGATTCAAGGTGTAATTCAAAGGTTCCAAGACGTAAATCACTGTAAAAACATCCCTAATAAAATGCTAGTAAGGTGCAATCCGTTTTCATAACGTTCTTGTATGACATAGAAATATAATAGGAGAGGAGCATCGTGTGAACAGCGCCGATGGGGCGCGGGAGGCGCGCGGCGCGGTGCGGCGGCGAACCGAATCCAAACTTATTGTAATAATGTTGTTAGAACAAACACCGCTCTCCCTCCACCTTGTTTGAGATTACAATTACGGTTTTAGCGAAGTGATTTATTAATGGACCGCCTGATCCGTACGCTGATACTTTAATGTCGATTCAATTTGCATTCGGCTAGCTATTTTTGAGATGAAACCTTTTGGTAAGTTAATTGGACGCTACATACGCACCACGTCTACCTTTGATATTTTAAACTATTTCACTAATTTAATGAAAATATTACCTAACTTCGTTTAGCCCCCGAAATGTTCATCTAAGTACTTCTTATTGAGAGCTAAATTTAGGTAGTTAACTACTAAGGAAAAGTGTTGGGGCTGTTGTGTTCCACACAATATAACATAATTCGACCTATTCCTTGAAAGAGGTGATACTAGAAGTCATTTTCAATAAATTAAGCTCAGTTAACTTGTGGTCGAAAATGAATGGTTACCGAGTTATGATAGTTTTAAGATTTGAAAGAAATTTTCGAACTTGATCCCGAAAAAAGATAATTGTAAAAAAAGTAATCGATCCTGGTCTGTCCATTGATACTTTTCTGAAAGCTGATGAATCCATGATTATTTTGAAAATAAAACAAAATATCCGTGACCTCAGAAATAATAGGTATACTAGAGTTTACCCGCGACTTCATCCGCACAAATTATATACCAGATTTTAAGTTAAATCATAAGCTATCAAACAAAAAAAGTTTTATCAAAATCGGTTCAGTAGTTTTTGCGTGATGCTGTTACAAACATACAAACAAACAGACGAACACACACTTTAAAAAAAGGTTATCATCCCCACTTTTTGTATAGGGGAGGTACCCAAAAAATTTTTTTTTCAAGATTTTATTTTACCACTTTGTCGGCGTGATAAATGTCAAATTACAGATTTCTAGTGCTAAGCGTCTTTGAGCTAAGCTGCGGACAGACGGACGGACATGGTGTAACTAACTAAACATAAGTGTTCCTCGTTGACTACGGAACCTTAAAAACAGTAACCTCAAAATTTAAAAATATCAGATAATTTTTAAAATTTTTTTGCAACGATGGGTTGATATCTGTAAAACTAAGGTTCTTATATTAGTAATTTTGTACCTTAGTACAATATCTAAACGGCAATCGATAATATTTTTGGTAATTAAAAAGTTCCGGGGCTACATAAGTATTCCTTTTTAAATCCCACAGGCGAGCTTAGCGAAAGCCCTCGCACCTGTCGTATTCCATCTCCCCATTAGCTGCGAAATGCATTAGTCAATATTAAAGACGCCGTCCGTGATGATAATTCCACAAAGGGCACTTCAAATCACACCCATCTCTTTTCGGTTAATGTCAAAACATTACTCCTCTCGAGCCGGAGGCTGGAAAAGTATCCCCTCGTATATGTCACTTCGTATCAATTACCGCATGCAAACAGCCGTGTCCTCCGCTCCATATTGCCATAAAGTCCTATCTACGCACAATGCGTCAGTCGAATCGAAATTCAATTGTTAAAAGATTGCTTCAATAGTACCCCGATTTGTACGTGAAACGAAAAAGTAGTTTAATGACGCCGGTTCTTTTAAAAATAACACGTAAAGCTACACAGTTAAGCTTCAAATTCGTTGAGCCACGGGGCGAGGAGGGGTCTCGGAGGGTCGTTCTGCAAACATCGCGCTCCCCTAAGCGTTATACTTTGAAAACAATAATTTGTATTGCGTATCGAACGCTCCTATTAATAATAGAGTGATACACTTCACGGTAACGTGTGGTCGAAAGGGATGTGACTTGATCTAAAATTGTTAGAAAAATAAACTAAGGCCGAGATTCAGAGACGATTTTTAAGTCATAGTTCGAACTCCCGTATGTCAAAATCCATTCATTTTCGCCGGGCTTAGCTCGAGTTAAGACTAAAAAAATCGTCTGTCAATCTCGGCCTCACTTTTTTGATTTATGATTTTTCATGATCTGCCGATACTATAATTATTGTTTCGTATACATTTTTTTTTAATGCTGATATCGGATAAGTTGATACAGCTGATACCGGGTCTTCGTCTGAAACGAATTACTATGCCAATGACTGTCTTCGAGAATCGGGTTCTTGCATCCCGATATCTGTCTCCAAAGTTTCAACATGATCGGTTTAGCCGTGAAAAGTTAACAAACATACAGAAATACCCCAACGCACTTTTTATCTTAGTATATTAGAGTAGGGATGAGTTGTTTGTTTTAAAACAGTTTCTACAATAATATTTCAACTCTTTTATCACTTACTAATTATTTTAAAGGCATGCTCATCCACTTAAATTACTATAACTAATCTTAACTATTACAAAACTGTAACAGAAGTGTGTATGTACATTGAAGATATTTATTTATACGAAAAAGATTACGATATGGTTTTTAGGTATCCCGGACTCAAATCAACCTTTTTAGAATTTTTGTATATCTGTTTGTTTGTTTGTATGTTTGTAACAGCATCACGCAAAAACTACTGGAGCGATTTTGATGATTTTTGTTTGTTTGATAGCTTATTATCTGACTTAAAATCTGGTATTTAATTTGTGCGGATGATGTCGCGGGTAAACTCTAGTATAAAGTAAAATGAAATAAAATTAGATTCTTCTCTTCAGAAAATTTTGAAATTTTGAACAAGCTAGTTCATATTTATTCTCATTTTCTAATTTATAATGCAATCGTATTTCGCCACACAAGCTCTCGACCGCATTTCTTTTAAGGATGATCAGAAAAGCTGCTACAAATACCAGTACCAACAATTTTGAATCGTACATGCCTGGCAAGATTCACATTTTGCCGGTTCAAAATAAGTTAAAAGTAAAACAGGTTTCATTTTTCAGTTTTATGGTTGCTCATCCCCTTAAATACCGTCAGCATATTAAGAAACCCCCGAATAATAATTTGAAAGAAATTGCCTCACATATACGACACCAATATAGTATAGGTATACAATATACCTACTACAATAATCACCTGTTTATTATTTATTATTCATAGGGTAGGTACTCCTCATATTACTCTGCATAAAAGAAATGAAAAATTGTGTTATCCACGTTTCGTTTGACAATCAAAGAAGAGTAACAACCGTAAAATGGAACGGGCAGAGCTCTTTGATCACTTCATGCCGGGTCACTGCTCAGTTCATAAAGGCGTTATTGCTTTCAGCCAACACGGAAGCAAAAGACAAAATGGCGCCGCTTTATTACTTAGTAACACATTGCGCGTATCTGTTTTATTACAGCTACCTATTACGAGATAAGTCCCGGCGGGGGGTGGCTAGAGATGACAAGGAAGAGTTGGGCGCTGGGCGGAGCGCCACGCCCACTTTTTCTTGTTCATCGCTGTCTGGAAATGTACTTTGTCATTATACGGCTGGCAGTGGCACACACGTTGCGGCTCCGCTATGCCACGTGATAAAACATTTCGCAACTTTATTATACTGTAATGGAACGTATTTTAGCGTAATATTTCACTTTAGTATATGGCTGTGATTCCCAGCTCCGATTAAACCACCTTATTTCTTAATTCTTCTTTCCTTATAGGTAGACAGGGAATAGCGCCAGATGAGATACAAACCCTCCCTGTTAGGAACCTAAAGTTCTTGACTGCAGGACCAGTAGGGAACTGTCAAAGGGGCGTTCTCAAAAGACCAGCGATGGTGTCTATTAAGGCCCTTAACTCGCAATAATAATAATTAAATATTTTTAAACTGAAAAGAAATGACGAACGAGCTGTACCAGTTGTGCGATGAGCCTAACGTCATTAAGACCATAAAGATTTTTTTTTTTGGTTCAATTCAAGGCAAAGGGTTATATATCCCATATAGCCTATGTCTTTAATAAAATTATCTTATTTATATCAATTAAAACGTTGGTGTTCGACGTTTTGACGCTTCTATGGAGTTTTTGGAGACACCCGAAAGACGAAGGAAACGGAGAGAAGTCCACAGGAAAGAGGTGAACCGATCGCTTTGCTGCGCTACAAATGACGGAACACTTTTCCTGTTTACGACCCATACACCATCATATTTCACAGAACTGTATATTGTTCACTTGCACGACACTTTGTTACGCAAAACAACACCAATTTTACGAACCAAAACTCACTATAAACAATAAAAATTCGAAGAAATATGAAGACTCCAAACGTAGCTGACAAATTCCCGCCAAAAACTCCGACCATAAAGATTGGACGCCTATGCTCGCTTATGCTAGACAGGACATGACATGAGAATTGATGCTATCACTCCCATTTGACAGCTGTGATAAGTACCTACGGCGCCGCGTATCTCATGACATCCAAGATGTCGCGCATTTTACATAAGGCGCATTTTAGTTCGTCGTTACGTTAGTCGCGGTCGGCTGTAAAGGCGGTAGTAGCATCAAAATCGGTTCAGTTGTTTTTACGTGATGCTGTTACAAACATACAAACAAACAAACAGACAGACAAAAATTCTAAAAAAGGTTGATTTGGAGTAGGGGAGACTGGGGCTTGTTGTAACAGTTTTTGGGAAAATACTTGTATTTCCAAATTCATGAACATTTTTAGAATTTTGAATTAGTGTGTATATTGAGTAACTATTTGAGCACTATATTCAGATAACAAACCTTTTAAAATCCTTTCCTATCCTCCATGAGAGACAATTTAACAAAAAATGGGAGGTGTTACAATATGCCCCTTTTTTGGGGTAAGTTGTAACAGGCTCGGGGCAGGTTGTAACAATGAGAAACCGTCATTATTTTCGATAAAATGTACGTTTATATATTATTAACTAAACAGTATTAACGAACAGTATTAATAGTAATTAGATTTAAACATATTAATCCACGTGTCTATAAGTGTCCTTCTAATAATCAACAACAGCATTTCTCCTTGTAACATACCTGAACAAAATAGCTAAATAATCATTATTGTACATAGATAACACCAAATTTTGATTCGGCCTTTGCTTCATTGCTACACTTCCCTTCTCTTTTACTTTCTTTTCTATTTTTTCTGGTTTTTATCTACAACATTATTATGTTCCGGTATGTCAGTTAAAACAAGACAGCTTTTTTCTTATCATAGAGGATGAAAAGTTCTTCTGAATGGTCATCCTTGGATTTAGATGGCAGGTAGATTTTGTGTTGGCTCTATTTGGGCATTTGAAGGACCAGGAGGAGGATGCAGTAGCTTCAATTGTGCACTTATTAATAGTTAAAGACCCACTCATATCGTTTTGGGGGTTATTTTGAGCATTTTCGGGTTTTCAAGATGTAACGTCAAATTATTTATGATTTCGTTTGTTTCCGTCGAATTTGGATGATAATTGAGATAGCTAGGACCCATTTCGTTATGTTGCAACTTGCCCCGATAATTTGTTACTACATACCCCGCTGACTCATATTTTCATAATGTCAAAATTTCTCAAAAACTACTAACCTGTGGAAGAAAAAGAAAGCCTAAATTAATAGCTAGATATATTCTTATTCTATTTGGTAAAAAACAATCAAATATTTATTAAATCTAGAACATGAAAATCAAAATTTACTTTCGTCATTTTTTTATAATACCTGCCCGAAATTGACCATGGGTTCACCACCTCTCATTGCGCTGTCCTACGGGGAACTATCACTACTTACACAATGCCTCACGTTATAAGATGAACTTTCACCCTACACATGATTATAAAAAGGTTAAAAATTCGCGTTGAAAACAGACTGTTACTTCTTACCCCCGTTACAACAAGCCCCAGTCTCCCCTACGGGATACCTAAAAACCATATCGTAATCTTTTTCATGTAAATATCCGCAATGTACAGACACGCTTCTGTTACAGTTTTATAATAGTTAAGATTAGGAAATAATATGTGGTCAGAGTACCAAAACGCTTAGGTAATGGACTGGAGGGTTAAACGGATGGCCGAAGAAGTCGACGCCGACCCAAGCTTAGATAGCTGGTGAACAATATTTAAAAAAATATTGGAGTGAAGAATTGGAGACAGAAAGCCCAATCCAGATTGGTCTGGAGAGACTACACTGACCAGAGGCTAAGGCCCATCCGGGGTTGTAAAGCCTTAGCCATGGCTTATGCAGAAGAGACGTGTGGCGGTGGCGGATAATCTAAGTAACACAATATAAACCTTACGTACGTAGCATAGCGTCGTTTTTGTCGTAAAGGAGAATTGCGCCCGCGCCTCCTGGTGACGTCGCCTGGAGGCGCGGGCGTAATTCTCCAAACGACGCTATGCTACGTACTCTAAGGTTTATAACTGTGTTACTTTGTCTATCCGTCACCGCCACACGTCTCTTCTGTTTAAACCGCGCTTTAGGTGATGATTTCTTGCCTTGGATGTCGTGAGAGGCGACTAAGGTTTTATTTGCAGCGTTTTGGCGAAAGGCGACCAACTTTCACGGACTCTCAACACTTGACATGTCGAAACATTTTGGGAAACCTTAACATTCTATAGGTGAACTTAGCCACAACTGTTCAAAAGGCAGTTTGTAGTTTTTGTAAGTTTCTGACCACCCCGAAAGGTAGGTAATACAGACATATCATCTTCAGCCAATATACGTCCCACTACAGAGCACAGGAATAAATCTACCAATTTGCATTGGACACGCGTGGTGGACTGAAATTGGTTGACTTCACACACGCATCCGAATTTTTCCTTCACGTAGGCATATATATTGTTTGATCAGTTGGTATAATACCATAAAAGCTTGCATCGTTGTATATCGAAGCGTGGGCCAACAGTCTGCGGCGGCGGCCCGGAGTCCGGTCCATCCAATTATCCTAGTGCGATCGTGTGGACATCTGTGAAACGCGCGTCAAAACTTCCATATATTAAATCATTTATTAATTAAAACGAATCATTTTTTTACTATCACGGCCTCTACAACCTGTTAATGAATAAACGCAAAACTAGAAAGTAGTTTGTTAAGAATCGAGAACAGAATCGAATTATCAAGGTTTCAACATAGGTTGAATTTTTTAAAAATAATAAATAATTAATTTGTATAATTTAAAATTTACTGAAATCGATGTCAACCCACCGCACAGGTACACTCACTCTATTTACTACCAAAACATGATTCTTAAACACGCTAGCGCTTTTATTCATTGCTGACATAATAACAAATCGTTTTTGCATGAAAACTTAAAATCCGCATAACTTCAAATTTTAATCATAAAAATAATGATATTACTGTTTCAAAAGATTAGTTACTAGAGTTTACCCACGACTTCGTCCGCACAAACTATATACCAGATTTTAAGTCAGATCGTAAGCTATGAAATAAAAAAGTTTCATCCAAATGCTGTTACAAACATACAAACAAACAAACAAAAATTCTAAAAAAGGTTGATTTGGAGTCTGGGTTACCTAAAAACCATATCGTAATCTTTTTCATGTACCTAAATATCGTCAATGTACAGACACGCTTCTGTTACAGTTTTATAATAGTTAAGATAAGATAATAAAGAAATAACTCTTTAAACTAAACTGATGTGATCTTTAAGATCTATTTCTATGCTCTTTTGTTGTTCCCATTTCTATGTTTTGCATTTGTGTACCTATTTGTAAATGTTGTTAATTAAAACTGATAAAATGTGATTCGTGGTTGTCATGCAAGTAGTTTGGATATACTAATCCCTATATAGGTACATCCTATGTCGCAGTGATAGCCTATCTAATAGACAAACCTGGTGGTGTGTAGAACAAGTAAGGAATATCATTTCTATAAATATCAATATGGTTGTAGTATGAATAAACAAATTTTATGTCTGTATTTTTTTTCGTAGAAGATAGTTAGGGCCTGTTTCACCACTTCTGAGTAAGTTCTTGTTAGCTTATCCGACAGATAATATGACATATTTTGTATTGAAAGACATGTCAAAATATCTGTCGGATAAGCTAACAAGAACTTACTAAGAAGTGGTGAAACAGACCCTTCTAATGCAAAAAGATTTTAAGGAATAGTTTTTGAGAGTCAAAAAAGTTTTTACTACACGCAGATTGTACTAGAGATTGTACAATACTGCCAACTTTTGCAGAATAAATTACATTGCCACCATTTGCTTCAATTAAAAGAAAACAAATTTTATTCTTTTTGATTTTGTGGCTTTGGTAAAAAAAACACTAAGCTGCCAGTCTAAAGTATATAAATGTTATTAAATAAAATAAAGACCAAAAAGGTTTTAATGTACAGAGATATTTAAATTAAATTAAACGACATTTAAAGTAAAATAATAATGCTCATTGCCAAAAAAAAATGTAAAAATCAATATTCCGATAACTTATACAAAAATCCGGATAAACTAAACTGTAATTCATTGCTGTTTTTGTTAATACATTGAATTGTATTTCCCTTATCAAAACCACGTCCTTATAGGAAAATAAAACGATTTGAAACATAAATTCAGTGAGCTTCTAGTTATCTAAAATCACATTATTATCATTTAATTATGGATGTCAAAGGAAAACGCGCCTCGAGTGGAATGAATATAAGCTATCCAGATTTAATCAGACAGTGCTCGCAATAAGATCAACATTGACATGGAGACGGAGAAGAAGCGCCTCGGGCTACCGAGCTCGGGCTACTCTCATCTCATCTCATCCAACCTGTGCGAGTGCTTTTTGTTAAATAAATAGTACTATGTTTACCCACCACTTTGTCCGCACAAATTATATACCGGATTTTAAATCAAATTATAAGCTATCAAACAAAAAAAGTTTCATTAAAATCGGTTCAGTAGTTTTTGCGTGATGCTCGAATAAACAAACAGACAGACAGACAACAATTCTAAAAAAAGTTGATTTGGAGTCAGGGTCACCTAAAACCCATATCGCAATCTTTTTCTTGTAAGTTAATGTCTTCAATGTTCAGACACACTTTTGTTACAATTTTATAATAGTTTAGATTTAGATTGTAAAATAACTATTTTAACAAACCTTAAAGGAAAGGAAACCTAACACTAACTTAAGTAATATCCCTTGGGTAGGTATTTACTATGTAATAGTTAATACTATCACTAATCTCAACGTAATTCATTATTTTTTAAAATATGTTATTGGTATGCTAACCAGGACCAGGTTAGCTTTAGATATTTTCTAATTTGATTTTATTAAACCTTTTTCACCATCATCAACAGTCTCTTCTGAAGTGCGCCAGAAAACTCTATTCTCTGTCTTCTTAATGCAGTCGGTCAGCGCTACCTTTCTTTTTAAAGATTAGTAGATATCAAAAAAATCGAAAATTCGACACCTAAAATTGTAGTATTCTAGTGCTCTAAATCAAATGAGTGAGATCAAACACATCGATTTCTATTAGGTTTGAGTTTGAACGTTGAACGAGGTAAAAATGTTTTCGCTTTTTATATATGGAGATATTGGAGACTGCTAACTTCATTCCTCTTAATTCGTAAATAATAAAAACAAGGTTCTAAAATGTAGGCAATCTCAAAGCTCGTAGTCGTGCCGTGGCCGCGGAATAAGCTTATTTTGTAATCGATAAATTTCATATCAAAAAGCTGCTGCGGTATCGAACTAAAACCGTAGGTTACCTTGGTAAATAAAGACTCTGAAGAACTGTGAAAATGTAATTTTATATCATTTAACAAACTTCACTATTTATCAAACAATTTTCACAGCCACATTCACCACACAACTGATGTTATTTCAAAGCTCTGTCTGGTCGTAACAGGAAGGAACCACAATGGTACTCGACTAGTAGGTACTAGCAGAAGGCAAGTCACGATTACACGTCTCTTTAATAATTAATTAGTGTAAAGAGTTGAAGCGTCTCCGAGACAATGGAAGCTTGCGGCTCTTGTCTTACAATTTACACAGAAACGTTCGTCAAGATAAATGTTGATACAAAGTTCTTTTTTTTTGGAAAATCTTTTTATCAGATTCAAATTTTAAAGACCCCCTAGGACAAAGTGACATTCTATTGGCGTGGACGCTAGTAGAAACAGAATGTATGGATTTGACATTGATTTGACATTAGCGATCGAATCATTTTGACGTTTGCTTTCGTCACCATACGTCAAGTCCATACATTTTTATGTTTTCTACTGTCGTCTTTGACTATTTATATGTGGACTGGTTACGCGTGTAATTCTAATAACAAACATTTCTGCCACTTTTTGCGGGGGGCGAGGTAACATGAAATCCGCAACTTTGGATTTTATTCCCCATAACTTTAGATTCTAATTATGAATGTTAAAAATCATGAATAGTAGTCTCGTGTGAACCCCAAAAAATTATAGGCTGTCTCGTTTAGTGATAAGGTGTAAAATTGAATGTAAATGCACAAGATCAATTGTGCTTATACCGTGGCAGAGGGGAAATGCTACCGCAAGGCTAGTCCTTATAATAATTAGTCAAAGACTGTCGTTAACGCTGTTGTCTATAGGCCCTGGTCTATTTTATCATTGGTTATACTGCAAAATTTTGCTAAATGCACACGTGATTGAAATATAAGAAGAAACTTAGATGATGGATGTTGTTGATCTTTCAAGAAGATCTTCTACTTCAGTAAAATGTATAACTGAAGAACAAATTGTTGCTTGACGAACCTACGGAGATTAAGAGGACAGGACATGATGAGTGACGACTGATGACTAAACATTGGATTCGGAAACCGAAACGGAGCGGTGAGCGGAACTCGATTTAAGAGAAGTTTATTCCGAATTCGTAAATTCGCGCTGCATACAAACGACGTCTGGTGATATTTTCAATACTAAAAATTAAACTCAATGAAATTTTGCAGAAACAATCTAAGAATAAATCTCTATGCTTGTATCGTGTCCGATTTTTGTTAAAATATAGAGTTTCAATGCTAGGATTAATTTAAGATTTGTATGGAAATCTTTGAGGCACTGTAACTTAAAAACTGTAAATTTGAAGGGAAATCTGACACGATACAACCATAGAGATTTGTTTCTAGAATGTTTCTGCAAAATTTCATTGAGTTTAATCGGTTAGTATTATAAATATCACCAGACTTCGTTTGTATGGAGCGCGCCAACAGTGTTGTGATGCCAAAAACAAAAGCCTTTTAATAATGCAATTTCCAATTGCCGCTGTGCAAATAGCAGGGGCAACAACGTAACCACTGTACTGCCTCGAAAAACAACTCGCACGTATAAACACACCCCTGTGATATCGTTAGAAGGCATTTTATTTGTGGTTACTCTTTACGAGTATATCACTCTACAGCTACAACAAACTCACGCTCAAAATTGTTATTCAAAATAATATTACACACAGTTATTATCGTCGTTTTTTGATTCTACCACCGCGTCGGATGTTGTTCCATTGTAGAGAAGATGCGGCCAGAAACTCTAAAATCTACAAAACAAATATTTTACATGCATATGCTCACGACTATATTCCCCGAGGGGGTAGTCAGGGATATTCTGAAACCTCAGAACATCCACGTTTCACCAGTAGTTTCGAAACTCTGCCCAGTGTGACGGGGGGTGAGCCCGTCGCTACATGATGGACAGTGAGTACAATACATGCCTCGAAATCGAAGCATGCAGATTTCCTCACGATGTTTTCCTTCACCGAAAAGCCAGTGGTGTTACAAATCGTACATAAATTCCGAAAAACTCATTGGTACGAGTCGGCTTGGACGGGGATCGAACCATCGCCTCCTGCACGGCAGGCAAGGTTACACAAATTTTAAACAAAAATAAACAAAGTACAATTAAAAATTATACAATATTTAATTATAGAGTGTTGAGACTAACATTGTCAAGACCAGATATTTTGGTCATACATATAATCATCGAGTTCATTATAGTAATTTACTGAGGACTTCATAACAAAGAACAGCCTATAATATGTTATCTGTGACTTTGCATTCTGTAACTTCAATACCACTCAAATAAAACGTGAGGAAGCTGCTGGAATATTACCAGCCCAGAAAATGAAGGGCTTCGGAAAATAAAATAATTTTGATTAAGTACTCGCTCAAGCCGCAAGTTAAGCAAATCGGAAAAACTCCATTATCCGAGAAAAGCCGTAAAAGTGACCCTCATTAGCTGTATTGTTGTGCTTTTATCTCCGCCCCCAGACCCGGGCGCGGGCTAGCATAAATAAATCAAATTTAATTAACTCAGATTAATTTTCGCGGCGCTCTACCCGCCGCGTCGCCGCCGCAACACCGGGCGTCTCTTTTTATTTGCCTCCAGGCAAAACTCCACTCGTTGAGAAATCAGCAGTGATTTACTATGGATTCCTTAATAAAAAGTTTACACTAAAGTGAATTATACGTGTTGCTTTTTGCGTTTCCAGTGGAGGAAGCCGTTCAAAATCGTTTAAATTACTTACGTGTTTCTCATTGATCTCCGAACTTATTTGATTTTATAACACCTGATGTAACTTATAATTTAGATATTACAGCAATCAGGTTATACAACGTGTTAGTGAATAAACGCAAAACTACAAAATAGTTTATTCAGAATCGAATAATCAAGGTTTCAACAAAGGTAAAATTTTTTTTTAATTTTCTGTTATTTGTTCGAATAATTTAGCCCACAGAATTGCTAAATTAAAGTGACAGTGGGCGGGGCACATTGCTCGCAGAACCGATGGCCGATGGGGCCGAAAAGTTCTCGAGTGGCGACTGCCGGGAAAGCTCAACATGGGTAGGCCCCCCAACAAGGTGGACCGACGCCCTGGTGAAATCGGCGGGAACCCGTTGGATGAGGGCAGCGCAGGACCGTTCGTTGTTTGGGGGATTCTTGGTGTATGTCCAGCAGTGAACGTCCATCGTCAGAGATGATGAATTTAAAATGTAGGTACTGAAGTCGATGCCAACCCACCGTACAGGCACACTCACCCTACTTACTAACAAAACAAAATTATATGAGCACGCTAGCGCTTTCATTCATTGCTGAAATAATAACAAATCCTTTTTTAACGAACATTTAAAATGCGAATAACTTTCAATTTTAATTAATAAAATAATGAAATTATGGTTTCAATGCAATTATTTCGTTATAAATAAGTTGGGGTGTATCAGTTTTTGCGCTTATTTATTAACACGTTGTACAGCATTATATAAAATGAAAATTAATTGGCTCGTACTAAAAGTGTTCGACACCATAACATTTACAAATTACCTACCTAAATAATACCTACTTAGAATAAGAGAAAGATACAAGTTTTATTTAGTTTAGTTGTATTTCATCTCGAGCGTTTCCGTGCTTCGGAAGGCACGCTAAGCAGTTGGTCTCGGATAGTTCCGTCAGATGGCGTAGTAACTATTCGTTAAGCCAGGTCAGAGGCCTATTTAGGCGGTTTGAAAATTCTCTGACAACAAGTTGGCCACTAACTGCCTCCACCAACACGCACTGGGCCTGCGTGGTGGAGTATGGCCCACTCCCTCTCACCTTCATTGGTGAGAGGAGGCCTTTGCCTTGCAGAGGGATTCTCCAGGCTATAACTTACTTACTCTTTTACAAGTTTTAAACCAAATCAATATCATATTTGGTAGGTAACAAATGAACTTTGAACACTTTATACTGAATAGAAAACAGAACTTTTGGTAAATAACATTAGCAAATTAGAAAAGAAATGTTTTCGGCTTTATAAACTTCTAATAAAACAAACAGTTTGTTAACGTTGTAGTAGATTCCAAAAAATAAAACAGATTTTGCTGTCGTTGGAAAACATGTTATTAAAATTTACGAAACAACTGTCGAGTTTGTTTTACTGGCATTCTCTAGGCAGGCGATAATCATTTTGTACATTTCTTGATTCTAGTTATAGGTACTTAGGAAGAGTGTCGAAATTATCGTACTGGGACCAAAATATGCGGACGGTTTTTCAGGAGGATGATCAGACCATCAAACTGCACATTTTTCTCTATGGGACCAACATTGAAATCGATACAAAAAATATCTGCTCTCTCATACATTTAGGCTACGCATTTGGGTCGAGTAGGATTGCAGTTTTGAATGAAACAGCAGTTTTTCACGACTTTAGTCCCATAACAGTGACAATTGTTAAGTTTGATGGTCTGATCATCCACTTAAAAAACTGTAACCATATTAAGAAGGTACGTGTCATACCTATCCACTTTACAGTACTGACGTAACGAATTGCCGATTCATCCGAAACTAAGTCATTTCAAATTTCTAGAAAAGTTTATTTAAAGCTGTTCTTTAAACTTATCTTGTCCCTGATACACCCCAAACGACGTTACAAGAATTGCTATGACAAAGAGGGCTTTCAACAAATAAATACCTTTTAAAAAGCAAAAATAACAAGCAGAGTCAGAAACCGCGGATCATCGCACTGTACGGTAATTGGGTATTTGAATACATAAAATTTTTGTTTAATCTTCTCAATAAAAAAAGGTTAGAAAATAACGCTAAACTCCCATTTTCATTGAGTTTTTAGCTTAAATTTACATTTTAATAACAAGATAAACTTTAAAAAGTAATGAAATGTTAATGACGTCACAACTCAGAATTGAGTACAAATTTCATACAAAGCGCACGTTTTGACGCCGATAAAGAGTAGCTGATTTGACTAATTGTCAAGTAGCCTATTAGACGTGGACATTGACTAAACTTTTTGAGATATGGTGTTGGAGAAGAATGGACGGGATAAGTTGATTAGATATAATAACAAAAAAGAGAAATATACATTTTGAAAAGAAAAATTAATACTTCATTTGATACGGCAAGACAAAACTCTATTCGAAGGGAAAATAGAGGGAAAGAGAGGCAAAGGAAGACCAAGTTAGAGCTATTTAGCACAAGTGAAAGAAAAGAAAGAAAGAACTCGAGGAAACAGCGGAACAGAGACAGGATTGGTGAATACTCCACCGACAAGAGAGTATCCCACCAAAAACAATTCATGTAAAAGGTAGCCAAGACTCACGACCCTTTTACTTCTTCTCACCGATCCCAGCTACCCAATCCGCCGCGTAGCCCCAGCAACGTCCTATGCCGAGGTCCGTACCCCCCTGGGGTGCCCCTAGGTCGGTTGCTTAAGTTCATTCAATTGGCTCGGTGACCCTTCTGGTCCCTCCTATAGTCCGCAGTAAAAAGCAGTAAATGCTCCCTTTTACTCTTAAAAGTAATGAGATCTCATTTTAAGCCAAGTCTTAAGTAAGTATTCATCTCGGTCTAATAAAGGTAGGGCTTGGCCGACATCGTCATCTCATGTAGAGCCAATGCTCATCTTTGTAAAGACCAATCCTCCACCTCCTTTTTATTGCGTCACTATATACCCTTTTCCTGTGCTAATCCGATCCATTGCGAACCCGTCACCCTCATAATATCGGACCAACGTGTTGGTGGTCTGCCTACTGACCTCCGTCCCTCCTTTGGCCAGCACTAATGCTGTCTTGATTTTGTTATAGATTGACTCTACACGGGATGACCATGTCGGCCAAGCTCGATACCGAATTATAAATTTGCGCAATCGTAACAGTGATCGTACTAGCACGGATGTCACGGACGAGTAAACACGAGACAGACTGCGGGTGGCGAGACGAGTGGTCAGCACACACTCGACTCCATCCAACACCGGTAGCGAGCGGTCGCCGCTAGCCCACAAACATACTTCGACTCTATTCAAACATCCCAAATTCTATTATCAAGAGCTCTCTCGCTACTTTCTACCTAATTCCGTGTTTTTTTTTCAACTTATTAGCAACGTGTTGTATGTTGCGTAAGTTCCTATCAATGCTTTATAGTTTAGGAAATTTTGTGATGAGTCAGTTAGTCAGTGAGTGATTTTTTAGGTGTTCAAACACCTAAAAAAACTCTTTGACATTAGTATGCAGAAGGCATTAGGAAGTAAATTCATAGAAAATTTTAATCCACGACGAAGACTACGTCAATCATCGTTTATATCCGCTACACAGTTCGTCAATGCCAACACTCAAAATATAATCTGCGTCTAAGTTTGGTTAAACTATAACTAAAGCAGACACCGTATACAGGGTCTTTCTTCAATAGCTAACGATTTTTAAGGGGATGATTACCATCAAACTAAACAACTTTCTCTATGGAAGTTAAATTGAAATAGTGAAAAAAAGATGATGCAATGATGATCCGTAGCATAGAATATACTCACGACTTCATTCCTCGAGGGGGTAGTCAGAGATATTCTGAAAGCTCAAAACCTCCACGGTTCACTAGTACGAGTAGTACCGTAACTCTAAGCAAACGGGGATGGGGAGTAGGCCCGTCGCCTCTTGCAATGGACAGTGGGTAAATACATGCCTCGAAATTCAGGTCTCCTCACGATGTTTAATAGAACTGTGTCGTAATGGGCCATGTGTTTGCAATAAATATATGAATAAATAAATTTATAAAAAGAAATTTTTCAAGATTTTATTTTACCACTTTGTCGGCGTGATAAATATGTATACTCATGTCAAATGTCAAATTTCAGCTTTCTAGTACTAAGAATCTCTGAGCTAAGCCGCGGACAGACGGATGGACATGGCGAAACTATAAGGGTTCCTTGTTGACTACGGAACCCTAATAACGTAAATACGCAACATCCCGTCTGTAACAGAGCTCCATCTCCATGAAATTCACTTCTCAGGCCACCCACAAAGTCATAAAAATGTCACGTCAGTTCTATTGACTTATTGTCCCTTTGCTACTACTTGACGTTACGCCCCGTTAATCTAATCACATAGTAGAGTAAATCAAACAGATCTGAGTAAACACGCTACAAGGAAAGTTAGCATTTTTTACTACCCACTCTAGTCTCGTGAAATTTAATACGATTAAACATGTTACAAATTATAAGGAAGATCTTTTTTTTCAACGATGGATTGGATGAAAATAATGTGACTTTTTATCACCTGGCGCCAACCCATTTCTACATTCTAAATGGAAAAATATATTTGTTGTGGTAGGTATGTAATACAATAACTGTTAATACTGTAAGTTGCACTTTGAATATTTTGTTTTGAGATGTGTTTCTGGCCGCATCTTTTCTACAACGGAACACCACCGAACTTCAGTCACAAAAAAGTATGTCTAAAAACTAAATATGTGATATTATTTTCCATAATGGTTGAATTTTTAATCTAGATTTTTACGGTTTAAATACTGAAAAAAAAATCGAAAATAATTGGCAGAAAGGTTTCTTGTAAACTGTCAGGACAAGACTGCTTTTTGATCCGGAAACAAAATAAAATTTTGCGAGCACAATGTTGTACTTGTTACCATATACAACGTGTTAATGAATTAACGCAAAACTAGAAAGTAGTTTGTTTAGAATCGAGAGCAGAATCGAATGATCATGGTTTCAACATAGGTAATTTGTTTTCAAAATATCAAATAATTTATTAGAAAAATTTAAAATTTACTGAACTCGATCTCAACCCACCGCTCGGGCAGTCCCACCCTACTTACTACCAAAAAAAGATTCTTAAAATGTATAAATGAGTACGTTAGCGCTTTTATTCATTGCTGAAATGATAACAAATCATTTTTGCGTCAAAACTTAAAATACGGATAACTTTTAATTTCAACTATCCAATTAATAAAGTTATTGTTTCAATCTAATTATTTTGTTATAAATCAGTAGGGGTGTATGAGGTTTTGCGCTTATTGATTAACACGTTGTATTTTAGCAACATACTAAGTACTCAGCATATAAGCAAATTATTCTATTAACCATTGAACAATATAAATATAGTTCACCGAAGTATCTCTCTCTCTCAATAAACACAAATTACAAATGGAAGAATTGGTTTCTTTTATTCGAACAAAACTGTGAAACCTTACACAAGAAAAGGGAAAATATTGACTTTTGTGTCCTAAGTCTTATATTAAATAAGTCGATTTAGCATTTTATGTTTTCCTATTGAAAAATATAGCAAACGATTACAAATAATATTTTAATAACTCTATCATTTTAATCGTCCACAATTATTTTAATCAACTCGGGCAGAAATATTGAAATAGCTTCATAATTTATCTATGATACGAGTATTGGTTTGTATTTACAGCATGTAATCCAAAATAGGTTTACAATTTATTGATTGTAACAAATATATATTTTCCGGTGACATTTGGAACATCGTCATTCTCCTCCAATCCACATGATTTCAAATAGCAACGAAATTTTAAGGCTATTGTGAATTACAGAAACAGAAATTTGAAACACTTCCCCTCACTTACTCTTAGAACAGCTTTAGTAACGTCCAAGATATGTCGGATAGTATATCTTTCTGATAAATAAATTATATAGGGTTTAAGGAAACGTACATTAACCTTTAAACTACATGCTCTACCCATCAAACTGAACAACTTTTACTGTGGGAGCAAACCTGTCAGAATAAAAAAAAAATCAGCTGTCTCATACTAAACTGCAATACCTACTCGATTCAAACGTATGGGAGAGCTGAAATGTATGGTGTGCAGTAAAGTATTAATTGAATTGATATTTTTTTTGTTCTGACAGGTTTGCTCCCTTAGTAAAAGTTGTTCAGTTTGATGGGTAGAGTGTGTGGTTTAAAGGTTAATGATACTTTTTCTTAACCCCGGCATTTGCAAATCAGAATTGGCCAGAAAACCATACAGGAATCGGAAAATATTTTCGTAGTTATAATTTTGTTGATATATTTAATTAAATATATTAACAAAATGTATGAGGAATTAAATATAATTTAGGTATAATTAATTATTTAATTAAAATTAGTATTATATTAACTGAAGTATTATTCGAAGTCGACGCATATACAACGTGTTAATGAATAAACGCAAAACTAGAAAATAGTTTGTTCAGAATCGAACAGTCGTTCAGTTTCAACAAAGGTTATTTATTTTTCAAAATATTAAATAATTTGTTTGTAAAATTTAAAATAGACTGAACTCCATCTCAACCCACGGCACAGGTACACTCAGACTATTTACTACCAAAACAAGATTTTTAAAATGTATCCATGAGCACGTAAGCGCTTTCATTCATTGCTGTAATGATAACAAATCATTTGTGCTTGAAAACTTAAAATGCGAATAACTTTAAATTGTAACTATCAAAAGAATGAAATTATTGTTTCAATCTAATTATCTACACTAATATTATAAAGAGGAAAGATTTGTACCTATTTTTGTATGTTTGTATGTTTGTAATGAATAGGCTCAAAAAGTACTGGGCCGATTTAAAAAATCCTTTCACCAATAGAATGCTACATTCTTCCAATTTGACATAGGCTACATTTCATTTTGAAAAAAATTAGGGATCCTTGGTAAAATTTGAACAATGTAACCGAAGGTGTAGAAAAATGAGTCTTAAAATTTATTTGTCTACCCCGTGCGAAGCCGGGACGGGCTGCTAGTTTTGTTATAAATCAGTTGGTGTGTATGAGGTTTTGCGCTTATTCATTAACACGTTGTATGTTTTCCCCTTCCATTTATCTTTATTAGCCCTCAATTCAGTACTTACTCTATTCTTACATAATCCATCCACTGGATATTTTCCTTGGTCTCCCTAGTATCCTGCCATCCACATTCATGCATACCAACACTATTCTTGTAAGATTTAAAGCACAGACACGATTCTTAAAGATATTTGAAAGAAGTATCGTCACACGGTGTTTAGGTGTCTACTCCAAATCACAGATTTGTGGATTTTTGTCCGTCTGTTTGTCGGTTTGTTTGTTCGAGCAACCCGCAAAAACAGCGGGACCGATTTTGATGAAACTTTATGCTTAGAAGTTAAACATAAAAACTGCGGTATATTTTTGATTTCGCTACGATAACGAGATGTTGAGCAGCCACAGCTCGGTCCACAGATAGGCTTTGTTTTAGGTATTATGCGTAAATATAGTAGGTTAGTATTTAATATATATTATGAGACTGAAATCACAATCACAGATCGCAATGAATAAGTTGTTCATGTCATCGTACTCATTAAGTCATCCGGAATAGTTAAATATTTGCGTTATAAGTTATATATAAAGTTAATACTAGGTTATTTTGTAAACACTTTTTCAGGGGTGGTTCAGTCAGACCATCAAACTGAATTTATTTTACTAGGGAGCAAACCTGAGATCGCAAAAAAAACCGCTGTTTCATACATTTGATTCGAGTACCTACTCATTGCAGTTTAGTATGGTACCTACAGCAGATATTTATTGCTATTTCATGTTTGGACTCCTAGCTAAAAATTGTTCAGTTTGAGGGTCTGAACCACCCCTGAAAATATGGAAAGTTTTTAAAAATCACCCAGTATAAAGAATATTTAGTTATTTGTATCGTCTATAAGTAAACTGCAAGTCCAGAGGACGTAGAATGATACGGGTGATAGGAAGTAGTCTATATCACGCCTTTTATCTTGTTCCTTCACGGGCAAAAAAAAAAGAGCTAATGCGCGATTGTTACATATAGGGTCCTTCCTAATATGCTGACCCTTTTTTAAGGGGATGATCGGACCATCAAACTGAACAACTTTCTCTATGGGACCAATGTCGAAATTGCGAAAAAAAAATCTGCTGTTCCATAGTAAACTGAAATCTTACTCGACCCAATTGTATGGAACAGCAGTTTTTTTTTCTCGATTTCGACATTGGTCCATTAGAGAAAGTTGTTCAGTTTGATGGTCTGATCATCCTCTAAAAAAACTGTCAGCATATTAAGTTGGACCCTTTATAGGTATGAATAAAAGAATTAAAAGTGTTGTACCTCGACTCGTTCCTCCTTCAGGTCGACTCTCAGCGCGAGTTGCTCTCGCAGCACCACGTCGGGGTAGTGCGTCTTGTCGAAGGTGCTCTCCAGCTGCTCGAGCTGCTCCTCCGTGAAGATGGTCCGGTGGCGGCGCTTGCGCTTCGGCGGCGGCCCCGCGAGCCCGGCCAGTGCCGCGGCCGCGTAGCCCCCGTACAGGCCCGCATAGCCTCCTGCGCCCGCGCCGCTCACACCCCCAACACCTGCACAAGGATTTCTTGTTCATTCGTGTGTATAGGGAAGGTAGTACTATCCGTGTGCGTATGCTAACATTTGAACAAAACATTTTGGTCTTACACCATTGAAGTTAAAAAACCCATGGCGGTCCAGTGGCGAGTAATCATGCTTGCCATGCAGGAGGCAATGGTTCGGTCCAGCCCGACTCCTATACAAGTTTTAGGAATTTATGTACGATTGATAACACCACTTTATTCGGTGATGAGGAAACCTGCATGCTTCAGTTTTGATGCATGGATTGTACGTGTTCTTTATAAGTGGCATGGCGACGGGCTCCAGCCCTCTCACTCTCACTCCCCGTCACACACTACTAGTATAATGTCGATGTTCTGAGTTTTCAGAATATATCTTACTAGCCCCCTCGGGTAATATAGTCGTGTATGCAATGAATTTAGTGTCATGTTAAATTAAGCCTGTACTTCTTAACATACTCCAATTTCGGACATTATGTACATAAAAAAAAAATGTTACATCATAAAATACATATTCAAGAAAAATGATCTGTCTAATAATGTCAAATAGTGTTTTATTCGTATTAAAATGATAAAACCGCCACGTCACACCACTTGTTTATTCAGACGACTACCCTCACATTGTAAAATACCAAATAAAATTTTTATTAAGAAGAGATGTAGGTACACGTCACCACCTATCAGCACTAATATGCCGCAAAGGCAACCGGTGCGTGAATATCCGAGCTTTAAAACCCCTTGAGAACTCGAAGCACAACGAACCGTTAAAAATATTAACACGGCGAATAAAAATTGAATATTTTTGCATATTTCCGGAAGCGGAGAATTACAATGTATTATTTCCGAAAGAAATATAAAAGCTTTTAAGGCCGGGGCGCGTTCCTAAGGCGCTATCGGTGACTTCCCTCACGCCGCTCTCCACATTCAGTCCGGAAGCTATAAGCCTTATCGATTTTAAAATACCTACTTGCATATGATGTGTAACAAAATACTTTTCGAAATCGAGTGTTTGGTTTGATAATAGGGGTCGTTTTAAACGTAGATTGAAGAATAAGCACCGTTTTGAATTAGATTTTAAAAGGATTCACTTGCGGAAAAAAGTTTTAAATCGATTCTGTTATTTCCATTAATGTATCCGTTTGTACACTGTAGGTACAAGTGAGTGTTTCAATAGGTATTTTTAACATTTATTGGATTGCATCATAGCGGGACTGTGTCGTATGAGGAAGAAACTTAGAGAATCTGGAAGACGCCATAATTTGGTAGTTGTTAAACTAATAGAAGATTTCTTTTCAAATAGATAATAATAACTCTACTACTCATACGTATTACGATACAGTTATAACAAAGTATTCTACGTTAACATAGTAGGTATTGAGAATGTCGCTATCGTAAAAAGATATAAGAGATTTTGTGTAATGGCTTGACAATGGCCATAACCATGGCCTATCATGCAAAACTGCCTGCTTGAATCTATGCAAATCCACACCCTAACTCAACACGAAATCTCCAAAACTGTAAAGACTACAAACTTAAAATTTGCCATGAAAGTTTCTATTGGCATCTAGGTGCTCACTAAGAAGAGCTTTTTGAATTTTTTTCTCCAAATATGTGAAAACCGGGATAAAAGTTTGTACGGAAATTGGCACTGCAAATATCGTGGATTCTAATAGGTATTTTAAAATTATTAATATTGATAATATTGATAATTTCTTTAGTTATTCCTCGACAGCGACTCGCTGCGTGTGGCTGTGGGACTCCGCTTGGGCAGCAATGTATGTGAACCTCATAGATGCATCTGCGGTTCCATGGTGGAGGCCAATGGGCACCATGCTTTAAGTTGCCGTCGCTGCTCGGGAAGGTTTCCTCGCCACCATGCCCTCAATGATATCGTCAGGAGGGCTCTCGTGTCTGCCAACGTCCCGTGCGTGCTTGAGCCACCTGGCCTCAGCCGTACCGACGGCAAGAGGCCGGATGGCTTAACTTTGGTGCCCTGGCAGAAAGGCAAGTGCCTTTTATGGGACGCAACGTGCGTCAGCACTTTCGCCGCCAGCTACCTAAGTCGCACGTCGCGAACACCTGGAGCAGCTGCGGAGCTGGCTGCCGTTAGGAAGTGGGACACGTATTCGGCCCTGGTGGCCGATTATCTTTTTGTTCCAGTCGCCGTTGAGTCCACGGGGGTTTGGGGTGCCGAGGCAAAGACCTTCGTTGCGGAGATTGGCCGTCGGCTGAGGGAGCGAAATTGTGATCCGCGTTCTGGGTCGTTTCTGGTGTAGAGGCTAGCGATTGCAATTCAGCGTGGCAACGCTGCTAGCGTTTTGGGCTCCTTTGCACCAGGTTCGACAAGGGGCGGGTTATTTGGCTGAGCGTGTTTTTCAATGTTTTGACGAAGCTTGTTGCTGATTTATGTCTGTTTATTTGTGTATCTGTGTTATTGACGAAGCTTGTGCTGACCGCTATATTTTTGTGATTGATGTTTTTACTTACTTTAGTTATTAGTTATAAAAATAACAAACTTTTAACTAACATGTTACTTGAAATAATTCACGGCGGTCCGACACCGCTAGGGGCGCTAGTGTCGTGCACATAGCCAATATCTTACAGAGGAATGGTTTGAATTGGTCATCTATTGTCTCTAGCATAAAGACATGGATGTGATTCAATGATCTATATTGTATTCTTTATATCTAAATATGAGTTGTTTTGTTTTGGCTGGATAGTTTTCACTGACATAAAAATCTAAACTTGTTTTTGACAACAATGACTTCAAGTATCCTACGTTATAATAAATCACAGCGATATTATTATCTCAGATTATACTTTTCTCATTTTCAATTCGGGAATTAGTTCGATGAAAAAGAAGTATATTTATGTTGTAGCTCCCTTTGAGGCCCGGAGGATGTTTTGAAATTTTAAAACGTTTTGGATAAGAGGAAAAAAGACTTTAATTGAGATAAGCCCCCGTCTTCGCCCTCCGCGGCGCGGCGTGCGCTCTGGGACGCGGCCGCACCGGCGGGGGATGCCCCGGGGCAGCTTCCGAGGCTCACCGCACAACCACTAACTGAAGTAAAAGTATTTATGAGCAGTCATCGAATGGTTTACTTTACGTAACTTTGTTTCTGTGAAGAAAATACCTACTGAGATTGAAACGGAATCGCGTAAATCCATGTCATGTGACATCGTGGCACACTGTCTGTAATATCAAATTTCGGTATGGAAGGGGTTGAAATGTGTGCCAATCGGTGAAAGGGTAGAATCGAATATTTACTTGAGTTACTATTGTATCGGCGTATGAATTTCCGAGATGAAAGGGCGATGAGACCATGTACCCGACTTCCTCAAAAGAAGGGTTATGTTTTGTACCTATGTAATGTCAATTTCTTTGACACGTTCGGCAGCCTCAATGGCTTGTTTTTATACGCAAATTAATAATGACTATTTTGTTAAAGTGTGGGAAGAGATCTGTTTCATTATGATACCCCACTAGAATTCATTAATTTCAAATCTACACAAAAAAAAAAATTTTTTTCTAAAGTGGTTCAGAAACCGCATCACTATAAATAAATAAATCGATATGACAATTTGTTGATCCATCCGCAAGGTTACCTAAATGTTAACTATTATTATAATTCCCTTGTTATTATTAGACAGCGTTTTTTTGTTAATTTCCTATATTATTCTTTGTATCATCGACTCTATACCTATTTTGTAATAATCGGTCTGATAGTTTAAAATTTATTTTTTCAATTATGGCTTTTATTCTTCTGTAAGCTAAAAGCAAGTTGGAATTCTACTACTAAAAAGTATCACTATACTTTTTAATGAACCAACGGATTTTATTTTTTCAATTATGACTTTTTTTCTTTTTTAAGCTAAAAGCAAGTTAGAATTCAGCCAAATTATTTTAGTAGTAAAAAGTATCACTCTACGTTTTAATCAACCAACTGTTTATAAAATAACTAAAATAATCTCCTTATTCTCAGGCGTTTAAAAAAACATATTTGACGCATAGAAATGTTGTTTATTTATTCCTAGTAGATGTAATTTTTACATCAAAATCATCATCATCATTCCTATTTTTTTAACCGACTTCAAAAAAGGATCTGTGTTCCTCTGAATGTTTTTTTTTATGTGTGTTCACCTATATTTTCGTCAATTCAGTGTGTTTTTTATGGTCTTTGTTTTATATTTTTTACGGATAGAACACATCATTTTAAAAATTAATTTCATTTTTTTTGGAATTCATCGCGTTTATCAATACAAATTTAATTTTTAACTGTAATTTGTAAAAGGCAAAAGTGGTCGCGAAAAATCATTCGACCTCCATGGAGAAAAACCTTTGCTTAATTTCAAAAAATAAAATCACCTGCCTTCTCTTTCTACCTCAACTGGAAACAGAAACGGCAACATCAAATGTCAAATTCGGACATATTGAATTTTTTTTTCTTATTTGGCCAGTCATTTTAAGTTGATTTTTAGTTTACCAAGGATTTTGCAGGTTCGTTTTTTTGTCCAGCGAGTGACGCCACTCGCTGGACCAAAAAACGATGTTATTTTATTAAAAATGTCTGATATAGAAAATATTGTTATTGAGATAATAATCTCGAAATGGTTTTCGATTTAGCCCTCCCAAAAAACCCTGTACCTATATCTTGAAGGTTCGTAATCGTAACTCATATTCTTGATGGACGTCTGGTCGAAAATTCTCGTGGAATCAACGTCACGTCATATGACAATTTTCATATTCATACATTTATTACTTTTCTATGTGTTAGTTTACATGGTCTTAGGTTATTGTACCTACATACCTACTCTTCCATTAAATTGTATTATCATTTTCAAATTAAATATATATTTAAAAAATTTAACGGATTTTAAAGCATTTTAGTTCATGTTAAAGCGCCAATTGCAATGAATACATTTTCATTCGTTTATTACTTTTGAGTTTCTAAACTAGAAGACATAAAATTTTATACAGGATCCTGTCAGTTTTGTAAGGGGATGATCAGACCATTAAACTGAACAACTTTCTCATTGGGACCAAAATCGAAATTGGGAAAAAATATTCAGCTGTCCCATCCTTACATTTGGCTTAAGTAGGTTTGCAGTTTTGTATGGAAAAGCTGTTTTGTTTTCACTATTTACGATTTGTATTATGATGTTTGTACCATAGAGAAAGTTGTTCTGTTTGACGGTCTGATCACCCCCTTAAAAAAGTGTCAACAAATTAAGACGGACCCTATACAAATACGTTATCAAGGTTTCAACATAGGTTAATTTTTTTCAAAATGTCATATAATTATTTGTAATGCAAAATTTAAAATTTACTGAATTCTTTGACTATTTATATGTGGACTGGTTACGCGTGTAATTCTACTAACGAACATTTCTGCCACTTTTTGTGGGGGGCGAGGTAACATGAAATCCGCAACTTTGGATTTTATTCCCCATAATTTTAGATTCTAATTTTGAATGTTAAAAATCTTGAAAAGTGGTCTCGTGTGAACCCCAAACGTTCTAAGTTCGAAGTTATTATTTCGCAATTATAGGCTGTCTCGTTTAGTGATAAGGCGTGAAATTGAATGTAAATGCACAAGATCAATTGTGCTTATACCGTGGCAGAGGGGAAATGCTACCGCAAGGCTAGTCCTTATAATAATTAATCAAAGACTGAATTCGATGCCAACCCACCGCACAGGCACACCAAAACAAGATTCTTAAAATGTCCATGAGCACGCTAGCGCTTTCATTCATTGCTGAAGTAATAACAAATTATTGTTTCAATGCAATTATTTCGTTAAAAATCATTTGGGGTGTATGAGGTTTTGCGCTTATTCATTGACACGTATATCTGGAAGGTGTCTCATGGGTTCGAAACTAGTATTTTTGATGGGCGGCTACTTTTGTCGTAAATATGACATACTAATTTCATCACATTACATAGTCATTTTGGAAATTAAATCAAAAATAAAAAAAAAAATACTTTTTAATTAATTTCAAAGCGCGAATTGCTATGAATAAATATTAATTACTTATGAGCTTCTACAGGGTGTTAGGCTAAACAGTTGAATTACTTTGAGGAGTTATTGTACCCATGAGATACTTAACAACTTTTCCTAAGAAACCAATAAGAAATTAGCAAAAAAATTTTGGACTTTCCATACTCAATCAGCTGGAATATTTGTATGAAAAGTTGAATTTTTTTTGCTAATTTTTTTTTGTTAATTAGGTTTCTTAGAGAAAGTTGATCAGTATCATGGGTACAATCGCCCCTTAAAGTAATGCAACTGTTTACCCTAACACCCTGTAGAAGCTCAGAAGTAATTAATATTTATTCATTGCAATTCGCGCTTTGAAATTAATTACTAAAAATAATTACTCTGTATACTAAATGAGTATTTAAAAAAAGTGAAATAGTTAAATTAATCATGTAAACATATTACCGTAGCAGATCCGTAGTACTTTTCGTAGCTCGTAGCACTTCGTAGCAAAGTTTAATGACGTAAAACAAATGGATTAGCAGGTTTTCATTGTTTATGGGAAATATTATAATATGATGTAGTTAGTTAGGTAAGAAAGATAATCTGTAATTTAATATTGGACGATAACAATCTCGGATAATCAATCATAATCACAATATCTTTATCATCATGTTACAGTGTCAGTTTCACACAAATCTGAGGGATTTGTAAAACATTTGATTCATGGCATGCGTGGAAATTGGTAAACGTAGGTAATGACATAGTACATATTTACCCTAAGTCTAGCGGCGCTTGCGACTTCGTTCGCGCAGACCGTGTGCGATGAAATAAAGCCTTAAATCCAAACTTAGCCCTATGCTTTTATCAAAAACCCCATCCAAATCGGTGCAGTAAGTACTTTTTAAGTGATGGGTGCTCAAACAAACAGACAAAAAATTCTAATAAAAATGCTTAATGCATTCCATTCCGTATCCTAAACGCCCCCAATTAATACTTTTGCAAATATCTTCAAACTTTGCATTGATACACGCAAAGTTTATAATTTTATTAGTCTTATAGATATACATAGATGTATAGATTAAGCATAGGTATGTGTCCTGCAGCATAATAAATATTTTATGGCAGATAGGAAGGCGTAACGTCATAGCAAGTTATATCTAGTATCTCACCGTTAATCATGAACATCTTTGCAGACGTACCAAAGAGATCATGGGCTCTATGAAACGGCGTGTGCGCTAGATGATGGAGCTGGAGCTGTGGGATGGAGGGCTGGGGCCGCGGCGCCAGGATGCTGTCGATGGTGAACAGCGGCGCCGGCGGCCGCTCGGGCAGCGCTCCGCCGAGCAGCAGCGCCGTACTCAGCAGCGCCGGCGCCTCGCGCGACCAGCCACCGCCGCCGCCGCCGGGCCCGCCCATGCCGCCGGCGTCCTCGCACGCCCGCCGCGTCGCCACTCTGCACGCCGCCGGCGCGCCGGCTCACCGACACCTCTGACACCCTCGCCTCGCACCACCGCACATTACACTATGTTTATTACGTTCATAGTTCATCACTTGTCTATACACTTGTCTGCATTATTATATTTTGCTAATTCACACTTATTTATAATATCTAGTTCTTATAATTTTAAACTTTTAAATTATTTTCTTGATAACTCTATTTTTATCTTAACAATTCGTAAACTCTTCGATTTACAAAATTAATCGGTAACTTTAGTTATTTAGTAATAATGAGATGAAAGGATGCGTGATGCGATTGCCCGTAAATCGTTTTAGCGACTTGTCGTGTTGTGGAGCGAAGCGGTGGATGCTCGTCGCTCGCCGGCGCGGCGTGCGTGGGGTGAGGGGCGTGCGCCGCCGCCGGGGGCGTGGCCCGCCCCGGCCCCGCCCCTCCCGGCTTAATGGATGTGACAATACGACGCTCCCAAACAGTTGTAAAAGTAATCCGCATCCCTCCTATACTATAAGCAATAATCTTCGTTAAAATGATTTGTGTACGTTTTATGTGACGTTATGAAAAAAAAATCTTGATTCCGATTTTTCGCATGGTAGGTTTCGATTGTAAAATGACTATTTAAACTTAATGACTTTGGCATAGGTAACTATGCAATATGTACCTATTAAATACATAGGTAGACGACATGTTGTCAAACAACAAAAATCGTACGCCCTCACAGTCTGAAGTGTAGGTACATTACTGTAACCGACCACAAATTATGGCTTATCCCATGAAACGATACAAATCTTACAATGAAGTTTGCTTTTTCATATTATATCTATGTAGGTGTCTAAAATGTTCCTGGCCGCCAAGAAGATTAAATGCCTACATAAGTGGAGAATGCATTACAAACATTTTGTTGAAGCCAAAACCTATTTCATGTCAACAAAAGTCATGTCATCTTTAGAATGACCGGTGTACGTAGTACTTCCTATCTCTATGAGAATGACAACTCCATGTAAAGAGGAAATGAAAGTCATCAGTGACGTCATCCAAGATTTTGGCTTCAAAAAATGATTGTGATGCAATTTCCACTTAGAACAGTTTTAGTTACGTTCGGATAGTATATCTTTCCCATAAATAAATCATATTTACCAATCACTATTGGCCAGAAAGCAATACAGGTTTCGGAAAATCTTTTCGTCCTTATTTGGAATGAAGTATACCTACATAGGTTTGTACCTACCTAATGTGAACATGTTTCCATGCACAACAATTGATCAACATTGTCATCTTCTCATCAATTGTATCTACCTGTAATGACGTTAATCTATATATACCTACTATAACCTATGTTGGTGCATAGCTAAGTATCTCTTACTAAGTGTATAACCCCCCCCCCCCCCTCCCCGCCCTACCTTCCACTGGAAACCAAGCAGGATTATCTCTAGCAACTGTTCCATCTCTTAACAGACTTGTTCGTGTCATAGAATAAAAATTTTTAAGTTTAAGGGGATATAATTCGGAGCGCGCTCCATACAAACGTACTTTGGTGATATTTTCAATACTAACTAATAAAACACAATGAAATTTTGCTGAAACAATCTTGAAACAAATGTCTATGCTTGTATGGAGTCAGATTTTCGTTAAAATATACAGTTTCAATGCTAGGATTAATTTAAGATTTGTATGGAAATCTTTGAGGGACTGTAACTTTAAAACTATACATTTTATCGAAAATCTGACTCTATAGAAGCATAGAAATTTGTTTTTAGATTGATTCTGAAAAATTTCATTGAGTTTAATTGGTTAGTATTGAAAATATCACCATAGTACGTTTGTATGGAGCGCGCTCCTAATTATATCCTCTTACTCGTAAGTAGGTAGTTAAGTAACTTAATTGCTTGTATAGAAAACTTAAAGATAATTAGGTAGGTACTTAAAATATAAAGATAATAGTCACTTACGTGGTTGTCTGGAAGAAATCACTTTTAGTGATAAGGCCGCCTTTTGTACCCTTCTTGTTCGCGTATATTGTTGTTGTTTTTTGTGTATTTTGGTGTGCAAATAAAGAATATTTATCTTATCTTAGGTAGAAGATTAGAGTTTAAGCAAAAAGTAAATAGATTTATTAAGATTTTCTACGAGAAAACTTTATAGCCTATGGATAAACATAGAAAGCATGACCTATGGGTATTTTATGAAAAATATTTATATTCGCTTTCGGTAGTAGGTAAGTACCATAGATTTAGCATATACTACGTTAGATCGGCTACGGATTATTCAAGGCGAGACCAAAAAAATCTGAGATTTTGGAGAAAAAAAACGAGATTCGTTCCGTTGACAAAAGACGCTAGGGCCATACAGGCTCATAGCGCGTTGGAAAATGGTCTCGTCTATCTATCTTGCTCTAACATACGTTAATGCTATGCCCTTTCTCTTTCGCATTTCCGATCTAACGCAGTATATGCTAAACCTATGGTAAGTACCTAATTAATATCGATTGAACTAAAATTATAAAATATACAGGGTGAAATTGATATCATTAGTATCCCTTTAAACTAAGAGCCTACCCATCAACCTCACCTCACCTCACATCAACCAACCTTTGAGGTTCGCCCCTTTGCGGCATTGTCGACGAATTGAGCTATACTTTATTAAAATAGGTAGGACAAAATATATATAGGGTCCTTCTTAATAAGCAGACACTTTTTAAAGAGGGTGTCAGACAATCAACACTGCAAACCTACTTTAGCCAATTGTATGGGACAGTTGATTTTTTCTTCGCGTTTTCGATGTTGGTCCCATAGTGAAAGTTGTTCAGTATGATGGTCTGATTATCCCCTTAAAAAGTGTCAGTATATTAAGAAAGACCCTGTATTTTTACAGAAATTGACAAAAACAACAAAAGTTTCCGAAGTTTGAACTCTAATGAGCAGTAGATACCTACCTACTGTAGGTAGCTATGTCGAAAATAATAGAGTTGCAATGAACAGCCTTTATGCTACACTTTCCACGATGATATTACAACAACACACTGCCTTTTTGTGTCAATTGTCAAAGACGCCAGGATTATATAACCTCCATCTAAATGAAAACGAATTGAGCGAAGGCTTGTTTTGTCCAAAAAAGGCGCCCGCGGCTTTCACGACGTGTTCGCCTTTTTGCTGCTTACCTTACATGAAACGTATAACAATATCTAATGCCTCACCGTACCTACAGACACTGGGGATAAACGACAAAAAACTGTATGCTTTTTTGTCACTACACATCGGATTTTTGTTATTTACTTTATAATGAAAAGGAATTCATTTTTTAAGCCGGCAATTTGGGATTGTTTCTATTGTTTGTCAAATGCTGCGCTTATATTATTTGAGCAGAACAAAGTAGGTATTTGAGAGGGTACTTAGGGACTGATATATTGACTCATGGATGTTAGTGCAGTTCAAAATGTACATTCTTATAAATTTTGCATTAATCAACATGTGTCTACCTATAGGAACGTGTGAATTGAATGCATCATTCAATTATGGCTTACTTTTATACATATACTTAAGACCTGTCTTTTAGTTTACACAAAATTTTGATAAATTTAATAGTTCAAGTGAGCTAAACCAGGTAGCATGGACATTTCAGCGTACAGCTATCTCAAGCCGTGGTGATCCAGTGGCGAGTAACCTTGCCTGCCGTGCAGGAGGCGATGGTTCGATCCCCGTCCAGATCGACTCGTACCAATGAGTTTTTCGGAATGTATGTACGATTTGTAACACCACTGGCTTTTCAGTGAAGGAAAACATCGTGAGGTAACCTGCTTGCTTCAATTTCGAGGCATGTATTGTACCCACTGTACATTATGTGGCGACGGGCTCACCCCCCGTCACACTGGACAGAGTTTCGGTACTACTGGTGAAACGTGGATGTTCTGAGGTTTCAGAATATCTCTGACTACCCCCTCGAGGAATATAGTCGTGAGCATATATGCTATCTCAACAGATGTCGATGGAAAAAAAATAGAAGAACATTCTTTATTTGTGTGAAAATGGTATTTCTCAAGTATGAACCCTATCTAGAATAACTTGGAAGACGCCGTGCAAGGCTCGATTCAGCCAGGTACTCTCTGTTTGATTAAATATGAGAACTAATATGAAAATCTCCGTGATCGCAGGAACATTCTTAAAAACTATTGTAATTCTATAAAAACGGCGAAAATCGAATAGGCTGTTTTATTTACTCGGCACCATCTCGTCACGATGCAATTTGCCAATCGAACTGAGCAAACATTCGCAGTCGCAGTTTCGCAGTTTCACCCAGTTAAAGTACAAGCAAGAGACTCGGAGGTGGAGCGACTAGCGAGTCGGGGCGCGCGGCTCTACGCAAATATTGACAAAGGTGCTACGAAACCCGACCGGGCTCTGTTTGCCTGTAATTGATGTAATTAGTCGTGTCGTTCGCCGGCCAGCTGCTGTAAAACCTCCTATCCCGTGTTTGAACAGTAAATATGATACTTTCACGGACCGGAAACATCTTTACGGTGTTCTGTTCCGTCAAATATTGGTCACACTCGACGATGCGTGACAGTAAGACCAGATTACCTGGCTGAGGAGGCTTAGTATTGAACAAGGAATTAGTTTTTAAATGTAGACTGTCAATAATATCATCATCATTTCAGGCGATATTCACTGCTGCAAATAAACGTCCTCAGTTGATTTCCACTTCAATATCTGCATAAAAGTGCAGCTTGCATTCTAGGTATAGATGTTAGAGGGTTAGGTTAGGTGTAAGAAAAGTTGAAGTCTGGTGATATGTTCAATACTAACCAATTAAAGTCAATGGAATTTTTCAGAAACAATCTAGAATCTAATCTCTATGTTTTTATGAAGTCAGATTTTCGTTAAAATATACTGTTTTAGTGCTAGGATTAATTTAAGATTTGTATGGAAATCTTTGAGGAACTGTAACTTTAAAACTATACATTTTTACGAAAATCTGACTTCATACAAACATTGAGATTAGATTCTAGACTGTTTATTAAAAATTTCATTGACTTTAATTGGTTAGTATTGAAAATATCGCCAGACTTCGTTTGTATGGAGCGCGCTCCGAGTTATATTCCCTTAACCTCTACTGTAATACATGACCATCCCTGTTGTGTAATAAATATAATAATATGTCATGAGTTTCAGTCAATCCCGTCCATTAGGCAAAATTTTACCATTATCTTTAAGATAGTAGGTAACTATACTCCATTTCAAATAACAACGAAATTATAAGGCTATTTTGAATTACAGAAACAGAGATTTGAAACACATTCTCTCACTTATTCTTAGAACAGCTTTAGTAATGTCCAAAATATGTCGGATAGTATATCTTTCTGACAAATAAATTATATATGCAAATCAGAATTGGCCAGAAACCTATATAGGAATCGGAAAATCTTTTCGTCCTTATTTGAAATGAAGTATAGTTGGTATTTAATTTGCGTTTTGTCTGACGGCCGGTCACCAGGCATCACTCCCAAAAACCCTGATCGCAGATCTTCCCATTTGGCTGAGCACTAGATCTCACTACACCACAATCAATCAATCAATTAAGTTTATT
The DNA here is from genome assembly GCA_963924505.1 of Agonopterix alstromeriana. Taxonomy (NCBI): domain Eukaryota; kingdom Metazoa; phylum Arthropoda; class Insecta; order Lepidoptera; family Depressariidae; genus Agonopterix; species Agonopterix alstromeriana. The sequence goes on from OZ004670.1 coordinate 6,279,444, forward strand.
AGCACACATTCCTTCCGTCCTTCTTATTATGCTAACACTTTTTCGCGAAAAAAAATATGCTGTCCCATACATTTGACTTGAGTAGGTTCACGTTTTGTATGGGAAATCAGATTGTTTTTCGCGATTTCGATGTCGGTACCATAGAGATAGTTGTTCAGTTTGACGGTCTGATCATCTCCTTAAAAAAGTGTCAGCATATTAAGAAGGACCCTATATTTATTGTATTAATAGAAAGAGCTACAGATTTCCATGTAAGCCGTTGAACCGAAAGATATGAGTATAACAAAATGTACACCAATCGATTTCAATAACAATATTCAGTTTATAGAATAAAACCGGTCAAGTGCGAGTCGGGCTACTCGCGCACCGAGGGATCCGTACCTAACCACCACACAACACAACATATAAAATTACAAAAAAAATTTTTTTCGTCGCGACCTTTAGCGCGAAACCGATTCACACTTTGTTTCGGAACGTGTATCCGTTCTCAATCTGCCGCGTTTTTGATTAGATTTGACAGCTAGCATTGGATATTCTTTTCATAACCTAAGTACGATCATGCAGATGTAACACTTTTATTATTCTGAAATATAATTTCATTAATAAATTAGTCTTCTTATTGATAAAAGAACTACAATACACACTTGGCCGGTTTTTATTATTAGTTGTTATACTGTAGAGTTTGCTCTATAATCACACCAAGTTTGACGTTTGTATGTATTACCGTTTTTACGATAGAGCGAGAAGAAACAATGTTGATAAAAACTAGTTTCTTGCAAGGATTGAATTGCTTTTTGCCATTTTTATTATTTGTTAACAAATCCGCCGTAATAACGCATATTATATGAAAATTTCAACTATCTAGCTATTACGGTTCAAAAGTTACAGCCCTTAATAGGTAGGACGGACGGACGGACAACGTAGGCTTAGTAATAGGGTCCCGTTTTCACCCTCTGGTTACGGAACCCTAAAAACTACAATACGGGTACATTGCTAATGCAAAAATAGGTACCAACATGTCACCGATTTGTCTGGCAGCGACAGTAAACAGCTGCGAATCCCTTGCTACAAGCTAATGGAAAATTAACTCCGTATAATACGACGATTATCCGCGTATGACTTAATACAGGACGGTCACACAAAGGGCATAAGCATTAAAATAGCTAACAATAGCTGGGATTATCCGGGCCAACCTCCCAGGGCCTACAATGTGTTAACCACGGCCACGCTCACCATGCAGGCACCTAACCCGCACACATACATACTCAACTCACACGCTGGGTCCCCACTTCACTTACTTGTTCGATAGTAGGTCGAGTTATGTATCGTAACAATATTAATTATGAAATTCACTACTGTTAAAAACTTTATCTTAATCTTAACTATTATAAAACTGTAACAGAAGTGTGTCTGTACATTGAAGATATACAGGGTGTCCGGTGGCAGAATTAGGATTTAAAATATAAATAACAAAAAAACTACGTGAAATATACATTTATATTTTTAATCATTATAAAGAAGACAAATGCGGGTTTTATTTCTTAAAAATTATGTCGTCTAAATGTTGACCGTCACGTCGGATACATTCATGGAATCTGGCTTCAGTATTTCTTGCCACTCGCTGGAGAAGTGCCGCCGAGATGCCATGAACTTCGCGAACGATATTTTCTTTTAATGATGAGATAGTCGCCGGGTTTGTTTCGTAGACTTTATTTTTGAGATATCCCCACAGAAAAAAGTCCATGGGTGTAAGATCCGGTGACCTGGGTGGCCAGGGGATGTCACCGAAACGACTTATCAGTTGGTTGGGGAAGAAATCACGCAGTAGCGCCATGGTCTCCCTAGCAGTGTGCGGGGTGGCGCCATCTTGCTGAAACCATGTCCGTGAAGTGTAGGAAGGATGGTCTCTCAATGTTGGAAAAAAAAAATCATTGAGCATTCGCCGATAAGCAACACCAGTCACAGAAATTGCGTGCCCTTGACCATTTTCAAAAAAATAGGGTCCAATTATTCCCCTGCTTGATAATGCACACCAAACCGTCACTTTGGGACTGTGAAGTGGCTTTTGGTGTTTTAAGTGGGGGTTTTGTCCTTTAGGAGACCAATAACGACAATTCTGCTTGTTTACACTGCCATTTAAGTGAAAGTGGGCTTCATCACTCCAAAAAATAGTGTTCACCGTGCGAAATCGCTCCAACATTGTCTCACAGTAATTTTTACGCAAGTTGTAATCATTAGGCTTAAGCGCTTGCACAATTTGAATTTTAAATGGATGAAGTTTAAGATCCTTCTTCAATATCTCGTGCACTATAGTTTTTGGAAGCCCCAAGGCAGCCGCTCTCTTGCGAACGGACTGACGCGGATTATCGCTCAAACTGGACGCGACGAGTTCGATGTTTTCATTTGTTCTCGACGTCCGGCTGGGCCCCGGTCGTGGGTTATTTTCTGCTGAACTTGTTGCCCGGAACCTTCGCACCCATGATCGAATCAAATCTTCACTTGGGGCGTCACGTAACCGTCGAATATTGTAACGTGAACAAAATCTTCGACGAGAAATTGCACACGAATCATTGGCTTTAAAATACGCTTCGATTGCGAACGCACGTTGTTCACCCGTCCACTGCGACATTGCGACTAAAAAACCCGCACGAATGACGAAGCCAACGCGGCCCCCTCCCCGCTCCTCCGTGCAACGGTTACGGAGAAATTCGAAATTTAAATCCTAAATCTGCCACCGGACACCCTGTATATACGATATGGTTTTTAGATATCCCGGACTCCAAATCAACCTTTTTAATAATTATTGTCTGTATGTTTGTAACAGCATCACGCAAAAAGTACTGAACCGATTTTGATGAAACTTTTTTTGTATGATAGCTTATGATCTGACTTGAAATCTCGTATACAATTTGTGCGGACGAAGTCGCGGGTTAACTCTAGTAAATTATTATAATCCAAAAAATATAATTATGTTAATTATACTGGATATAAACTTAAAACCATGAAACATCTTTCATTACCTATGCGACAAAAAGAGAAATCGCGAAAAAAAATCTGCTGTCCCATAAATTTGGGTCGAGTAGCCATCGACGTTTTCCATGAAATAGCTGATTTTTTTTTCGCGATTTCGATGTCGGCTCCACAGTGAAAATTGTTCAGATTGATGGTCTGAAGCACCCCCTTTGATATGTAAGGCCTTTAATTTACACTACGTATGTACCTATCTGAGATATACACATTTCAAAAACGGTGCCCAAAATCTGTTACCTACGGGGCCGTCGCTACTGTTAGTGGAAACAATTCAAACAGGTCCTGAAACAGAGATCCGAGAGAGATGGCAGAGTTGGTGACAAATTCGTGCAGATCGGGAACAAAGCCACGAACTAACGATTGTAAGGTGGGCTCTCTTCAATTTTGTACCGTAAAACTGTTAGAATAAATTTCATATGGTAACATCAAATGTATGTGGTGCCATCTGTTGTGTACAAAGTGTTATATTTTGTCTGTGCTACATCTGTACTCTATGCTTTATTAAAAAAGAATAAATCTTCCGGTCATCCGTTTTTCAAACCAACGTGTCGTTTTATTAGGTTATGGGCCCAGTTTAATTTTCCCAATAGCTAGAATAATACAGTCAGTGCAAGTTTTTAGATATCGTAGTTAAAAGGATTGTTTCCATTCGGAACGAGCAAAGTTACGAGTTTACGACTGGAAATGGCTTCGAACTCTTTTGTGACCAACGTTCCCAAGCTGAAGGGGCGTGAAAACTATCACGAATGGGCGTTTGCAGCGGAGAATTTGCTAGTCCTGGAGGGCATGTCAAGCTGTATAAAGCAAGAAAGCCCAGCAGAAGCAGCCGCAGAAGATGCAAAAGCAAAAGCTAAGTTAATCCTAACGATTGATCCTTCACTATACGTTCACATCAAGGAAGCTACAAGCACGTGCAACCTATGGAAAAAATTGCAGACAATGTTCGATGATTCTGGATTTTCTCGCAGAATTACTTTATTGCGTAATTTGATATCAGTACGTCTCGATAGTTGTGATTCGATGACTAATTACGTCACGCAAATTATTGAAACGGGCCAGAAATTATCAGGAACAGGATTTTCCGTGAACGACGAGTGGATTGGCTGTTTAATGTTGGCAGGTCTACCTGAAAAATACTTTCCTATGATTATGGCGATCGAGCATTCGGGAATCGCCATTACGGCGGATGTTGTGAAGACAAAGCTAATTGACTTGGCAGGTAATGATTCCGAAGCCGGAAGTGCATTTTTGAGCAGAGGGCAGCAGCAGCGCACTCGTCAGCAATATTCTAATGTTGGCGGCCATGGTAAAAATGACAAGTCAAGTCATCATGGCGGCGACAGTGGGCAGTGTTGCAAAAGCTACCGATTTTTCGGTAGATCTACCGATTTCGGTTACCGTCTACCGATATACCGATTTTAGGCTGCGATCTACCGATTTATTTTACAGCAGATGTTTTAACCAAATCTTGAAGTATTTTGCCTTTTTGTGTGGCAGATGCTAAGAAGGGTTAATTATGAATCTTATTACACCTTATTAGAAAGTTGGGACTTTCCCTTGGAAGTTATGGAAAGAGTTCATTCTTTTTAAATCCCTTTGGAGATATTAGGATAGAACTACATTTTCGATACAACTAAAATGACACAAAAGTCTTTCACTTTCTCAAGTTTCAAGTTTTGGTCAATACGCAACTGGCACGGGAACAAAATTATAAAGTGTCAGCATGTCTCATAGTTTAGAATTTGATGGCGAACGAGTACTACTGTAGAAAAAAAGTGACCTTAAACCAGAACTTTTGAAATATTCCTTAACTTTAACATCGTGAGGAAACCTGCATGCTTCAATTTCGAGGCATGTATTGTACCCACTGTCCATTTTGTGGCGACGGGCTCACCCCCCGTCACACTGGACAGAGTTTCGGTACTACTGGTGAAACGTGGATGTTCTGAGGTTTCAGAATATCTCTGACTACCTCCTCGGGGAATATAGTCGTGAGCATATGCATGCATGCATGCATGCCTTAACTTTAAGACGATCTACCGGTTTCTACCGATTTTTAGACACCGATTTTACCGATTTTATTAAAGTTACTTTTGCAACACTGACAGTGGGTTGTCTATGACCGGCAGAAACGTAAACAAGTCTGGAGTTTTTGGCGGGAATTTGTCAGATACGTTTGGAGTCCTCATATTTCATCGAATTTTATTGTTAATAGTGAGTTTTGGTTCGTAAAATTGGTGTTGTTTTGCGTAACAAAGTGTCGTGCAAGTGAGCAATTTACAGTTCTGTGAAATATGATGGTGTATGGGTCGTAAACAGGAAAAGTGTTCCGTCATTTGTAGCGCGGCAAAGCGATCGGTTCACCTCTTTCCTGTGGACTTCTCTGCGTTTCCTTCGTCTTTCGGGTGTCTCCAAAAACTCCAAAGAAGCGTCAAAACGTCGAACACCAACGTTTTAATTGCTATAAATAAGAGAATTTTATCAAAGACATCGGCTGTATGGGATATTTAACCCTTTGCCTTTTGAACCAAATGAACTAATTGAACCAACTAATTGAACCAAAAAAAAAAAAAAAAAAAAAGTAAACAAGTCTGATAAAACGAATGTGAAATGTTTTCGTTGCAAGCAGTTTGGACATTATATATCTCAGTGTAAACAAAATAATCAGCAGCAGCAACCAATAAAGAAGACAAATGCATTTTCCGCAGTGTTCCTGAGTGGAAATTATAGTAAACAAGATTTTTACTTAGACAGCGGCGCGAGCGTTCATATGACGACGCAGGTAAACATGGTACAGAATGCATCTTTCTCGCCGAGTGTCAAGGAGATTATAGCAGCAAATCAAAGTGCTATGCCAGTGTTGTGCTCGGGTGATGTGGATATCATGACCGTCACTCCAGATTGCAAGTATGAGGTTACTTTGAAAGACGTTTTGTGTGTACCTAACCTCACCACAAACTTGATATCAGTGAGTCAGCTTATCAAGAACGGCAATAGAGTGGAGTTTAAGAAACAGTGTTGCAATGTTTACAACAGAGAGAACAGTTTGGTGGCTGTGGCACAGCAGATAGACGGTGTTTATAAGTTGGCAGTGGAACGTAAACAATGTTTGTTTACACCTCCTTCTTCAGCAGCAAGCAGTGAAGTATGGCATAGGAGATTGGGCCACTTGAACATGAACGATCTGAATAAAATGAAAGATGGTGCCGTCACAGGAATATCGTACACGGATAAGTCAGTGATCAAGAAGAATACATGCAAAATTTGTTGCGAAGGGAAGCAGTCGCGTTTACCATTTGGTCATACAGGAACAAGGAGCAGCGAGACGCTTGATACTATTCACGCTGATGTCTGCGGCCCAATGGAGTCAAATTCGATTGGCGGAGCAAGGTATTTCCTTATATTTGTTGATGACTATACCCGTATGGTTTTCGTTTACTTTCTAAAAGCTAAAAGTGAGGTATTCCAGTACTTTAAAGAATTTAAGTCAATAGTAGAAACCCAGCAAAGCAGAAAAATTAAAATATTCAGGACAGATAATGGCTTAGAGTTCTGTAGCAATGAGTTTGAGAATTATTTGAAGAATGCAGGCATTGTACACCAAAAGACCAATGCCTACACTCCCGAGCAGAACGGGATGAGTGAACGCATTAATAGAACCATTGTTGAGCGAGCACGTTGTTTATTATTCGATGCAGGACTAGACAAGAAATTTTGGGCAGAGGCAACAAACACCGCTGTCTATCTCAGAAATAGGTCTGTCGCATCAGGTTTAAATAATAAAACTCCATATGAGCTCTGGACGAATACAAAACCAGATTTAAGTCATGTCCGAATATTCGGTAGTGATGTAATGGTACATATACCGAAAGAAAAGCGGCTTAAGTGGGATACTAAGTCGAAGAAGCACATTCTAGTTGGATTTGCTGAGAATGTCAAAGGCTACCGAGTCTATGATCCTACCAAGAGATGTATCACAACCAGTAGAGATGTGATTATCCACGAAAACAGTATAATGGATGAGGGTGCAACAGTCTCAGTTGGGGATATTATCCAAGGAAAGGAGTCAGGCAGTAATAGTGAGAACTATGATGAAGAAATAAAAGATGAACATGTTTCAAGTCTTACCGATATGAATATTTCTTCAGAATCAGAGTATCTTAATGCCTTGACTGATTTGGATTCTACATTGCAGCAATCCCAAGAGTTTGAAGAAGATGAACCAGTACCAGATGAATCAGTAGCTAACAAACGAGCGAGGAGGCAGCCAGAGCGTTACGGTTTTAAAACAAAGATACGTACAACGTTAAGTCCAGAAGTCACAAGCGATCCTATCAGCGTCCGAGAAGCTCTGGAGCGTCCGGATAGAGAAGAATGGATTGCGGCTATGAAGGATGAGCTGCAGGCGTTTGAAGAAAACGATGCGTGGATTCAGGTAGACGACTTACCTTCTAATAAAACTCTAGTGCAGTGCAAGTGGGTGTTCAAAAAGAAAGTCAATAGTGATAACAGTGTTCGGTACAGAGCGCGATTAGTAGCTAAAGGCTTTACGCAGAAGCCTGGTATCGACTATGATGACACTTTTTCACCTGTAGTAAGGCATTCTACACTTAAAATGTTATTTGCATTGTCTGTACAATTAAATTTTGATATCACTCATTTAGATGTGAAAACAGCTTTTTTGAATGGCTATCTCAAGGAGGATATTTATATGCATCGCCCAGACATAAATTGTGAAGTTAATAAGAAAAAAGTAATTGTTAAATTAAATAAAGCAATTTATGGGTTAAAACAGTCCTCTAGATCTTGGTATGAGAGAGTTGAGCAATGCTTATGTGAGCTAGGGTTCAAAAAGAGTCTCTTAGAGCCTTGTGTTTTCACAAAAATGAATGATAATGTCAAAATTATTATAGCGTTGTACGTCGACGATTTTTTCATTTACTCAAGTAATAATAGTAAAGAAGAGACTGAAAAATTAATTTCTGTATTAAGTTCTAAATTTAAAATAAAGAATTTAGGACAGGTTCAACAATGCTTAGGCATGAGAGTTAAAATAGATAAAAAATCTAATGTTATTACTTTGGATCAGGAACAATATGTTGAACAGTTGCTAAGTAAATTCAATATGTTAAATTGTAAAGTTGCTAGTACTCCTATGGAATGTAAGTTAGATATTGAGAAGTCTGAAAGTTGTAATAATGAGAATATTCCATATCAGCAGTTAATCGGAAGTCTGATGTATTTATCAGTTCTTACAAGACCAGACATATCTTTTTGTGTTAGTTTTCTTAGTCAATTTAATAAATGTCATACAAATGATCATTGGAATTATGCTAAAAGAATACTTAGATACCTAAAGAAAACTAAACATTATTGTCTGAAGTATGTAAAGGGGACAGCTGAGCTTGTAGGATTTGTTGATGCCGATTGGGCCAGCAATACAATAGATCGTAAATCATATACAGGTTTTTGCTTTGTAATGTCAGGCTCACCTATCTCCTGGGAAAGTAAAAAGCAAAGAACAGTGGCTTTATCGAGCATGGAAGCCGAGTACATGTCGATAGCCGAAGCTTGTAAAGAAGCTATATATTTAAGGTCTTTACTATGTGAACTGACTGGTAACTTAAGTAGCATTCAATTGTATAATGATAGCCAGAGTGCACAGAAGTTGGTGGCAAATCATGTGTGTCATAGAAAAAGTAAACATATTGACATTCGATATCATTTTATTAAGGATGCAGTTTGCAATAAAATTATAAATCTAGAATATTTGCCAACAACTTGTATGCCAGCTGACATACTTACCAAGGCTTTAAATCCCGTCAAGCATTTTAAATGTTTACAGGATATGGGGGTTAGTCAAATAGAGTGTTAAAATGAAATAATGTTAATTTCATAGAAACGTTTTGTTTATTTGATGTAGTTGGGGTGTTAGAATAAATTTCATATGGTAACATCAAATGTATGTGGTGCCATCTGTTGTGTACAAAGTGTTATATTTTGTCTGTGCTACATCTGTACTCTATGCTTTATTAAAAAAGAATAAATCTTCCGGTCATCCGTTTTTCAAACCAACGTGTCGTTTTATTAAAAACAAAACATAAAGCCGTGGTGGTCCACTAACCTTGTCTTCCATGCAGGAGGCGATGGTACCAATGAGTTTTTCGGAATTTATGTACGATTTGTAACACCACTGGCTTTTCGGTGAAGGAAAACATCGTGAGGAAACCTGCATGCTTCAATTTCGAGGCGTGTATTGTACCCACTGTCCATTACTAAAGTGGCAATGGGCTCACTCCCCGTCACACTGGTACTACTGATGAAACGTGGATGTTCTGTGGTTTCAGAATATCTCCGACTGCCCCTCGGGGAATATAGTCGTGAGCATATGCGTATGCTAAAACAATATGACATAAACTACATAGACTTTCTAGTTTATTTCGTTATTCTAAGCATAACTTGTTCATACTTAGTTAACTGTAGACATAATTATGTTCCGAGTTCTAGTTCCGTTTCCCCAGTAAAACACAAGTCAGGTAATGTTCTTAGTCTCAGCGCATGGGCGTCATGCTTATGGGAATTATGTGCTAAGAAGCCTAGCTCTACAATGCACAATCTTGTTACTGTGCTGTGCCCTATGCTCTATCATAATGCTATTAGCGGCTGTGTAATGTTATCATCCTCAGGATTTTGTTACAAAACTTATAACGCAAACACGAGGTACTCTTGTTTAAGTAAGTAGGTTAGATACGTTAAATGTTGAGAATAGATTTAATTTTTTATTTTATTACAGGGGGATGATCAGACCATCAAAATAAATAACATTCTTTATAGTACTAACCTCGAAATCGCGAAAAAAATCTGGTGTTTCATACAAACTGCAAGCCTATTATCTACTCGACAAACATTAAAGGGTACAGCAGCACGTTTTTTTGCGATTTCAGTGTTGTTTCCGTAGTACCTATACAAGGTGTTACAAAAATAAAAATTTAAAACTTTTAAGGGGGTTATTTAGATCATCAAACTAAACAACTATCACCATGGGACCAACATCTTAATCGCGAAAAAAAAATCTGTTGCCCCATACATTTATTTAGCTTGTAGTTTAAGTATGGATGGATCATCAGAATTTTTTTTCGCGATTTCGATATTGGTCCCATAGTGAAAGTTGTTCAGTTTGACGATCTGGTCATCCCCTTAAAATAATTTCTGCATATTAAGGAGGACCTATATTGACTTCTCATGACAATACTTTTACGAGCGTTTACATTAATTGGCTTCCAGACAACAATACCTATAACTCACTTGTAAAATACATCTCATGAGACCAGGAACCATAAGCATAAGTAAGTAAACCACTGCACTTCAGAAGGCCACGGGCAACGGTAGCCATGGCCTTGAACTCGTTATCTTTTGAAAGTGCACCTTTAGAAAAGTGCCCAGTAGACCGGATCGATCGTGAACTTATTCCGATACTTTGTATAACACGTCTAACTTCATTACCTAACACCTAACATTTTACAAAAAGAAATAGAGATCTGCAGCCTTAGTATGATTTCTCTACTCGCGCGCGACGCGCCTTCGCTGCATAGAAAATTACCCCCTTCCCGCGCTTTACAGTCGCGCTTGCCGCGACAGTTAGTATGGAAAAAGGCCGCGTCTCGCGTAATTATGGACAATTTTTCACACTGAATAATTGAATTGAACAAACGAATTAAATCGTAGATGGAATAATTAAATACTAATTCAAATTAGACTAAATATCAGCATAAGAAAAACAACGCTAATAACATACTTTTTATTACAATTGGCTATTTGCCAGATTTCGGAAAGGTATTTTAAATTATACGTAGGTTTATTTCATACTTTGAATTCTTTTTCATTCTGTAATTTAAGATTTGCGCGAAAACAGCCGATCACGTGACACTTGACACTGTGACGTCATATTTCAATAAACAAAGTAAAGCTAACTACGACGCTTCAACTCACATGACGTTTTATTGTTTGAAATGTGACGTCACACGCTGCTCAATCATGGCCGCCAGCGTTAACATTTTTGAAATCCACAGATAAAAAAAACTCTAATTAATTTTTGAAAATAAAATATTTACAAGTTACTTTAATGCAAAAAACATATTGTATTATTATTGTGAACCTATAAGCTAGTAAATCGAATATATTAAATATTTTACCGTTACAATTGTCAAATAGTCAATTGATTTCAATTACAACTTTCCATTCAGAAGCTGTTTTTTTTCTCATGTCCAATGAACAAGTAAACAACAGACTGTCTCGACAAAAAACTAGTCGAGTCTGGTGTACTTGACCCAAACAAGTGTTGCTAAATATTACAGCGAAATCATCGAATTCTAACGAAACTATCTGTCGATCGAAGATCGTTGCTGTGCAAATTTTTCATGAGATGTGCCTACCTACTTACTGATATACAGGATGTAAGTTACAGCCTAGCAAATACTGAAACACACAACCAACCCGACATATGATATGTATGGCAGCTGATTTTTTTTCGCGTTTCCTGAGGTTGGCTCCATAATTAAAGTTGTTCAGTTTGATGGTCTGAGTTCACCGTTTCAGTATTTGCTAGGCTGTCATTTAAACCCTGTATATAGGGCCCTTCTTAATATGCTGACACTTTTTTAAGGGGATGATCAGACCGTCAAACTGAACAACTTTCTCTACGGCACCAACAACGAATTGACGGTCAAATTTGACGGTCTGATCATCCCTTTAAAAAGTGTCTGCATATTAAGAAGGTATTATTACATACTTAAGGTATCCAAGGTGTAATAAAACACCCTAGTAATATTTAAAGAGGTGATTTAGATCATCAAACTGAACAACTTTCAGGTTGTTTCTTTTTCGACGTTTTTCGAAACTCCCATACATGTGAGTCAAGTTGGTAGGTACTGCACTGCAGTTTTGTATGAAACTGAAAATTAAATGTTTTCTCTATGTTGGCTCCGTAGTGAAACTGTTCAGTTTGATGGTATTAAACTTATAAAGATGCGCGCTGCATACAAATGAAGTCTGGTGATATTTTCTACCCTAACCAATTAAAGTCAATGACAATTTTCAGAAACAATCTTGAAACTAATCTCTATGCTTGTATGAAGTCAGATTTTCGTTAAAATATTATACAGTTTTAGTGCTAGGATTAATTTAAGATTTGTATGCAAATTTTTGAAGCATTGTAACTTTAAAACTATATAGGGTACTTCTTAATATGCTGACTCTTTTTTAAGGGCATGATCAGACCGTCAAACTGAACAACTTTCTACATGGCATCAACGTAGAAAATCTGCTGTCCCATACAAGTGTACAAACCTACTCGAGTCAAATGTATGGGACAGCTGATTTTTTTTCGCGATTTCAATGTTGGTCCCATAGAGAAAGTTGTTCAGTGTGATGGTCTGAACATCCTCTTAAAAAACTGTCAGCATATTAAGTAGGAACCTGTATATCACCAGATGACCATTGTATCGAGTGCGCTCCGAATTATATTCCCTTAAAATATGACTACGGCGTTTTGTCAAAGGAAGATCATGAAATGCGGCGAATCCAAAAGGTATAAAAATTTTAAAAACATGCTTTAAATACTATATCAAAAAAGCAAACATCCTAATTCTTTATAAAGATTGAATGCGTGCAACATCGTATGATAATATATTGATCTCACAAAGACCGCGATGAACTCATAAGCGTGTATAATCAAACTGAATACTCAAACAGAAATACATTATACAGAGAAGATCCCGGACATAAGCCAACAAGGGCGTGGATTAAGAGTGGCTAGTCATTCGGAAGAATTGTTTAACGCTAACCAAATAGCGGTGTTTGGGACGCGAAACGATCCACTAAGCAGATAATTTTCGATAGAGTCGAGCTTATAAACTGTCAATCAAGTGTGTTTATTGAATGAAGATGTTGAATGTTGTAGTTAACAATAGCTGCAGATTGGTATGTAGGTAGATTTCCGATCGAATACAAAACAGCACGGCTGTATCTGTTTTTAGCCGATTGGAGGCTTTGCTTTGAAACACGAACAATTTCTAATACTTTAAACTTATTTCTTGACTTACTTAGCATAACTATAAACACTTAGCATAACACTAGTAAAATTATGAATTAATTTCATACGAACAACGATTCAGCACATTTCAAGGGGATAGTCCTTGCAGAGCGCCAGAACGAGCTGCGTACAAACGAAGTTAGAACGATTTTCAATACTAACCAATGAAAGTTAATGATTATTTTAACGATTTAAAAAAGATAATTATTGATCTTTGTGTAACTATGTGGATTGTAAAATTTCCGGTAATATATGTATACACGCTATGTAGTTTCAATGCTATGAATAATTTAAGATTTGTATGGAAATCTTTGAGCCACTGTTGTAACTTTGAAACTATACATTTTAACGAAATTCTGATAAACCACAGACATACACAAACAGGCACACAATTTCATTGACTTTATATAATTAAACTTCGTTTGAATAGAGCGCGCTAACGCGTTAGTTCTTCTTAACAATGCAATATAGAGTAACCTACCTACCTAAGTAGTTACCTACCTACTGCATTATTACATCAGGGTCCTTCTTAATATGCTGACACTGTTTAAGGGGATGATGAGACCGTCAAACTGAACAACTTTCTCTATGGGGCTAACATCGATAACGCAAAAAAAATCAGCTGTTCCATACAAAACTGCAAACCTACTCGAGCCAAATGTATGGGACGGTTGATATTTTTCACGATTCACATGTTGGCCAAATAGAGCATGCTGTGTAGTTTGATGGTCTGATCATCCTCTGAAAAAACTGTCAGCATATTAAGTAGGACCCTGTGTAGGCTTGTATGTATAGGTATCTATTTGTAAAACTATTATCCGTATTATGTTTTTCAAATTTGTCCATGAACTAGTGTAGCGAGGGTTGCGGAACAATTTCTCCACCGCGTCAGACTGCGCTATGCTCCAAGTGCTAATATAAATAGACAATCAACGTTTCAGAGGTCAGTTACAACCGGACTTCCTCTCGTTAGGAACCTACCGGGGAAGCGACGCGACACCAACATGAGGGTGTTTCTAGCAGCAGCAGTGCTGTGCCTGGCGGCCGCCAGCACAGCCCACGAGGCGGAGGATCAGGCCGTGGCCGCCAGCAAGGGCCACCACCACGAGCACGGCGGCGGCCACGAGCACCACGCCCACCACCACCACGACCACGGCGGCCACGGTCACAAGGGACACAAGGGCCACCACCACCACCACAAGGGCGACCACGGTGACTACGGCAAACACCACCACGAGGGACACCACCACGAGCACGGCGGCGGCCACAAGAAGCACTGGGACGAGCACGACCACCATGGTGAACATCACGAGCACGGCCATCACCACAAGGGAGGCAAGCACGGCCACAAGGAACACCACGACAAGGGCGAACACACCGACGGTTACCACAAGAAGTACCACAAGGATCACTTCCACAAGGACCATCACTTCCATGACGGCGATCACAAAGAGGGCAAGCACCACAAGCATGGCCATCACCACGCTCACCACGAGGATCACGGCGGCCACCACAAGAAGGGCGGTCACCACCATTCCGGACACCACGAGGCTCACCACGGAAAGCACGGGCACCACGACAAGCATCATTACGACGAGGATCACAAGGGGCACAAGGGTCACCACGGGCACGAGGAGCACCACCATCACCACCACGACCACGGCAAGAAGGGCGGCCACGAGGACCACAAGCACTGGGGATTCCACCACGGCAAGCACTGACCGTGTTCACAATTACACTTATGTTTGTTTAGAGATGTTAAAGATGCAAGTTTGTTATTGTTATTGTTCATTATTTTTGTACAAAGTAAATAATTTTTCAGTATACTTAATGTTATATTTTCAATTAATTCTATCCCGCCAGCGTCCTGGACTCTGGAGAAATAATTATTAAAATAATTAGGTAGATTAAAAAGTACTCTAAGTACCTACTTAATCATGCGGAAGGCGGGGAAGGCCTAATTTTTTAACAGACGAAAAAAAACGGAGGAGGTCCTCAAGTATACGGCGTAGGTAAGGTACATGCTTTGACTAATTATTATAAGGACTAGCCTTGCGGTAGCATTTCCCCTCTGCCACGGTATAAGCACAATTGATCTTGTGCATTTACATTCAATTTTACACCTTATCACTAAACGAGAGAGCCTATAATTGCGAAATAATAACTTCGAACTTAGAACGTTTGGGGTTCACACGAGACATCTTTTCATGATTTTTAACATTCAAAATTAGAATCTAAAGTTATGGGGAATAAAATCCAAAGTTGCGGATTTCATGTTACCTCGCCCCCCGCAAAAAGTGGCAGAAATGTTTGTTAGTAGAATTACACGCGTAACCAGTCCACATATAAATAGTCAAAGGGTACATGATACAAATAAGGCCTATGCTGTAATAAAGCCTGATACATCTGAAACCCGAATAAATCGAGTTACGACTTGAATACTTCACTCACATAATACCTAAAAGACCTACATACTAGGGAGGGGTGCGCAGGCGGCTCACTCTCGCTCTCTACGGTAGTGCGGGCAAATTCATCGCTGGATCGTGGAGATCGTTTTGCGCTGATTTAAAATCTCGTGACTTCGTTGTAAGTTTTCAGTTATTTTTTAACTGATTCGTTAATGTAGGTAACACAGTATACAATTTACCATTTTTGTTATCAATTTAATGGCTTTAAACTTTTTTGAATGAATACTTGTAATTCTTTTTATTTTTGCTGTTACAGGATGCTATAGGCCTTGTTAAATAGTGGTGATTTATTATGGCCAATGGAAAGGTTTACGATTTGTTACATTTTGCGTATTTTTTCTTAAAAGTTATATTGTTTTGTCAAAATAACTTGTTAAGCACAATATAATTATAGTAATTAACCATGATTGTGTTCATTTTAGTTTATATTTATTAAGTTAGAACGACTTAAAATAAGGAAGGCCTTACCTTATATATAATTTTTTTTTGTATGACCGAGTCCGATTTTGATCATTCTTTTTTATTGACAAGGGTAATCTCCCGAGGGGAATTGAAATGGGAAAACCATTTTAAGATCTGATGACGCGTTTAGGAGCAACAAAATAGAACTCCACAAAAGTTGACAGCAAATCATCGGCGATTGAATCATTTGCTTCGTATCGATGTACCCTTTGCGTGTACAACGGATATCAGAAACGAAGTAATGTATTTCATCGCTAAAAATAAGGAAATAAAATTTTTTACAAAAAATTTAAACCGTTTTCAAAACTAAAAAAGTAAAAAATAATATTGCAGCCGATGAATTTTACGTTAACATCTTTAAGACTGTTAATTTGTTTTATTAGAGTCGGTGTCAAGCCTAGCCACAAAATTACTGCAAGCTCAGTCTCGAATCGTACAAGCTTGACGCGACTTCGACCTATATTACCTACACAGGCTGATGATGATGATGGAAAAACGTAGGTATATTAGACCAAAAGTTTTCAAGATTAGAGTTTATCCAGGAAACTGGCATAGTAGGTATATTGATGAGTATCTTTATAGTAGAGTGGAGAATTTAAAAGAGCGGCGAAAAGCACCCAATTTTGACAATAGCTTTTAGTACCTACCTATTGGCTTTGCACGACACTAGCGCCACTGTCGGACCTCGACCGCCGTGAATTATTTCAAGTAAAATGCTAGTTAAAAGTTTGTTATTTTCATAATAAAATAATGTAAAACTAAAGAAATTAGCAACATTATCGATATTACAAATTTTAAAATACTTATTTGCTAGAATCCACGATATTTGCAGTGCCAATTTCCGTACAAACTTTTATCCCGGTTTTCACACCTTTGGAGATAAAATTTCAAAAAACTCGTTTAAGTGAGCACCTAGATGCCAATAGAAACTTCCATGCCAAATTTTAAGTTGGTAGTCTTTACAGTTTTGGAGATTTCGTGTTGAGTTAGTGTGTGGATTTGCATAGATTCAAGCATATTTTACACAGCTATTTTACCAACAAAAGTACACATTTCTGCCACCCCGGGCGCTGCGATCGATTTGTCAGTTCCCATCACCACTTCGCACATAGCCAATAAGTACCTACACACGGCGACACATCAAGCTAGACAACACTAACATAAGCTGGTCGCACGTAGGCCGAGTAACGGATAACTTCGCGCGGCCAGCTTATATTGGTTTTGTATAGCTTGATGTGTCACCGTGTGTACATAAATAGGTTACCTACCAAAAGGTTTATTTAAAGATGTTAAGGCGATTGAGATTTGACCTCTGAGGCAGTTAGAAGTCAAAAAAGTGCACTACCTATTATGAGATCAAAGACTACAAAAAAAATTCACAATTTACAGTCAATTTGCACTTAGAATAGGCGTCGAGTCTTAGAGTAGGCTCGGGTTATTGCCGGAGGCACGCCAATATAATAGTTTTCTACTAGTCTACATAGACTTTTTACAACTTTTGTTAAAAGTTAAGCCAACGTTAAACATCAAAGCAAAATAAGCCCCTTACCCCATTGCATGACACTCGTTTCTTGATTGTTGACGTTGTTTCTGTATGACTTTCACTCAGTTGCAGAAACGCTCATTAGAGTTAATCCTTCATTAAATCTTTTGCTAGCTTTCACTTTGTCAGCAAGACAAAAAGTGACAGCAAGACATTTAATGGAGGATTCACTTTAATGAGCGTTTCTGTAACGGAGTATTAGCTTCATAATTATACTAACAACAAGTGTTGCTTTGGTTATCAAGTACTGAAAATTCAAATTTAGACATTTTTACTTCACCTATTTCTCTATTTACACATATACAACGTATTAATGAATAAGCGCAAAACCTCATACATCCCAACTGATTTATTATTCATTATTATGAAACTAAAAATTTAAAGTTATTCGCATTTTAAGTTTTCAGCAATGTATTAAAACGCTAACGTGCTCATGAACAATCTTGTTTTGGTAGTAAGTAGGGTGAGTGTGCCCGTGCGGTGGGCTGAGATCGAGTTCAGTAAATTTTAAATTTTACAAACCAATTATTTAATATTTTGATAAACTTACTTACTACCAAAACAAGATTCTTAAAATGTATCCACGAGCACGCTAGCGCTATCATTCATTGCTGAAATGATAACAAATCATTTTTGCCTGAAAACCTAAAATGCGAATAACTTTAAATTTTAACTATCAAAATAATGAAATTATTGTTTCAATCTAATTATTTTATTATAAATCAGTTGGGGGTATTAAGTTTTGCACTTATTTATTAACACGTTGTATATTTAGGGGCAGTTTTGGGGAGCAGAAAGAGATAAAAGTAAATAAAAGGTTTCTATAATATCGAAAAGGATATCAAATGAAAGCTTATAAAAATACGACTCTAAAAATATTATTTAGTGTCTCTTTGAAACTTTGTTGAACAAAATTTTGCAATAAACACAGAAAAACTGGTGTCCCCACCGATGTTTCAAAAACCAGTCTTGTATATGTGAAAAAAATCATGAGCATTAGAAATAAGGTGTAGATGGCGGGAAGATTATCAGGCTGGCACTAACTTGGATAGTTTTTTTCTATACCCAAAAAACTTCCACCAGTGTAAAATGATCTTCTGTTACTGCGTGACCACATACTAAGTAAGTATCAATTTATAGTGGTTATCATCAACCATATTAAACAACTGGTGGTACGGAACACTAATTGCCGAGTCCCGACTCGCACTTGGCCGGTTTTTTTAACTCGGTCGAAAAGGTAAACCGTCTGAACTGAAGCGCAACGTGATCGGAATAGAAACGTCTTCAATAAAATTCTTAGACATTTTATTTATTTTATTTTATTTATTTTATTTTTACATACGTGCAATGAGCTGTAATCGACTCGGCAGGTTACAATAAAATGTGTTTTCGACAAAATAATAAGTATAATATTTAATATGTTGTAATCGCAATGATCACCGGCTGCAATTATGCGTAGCGCGGCACCGCCACCGCCGTCCTTGTCCGCTGGTTTCACCAACACAAACCTGCAACTTCTAAGATATAAATGCCCTCTCGATTCATCGATAAATCAGTTCAGTCACAGTATCCAAACATTTAACAAGCATTTAACAAAAGGAACAACAATGAGGACGCTAGTCGCCCTGGCTTTGTTAGGATGTGCTGTAGTCGTTTGTTCTGGCCGCGAGATCGGCCAGAAGAATACCGACCTGGTGGCCGCAGCAAGCCACCACAAGGGTCACCACCACGAGGAGGGCGGCGGCAAGGAGCATCACGCCCACCATCACCACGAGCACGGCGAGAAGGGCCACAAGGGACATAAGAGTCACCACCACCACCACAAGGGCGACCACGGCGACCACCACAAACACCACCACGAGGGTCACCACCACGAGCACGGCGGCGGCCACAAGAAGCACTGGGACGAGCACGACCACCACGGCAAACACCACGAGCACGGCCATCACCACAAGGGAGACAAGCACGGCCACAAGAAACACCACGACAAGGGCGAGGAGACCGAGGGCTACCACAAGAAGTACCACAAGGACGAGTACCACAAGGACCATCACTTCTACGATGACCATCACAAGGAGGGCAAGCACCACAAACACGGCGATCACCACGGACATCATGAGAAGAAAGGAGGACACCACAAGAAGGGCGGCCACCACCACTCCGGACATCACGAGGCTCATCACGGCAAGAAGGGCCATCACGACAAGCATCATTATGACGAGGACCACAAGGGGCACAAGGGTCACCACGGGCACGAGGAGCACCATCATCACCACCACGACCACGGCAAGAAGGGCGGCCACGAGGACCACAAGCACTGGGGATTCCACCACGGCAAGCACTGATGTTACTACTGTTAAGATATTTGTTGTGTCTATTTTGTTATTTTTTACCTTACCTCCTTTTTGTAAATAAACGAATCTTGATATAGTCATATTAGTTATTTAATTTTTTTTACTTGAAGGTACAAACGATACAAAAATTACTAAAATACCTACGAATCCTAAGAATTTGCAAATCAAATAGTTAACATTTAAAAAACAGTAAATATAAAATTATCGGTCAGTCTAACGGAACTAATGTAGTTTAACCGTGGTCCGATGTCGTCATCGGTGTTGTCGCAGAGTCAGTCGCCCAGAAATCTACAGCAATACTATTGCTAAAGATCAATCTGTAATCGACTTCAGATGAAAGCGTTATTTATCTATAAATTCAAAGTACGGAAGGTCTTGTGACACTTCGATTTTAGACCTCCAACCAGCAGCAGCACGGCATCTAGGTAGTCAAAGTAAGTTGTTATTTAATCTACTACATATTTAAATTACATGTATGATATCGTCCTAGTTCAATTTTACTAATACCTATCATGATTATTTATACTTACAGAAAATGAGGCTATTATCAGTAGCAGGTCTCATAGCCTGTGTGCTGATATCGGCTCGAGCCCGCAACGTAGCAGATGTGAATGAAGAGAAAGGTATCGAACAAAAGTTGGTGGCCGAATTGACCGCACCGAGTGGGCCGGATCTGTCGGCCGCGGGGACCGAGCATAAGAAAGCCAAGAGCAGCCACCACGAGGAGGGCGGCGGACACGAGCACCACGCCGAGCACCACAAGGATCACGAGGACAAGGGGGACAAGGGCTATAAGTCCCACCACCACCACGACAAGGGCGAGCACGGCCACCACGAGAAGCACCACCACGAGGGCCACCACGACGAGCACGGCGGACACAAGAAGAAGCACCACGACGAACACGACCACCACGGAGAACACCACGAAGCGGCACACGGCCACAAAGGTGGCAAATTCGGTCATAAAAAGGGACACAAAAAAGGTTCTAAGACCACTGGCTTCCATCACAAATCGCACAAAGACGAATATCACAAGGAGCACAAGTTCTACGACGACTTCCACAAGGGAGGCCACCATCACAAGCATGGAGACTTCCACGGCCACCACGACAAGAAAGGCGGGCATCACAAGAAGGGTGGGCATCACGAAAAGGGTCACCACGAAAAGCACCATGGGAAGAAGGGGCACCACGACAAGGGGCATTACGACGAGGACCACAAAGGGCACAAGGGCCACCACGGGCACGAGGAGCACCACGCCCACCATCACGACCACGGCAAGAAGGGAGGCCACGCGGGCGGCAAGGAGCACGGGTACAGCCACGGGAAAAAGGCATGAGTCTAATCAAGTCTATTGATTCTTGTTTTATTTTGTTTGTTATTACTTTTTAAATCAAGTCATTGTTCGTAATTGTAAGTTTTATATGATTTTACTATGAAACTGTGATACCTAGTTATTTTGTTAAAAAGTGGTTTAAAAAGAATTCTTCATTAGGATTCAGTATGATATTTGAGAAATTTATAATGTAAGAAAGACGATTATATAGGGTCCTTAATATGCTGAGGTTTTTTTAGGGGATTATCAGACCATTAAACTGAACAACTTTCTCTATGGAATCAACATAAAAATTGCAATAAAAATCTACTGTTCCATACAAAACTGCAATCATATTCGACCTAAATGTATGGGACAGCTGATTTTTTTTCGCGTTTTGGACATTGGTCCCATAGCGAAAGTTGTTCAGTTTGATGATCTGGTTTTCCCCTTAAAAAGCCGTCAACATATTAAGTAGGACCCTGTATGTAAGAAGAAATAAGTATATTTTATCATTAAAACAAATTTAAAATAAAAGTTAAAATTCAGTTATTCACTTTATTTAAAAAATGAAACATTATTTGTTACAAAACTACAGAAGTGCCATTAGAGGAGCCAGGTGTTCAAACTCAATCTTCTCTGTGATGTTCTTAGTCTTAATATTTTCATCTTGATTTGCAATGAAGATGAGATTACCGTCATCTCTCCATCCATATTTCTTTACCCAATGCTTCAAGGTTACATCTAAAAGAAACAGTATACATGTAAAATAATTATAAAAGTACTAGTAACTACTAAAGTGCTAAATAACAACAGAAACATATCAATAAATCAACTTTTTATTATGTTTCAAAACAGTTATAAATAAATATCTTGGACATTGTAACTGAAATATCTAGCCTCAATATAAAGGGTCTAAAGTTAAATGTGTTACATATCAAAGGTTGTGCTTCAGACCATCAAACTGAACAACTTTCTCTATGGAGCCAACATTGAATTTGTGAAAATAAAAACAGCTATTCCATAGAACACGTCAATGGCTACTCCAATGTATGGGACAGCAGATTTTTATCCTCGCGATTAAATAGTGAAAGTTGTTCAGTTTGATGATAAATATATATAGGGTGCTATGAGTAAAACATGAGATTTTACACCCTATAGATACAAACATCCATGAATCCGGTATAAAATTTCATTTTCATCATACAAATATTTACCCTTTGCGGAATTCAAGCCCACAATTCTCGGGACGGCAGGCAGTCACTACAGGCTGGGCTATCAGGCCGTCAAGTTGTTCAGAACAAATGGAAAAACAAAACTCACCATCGATACCCCCAAGCAAGTTAGCGAGGTTGTTTTTCTCGATGGTCTGGAAGGTGATGCCAACAACGTGGCACACAAACTTGCGGATGGAGTCATGGAAGCCACTGATGCGGTTACAAAGCTCCGGCATCTGGTGCACTCTGTTCCAGAACTGAGCGAAGTCACACTGCTCCAGTATGTCCGCTAGGTACTTGATTTGAGATATTGTCTCATTTTCTACCTAAAAAATATTAATTTATGTACAGTGATAAAACATTTTGCAATCGAAAGACATTCTATTGAAGATAACAACAAATATGGAATAAAAGATTTACTCTCTGTTGCAGAAACATTCATTAAAGTTAATCCTCCATTAAATCTCTTCCTGTCACGTGACGTGTTCTATGGAACACCTAGATTTGAATAAATTTAAAAACTACCTAATAATTTTAAAAATGGTAATTTAAATGTACATTTTGTATGTACATGTTGTATGTATGTAGTTGCATTTAGAGATTACAGACCAAAATAATATAAAAATTAAATTTATAATGATAAACTATGCATCACAATAAAAATTAAATTGGATTCTCAAAATTATGTCTTCTATCCGTAGAAAATATAAAATGAAGACCAAAAAAAACTTGACATACCGAATTGCTTCAAACATACACATAGCTCAGTACTGTGAATTATCCTTCAGAATTATCCTGCTACTGAAATATGACCTTTGACGTAGAGGTATTATACTTGTAAGCAATTACAACTATTACTAACCACTGACTCGAGAAGCAAGCACTTGCACAAAGTGAAATCGGTGTGTGGGAAGTTAGTGAGTGCCTTCAGTAGGATCTGGCATGTGATATCAGGGTTGAACTTCTCCGGGTTGAACTGGTACAGCTTCAGAACCGCCAGGTTGGCTTCCAGGTCGTAAGTATTCTCCCGGGACTGCATATCTACGTACCTCTCTAGAGTTTGGAGATTGGCCGGATTATACCTAAAATTTACGTAAAACGTTTATTTGAGATAACATTTTTTGTTCATTATCAATCATAAGTCTACCACCAAGTCAAATTAATAGAAGAATCAGCTCAAAACTGTTACATTAACCGTATTTTTATGAGATAAATATGAGACAAGTTCTAACCTATTTTAAATATGAGAAGAACTCACCTTTCAATACTTTTCAGTATGCCGGCAACCGTTTGCTTCATAGTTTCAGCCATTTTTTAAATACTTTACATACAGATTTTACGAATTACAGTCGAATAAACATAGAAAATCAAATAAAAACTATTATTTATTCGCATTCGCGTGGCTTCCATAGACAAACCAATTTGACAGAAGAGTTTTTTCTTTCATCGGTACGAAAATTTACGGCTTGGAATACATGGGGTTCTAGACGCAGTCTACATATTTTTTCTGGCCTGTATTGCCACTGGTTTGAAAAGCAAGCACGACAAGTGGAAGAAGAAATTACAAAAAAAAACTGCACACTGCACTGGTTTTTGTTTTGATCCACGCACCACGGTTCCAGGGTTAGATCGATGGCTGGATCAAGGATGCCACGTCTAAATGATTTTCCTACTTTCCCTACACTTACGTACCTAGGAGGTATTTTTAAGGAACTTTAAGAAAATAAATAGGTGTAATACCTATAAACTTGGCTTGATCACCTCTTTCACAAATCTGTTGGTAGGAGATGGCCTGGTAGCCTATAATGAGCCTGCCTGGACAAAGAAAACTCAGAGGGAGGCTGAGGCAAAGAGAATGCTATCACTACGTTTTAGGCTGAGGGTCGTCGGAATATAATATTTAATTTATGTAATGTGATGAAACCGTAGTCTTCAGTGTTATGGATGAATAACGGATATTTTTATTTAGAGTCATTGATGTATGGTTATCCAATCATCATAAATACAATTTTCTAGACCAGATTTTCGTATTCGATAGGAATAGTGATTCCATACTTTGACTGGAACTAGGTGCAAAATAAGAATTTATTAGAATTCCATAGTTAGTATTTAGATCTGCAAACCAATGACATGCAAACATAACAATCACAGCACAGCAAAATGTATAGAAAAACACGAACATGGTACATAGTTGAGTTTTAATCATACAATTAAAGACTTACAAAAATAACTTAAAATACTTAAAAACAAATTAAAACTACACAATCTCATTGCTTTTTAAAGCTTTTCAATATAGGATATATGTTATCAAATGCTTCATAGATTTCTTCACGCACTTTGGCACCAGTCAACACAACTTTACCAGACACAAAAATCAATAGTACTATTCTAGGTTTGACCATACGATAGATGAGGCCAGGAAAAAGTTCTGGTTCATAGGAACTGAACTGTCCGTGAGTAAGCACCAGTCCTTCAAGACGAATGGGGAATTTCACATCACAACTTCCTACCATATTCTGTATTTTGAAATCTAAAAACTTGGCCTGGAACAAAGAAAAATTCATCTCATTAAATTAAGCATCCAAGATCTGCACAACCATGACGAGTGTCTTCATGAAAACAAAGATACTACTAACAAATAAAAAAAAATATAAAGCAATTAACAAATTTAAATTGAACTAGAAAAGGCATTAATAATAAAAGTCGCGAAAAGGCCGCATTAAGTGTTGACTTTCGTGGTGTTGTTAGCTAAGAGAGATTTGTGAAATATAATTCTAACGAGCTTTCGACCCGCGACTCCGTCCGCGTGGATTAACCCTTTCGGAGTAGTTTTGGCGATGGTTCGATCCCCGTCCAGACCGACTCGTACCAATTAGTTTTTCGGAATTTATGTACGATTTGTAACACCACTGGCTTTTCGGTGAAGGAAAACATCGTGAGGAAACCTGCATGCTTCAATTTCGAGGCATGTATTGTACCCACTGTCCATTATAAGTGGCGACGGGCTCACCCCCCGTTACACTGGACAGAGTTTCGGTACTACTGGTGAAACGTGGATGTTCTGAGGTTTCAGAATATCTCTGACTACCCCCTCGGGGAATATAGTCGTGAGCATATGCTATGCATGCTATGCTATGGAGTAGTTTTTGAAAAATCCTCTCTTAATGCACCCCTACATCCTCTGTAGAATACATATTTACTCAGTCAGTCAGTCAGTCAGTCAGTCATTCAATCATGGAAATCATTTATTAAAGCACTCACCGTAAAACCGAGTTTCTGAATAATTCTTGCGTACTTCCTAGCGGCTAAACGTGAGTCTTCCTCACTCTTGGCTCCCGTGCAGACCATCTTCCCCGATGAAAAGATAAGGGCTGTTGTCCTGGGCTCTCTTATCCTCATAATGACGGCAGCGAAACGCTTTGGATTGTATTCTGCATTACGTGCATGCAATGCAATTTTTTTTAGATCTAACTTGCAATTAAGATTAACTGTTGACACTATATTTCTGTAAAAAGAGCATAAAAATTGTTTTTAATCTGAAATCTAAATTAATAACTATCATTGTGTCGATGATTATGGAAATGCCAAGTAGAAATTAAGTTAGTTAAAAAGCACATTTGTTTAATAGTTGTACGGTATTATAGCATAAATTGTTCATAAAGAGAATTGCTGGCACGTTGCGGAAAGGTATAGATACTCAATCATGAGGGTCTGGGTTCGAACCTGCATAGACGACATGCTATGTACCGTAAAACTAATACCAACTGCTATCTGATGCTTTCCTTCACAGGAGATCAATTGGTGAGCAGGTTTGCGTATGCTGAAGATGAAATTCTGATGCATATGTGAAGTCTTTCGTTCAGCATTGGCCACATGTGGTGTACTGATTGTGGCCACACCTGCAGTGGGACATTTATAGGTTCATGTTAATGGTGGAACAGAAGATGAACAGTAGCACACAAGCACTATTATCCAGACTTTTGTCTCAGGCAGGGACATTAAAGGACAGAACTATACATATAGAGTCCTTCTTTATGTGCTGACACTTTTTAAGGGGATGATCAGACCGTCAAACATGGTCAAACTGAAGTAACTTTCTCTATGGGACCAAAGTCGAAAACATGAAATAAACTCGACCCAAATGTAGCACAGCAGATTTTTTGTTCCCTATTTGGTGTCAGGTTGGAGGAGGCCTATGCCGAAAGGCACACCGAACTGAGAGACATTTTATAAATGCATGATAAAATTTTCTTTAAACTCTTACTAGTGTTAGATATTACTTAAAATTAGATTAATTAAAATTAGATTGTAAGAAAATTATGTAAACAAATCTTTCGGAAATAAATGGCTATTATTATTATATTATTATTTGGAGTCATAGAGAGAGTTGTTCAGTATGACGGTCTGATCATCCTCTTATTAAACCATAAGTAACTAACATAAACTCTGTAAACTCAGTAGTAACATAAACTCACTGTAACTGAGGAAGTATGCCGGGATCTGCGGAGTGCGGTGTCATAGGAGTACCAGGGCCTGCCGGACTGGCCTGTCCCAGCATCTGCTGGCTGGCTAGGCTGCCGCTGACTATCATTGGCGACATCAGGTTTTGCTGGAAGATATAAACTTTCTCTATTAAAATTTATCATAACCCTGTACATGCATGAATGTGTAACACAAATTACTTTGAGAATACTTCGAAAATTTAGGTGCTCACAGGCGTAGTGGAGCTTCGGTATTGGAAACGATTAACAAAGTTAACACATTCTAAGCTGCTAAGCTGAAAATAATGGTGCGGTGTGTGCTCCCATCAAGGAATGCAACTCACTATTTGAGTCGTGCGCACCGCGGATCAGTTATTGCGGACCTGAGCCATGATGTAGGTCACAGTAAATATGTTAAGCAACATCAGGTCTGGATGGATGACTGTTTAATGGTATTTCATCTAGAACATCCCCGTGCTTCGGAAGGCACATTAAACAGTTGGTCCCAGATAGTTCGGTCAGATGGTGGTGTAACTATTCATTATGCCATGTCAGGCATATTAAGGCGGCATACTAACCTGCATCCACAGTGAACCCATGTGGTTGAGTACGGCCCAGGGATTGGGCTTTATTTGTGAGATGCCTCTGCCCTGCAGTGGGATTCTGATTCTACAGGCTAATTTAACTTCGAAAATTGGAGGGAAAAATTCAAATAAAATTACCGGTGTTTGTGGCTGCATCATCTGTTGGGGTGTAGAATACGCGGCGGTCGGGGCGTATGTGTGAAGTCTCTGCGGCGTGCCCATGAGCGAAGCACCGAACCCAACGAGGGGCGACGAGCCCAGCGCCGAGTGGGCATGCTGCTGTTGCTGCAACTGGTTCTGCTGCTGCTGCTGCTGCAACGCGTTCGGCAGTATCTGCTGGTCCTCCTCCGGTTGATGTAAAGGTGTACCTATGCCAGGTATGTTGTACGGACTCGGTAGCATTTGGTCCATTTTGTTTGGTGTCTTGTTCTCAAGGATTTAACCACTACCGATACTTTTATTGAGGTCCAAACTTGTTATTCAATTTGTCGTCAGTATTAGATTGTTAAAATTAAATTACAAACTTTGAATTACGTTAGTTTTTATATATTTCAACAAAAATCACAAACAATCAACCAACGTTTCGCACGGCTCGTTTTTGACACTTGACATTGACAGTTTTTTTTTTCTGTCAGAAGAAAGGCAATGGAATCAAACCTTTACAGCCGTTGTCTTCAATAATTTTTTCCTGTCGTATCACACCACGAGTGTCGTGTCGTTTCGTGTCGTGTCGTCACAGTTGTCGAATCTGTCAACTTCTCAAGTTGTCGTATTTAATATGAATAGTCTTGCTCTCGCTCCTGGCTGACAACATTTCCGTAGGACATTTCAGTAGGGCTAGCGTGCCACGCACGATAAAGCGACTAAATGAGAAAACCATCATGCACGCTTACATTGGCATGCGCAAAATAATAAAGACAGAGACACATGCTTGGCGTACTGGGCCTTAAGGCCTCGTTCAGGGAGACGCGGTGCGTCGCGCGGCGCGTATCGCGGGATATAAATCAATGACAATTTGACGCATGTGACGACGCTTCTGCAAAAACGCTCTCATATATCAGCATACGTTTCATTTAATTTAATTTTATGACCCATGTCAAATCGCAGTAGGTAGTAGTAGACCTATTCCAGCTTCCTGCACGTCTAGTATGATTTCTCAACACGCGCGCGACCCGCCTTTGCTGCATAGAAAATACCTGTTCCCGCGCTTTTCGGAGAGCGAAAGCCGCGCTTGCCGCGACTTGTAGTATGGGAAAAAGCCGAGTCGCGCGCAAGTAGAAAAATCATGCTAGACGTGCTGGTGTAGTATTAAGCAAACTATTAAATAACTCTGGTATAAGTTACCTTCGGGACACAAATTGTCCGATGCCCGACTCGCACTTGTTTTTATTTTATCTTATGATATTTATAGCACAGTGTGACCTAAACCCGCACTTTACGCACGCTTTTCCGGGACCTAAGTTGTCTATTTCTGCACGGTGCGTAAATGAATCGACTACCTTCACATATGTAAAAAAAATGAAACAAAACCCTTTGAAATGTCGTTTGAAGCTTGGAAATGCACAGGAAACAAATGACAAGAAGGGGATAGGTTAGCGATTCTCCTGCAAGAACCTTCCTGTTGTAGAAAAAGTGACAGCGACGAAATCAAAGAAAAACGCTGACTTAGTTCGTTTCGCGAAAATTGTAACTTTCGAGCAGCAATGGACTGTTCGAGCAGTTCATTTTCATTTTCATTTTCGGTATCAAAAAATCATTTCAATGTTTCTTTTAAAATAGCGATCTAAACCCCCCTGCTGCCCCCCCCCCCCCCCTCCCTGCCATCCGTCCGGGGCGGGTTTAGGTCACTTGTGCTATAAAATAGTATACGATACTCGCGACCAAACTTGCCTATTATTGCACTGCGTTTAGCACCCAACTTAGGTCACTCGTATCGTAATGTACTATTATGAGCTTCTTTCATTTAAGCTATGTTATAGTATATGCTCACGACTATATTCCCCTAGGGGGTAGTCAGAGATATTCTGAAACCTAAGAACATCCACGCACCAGTAGTACTGGAACTCTGTCCAGTGTGGGGGGTGAGCCCGTCGCCACATAATGGACAGTGGGTACAATACATGCAGGTTTCCTCACGATGTTTTCCTTCACCGAAAAGCCAGTGGTGTTACAAATGGTACATAAATTCCCAAAAACTCATTGGTACGAGTTATGTTATGAACCCTATTTATCAACATTTACAAAATATTGAATACATACCTAGGTATTATGATTGAGTGTTAATCTCTTTGTAAGGAAATGTATTTAGTTAGTGCACTAGCAAACCGCCCCAGCTTCGCACGGATACACAAACATTCCTCGTGAATCAGAAGTTATCTGTTATGTTATTGAAAACCTAATCAAAATCCCTACAGTAGGTACGATAGGTACCTAGTTTCTGAGATTAGCCCTTAGTAACCTACCTACAGACAGACAGATTGAAAGCAAAACGTCCAAAAAGTCAAAAAGCACAGGTCTTTAAAAAAGATTTGGCTTTTTTGCAGATTGCAGACTATTTTCTTATCAGTATCATCACAGTCCTTCATTCTTATTTCGAATAACACGGTAGGAAGTTAAAAACTATCATTATCATCAGCCTTTATATGTCCCACTGCCGGGCACAGGCCTACCCTCAAAGAGGGCTACATATGGGCGCATCCCGCACGTGTGCAATACGGATTGGTAGACTTCACATACGCATCAGAATTGCTTCTGAATCGTGCAGGTTTCCTCGCGAGTTACTCAAAAACCACGCATGGATCTACTTAATAATAGCAAGTAATAAACGAATTCTACACTTAACCAATCTTAGGTAGGTAGGTATTATAGGTACTCGTTTCTTGCCATGGGACACAATTTTCTTTAATTCCCATCAACTATCGAAACAAAGCATTTTCGACACCCACCACTGGGAATTACAACAGCTTCAATGGTTGACACCTCAGAAATGCTCATTCATTGTGGCATTAGGCCTATTATTATTAGTTACAATAATTTTGGTGGGTCGTGCACGATCGTAATGAAAAATGCAAGGGGCGGGCGGCCACAACCGCAACCCTGTGGCCTACTGCACCTTTATAAGCGAAGGTCTTAGTCGGACTCCTCCATACGCACCCTGGTTCCTCTCAAAGACGGATCTCTAAACATACCGAGATGTGGAGGATTATTTGCGTAAGTTCTTTTTTTTTATTTATTTAACTAAAAGG
Source organism: Agonopterix alstromeriana (assembly GCA_963924505.1). NCBI lineage: Eukaryota > Metazoa > Arthropoda > Insecta > Lepidoptera > Depressariidae > Agonopterix > Agonopterix alstromeriana. The sequence goes on from OZ004670.1 coordinate 6,310,233, forward strand.
CCTATCATACTACACGTACCGATTTTTGAGAGTTGACGATTTCTGATGGCTTTGCCGCGTGACACAGTAGCGTAGCGAGGGGGGGGAGGGGGCAAATGCCCCGGGCGGCACTTTAATAGGGGCGGCAAATTCGGGAAAGACATAGATTGATTGAGCAGAGTAGAGAAAAGTGGAGCTCGCTTCGCTCGCTCTAAGTTTCTGTTTTAGTTACTGTGCCTACACATAATCCTAAAGAGTTCTGTCTGACCACAGCTAAGACGTGGTCCTCAAAATTCCGAGCTTGCTTCGCTCCATTAATAGCTTTTACTTCGGTTACCTACTTTGCACATGTTTTGTACGTAAAAAAGCTCTGGCTCTAACTGATTCGTATTGAGTTGAATAGTCGAGCTCGCTCTAAGTTTCTATTTTTGCATGGATAAACCAAAAGATGTCTGACCACAACCGGAATAGATATGCAAAAAAGTTTAGAGAAAACAAGATTCTTAAATTCATTCGCTTTCATTCATTGCTGAAATGATAACAAATCATTTTTGCCTCAAAACTTAAAATGTAATTACTTTAAATTTGAACTATCAAAATAATGAAATTATTGTTTCAATCAAATTATTTTGTTATAAATCAGTTGGGGTGTATGAGGTTTTTTGCTTATTCATTAAGACGTTGTATACACGAGGAAATTCGAAACAGAAACTATGTTTCTCCCTAAATCCCCATTACAAATAAAATATTACTGGCTGTAGATAATGGAGATTTGTAGGGACTTGGGGACAAACATGGTGCCTGTTTCAAATTTAGTTGTGTGTGCTAATTAAAACGTGTTGTACTATTTTCAGGTATCACTATGGATGTCAGTATTGTCGAGTATTTTAGCTCAAGAGTATCTACCTCCGAAAGTCGGGTCGGGGGGGAAGAAACCAATCCCTGAACCTACGGTAAAATTTCACTAAAATATTATGTTTCTCCATGCCTCTTCAAGTCATGTCTAGCGTTAGCGAAATAATCGTTAAAGGTGAGCAAAGATCATCACGCTCGAGATCTTAGACAGTGGTCATCATCGGGGCATCTAGGGTGGTATATGGTCATAGTCACCTGGCTACAATAAGATCTCGTCCAGAAAAGGGTTAGAAGAGTAGAAAAGGGTACTTTTGCGTAGTCAGTATCATCATCATCATCAACATGAACTGTTCAGCTCGTGATAAATGATTGGACTACCAAGTCATGACGAGACTTCCTCAAAAGCTTTTCTTACAACGCAGTTGCCAGCCAGCTACGACTTCTCATACGACGTTCAAGACAACACAGTGAGCTTAGATTTCGGGCACAATGAGAAGAGGAAGGACGATCGCGTGACAGGGTCTTACCACGTGCTGCTGCCGGACGGACGCATGCAGCTTGTCGAGTACGAGGCCGGCAGCGACGGATTCAAACCACAGGTAACTGACCCTCACTGGGGACTATTTGACTCACCCAATACCGATTAACAGCGGTGATTTGGCTACACTGACAACAATCAGACAATGAAGTCCCAGATGGTCTAGCATGACAGCGTGACAGCACTGTCGCGATTTAGCTCTCTTTCTTTTTGCACACATTTACGAGCGAGTTAAATGGCATGATAAAACTTCGTCACACTCATCGTACTAGGTTTTGTGGCTGAATAACCTTTGGGTTAACTAAGCTTAAAAAAGATAGAGGAGATAGAGGAGAAGGTAGAAATTATTAAACATCAAACTTCCCTGTAGTAAAAAATGGGAGCACTCCCTTTTGTCCTAATGAATATTCGTTCGGTTCGATTCTTTATAAATTTGACATAGGTATCGACGAGACGAAAGATGATAACTCAAAACCCGATTAGCATCAGCCGTCAATATTGAATATGTTTGAGATCCAGATTCCCTTACCGCATAATCTTATTTCCAGGTGATGTACATGGGTACAGCGACCTACCCATCGGCAGGTAATGACAAGTTCGATGGGTACCATTACAACGCGGCGTCCAACCGTCAGAGTGTGAGGCAGGCCGCGCCGCGAGGACCTCCCGCCCGGCAACCCCCCACTGTACCACCACCAGCCGTCATACCACCCCTGCATCCCGTCACTAGTAGCAATACTACCCAATAATCGAGAACATCACTAATTTGAAGCTTGCCGGTGTTCCGTAACGCGATCCGTTTTACTTCCTTATTTGTGGAACCAAGCTCGCAAGTAAAAATGAACTGCACGATGTCAATTATAATAATATACTAAATTAGAGGACATAAAATCGGATCACGATATGGGAGTTCATTAGGCGGAACTGTGATTCAAAAATACTAGTTAACTCATTAAAATAGAATAAGCGTCATATGATCGCTCTACATAAAAACTATTATACTTAGATAAAGTATATTGTCTAGATTGATCCTCACGCTTCTACCGTATAAAACCAAAGTGCCCAACTTTCTTAGGTTGGTGTGCGCGAGGCGTCATACAACTTATCTCTCTGTGCGTGTATAGCGACACGGTTTATCACCGAGATTTAGGAGATATTTTAGTTAACTCTGACTAGGACTGTCTATCTAGACATATAACTTATCAAAGCTATTATGATGTATTCTTCGTCTCAAAAAATTTAAGATGAACCATAAATTCTAAATCAGCCTATGTTTTATGGAAAATGTTCATGTAGAGATACTTTATTTAAATAAAAGATGCGCTAGCGATAAACTGAGCAACTGTTATTACTTACCTACGCCCTACAGTTTTGTTTGTCTTTTATGAACACTCCCACAATAATACATCACTAAGTTACAAAAATGATTAGGCGTATGATAACAGCATTAATTGCATTGCTAGCGTATCTTTTTTTGCTACTATTAAGTATTTAGATTTAGATCATGGTTTTTATTATATATGCCCATCTAGTATGATTTCTCTACTTGCGCGCGGCTTGGCACGGCTTGGTATTACATGTCGCGGCAACAGCGCGGCTTTCGCTCTCTGGAAAACGTGTCGCGCGCGAATAAAAATTCCATACTAGGGGGCGGAGAGGTGTTATATCAAGTTGGTTTCGTCGATATCGGCTCCAAAATGTGTCAATTTATTTAAGTAATTAGATTAATTATTTAAGTAGCAATGAAATAAAACGTAAAAAAAATAGTTGCATGACAACGACAAACGAAGTAGGTGACTCATGTAAATAAATTATAATTAAGAATTCGTTATTTTATTGAAAAAAAAAACTTTCATACACTATTCGCACATAGAAGCTTGCAAGGTATTGATTCACATTGAAGGAACTTATTTTCTAATAATTATTATTTACAATATCTAGATAGGAAGTGAATCTGACGTGCATAAATAACTATGTAAGGATATTGTATCTGAATCTAGGCAAACAAAGTCACACGAAATTGTACACGACACGACGCATAAAAATACATTACAGAAGAAACACCATAATAAATTAAAAATATTTATGTTCCTACTTTATCTTAAATTTACAACACAAATTATTCACATTTTAGATTCTTAACTCCTAGGTAGTAATGAACACTTTAGCTTGTAGAAAACACAAAGGCATGTCAAGTATGCCAATGTCTAATGTGGCTAGTGAATCTTAACAATCTAGCAATAGAAGATACTTTGGCATCCTACATACAACACAACTAGGTAACCAGTGGTGTGGAGATTGCCAACTTTCTGGTCTGATCAGTGAACCTCAACACCTAGTAATAAAGGTCACTTTGGCTTGTAGACTACATGGTTAGGTGGTGTGAAGCATATCGATGTTCTGGTCTGGCCAGTGAACGCGCCTGTGAGTGGACACCGTGTCGAAGCCGACGTTGTCGAACGAATGGTAGTCCTTCTGCATGTTCATCTCGGCTAAGTTTCGGTACCTGAAAGTAAAGATTATAGTGTTTAGTTTAGACCCAACACAGATCACAGACCAGTTTGCGGGTCTACTTTCTCGAGCGTGAATAATATGACATTGTATTTCTTGAAGGTAAAAAGAACACGACTACAATATTTTTGTGCATCGCGAAGTCCAACTTTGGTATCTACTGTCTTTTTTGGTGTTGGAATTCTCATACCATGAATACATGGAAAATAACCATGAACAAACCAAACACGGAAACCATGAATTGTCATACTCGAATGTAAGGTACTTTTCTGTTACTTGTTGATTTTAGTACTTAATGTTCGATTAGGTATCTTAAACTAGGTACTATAACTATAGAATGAACCGTTTATAAAAACACTTCCTGCTTGGTATTCATACCAGCTCATAAAGCTCCTCGTCGGATACATCAGTCAGCTGTATTTAAAAGCAAGTTTTTCCGCCACACACAGGATACACCTTCTCAACGTTTACCCTCCTAAATCTGATGGAACGGCCATCACATCTCGGCTGTGTTGGTCTGCCTAAGAGAGACGACAGTATTCCTACCGGTTGACCAGCACGCAGCAGCCGAGCAGCAGCAGCACTTGCACGGCAAGCCAGGCGAGCGCCAGCGCCAGCAGCAGCAGCTCATGGACACACACCATCGCCCCCTCGCTCACTCTCGCATCTTCCCCTGTTGAACACAATGTAGGGTTTATCTAATTTGCATTGGGCTCTTGACACGGTCGTGGGTTCGATTCCCACGGGGGACACATAGTGATATGTCACTTTGTGCATTTTTCCCTAGTTGGCAGTACATTGCAGGCTGAATCACTTGATCGTCTGAAAAGAAAGATGATTCCGTGCTTCGTGTTTAGTATTGCAAACTAAATGAGACAACCATTATGTATCCATCTCTCTCTCTCGATCTATCGTAAAACCGTGTGCACGCATCTCTCATTAACTTAATTGTATTAAATAAATTATGTGCTTTTGTGTAGTAAAAAGTGTTAAAAAACCATAAATATCAATACAGTGACGATACGCAGTTTTATTAAACCAGTGCCACAATAGTAGCTACGAGTAAGATCTTATACACTTCGGATGTCACGTTAAGCCGTTGGTCCCGGCTACTATCTCTGGTGGTAGTAGTCGTTACATAAAAAACGTCAGAGGCCGTAAGGGTCTGAAAAACTCTGACACCAGGGCTTGCTGCTCACACGAAGAAGAAGGTACACCAACTAGTATAAAACGACAACGACGCGCATCCGCATTGTGCAGTGGTTGACTAACGCCCGTACACCCTCCTAGAGGGTAGACATGTGCTCTGCAGTAGGACGTATAATAATAGGCTGATGATGATGGTAAACGACTGAAGAACATTTTAAAAAATCAGTTTTCCCTTTCTGGGTTTTTATTTCCAACGCTGAAAACTATTTACTGCATTCAGTTACTACTACCTTTGAGGTTTGAGGGATGGTGATCGATACAATAAATAGATCATTGGATTTTAATACGTTTTACATTCAGTCTTGTAGTGCTTTTTGAAGTTCACGCGTTCTAATTCGTATGCGAAAATAGCAATGGACATCAAACGACTTTTACTTTCGTTATCTTGATTTACAAAAGGACCGATTAAATTTTGATAAAACTATGTCACTAAAACAAATAGGATTCAAGTAATGACGACTATCTTTTTCACAGTTCGTTACATACCTACCTAACTAGTTAAACGATGACATCATCAAACAACTCGGAGACGTTTTAACCAAGCATCGGCGCGTGGCGCTTCGGCATGCGTCCACACAACCGTAAAAACTACGCTCGGACAGATTCTAATGATAATGTTGATACTATTTCATTTAAAAGAACATGCTTATTGATTGTCACATTGCAAAAGTGTCTTGAATGGTCATGCGGTCACACTTCTTCCTTCTTCCTTTTTCGAACTGGAGTGCTATGACAATGGCATATACTGTATAATTTATGCATTATGCGTATATTACACACCGTACACGTATTATTTATATGTGTTGGAAAACATCGTGAGGAAACCTGCATGCTTCAATTTCGAGGCATGTATTGTACCCACTGTCCATTATAAGTGGCGACGGGCTCACCCCCCGTCACACTGGACAAACTTTCGGAACTACTGGTGAAACGTGTATGTTCTGAGGTTTCAGAATATCTCTGACTACCCCCTCGGGGAATATAGTCGTGAGCATATATGCGTATACGAATTAGGATGAGCCGACCACCACATTCAGCTCGAGAGGCACCGTACCCCACCTGTCTATCCTACGCGATCACCCCGCCCCGCCGCCTCCTGTCCCTCCCTCCCAGTTACCTGTGGCTCTGTGGTCAGCGCGCACCAGCGTGTCAGCAGACAACACGTCCCGCGAGCCTACCACCACCTCCAGCTCAAGCGGCACCCTGCCCCCCGCGCCGGCACCCCCACAACCCGCGGGCCCGCCCTGCGCGACCACCCCGCCCCCCTGCCGCTTGTCCCACCCCTCGTCCTCCTGTACCGCCGCAGTTACACCATCTTCTGTCCATTCGTACGAGGTGTCGTTGGCCTCTCGAGCGTTTCTGGCTTGGTGAGACACGCAGTTTGCCTGCGATAAAAAAAATAGTATTTTAGCAAACAATCGGGATCTTGGATTAACAACACACTTCCACCGTTCCTATTTATATTTTCCAAAAAGACTCTAGACTATGGATTAATACGGAAACTTCATTTTATCTCATCACTATTCTGCACTTGATTTTTCTTCATTCTTCTTAGTGTGCTAAAACCTAAATATGTAATACCCTGAACTACTTCAACGGAAACGTCTATTGCAACTTATCCATGGACAAGTCGGACTTACGTTGTTATAGAAAATTGAAATGTTTCGAAAGGTAACATAAAAGCGTAATTACCGGAGCACACTTCTTGTCACAGAAGCGCACCATGAGGGCGAACCGCACGACGTGTGAGGTCGGGAAGCGGAAGGCCTTGAAGCGAGCCGACAGGCGCTGCGTGCCGCCCAGCCAGCTCCGCGTGAACGGGGGGAAATCCACCTGCAATGAGACACGTTTGATTGAACACCACCTGTCATTATAAATCTGATCAAGCTGCGTATGCTCAAGTAGAGAGCTTTGAGTTAAGAGTGTTATGGCGCGTTGCGGAGACGTATGGACTTGAGGTGAGGGTTTGAATCCACACGTACAAATGTATGCATAAATCCACCAAATCCACCAAAACGCCCAGGACATAGACCAACGCCTATAGACGATAAACCTACCCTCATGGTAGGCCCTGTGCTCCAATAGTAGGAATAGAAACAGATGATGATAATGAAACTCAAGGTTCTAGACAAGATAAGAAAACGAACGAGACACTTACCTGCCCAGTGGGACATCCTTTGCTATCCAGCAGTAACACGGAGCTGTCGCCGAGTCGTGATGACGCCACGAGGTGATACGCTTCGATCTCAGACTCGTCGTCTGAAATCAACCAGGTAGAACTGTGAGTGATTAATTATTTACAAATCGATTATAAATGGTGATCTGATGTGAAATTGATGACGGTCAAGTTCTCAAGGTTATAAATTATAGTTGTTTAGTTTGCTGTCCAAGCATTTTTTCATCAAATCAAAACTATGTAGTTCTGGACAATAAAGTTGACTTCTGAACAAATGTGTAGAGTTCATATTCGAAGGCAACCTGTGGTCTCAATGCGCAGCTCCAGAGGCTCGCCGAGGGACACGGATCCGGTCGCATCCTCAGCCCGCACCACGTACATTGTGAGGGGTGCGGAACTGGCGCTGTACACCGCGCTCGCGGCCGCCGGGGTCGCCACCGTCGCAGACTCGCTCGCTAGTGACGGCTTCCTGCTGATTCATTACAAATTCAGTACACATATTATAAATCCTCGTAATTGATTTGTGATGAACAAGTGCTGCCACATTTGGCATGAAGTTAGGATGAGTTATAATACAATAAAGAAATACGATAATATCCAATAGCACAAGCGATTTTTAGAGCGTAGGCGTTGACAGAACGGTATCATCGTGATAGCGCCGCAATATTTCTAAGATATATTCAGACAGTGTAGGGGAGGAATCGCGGCGATGTTCCGACAATAACGTTGTCGCTCGTGTACTGAACTGCGGAGTATCGTGCTCCGGTGTGGTATCGGAGCGCGTATACCGGCAAGATAGACGTGCGCACAATCTCTAGCAGTCTGCATGCTACCCACCTACCCACTGGCTGCCGGTGCAATCTTATATCACGCCACCGGACATCCGACGAACGAAAGCGGCGAATGGGCCAAATCCAAAAACACACACTCACATCCTATGGCGTTTGCGAAGACGCTAGATAACATCCCAAACTCACGACTTCCATCGCGAAAACCTATAATTATGGTCTGATCCATCGGTTAGGTGCAAATTGCATGCTGAGGAATGTGCCTCGCCTTGTTGACCTCGTTCCTGTCCTGAGCCCTCGGAGATGCTACCGCGGGGCTTTAAGGAACACCGCAAGTTTTGGGTTACCCTTAACAGTATCCTCACGGTAGTAGCTCGGTTCAACAGCAGTATGCACAAATGAGGTATCAGGGCGTCCTCGGAGTGCGACTGTGGAGCGCCGGAGCAAAACGTGAGGCATATAGTGGGTTTAGCTTCAAAATAAATTTTTAGTCTTATTTTATTTGTTGTGTTAAATAAAATTTAATTACCTATCTTGTTTCTTGTATATTTGGAGGAAATAAAGGCATACGCAAATAAATAATAACGCTCAGTAAAAGTCGCGGTGATTCAGTAATAACGTCGCGGCTGTGCAATTGCCACAACTCATTGTGGTGCAGTTGCAACATCGCCTACGCTCAAAAAATCTAGTTAAGTATACCAGTCAGGAGAAGAAATCAGTTAGAAATAGGAAAGATAAAAATAAAGATTTGATTTGATTTTGGAAGGAATTGCAAGCACAGTTCAAAACAAAGTTGGATTCGTGGATTAGTTCTATTAGATTAGATGAGACCATAATCGTCAACCATGACAGCACTAGTGGGTGATGAGGCTGATAATAATGACTCACCCAGTGTCTCTAACAGCGACGGTCGCGTCAACTTGGGTGGCGGCACGGGCGCCGGGCGAGCAGCCGACGCGCACCCAGCGGTCACCCGCCGTCTGGATGATAGGGTTGTTCTGGATCATCACCATTACATACGCCATCGTCCTGTTGTAACAAAAGTCGGGATGATTAGATCCTTAGTTTCATTAATATAAAATCGTTTAGTAACATGAAAGAAGGAAGGAAAGAAGAAACTGTTCGATGTCCGATTGTATTTCAGGGTAGAGGACTGAAATTTGAGAAATCAGTGCATTCGAATGTCTTATGTTGAGAATGTTTAAGGATGATAGAAGAGATGCGATATTAGAAAGTAAGCCCCCCGCAGTCATCCCGCAGTATTATTATTGTGTGAATGGGGCCATGACAGACTGGCGCCTGTGCCATTGCGACCATTACAGATCTTTTGTCGATTCGCAGAGTGATCATTTGATCGCTCCTTCTATAGTTACAAATTAATCCCTATTGCAGTTATGAACCTTCAGTAAGTTTCAGGATGGTTTTGGATCTCATCCGGAGTCAGTAGGACTCGGAGTCGTTTGTACATTAGTGGACCAAATTCACAAATAAAATACTGGGAAGTTTCCATCTCCTCTCCGCAAACCCTGCAGCTGGTCGAGTCGCTCCGACAGCAATCATAGCGTTCTAAACTTTCAAGTAAATTTATGTTAAATCAGTAAATTAAAGAACTCACCTGTTAATAACTCCGCTGGGTCCATTAGAGATGGCATACGCGAAGTTGACGTCGCAGTCGCCATACAGCGGCAACGACAACTTGACAGTTCCCCCGGAGGAGCGCGCGCTGCACCGTTCGCCCCTGCCCGGCACGTACACCCGCCCACGGAACGAGCCGCGCGGTCTGTACGTCACCACCAGCTCAGGACCTTCACACTCCACGCTTACTGCAATGGTGCGGGTGTGTTTGGATAAGGAAGTGTATGAAGCAACACAAAATAGATAGGCTATTATAATATTTGAACCTAGGCTATGCTCGGAGCTTCCCTGCGAGATCGAATCAGAAATGAAAAGATCCGCACAAGAACCAGAGTAGCTGACATAGCCCTTACGGCAATGGGCGGGGCACATTGCTAGCAGAACCGATGAGGCCGAAGAGTTCTCAGGTGGCGACCGCGTACCGGAAAGCGCAGCACAAGGTAGACCGACGACATGGTGAAGGCGGTGGGCACCCGTTGGATGAGGGCAGCGCAGGACCGGTCGTTGTGGCGATCATTGGGGGAGGCCTATATCCAGCAGTGGACGTCCCTCGGCTGAGATGATGATGAGGATTTAAACCTAAGCTGTCTTTCCACCAGAATACGGATGTAAAATCAAACACAACGATTGTAGTAAAATTGTAACGAAGGATTTGTGTTCGGTGACTGAATGTGTTATCATATTGATGGACAATTCCATTGTTATGGAAGATGGACAATTCCATTGTTATGGAAATGTAGAGGTCAGTATTCACAGTATAGGAAATTGAAAGAAACCAGAAGCGTAGTGGATATTATGTTTTATCGATTGTTCGACTTGGACGGTTAGGTAGTTAGTTTCTGGCCACATCTTTTTTGCAACGGAACACTTTCTGATGCGGTGTTAGAGTCAAAAAAATTACGTCTGATCTATGAGCTATCTATATAATAAAGACAGATGACCCTGCGGTAGTAAGTGGCAGCTGAAGTGCGCCTCAGCAGCCAGGAGCCGGTAGTGACGAGTTCCTCACTGTGCACGTCGCAAAGAGCTCTGTCCCTCGCCTGCCTTTGTGTTCATGAGAACCTTCGTCCTATCTCATATGGTAACACACATACTGTTAAAACAGATGACCCTGCGGTAATAAGTGGCAGCTATCACTGGTGATAAGTGGCAGCTATCAGTGGTAGTTTTCACTGTGCAGGTCGCAAAGCCCTCTGTCCCTCGCCTGCCTTAGTGTCCATGAGAACCTTCGTCCTATCTCATTTGGTAACACACTTACTGTTAAGACAGATAACCCTGCGGTAGTAAGTGGCAGCTGAAGTGCGCCTCAGCAGCCAGGAGCCGGCAGTGACAAGGTTATCACTGTGCAGGTCGCAAAGCCTTCTGTCCCTCGCCTGCCTTTGTGTCCATGAGAACCTTCGTCCTATCTCATATGGTAACACACTTACTGTTAAGACAGATAACCCTGCGGTAGTAAGTGGCAGCTGAAGTGCGCCTCAGCAGCCAGGAGCCGGCAGTGACAAGGTTATCACTGTGCAGGTCGCAAAGCCTTCTGTCCCTCGCCTGCCTTTGTGTCCATGAGAACCTTCGTCCTATCTCATATGGTAACACACTTACTGTTAAGACAGATGACCCTGCGGTAGTAAGTGGCAGCTGAAGTGCGCCTCAGCAGCCAGGAGCCAGCAGTGACGAGGTCCTCGCTGTGCAGATCACAGAGCCCTCTGTCCCTCGCCTGCTTCTCCGTCCATGTGAACCCTCTGCATACAAACCTGTCTTCTACTTCACACGCCGTTTTGCACTGCAAATATTTCATATAAAATGTAGTCAAACGCCTTTTTGCTTATCGAAGAATACGATATAAGCTAGGACCTTCTCTCTTTCCTGAAAATAAAACGTAATTATAAGGCCGATGTTTTTTACATTCGCATCTGTGTTCGCATCTATCTTCTTAACTATTATAAAACTGTAACAGAAGTGTGTCTGTACATTGAAGATATTTACATGAAAAAGATTACGGTATAGTTTTTAGGTATCCCGGACTCCAAATCAACCTTTTTTAAAATTTTTGTCTGTCTGTTTGTTTGTAACAGCATCACGCAAAAACTACTGAACCGATTTTGATGAAACTTTTTTTGTTTGATAGCTTATGATCTGACTTAAAATCTGGTATATTATTTGTGCGGGTTAACTCTAGTATAAATATAAAACCCATCTAACGGTAATGTTATGTAATAGCGTATTCAAATGACATGTTTGCAGGTATTTCGACTCGTTTCATCAAATGGTTTAGATATACCTATACCTAGTATCCACATGCTGTTTTCAGTTTTGCATTCAAATTGTATACCTAAGGATATCAATCAAATCACAATACACTACCTATCAATTTAAGGCTACACAATCAGATTATTATAGGTATATAGGTAATGCAGAGTGCATTCCAATGACATTTAAAACATCAAGGCGGTTGAACCATTTGCATTATTAATGCAATGCCAATGGTTCTAGTTATGATAATGAATCGACAGTAAATTTAATCTCAAATCTATTTATAGTATTTTTTTAATCTCCTATCTACAACTTGTTAATGAATTAACGCAAAACTAGAATGTAGTTTGTTTAGAATCGAGAGCAGAATCTAATTAACATGGTTTCAACATAGGTAATCATGAATTCCTGAAATGATAACAAATCATTTTTGCCTCAAAACTTAAAATGTGAATAACTTTAAATTTTAACTATCAAAATAATGAAATTATTGTATCAAATCTAATTATTTTGTTATAAATCAGTTGGGGTGTATGAGGTTTTGCGCTTATTCATTAACACGTTGTATAAAGCTATTTGACTCATCACATCACGAAATCTCCTCCACTCCTGCTTGTCTAACTGGTGCCCCAGTTGCCCTGTCCTAGACCATGACCACGATCATGCCTAAAATGTTTCGCAAGTGTGGCTCCAGTTGCTCAATAATAAAGGATTTTTTCAAAATGTTAGTCTGGCAAATTACAGGCGTCATAGGTTATGAAAGAATGTATGGTATGTTCGTTTCGTAGCAAAGCTTGGGACCGCAGCTAGTTATAGTAGCGTATCGAGGGTGGCTGGAGGAAATGCGCGGGCGCACTTTACTAGAGGCGGCAAACTCGGGAGCTCTATCTATAACCAATTCGTAGAGCAGAGAAAAGTCGAGCTCGTTTCGTTCGCTCTAAGTTTCTGTTATCTAAAAATTTCGAGCTTGCTTCGCTCTATCCATGGCTTTTATTTATATTACCTACTTTGCACGTAAAAACTCTGGCTCTAACCGATTCATATTGAGGAGAAAAATCGAGCTCGCTTCAATCGCTCTAAGTTTCTGTTTTTTATGGATAAACCAAAAGATGTGTGACCATAACCCGAATAGTTGTGCTAAAATTTCGAGGCTCGCTTCGCTCGCTCCCTTATTTTTTTCTTGTTACTAAATAAGACGGTAAAATCGGTCTGTGCAGACGACAGAAACCCACGCTACGCCACTGGCTAGTTATAATAATCATCATAATTTCAGTCAAATTACGTATTTAAACGTAATGATTACCTACTTCATATTATTTAATCATAATTGTAAAATTATTGCATGCCACGATGACAAACTAAGCAATAATTAAAAGCATCTATTGACCTAAAAGCCAATATTTTCTCATGTTTAGTATTTAATCTTTTCGCATTATTGTTAATAACATTTTTACACGACTGGTTTTTCCTAGCTAAAAGGTGCACCTCTGAGGCCGACGGCCGATACGACAATACTAGTTACTATGAAAACATATGGCGCCGCTTCCGATGCTAGCGACTGACGCGTGAGTCAGACGCGCGCGGCCGATGCGATAGACATATGGCATATGACAGAACCACGCGTCAGACGCGCGCGTCAGTCGCATCGGGCGCTGGCATCGGAAGTGCACCTAGGCACTGTGGCAATCATACTACGGTTAAAGTACTATCGCGAGAAAAAATCATATTACAAAATCTACAATTTATGTTTTACCAATTATAGGATGTGGGCGAATAAAAAGCGATCTAAACATTTTTACACTTAACACTAAAATCACAAAGCCGGAAATAAAGTTACGGCCTATAGCATAACCACAGTATAAGAAAGAGTATCTATGGCATAACAAAGTGAGAAAACGTGCAGTCTGTCAATCATTGGGTCAAATTTCGACTTTGTTTTAGTAACAAAGTGATTTCATGTAGGTACATAAAGTGTTCCGTTTTTCCAATGTTCCTAATTTTGGTGTGGAAGATAAGCAATTAAAACCAGTAAAGATCTTGCAGTACCTCTACGAGTTTCAAAATTTATTACATTTATTTAACCATGCAGATTCTTGTATTGCGTCTGCAACAATACTGTAGTAGGTAACTTTGTATTAAAATAATCTGTGAGAAAACACTAAAATCTGGCATTCTATTGTGGCAAATCCACACCAACTGCCTAATTTATTAATTTTTGTACTTATTCGTATATTTTTTAACTACCTATTGTTGAAAGCCAATGTTCTACCGTCCTAATAGGTACTACTAATTAAATTAGTGCACAGATTTTAATTTCACATTAGCACATTTCGACGGGTTCGTGTTTTTGTTAGCGATTGTACAGAGAATCACTCCAGTTCAGTGTAGATAACACAGACATAACTTGACTATAATTCTATTTTAATGTACTTCTATGACTGTGTTTATGTTACGTTCACGATGGTAACGACTGTAGGTAATCGTTACAAAAATTATTTCATTTGTTCTTACCTCATCTTTGGTATAATTCTTGGCAGTAAATTCGACGTGTTTTAATGTTTGATTGTAATATTCTTCGTATGAACATCTGTCTATCTTCTTTGGATCTGAAAAATAATATAAAAGCCGGTAATTAATTACACATAGTCGTTAGCCAATCGTTAAGATGTAAAGATACATAGAATAATGTGCTTGTGGGTACTTAGAATAGCGTCCGAATCCGAGTGAAACTTCATGTATTGGATAATTTAACGATTTAGAGAAGATGGTCTCAGAGATTAGACCATCAAATTGTACAAAAATATCTGAAGTAACTTATGTTAAAATAGCAGTAGCAGACATGAAGCTGGAAAGCTACCTATTGTCTATCCTGGTAGCACATTATAATCAAACATTGAGTTATAAATAGCAAAAAGTTGTAGTACCTATACTCCATTCAAAATAGCAACGAAATTTTAAGGCTATTTTGCATTACAGAAACAGAGATTTGAAACACAAACTTCCTCTCACTTATTCTTAGAACAGCTTTAGTAGTATCCAAGATATGTCGGATAGGACCTATATGTATCCAATAAATGAATTAGGTACATTTGGTAATCAGAATTAGCAAGAAAGCTAAATAGAAATGGGAAATAGTCGTCGTCCTTATTTGGAATGAAGTATAGGTATTTATAACCAAACGTTCGTTATTGTGCTTCAAAACAGTTTGGAAGCAATTGGAAGTCTCAAAACTTTGTTTATATCTAAACATTTTTTTTCAGTGTAGATATCGACTTCATTTTCTCGAAAATTTGCCTAGTAATCAAAAAGTACCTAATATAAGTAGTCCTGCTATATAGCGTGTTAATGAATAAGCGCAAAACCTCAAACACACCAACTGATTTATAACAAAATAATTAGATTGAAACAATAATAGTTAACATTTAAAGTTATTCGCATTTTAAGTTTTCAGGCAAAAATTATTTGTTATCATTTCAGCAATGAAGAGGGCTCTAAAGACTGTATCAGAGTTAATGGGGCGTACACAGACTGGTTTAACATCTCTAGAGGTGTTAGACAGGGATGTGTTGCGTCGCCATGGCTCTTCAATCTTTATATGGACAGTTGTCTGACTGATTTGAAAGAGATGGAATGCGGTCTAAGAATGGATGAGCTTAGTGTCAAGTGCCTCTTGTACGCTGACGACCAGGTCATACTTGCGCCGTCGGTGACGGAGTTACAAGACATGTTGAATGTGATGAATGAGTCGTTGAAGAAGAAAGAAATGAAAGTCAATGTATGCAAGACGAAGGTAATGGTTTTGGGACGTGAAGACGATGTTACAGAATGTAACATTGTTATGGAAGGAGACAGAGTGGAACAGGTGAATGAATTTGTATATTTGGGAAGTTTGTTTAAGAGAGATGGAAAGTGTGATGGGGATGTAGAGCGAAGAGTGACTGCGGGAAATAAGGTAAATGGTGCCCTGCACGTCGTGGTGAGTAGCCGGTCTGTGTCAAAAAGTGCACGTCTGGCTATTCACAACGGTGTGTTGGTGCCTACTCTGATGTATGGGAGTGAATGTTGGGTATGGAATAAAAGGAACGAAAGCAGAGTGAATGCAGTTGAAATGGGCTCCTTACGAAGTATGTGTGGTATTACTTTGGTTGATCGAATCAAGAACAGAGTGATAAGGGATTGGTGTAAGTTGAAGGATGATATAGTAACAAGGATTGAGAGGGGTATGCTTAGATGGTTCGGTCACGTAGAGAGAATGAAGGAAAGAAGACTTACGAATGAAATATATCAAGCAAAGGTGAGCGGAAGTGTTGGTAGAGGCCGTCCGAGGAAAACATACCATGATCAAATCAATGATCTTTTCCGAAAAGGACAAGTGCGTAGCACCCTCAATCGACGGAAGTGCATGAAAAGATGTATGAATGTGAATGAGGCTAAAGAGGTGTGCCAGAGTCGTAGCGTGTGGCGGTCCGTGGTCTCTGCCTACCCCCATGGGACAATGGCGTGAGCTTATGTATGTATGTATGTATGAATGAAAGTGCTAGCGTCCGCAATGCTCATGGATACATTTTAAGTATCTTGTTTTGGTAGTAAGTAGGGTGAGTGTATCTGTGCGGTGGGTTGACATCGAATTCAGTAAATTTTTTACAAACAAATTATATTTAAAATTTTGAAAAAATTACCTACGTTGAAACCATGATAATTTGATTCTGCTCTCAATTCTAAACAAACTACTTTCTAGTTTTTTGTTAATTCATTCTTTCTCTATGGGACCAAAATTAAAATCACGAAAAAAAATCAGCTGCTCCCCATAAAAAACTGCAAACCGACTTGAGTCAAATGTGTGGGAAAGCTGATTTTTATTTCGCGATTTCGATGTTGGTCCCATAGAGAAAGATGTTCAGTTTGATGGTCTGATCATCCCCTTAAAAAAGTGTCAGCATATTAAGAAGGACCCTGTATAGTACTATAGCCCCGTGACTTTTTAATTACCAAAAATATTCCCGATCGCCACTTAGAAATTGTTGTAAGTCACGAAATCTTTCATATCTATATAAAATTCTCGGTCGCTGTGTTTGTAACAAAATTCCTCCGAAACGGCTTGATCGATTCTTATGAAATTTTGTGTGTATATTCAGTAGGTTTGTAGGTGTAAGTTAGGAGTAGGGTAGGTGTAAGATAGATGTAGGGTAGGTGTAGGGTAGGTAGCTATAATTTCGAGGTATGTTTTTTTTTTCTATCTTGTAAACTATAAGACCAATCAAAATTAATGGACTTTAGGCTTTGTATGGCAACTTTAGACAGTCTTACTATTACGTTTGGGTATGAGTATGGTATACATCTTTAAAAAAATTTCAAGGTCCGAATTTGCGTGGCAAATTTGAAATCTCACTTTTGTGTTCACGTTTGTCTTTTCAGTTTATGCTTTACAAAATAGCAGTGCTGTATAACCTGCATCTCAAAATACCTATTGAGTTACTAACTCTTTGGTTAACAGAAAGAAAGTAAACTCACAGTCATGCCTACACTGGTTCTCAACATAGAACGTGTAGTAGTTGGAGACCCTGTAGGACTCCGGTTCTGTGAACTTGTCCTCTGCGTTCACAACACAGTTCCCGACGCCTCTATCCGTGGTCCGGATCAGCTCCTCTTGAGTCCCATCTAATCCCACCCATTGTGCCGACCTGAATAAAAAATCTTATTTTACAAATCTCTTACAAATGTTGACCATGCAATACCTGATTTAAAATACTATAATCACTGTTGTTATTTGGCTGTATAGTGTCACTAACTTATAGTTTACTGTATAGTATCATTTATTTAATTAAATAGACTATGAATTACTGTATACATAACCCTAGCTTAAGAATTTATATTGTAATAGTCATTAAGTCGTGTTATGTTGTAGAGTTTCTGGCCGCATCTTCTCTACAGCGACAACACGTTCCGAAGCGGTGGTAGCTTAAAAAAAGAATTGACGTTTAATAAGTTTGCTCTAAGCTCCTCTATTGAATTAATTATTTTGACTTTGACTTTGACTTATATTATTAATCAGGCATCTACTAAATTGTCAGAATTGGATTACACGCAACATGACACTTACGCATAATGATAACCAACACACCCATAAGGAAATGCACGCATAATGACATACACGCAAAATGACATACACGCATAACGACACACACCCATAATGACATTGTGGAACGGTTTTGCCATGCCATACAATTTAATTAACTAAAGGTGCATTAAATTCCAGTGAAAAATTGAAATTTCGACAGATTCTTAGACTAAAAATCGGTAAGTAAAAGATGAGTAAAATCCGTCAACTTTACGTAGCTTAGGTATCTAATAATTTACCTAACTGTCTAGTTGTGAATTGTGAAACGAAAAGGTCGCTAATAAATTCTGAACCCAATAGATAAAATAACTATTTGTTACCTAATCATGGGCTCATTTCAATTCATTGCAGGTTCACAACAACCCGCATTCGATCCTCGAAGGTACCAAATGATAAGCATCTATGCAGTTAAGTTATTTTACTATACAGGGTGTAAGTGACAGTCTAGCAAATACTGAAACGGTGAACTCAGACCATCAAACTGTCAACTTTTACCATGGAGCCTACATCAAAAAACGCGAAAAAAAATCACTTGTCCCATATATTGGAGTCGGGTAGGTACAGCAGTTTTGTATGGGACAGCAGATTTTTTTTTGCGTTTCCTAAGGTAGGCTCCATAGTGAAAGTCGTTCAGTTTGGTGGTCAGAGTTCACCGTTCCAGTATTTGCTAGGCTGCCACTTACACCCTGCATAATTATTTATTTACAGAAAATCTAAAATACATAAGTACCAAGATAGCGTTTTTTTGCCTTTTAGAATGGTTTCAACGAACATCTTGCTAAAGAATGCAGTAAGATCAATTTTGTTTTCTTTGTATGTTCTCTGACTTTGAGCACGCATCAATTCAAAACTATTCGAAAGAAGATTAAAGGCCGTTTCTAACGAAGATGATTGATGACTATGATACCTATACAACGTGTTAATGAATAAACGCATAACTAGAAAGTAGTTTGTTTAGAATCGAGAGCAAAATCGAATTATCATGGTTTTAACATAGGTACCAATTAGATATATGTTTGTAAAATTTATTGAACTCGATCTCAACCCACCGCATGGGCAAACTAACCCTACTTAATACCAAAACAAGATTCTTAAAATGTATCCAACGAGCACGTTAGCGCTTTCATTCATTGCTGAAATGATAACAAATCATTTTTGCCTGAAAACTTAAAATGCCAATAACTTTAAATTTTAACTATTAAAGTAATGAAATTATTGTTGCAATCTAATTATTTTGTCATAAATCAGTTGGGGTGTATGAGGTTTTGCTCTTATTCATTAACACGTTGTATATAGTCATAGTTATTGCACCTACATACCTACCTACCAAAATAGGGAATATAACAGTCGTGATCATAATTATTATATCCTGTGTAAAAGCTAATAAAGTTTGGGTAGAGGTTTAAATAATGATTTTAGACTTGAGATTCCAAGATCTTATTTCACTTCTTATCTAGATATTATCTCAGTATTCTCAGCTATTAATTAATATTGCATACTTATCGCTAATTAGCATTTAGCTTAAATAAGATGCAGCAAGAAAGCTAGTAGTAAAACACGAACCTATTGTCTTTGTAAAGGAAAGTGAATGAGCAACTTTCTGCCCCATCATTCTGTTAACACATGCTTAGATAATGCTATTGATTAGTGGCTCTTGTTTCTTTAATCTCTTACTAGCAATCTTTTATTTTACTTCTAACTACAAAAGGTATCTGTTTAAAATCAAGATGGGTGTGTATTTAGTAGGTACTAGATACTCTACTGTGGTATGGGCACAGAATATGTAATAGTACCTATATAGTTCTATATACAGAACGGCCACTCCCCGCCCCCCTCTGACTTCAAAATCCCTACCTCCCCTCACACTTTCTGGGAAACTTGAGGGAAGCCGAGCTCGGAATGCAGTCAGGCGCGCGCACCCGTAGTACTTGACTACATAAGAGTCAAATACAATTTTTAATAATAGAACGAACAATAAAAAGTAACGAAATGTAGATGATGTTCACACGATGCGTGGTAAGGCAACCCTAAACATATGTCAGACAATTTGCACGGAGTGCGCATGTGCGAACGCCATCATGTCAAATCCAAAAAGTTGTTTGAAGTGCCGGACCTTGTGGTATGGGGTAGGTTTGTAAGAAGAATTAAAATTGTTTTAACGTTTTGTTTCATTTTTTTTTAGTTACATGAGTAGAATCAAAATTTTTAACAGGATGCTTACCAACAAAAAAAATTGTATAAATAAAGTAATAATTTGGTACCATTATAATAAAATAACTTGTTCTAGTTTCTTTGATACACATTCAAAGCGAAAACTTAAGTCGTGCTTGTTAAATTTGTAAGAAACTAATAAACAACTCACGAGAAAAATACGTAGTTCATTCAAATAAGGAAAACCTTCAGACGACACAAAAGGGTGAAGTGTGAATTATACTGGTGTAGGTTGAGGGTTCTATCCATGATAGTACATTATGATACAAGATAGTGAGCAAAGTTGGTCATTTCAGACGAGGCGGGATTGCAGCACGAGTCGCAGACGAGTGCTGCAATTTAAGAGCCGAGTCTGACATATTTTAATATTAGGTTGTTTGCAACAAAATGTCGTTGGTGGAAGTCATTGCCTCTTCGTCGACCTGCGCGCGCATAGAAATAGTGACATCACTACATCTTTGCACTAAAAAGTTGTGTGCGTTTAAGCAAAAGGTGGTTCAAGTATCGGACTCCCCCTATGCACTAAAGCCCACCTCTAAAACACAATGAAAATCTGAAATAAATTCGGTTGTAGGTATAGACATGAAGACGTGGGAAACGAGCAGAGGGTATATAGGTATTACTGTTGGCGCGCTCCATACTAACGAAGTCTGGTGATATTTTCAATACTAACTGATTAAAAATCAATGAAATTTTGCAGAAACAATCTAGAAACAAATCTCTAGTCTCGTATCGTGTCAGATTTTCCTTAAAATGTACAGTTTCAATGTTAGGATTAATTTAAGATTGGTATGGAAATCTTGGACTTGAAATTAAAGCACAAAAATTTCGAGCTCACTTCGATCGCTCCTGGATTTTTATTGTATTAAAGTTACTCATGTAGGTAGTCATACCTATTGCAGATTTCGATCCAGATTTTGGATCCTAATTATTCGAGCGCGTCGAGCTTATCATATTGCATGAAAATCTGGAGCTTGCTTCGCTCCATCTAAGTTTTAGGTAAGTATAATTGCAAAGACCTAACTTGAACCAGGCTTCCCTGGGAAAATATTATTGGTACTCCTTTGGAGGGGAGGGGCGCCAAAAAAAATGTTTGCTCCGGCTCAGAAAAATCCTAGATCCGGAGCTGCTGTTATGTAAATAAAGCTAAATGATAAAATGTTGACCAACCTATAAGGTTGATTCCTTTCTCTTGCAAGAACAGCAGCGTAGCATTCCTGCATCGTTGCATTCAGAATCACCTTCAGATTGGGACCATCGGAATGCAGGTGGTAGCCAGGAGTAGTTTCCAATGCCCACCATCGTCGCTCGCACTCCTTCGGCTCTGCGGTAGAGAAAGTGTTATTAGAATTATCTACATGGAACATTCAACAAGTTGACCTAAACTGCAATCTAACGTTGGACAATTTGATGTTGATATAATAAGCTGTAAGACACGAAATACTCGAATATTACAAAACATTCTTACGTGACACTGTTCGATGCTATAAAATAATAAAAAACCGGCCAAGCGCGAGTCGAGACTCGGCAATTAGTGTTCCGTACTACCAGTTGTTTAACATGGATCGTTGATAACAACCACTAAAAACCTAACACTTACTTAGTATGTGGTCACAGTAAATGAAGATCATTTGGCAGTTTCTTGTGTAAAGAAAAAAAACTGTCCTAGTTAGTATCATCCTAATAATTTTCCCGGCGTCTAACTCGTTATTTCTAATATACCTATACGTGATTTTTTTTAGATTCTTTTTACCGTGATTTCTTTTCTTTTTATTTGTGCCATTCGCAGTGGAGGCAGCGAGCTCGTGGGGGCATGAAGCATTTGTAAGGGACCTGGGCAAACGTTTAAGGGAAAGGGGGAATGATTTCCGTGTTGGGTCGTACTTGGTCCAACGCGTGTTGTTAGCGATTCAGCGCGGAAACGCGGCCAGCGTTATGGGCACGTTTGGGCCGGGTATGGCAAGGGGCGGTCTTTTTGATTAAGTGTTTGACGTGGCATGTTGCTGCATGGTTCTGTATAAATTTGACGACGCGTTTTGCTGAAGCAGATTTTGTTTTAATTAAGATGGTTGACGACGCATGTTGCTGAAGTGAATTATGTGAGTAATTTTAAATTTAATTTTCATTTCAATAAATTTTGTGTTGTTTTTAGATTGTATGTATCTATATTTGTTGAAATAAAGGTGGGGACAGAAATTTTTCTGAGTTAATAGAATATATTGTTAAACAAAGTTTTAATTACAAAAATATTTTTTTTTACTCGTATTTTATAAGCTTTCATTTGATACCCCACACAATATAGTAGAACATTTTTTTTTCTAATCTCTTTCTGCCCCCCAAAACTGTCCCTTAATATAAATATTAAGCTTCTTTGACTTTATTTATGTCATTGGACCATTAATTGCTATAATTGTACCAAGTTTCAGCTAGACAGACGGAAGGACGGACAGACACCGAGGTAGTAACTGATTATTAATCTGTGACCGAGGTGATTCCATAAGTGTTCCGTTTTGCCAATTTTGGTACGGAACACTAAAAACAGATCAGTCCTTTTTTGCTCTGTTAACCTACTGAGGACCCATAACTAGGTAATTGAACGAAAATGAACCATGCTAATATTGTCTTATCTGAACACTTTCAAATACTGCATGCAATTGCAATTAATCCTTTTCGTGAAATCTATCAAAACAATTAGTTTCTTCTAAACAAACAGGTAACAAAAACAACAATATTGTTGCTGTACTTTTTGTTTCAAGAACATAAATAAAAACGTGAAGCCTACACACGTTCCAAGCAAATCTTCTTGAAATAAGCCACGTCGTTATCAGAACGGAGATGTTCCTCGTTCGAGTACGCGACACCATGGCAGTTCCCTCTCCCGTAAGCTACAGCAACGGCTGCACAATCATCTAGTTCCCTGCATCGGGCCAGGCAGGCACCGGCGAGGGACTCCTCCTCCCCGCTAGCTGAGTACACGAACACTGGCTTAGCTCCCTCAGGATTAACTCCAGACCATCGCACGAAGGTGATCGACTGATGCTCTCTGCATTGCGCTGTCGTTTCTGCCGACAAAAGGATTAAAATAAAAGGACAGGTTACAGGGTCTTTAGTAATGCAAGCAAGGTAACTCTAGAGACATGAGCTTAATGGTTGCGCATTATCAAAAAAATTACGTAAACAATCAAAAACACGTATGTGACAGAAGTTAATAACTGTGCCAAGCATATCGTTGTTCTCGATGGCGAAAGTTCAGGGCCGACCGAAGGCTTGATACAGATGCAATCAAACCAGTTTGAAAGTTGCAGATTATTTGAAATTTGTATCTTTGTTCCACTCAGTGGCAAATTGTGCCCCGGCACGAGAAGACGGTCAGAGGATTCGGTCAGTTAATTTGTGAAAAAAGTGAGTGCTCATTTATACGGGTTTGAAACAAATACAAGGTGTTACAAAAATACAAATAAACATTTAAGGGGGGGAAATAAACATTAAAGAGACCAACATCGAAATCGCGAAAAAAAAATCTGATATTCCATACTAAACTACAAATTTTCTCGAGTATGGGACAGGTGATTTTTTTTTCGCGATTTCGATGTTGGTCCCATAGTGAAAGTTGTTCAGTTTGATGGTCTAAACAATCCCCTCTTGTAACACCCAGTATAGAATAATAATCTTGCGGCGGGACTTAATTCGTCATTGAATCGATCTACAATCGTCATAAAATAATTACCGTATATGACGATTGTATATCGAGTAATAAATATCGATAATTTGCCTACTATACTTCGAACGAATCATGCTGAAAAACAAATCATAATTCATAACAATAATCTTGTGTACCTAGTACTATAGTAATAATTAAAACGTGTCGTGTTTATTGCAGATGAGTCTCCGCGTTTTCCTCACGATAGCGCTGATGATGAGCATATTTGCAACTATTTACTGCGGCGTAGTTGGGGGAATCAAATGTCCTGACAAAATGGTGCCAGACAACGTTCAGGCCGTATGTCTTCCCAAAGACGCAACATTCGAACAAATTAAGGAAGCACTTCGTAAAACGACGTCAGGTTAATAAATAATGTGTATTTGCTGTAATTTGTGTTTAATTGTTTCGGATTACGTAAGATAATGAACTAAGAGGTTCTGTTTACTCCTAACTACTTACCATGAGATTTTACTGTACTTTACTCTACAGTAGTTACGTCACCAATTTTGTATTGAATTTCGTACAGCGCTCCTAGTGATTACGTCGAGAACTAATTTCTGCCATACAAAATTGGCGACGTAACTACAGTAGTAACTACTGTGAAAACTCATGGTAGGCCAGAATATGGATAAGTAATAAAGTTTATTATTAGTGCAGAACTTAAACCTTTCTTTCTCTTAGGTAACAAAAACGACGGCTCGTGCGCTGACCCTTTTTTAAGGAGATGATCAGACCATCAAACTGAAAAACTTTCTGTATAGGACCAAGATCGAAATCGCTAAAAAAAATCAGCTGCCCCATACATTTGCCTCGAGTAGGTTTGCAGTTTTGTATGGGAGAGCCGATCTTTTTAGGCATTTTGATGTTGGTGCCATAGAGAAAGTTGTTCCGTTTGACGGTCTGATGCTCCCCTTAAAAAAGTGTCAGCATATTAAGTTGGACCCTGTATAATTTAACCTTATACGTAGGTATAATTTAGCTCATGGTAATCGAGTTATTAAATTTTATTACATAAATAAGTACCCACTGTTGACGATTACTTTCTAGTCACCTTAAATCTGTTAAGTATACTTATTATCTAAGCCTCAAATGAATTGAATTTCATTTCATATCCAGGGTTTTCGAAGTTATGTGAAGATGTATAGGTAACTATAGTGATTATTTAAGTCACACTTTTAGCGCTCTGATAAATTCCTTTTAAATTGTTAATTTATCTGAGATTAAATAAGTAGATTAAAAAAACCGGCCAAGTGAGTGCGGGCCACGCGCAGGGTAGGGTTCCGAAGTTGCCCGTCACAATATACGGACTTAGAAGGGGGTTTTTTGTTTTATACTACGGTTGAACGGCTAATAGAGGCTAAAAAGTAAATTTTACAAGTTGATTGACTATTACTCGTTAACTTGTAAAGCCTACTTAGCGGTGATAGTTTTCCTTTTAATTTCGTTATATACAGTACTGCAGTGAATTTTTTCACGTATCCAGAAACAACCGTTTAGCTGGGGGAGGGGGGGACACTAGACTCTGACGGATCCCTAAATCCAAAAATGATTTTCCCACACCCACAATATTTTTTTAAGACCTATGCAACGATACCACACACCATAGATAAGCGAGAAAAAAAAATTGCATCCCCACTTTTCGTGTAGGGGAGGTACCCTAAAAAATGTTTTTCAAGATTTTATTTTACCATTTTGTCGGCGTGATACATATGTATACCCATATCAAATTACAGCTTTCCAGTGCTAAGCGTCTCTGAGCTAAGCCGCGGACAGACGGACAGACGGACGGACATGGCGAAACCATAAGGGTTCCTAGTTGTCTGCGGAACCCTTAAAATTAATACATAAACCCAGGGTTGTATGTCCTAGCGGGGTGGTCAGAGACTCGTACAACATCGATTTTAAGAGAAGTTTATTCCGAACGCGCTAATGCGCGCTGCATACAAACGAAGTCTGGTTATATTTTCAATAATAACCAATTAAATTCAATGAAATTTTGTAGAAACAATCTAGAAACAAATCTATGCTTATAAGTTGTCAGATTTTCGTTAAAATATACAGTTTAAGATTTGTATGGATATCTTTGAGGCACTGTAACATTACAACTAAAAATTTTAACGAAAATCTGACTACATATATATAGAGATGAGTTTCTAGATAGTTTCTGAAAATTTTTATTGACTTTAATTGGTTAGTATTGAAAATATAACCTGACTGCGTTTGTATGGAGCGCGTCGATAGTAATATACCCTTAAAGGTTCACTCCTCCTATTCGATTATTCTGCCGATCAAATACGAAGAATGATTCTAAGTAGGTATACCTTCCTAGGTAGCTTATCTATCGTACTTTGCTATCTATGGGAACATGCAATTTTACCTATTGTCTAACAGTGTAGTTTTATAATGAGTCACTTACCTTGCACTATAATGAATATCGACAGAACAACTATTCCATAGGGCTTCATGTTTGCACCTTACAACTTTGAAACTGATCACTAAAAAACATTCTTCGTAATCTTAAAATATTACATTCCGTGTTTCGTTACATTTGAATGTTCCCGAGTATTTTCCCCTCCAGATACGTTACCGGACTGAGGATCTAGCAGGAGTTATTTAGAACCTCTGTCCTCGAACAGTATGACAATAAACCAGTTGCGCAATTCGCTACGGATCGCTCTATATCCTCAACAGCTGAACAAACAAACATCTATCTTTGGACTAACTTTAATTATTACGATCAATTCCTTTTGTAAATCTTTACTCTTATCTACATCATCAACAAGCACTGGGAAATTTCACTATAATTCAAAAGCCATAGAAGAAAACAATTTGCAAATGACTCAGATGTGGTCTTTGGACAGGTCCTCAAGAACTTAGCTCGAGTTTTTCGCGTAAAGTAAAGCCGGCAAGTTGTCTTGCCGAACTGAAACGGTATGAATTGCAGCAGTCAGGTGCGGCCCCACCACGCCACGCTATGCCATGCCGCGACCTTGCAGTTTATTATGGCTTTACATACTACAATTTACAATAGAGTGACGAGTCAACGACAAACGATAGTGAAAACGATAATGCCGGAGTTTAGACGACCAAAACGTTGTTTTGTTTCATAACAACAGGACACGCGGGCTTGCTACAAAATGGTACTTAACGTGTATTTGGGAGTTAACATGGCAATTTTTTGTCGTGATTTCGAAAATGTCTTGGGTAGTATAATTTTCATAGATTGAGAGAGGAAAAATGTCCGTTTCCGTGAGGATGTTGGTAAGTTGGTATGTATACTTAGTCGCTAATAGGAACCTGTGTAATTATATTGGACATTAGATACTCTACCTACTTGCTCTAAGGAAACAAGCGACGGTTATGAGTACCCTTGGTTCCCTAGATATTGTCTGTTCTCTCCGGCGTTATAGACTATGTACCTATTCGGAGCGCGCTCCATACAAACGTAATATGGTGATATTTTCAATAGTAATCAATTAAAGTCAATGAAATTTTGCTGAAACAATCTTGAAACAAATATCTATGCTTGTATGGATTCAGATTTTCGTTAAAATATACAGTTTCAATGCTAGGATTAATTTAAAATTTGTATGGAAATATTTGAGGCACTGTAACTTTAAAACAATAGATTTTAACGAAAATCTGACTCTATACAAGCATAGAAATTTGTTTTTAGATTCATTCTGAAAAATTTCATAGAGTTTAATTGGTTAGTATTGAAAATATCACCATAGTACGTTTGTATGGAGCGCGCTCCGAATTATATCCTCTTTACTTTGCATCATGGGTGTTCGTGACATAAGTATTCTACCTGCCTATTTGGAGCTCTGTTGCCCTCTACACTAAGGCCGAGATTCAGAGACGATTTTTTTGGTCTTAGCTCGAGCTAAGCGTGGCGAAAACTTACAAATCGTCTCTGAATCTCGGCCTAAGCCTCTACAGGATCTCGCCTACCCTTCCCTGGAGTTACCTATTTATGGAGGCGGCCAAATATGTTTGCACAGAGACGTATCATTTAGAAATAGCACAGAGTACTATAATTACTACAAATATGTAGGTAGGCAGTTACGCCACCTGTAGGTACACCTATACAAGAAATTCTAGATTTGCTCCCTAGGCCAAAATATGGGGTACGCCCAGCTTGCTTATTTCAGTTCTGGAGACCGATTGCTTTAATTTAAAACATCGAAGTTTTATTCTATTCTAATCACATTCCAATCCAATTACTATTCAACTGAGCTGAATTCGGCATCGCGCTAAACCCTATGTAACTGACAGCCTCTAACTTCTGAGCGATCTGTCAAAACGGCTGTCATGAGCTGTACCGCGATTATCGCAATACCAAATGCGTCAAAAGTTATGGTTCGAACGTAGTCCAGTCACGGTTGAATCACTGAATATTTACCGCGATTGCAGCCCTGTTCTTCTGTAATTTATTTTATATACAACGTGTTAATGAATAAGCGCAAAACCTCATACACCCCAACTGATTTATAACAAAATAATTAGATTGAAACAATAATTTTATTATTTTATAGTTAAAATTAAAAGTTATTCGCATTTTAAGTTTTCAGGCAAAAATGATTTTTTATCATTACAGCAATGAATGAAAGCGCTAACCTGCTCATGGATACATTTTAAGAATCTCGTTTCGGTAGCCTAACCTGTAGCCTAAGCTGTAACCTACTTAAGGTTGAGAGTGCCTGAGCGGTGGGTTGAGATCGAGTTCAGTAAATTTTAAATTTTACAAATAAATTATTTAATATATTATTTTGAAAAAAAATTCCCTATGTTGGAACCATGATAATTCGATTCTGCTCTCGATTCTAAACAATCTACTTTTTAGTTTTGCGTTAATTCATTAACACGTTGTATATGATGGTACTTACAGAGTTTAGAAATTATAGCGTTGACACCAAATCAAAATATGTACCTACCTTTTAGTTTACTTAATAAACAACTTAATAAGCTGACAGTTTTTTAAGAGGATGATCAGACCATCAAACTGAACAACTTTCTCTATGGGACCAAAGTCGAAATCGCGAAAAAAAAACAGCTGTCCCGTACAATTGGGTCGAGTAAGATTTGAGTTTAGTATGGAACAACCGATTTTTTTTTCGCGATTTCGACATTGGTCCCATAGAGAAAGTTGTTCAGTTTGATGGTCTGATCATCCTCTTAAAAAACTGTCAGCATATTAAGTTACATTACATTTTACAGTCGATGTTATGACCTACAAAGCGGTCTGTTATGTTAATTCTATTACATTCAGTATTGTTATGTAAATGGCTGCCGAAGCGTGGTATTGTTCGCGTGATTCGTCAATACTTACTTGGACCGCCCCTAACCGTTTATTAAAGTATCTACGATAGCCGTCATCTGTGGTGTGGACCACCAGTAGCGTTGCTCTTGTTTTCAACATTGACTTACATTTCTGTTCGTGAAATAAGTAAAATAATAAAACCATGTTGACTTCTGTTATGCAGGTCCATGAGACTTTATTACCTATAATTGGCTATTTGCCAGTTTTCGGAAAGGTATTTTAAATTATACGTACGTTTATTTTATACCTCTTTCAATTATCTTTTTCGTAAAAAAAGCGTGATTTATTCGAAAAAAATAATAATTTTATTCAGTAATTTGAGATTCGCGCGAAAACAGCCGATCACGTGACACTTGACAGTGTGACGTCATATTTCAATAAATAAAGTAAAGCCTATATAGATCATTGCAATATAACAAATAAAATATACAAATATTGCAGCATTGTAGTATAATCGTGGTGATGAAGAGGCAAGTAGCCACGCTTTTTGTGCAAGAAACAATGGTTCGATCTCCGCCCAGATCCGACTTACTTATATTATTATTTTACCAATGAGTTTTCACTAAGTAGCTTCGGTATGTATGATTTGTATTGTAACATCACCTTTTCGATGACAGAAAATTATTATAGGATTAGGAATCCTTCACGGTTCACTTTAATTTCGAAGCGTATCTTGTAGATTATACGAGTAATTTAAATGGTGACGAAAGATGGGCTCATTAATCGCTACACTAAAACACTTCGGTTTTTGGGAGGTGAAGATACTACGTAGCTTCCCGAACGCTGCCCAGACGAGTTGGATTCGATGGTTGACCTCTTTCTCGAAGCTGGACCTACAACAACTTCGTTACAACACTGTTAATAAAATTTATAATTGTAGATTCTCTGGTTCTGGATAAGGTAGAATCTCCGTCTGACTAACCTACCCTACCCACTAGGGGAATATAGTCTTGAGTATAATAAAATATGGTCGTGTTATGAAGGTTTTGGATGAAAGTAATAAATACACACTAATATCACTTATGTCCTTTTCACTCGAGGGCAGGGCAGTGAGGGCAGGACAGTTCTGCCCTCGTGCGAACAGCCGCGCCGATGTAGGTCAGTACTGCCACGGCAGGGATTAACTATTATTATATTTTATTTTTTTCGATTTCTTAGGCTGTGAATATAATAGCAGCTGGTCTATTTTTCGAGGGCAGTTCGCTTCCCCCTCCACCTATTTCTTTCGGTTGCCTCGTAACTGTCCCCGTGCATCCGACGTAACAGGAATCTCAAATAAATACGATAACAGAACATAAGTTTTGGTTCAAGTTAACTCGTACATGGTCATTTTGGCGGCAATGCGCGTGCTGACGAAATCGACCACAGATTCATCGTCATCTATCATCCCATCATCAAAATAAAGAAAACAAAGAGATTATCCTCTGAGAAAGAAAATAAAAAAAAAAAATAACGAATGGCTCAAAAGGACCATATCCATATCCAGTGCCGTTAAAATATTATTAAAAAAAAGTGCGAACTGCAACAGGGCTGCCAGATTGTATAAATGGATAAAAAAACTGAGTAATTGGATGACAGTTTGTATCTTCTTTGTATCCTGTACTCTCATGTATAATTGGATACAAAACAAGGATAAAACGAATTGACAAGCTCAGACCAGTAACATAGAAGCCGCTACTCAGTCGCAGTCATAGTCTAAAATATATCGATTTTCGACAATACTTAGACAAATCTGACGCTCAAAAGAAGTTTCTGAACCTCAGCCTGAATCGCTACCTTATTATTGTGTATACAACAGAATATTATCTTTATTAACGTAGGGACACACCCGCTGAACGTTCGGCGCCGAATGTTCGGTTGAATACGCGTCTACTAGGAAAAATTGCGCGTACTGGTGCGTCGCCGGTATAGGGAAAAGCATTGCACGCGGATTCAACCGAACGTTCGGCGCCGAACATTCAGCAGGTGTGTCCCTACACTTAGGTTAACCCAAACCAATAGATAGATGCTTAATAAAAATTGGTATAAGAATTTGTGTTGTGAATAAAAATTTCGAATTATAAGTGAAATCATTTTATTATTTGATTCGTTTTTTTTTTACCCTGATTGTATCTTGCAAGGCAATTCTGTATAATTTCACGGACATGCCTGAATAATTATAAAAAATCGACTGGCAGCCCTGAATTGCAAAACTACCGTACCGGGTACCGAAGCCATTTGACATTTCCACTTGCAGAAATCGGCTATTTCGCTATCTATTGGTACGTTGTTGTTTATATTTTTTTGCCTTATAGATACTCTATTATTTTATATGATGATGTGCGCTGAATTTATTATCATTTACCTCTAGACTGCAGTGCAAAGTAAATCTTCAAAATGCCGAAGAATAAGAAGAAACAGGATAGCGGCAGCAGCAGCGACAGTGACGATGGACCCGTGGATGTAAGGATTCTTAAATTTTTTAAATCTTCTATAATTTATCTATAACCCCTCTAAACTAGGCACAATAGGGAGCTAAAGATAGGTACTACGTAGTGATCAAATATTTGATGTTTGTTGTTTGTAACCTAAAAAAAAATTATTCCAAGTGCAGACTAAGTAAGCAGTACACACGGCGACACATCAAGCTATAAAAAATCAAAATAAGCTGGCTGCGAGACGTTATACGTTATTCAACCTACGCGCGACCAGCTTATGTTGGTTTTGTATAGCTTGATGTGTCGCCGTGTGTACATATTCGTATCCATCGATCAAAATATAAGAATTAGAACATCCTCATGTTAGATCTTAGCAAATTTGACTCGGAATTGATTAACTATCAGTGAGACGGAGCGAGACAAAAGTGCCATCAGATACTAGAATGCATCTTTGAGCATTATTGTATTGGGTATCTAATTTTTTAGGGTTCCGTAGTCAACGAGGAAGGATGCTCTTAGACGCTTAGTACTAGAAAGCTGTAATTTGACATGGGTATAGATATTAATGACGGCCCGATAGCACAGTCGGTAGTGAACCTGCCTGCTGTGCCGAGGGTCGCGGGTTCGAATCCCGTAAGGGACAAATATTAGTATGATCAATATGAATATTTGTACCCGAGTCATGGACGTTTGTATCTATTTATGTATTCTATATCGTTGTCTAGTCATCATAATACAAGTCCAGGTTAGATTCTGGTACTTTAAATGTGACTAGATAATTTGTGTGACAATGTCCGAGATATTTATTTATTTATTTATTAATCACGCCAACAAGGTGGTAAAATAAAATCTTGTAAAATATTTTTTTTAGGGTACCTCCCCTACACGAAATAATAACCTAAAAAAAAAATATTGTGGGTGTGAGAAAACCATTTTTCGATTTAGGGATCCGTTAGCGAAATATTAAGCTTTAAAGTGAAAGTCAAGTGTCCAAAAGCTAAACGGTGGTTTCTGGATACGTGAAAAAATGCATGGCAGTAGTGTATATAACGAATTTAAAAGGAAGAGTATAAATGCTGCAATGCATCACCGATTCTCCCTTTAAATTTAATGTGTAAGATTTCTTAAAATGTTTAAAATACATCTAATTATCAGAGAAATCCCCCGCCAGAAAAGAAAGCAAAGATGGGTTCCAGAACCGATGACAAAGAACCAACCTGGGTCTTGCAAGGGAAGAAGTTAGTCAAAGTAAGAGAATTCAAGGGGAAATGTTATGTAGATGTAAGAGAGTTTTATGAGAAGAATGGAGAACTGTTACCAGGGAAGAAAGGCATCAGCATGACACCAGAACAATGGAGAAAACTGCTGTCTCTAGCGGACGAAATCAATGAAACCATCAGTAATAAGTGTTAAGAGCAATGTTTTGTTTTTCTAATACACTACTTGTTTTGAATAAAATTTAATCGTTGTATAAGCGTTATTTTATCTTGTTATTTGGAGAAGCCCGCTAATATAAAGTAAATTTTTATTTTCTACGCATCAGGTTAGAAACACTTTAGGAATCCTGAGCAAAATCAGATATTGCACATAAATAAAAATAACACAAATATCTATCAGATCTGCAGAAAAATATGTGCATTCCCTTTTATTTCGGATTTCGACTCACCCGACCCACCAACGGCCTCTGCTCTCCTGGTACTTCTCAATGTTTATTTAGCCTTTTATCTTATATTTTTAAGATTTTCAAAAATATCACTTGTGGCCAGCGTATCTTTTCAACACGAGTGGGTCCAGTAGGATTCACAAATCCTGATAGCTTCACCCATGTCAAGCAGTGGGACCATGAGTATTTGACAATCCTACTGGACCCACTAGTGAAACTAAGCAGTGGGACCAGTCCGTAACGCCACAAACCATATCCACCAGGCATTCGCAAAAAGGCGCTTTGGGAGGACGCCATTGATGGCCAAAAAATCTCTCCACCCTGATATAGATACTCTTTCTTATACTGTGACTTATCATAAGTGTTCTTTGGACTTATCGGAGAACTGATTGAGCATTTCCCATTGCTCAATGAAATGTAGTCCTTATCCAATTCAAATCGAGTTGTAAATAGCGTGTCCCAGCAAAAGCCGCCGTCCGCTAGGTAAAATTATAACTTGACACTTATTTACAACTCTATTTCAATTGGATAAGGACATTTTATTGGGCACTGGAAAATGCTCGAGCAGTTCTCCGCCAGATGTGCGACTCTTAGCCCTTGTTCTTAGACTGTGACCCTGACAGGTTTTGAGTAAAGGTTAATTTAGATTAGGCTTGAAAAATGCTCGAGCATGTTCTCGGTCGCCAGATTTATCGCAAAACAACACTGCTGACCACTGGATTAGATTTAACTGTTACGTACTATTTTCAGCTCTGTTTGAATGGAATAAGGTTGATATTTAATTATCACTTTAAAAGTGCTCGAGCATTTAAACCTTATGTTGGATTTAGGAAACATTGTCAAGCTCAATTCACATTACGACGGGAGGGCGTGGATGGTGCAATGTAAAGTAATACCTATTTCAATACAGATAGAGTCCACAGATAAAGCTCCGTCCCCGTTCGTAGGCCCTATATGGGTGTTCTCTCTGTCAACTACTCTCGGCATTGAAATAGGTATTATTTTAAATTGCACCCTCCGCCAGGCCTGTCTCACTCCACAGCTCAGGTACGCTTGACAGCAATCCCCACCAGTGGTGAATGGAAATAGGTTAAACCGTACCGTGTAAACTTCTTGGTCACTTCTCATTAGACTTGCCGCCACTTTGTGAGTAGTTAATGCGAGACTTGAAAACCCTAGCGATGTCACGTGAAATAATGAAAGAGGGAGACTATGTAAAGGAATCTTTTGTGTCTAGTGACTCGGTTCATTTTTTTCTGCACGCGCGCCGTTGTGACGGTTGGTACGTTATTCGCGATTTGTACGATAGGACAGGTGCGAATAACTTTGCATCTTATTGCCGTGCAGAGAGAGTCGCTATTTATTTAAATCTGTTTTCGAAGTGATTCTTCTGTACCGGAAGGTACTAGTATTTATTCTGTGCCTCTGCGCCCGTCTGACATAATGTGAATAGAGCTTCAAGCACAAATAAAAACAAAGGAAGCAAGTGTGTAAAGTATACACTCTGATTTTCAGAGGTATTTTATTGAAACAACAGTAGGTACTTAACAAAAGCAATAGTTGGAAGAAAAAAAAAACAAGTGTTGTCAGAAAGCTGCCCTTTCATTTTCTAATTATATCTTAATAATCAATTCATCAATTCAATTAGTTTTAATCTTAATAGAACTATAGTAACAAACTATTTTTCTATATCCGCTATTGGCTATGCCACGGTATTAATAAATTTTTTTTTTGGTAAATTCTTCCATTAGGAAATGGAAAGGCGAAGGGAACATAGCCCAAGCTGCCCGGTATTAATTAAATTGATTGCGCTTGCCTCCCATTTCTTTACAGATGCAATTTCAAAAAGGACTAAAGGAAGACTTGCGAAATATTATAATTATTTTGTTCTTGGAAAAGACAGTAAGCTTGTCTTTTTAGTTTACAAAATTAAAAAAATTAACTACCACCACAGGTCATTAAGGAACTTAAATAAAATAGGTATAGTAAACAGGTACAAGATTGAGCAGTTTAACTAAGTTATGTGCGCGGGCAAGAAATATAGCACAAGCCAGGAATGACCATGTCTTTTCCACTTTTCAGTAACACAAGATATACATAATTTAAAAAATTTTTAACCAAACTTATTGACGGGTGAACTTCAAACGCTAGGTACTAGTTACTGCATTTTTAACAACATAAAATTTCGTGTAAAAATATTGTTAACAAAATATTTCATCTAGGTACTTAACTTACTGCTAAATCTACATACACATTACATGTGAGACAAATAGGTACCTACAATAATCAGGAAATATAAATTATATTACGATTTTTGTACACAATATCAAAGATAAGCACTACAATGATATCGAGAAAAGTATTATCAAAATACATTTAATGGTTGGTTTAAAATTGACTATATGTGTAATATTTGGTACTAAATCACATTGGATATAATAACGAGAGATTTTATAAACATGACTAGGTAGGTGTTACTTAACATTTTTGATATTATGTAGAACTGCACGTATAGTATGATTTATCTACACGCGCGCGACTCGGCTTTTTTCCATACTACAAGTCGCGGCAAACGCGGCTTGCGCTCTCCGAAAAGCGCGGGAACAGGTTATTTTGTATGCAGCGAAGTCTCATCGCGGGCGTGTCGAGAAATCATACTAGACGTGCTGATTTAGTTCACGTTTAAATAAATGCCCAACAATACTGAAGTGTTGTTGGAACAGGATAATATTACTAAAATCTAGATAAGAATATTCTAGACATACCTACACCATAGAATATAATTAAGAGTACAACACCTATAACATTTGTGGTCACAATGTTTGTATACCTACCTACTTTCCGGTCACATTAACTCTGCTCCTGCGGCCGTAGCACAATTATGCGCTATAAGGAGGCTATATGACGCCTTTTTGTTCGTTCGCGCGCAAATCGAAATAGAGCTAAGTCCCGATAGCCATACTACGGTCGCTAACGTGGATACGTTTTATCGTAGTTCTGGTTCGGTGTGAAACTGTGTGTAACCAATTATCGAGACGGGTATCGGCAATGATGATGCTAACTGTACTGACTTGATTATTAAGTCTGTACTAACGCAAAGGGGGCATCGAATACCAGCGAGTTCGAGTGCAAAGTTCATGTGACCGGATTGTACAGTCGCCATCAGATATATCGCAGCATACAAGGTGGTCAAATATCTCCGAGCAGTGCTAATTTTCAATAAATTCTTTACAATTTTATTTACAATTGAAATGAATTATGACGGAATAAGGTCTCTTTTCCTCAGATGTTTATGATCACCCTGACCGCGTAGATATATTTGATGTTCTAGGTGTTCAGATATTTTTGATTGGTTATGTGTAAAGAAATTATTGAAAATAAGAAATGCTTAGAAATATTTGACCACCTTGTATGCTATGATATATTTGATGGTGACTGTACACTGCAATTTCGAGGCAATTCAAAAGCTATTCAGCATCGCTTTGAGCTAACAAACAAAACACACTAAGCTTCTCAGTATCGTAATAAAATATACAATAAACTTAAAACAATATTTGATTTTGTAATAGAAAGTTGGTATTGCTATTAAAATGCCAGCAACCTATTTAACGAATGCAGAACATACCATACGTAAGCTAGGAACAGTATGGTGACCTGTACGTCTCGAGATTAGAGCAGTTTTCGGATAAGAATTAATATAATTATATAACATATCCCAACTAATCTATAATCAGTCTGGCACGTGAAAAAAGGCGCAAATAATACACCCAAGACATTTAATAAAAAATCACAATAAAATGCCCTATTCTTAAAACCATTCTCTCAAAGAGATATTCCAATCTACTTATTCTGTGACTAAATAAGTTAGTATAAGTAATGCACAAAATAACACGTTATGATCGCACCTGACACCAAACTACCTACTGAATTAATATTTATCTAAATATTTATTCTATACCAAAAACCTAATTAAAATAAAAATCCTTACACCAACCGTTAAAAATATACCCTGAAAATTCTTTGAATTTCATTTAATCCGGCTCGAGGGGCCAATGTTGATAAACATCCTTGCATAAGTAAATAAAGGCTTTATTAATTTCTTTAAGAGATCCTTAGTTCGCGTTAATGAGAAATATTTATGACCTACATTGCAATGGTCTAAGCTCTAACGCAGATGACAGATAGTTGGCGGCAGGGAACAAAAATTCTGATCCTGTATGGTCCTTTACTAAGTTCCATGCCATATACAGGGTAAACAGTTGCATTACTTTAAGGGGTGATTTTACCCATGTTACTGATCAACTTTCCCTAAGAAACCTATAGTACTTTCGTACTTTTTTTAACTATAATCTTATTTTCTTTTAACTATAATCCTACGGTGAACAGTCGAACCACATGCCTAGCTATTACTGTAAGAACGCATAGCATAGGTAGTCAGAGATATTCTGAAACCACAGAACATCCACGTTTCACTAGTACCGAAACTCTCAACGAACTTCTGTAAGAACGCACCTGCCGAAATTACTGGATAATATTGCGAAATTACTGGTATAAATTCGGCATGTGTTGCTTGCTACCTTATTCTCGAGATTGTGTCTACAAAATATCATTGAGTTAAATTACTTAGTTAAATAAAGTACAAAATAGGATCAAACTTAGTTTTTATGGAGCGCGCTCGCGATTCAATTCTTTAAAATATCAAACTGGAGAAGTTGATCGTTGCGAGGGTTGTGAGGGGAAAGAGATTCAAGAATGTCAATAAATGCAATTTACCTGAACACTACTAATATCTAACATACACGTTTATACGTTCACAATTAACAGTAATTTTATTAACTCTAAAACAAATGCTCTTCATCCTACAGATTTTTATTTTATCTTTGGTTTGATATGGAAACATCGAATTTTAAAATGCTCACACATTTCTTGGACCTGAAACAGAAAACAGAAAAAAAAGGTAAGTAATTACAATCTAACTGGTAATCCCTAACAATATGTTAACCATTAATAAATCATAATAAGATTAGTTTACTAATAATACCACAACTAAAAGCCAAAAATATAAATGGCCCTTCTTAATATGCTGACACTTTTTTAATGGGATGATCAGACCGTCAAGCTGAACAACATTCTATATGGCACCAACATCGAAATCGCGAAAAAAATCCATACAAAACTGCAAATCTACTCGAGCCAAATGTACATATGGGACAGCTGATTTATTTCACAATTTCGAGATTGGTCCCATAGTGAAAGTTGTTCAGTTTGTTAAAAAAGTCATCATATTAAGAAGGACCCTGTATGTACCTACCTACAGTCAGCAACGAAAGTTTCTTGTTTGTGTACGACTTATGTCACCTTTATTTCTATGAGAATGAAGATTAATAAAACGAAAAATCTGTAGATAACGAAGGAAAATTAAAAAAATCACAGTGAAAATAACAAAAAAAAGGCGACACTTTGAATGCGAAGACCAGGCCCATGACCAGCGTGTGAGGAACTAAGATATACAACGTGTTAATGAATTCGGTATGTCATGTTTTTTTTTGGAGGGCGGAATCTAAAACCATTTCAAGATAATTGTCTCAACAATAATATTTACTATGTAAGCGATTTTAAAATGAATCGAAGTTTTTCGGTACGTCACTGGAAAACCTGTGAACTCGTTAGTAAACTTAAAATCAACTAAAAATAACTGGCCATTAAGAAAAAAAATACATTCACAATGTCAGAATTTGACATTTGATGTTGCCGTTTCTGTTTCCAGCATAGAGTTAGAAAGAAAAGGCAGAACTTTTTAAAATAAAGCAGTAGTTTTTCTGTTCTTATTTTTTCTTGACCATTTTTTCATTTAGAGATTACAGATCATAGTAATTTAAAAATTAAATTTATATTGTTAAACTCGATGAATCGCAATAAAAATTAAATTGGTTTCTTAAAAATTATGTCTTCTATCCGTAAAATATAAAATGAAGACAAAACAAAACTTGACATACCGAATTAACGCAAAACTAGAAAATAGTTCGTTTAGAATCGAGAGCAGAATCGAATTATCATGTTTTCAACGTAGGTAATTTCTTTTTAAATATTAAATAATTAGTTTGAATAATTTAAAATTTACTGAACTCGATCTCAACCCACCGCACGGGCACACTCACCCTACTTACTACCAAAACAAGATTCTTAAAATGTATCCACGAGCATGCAAGCGCTTTCATTCATTGCTAAAATGATAAAGTGTTATCTGGCCACACTTACAACTTGAATGCCGTAGTAGATGTGAGCGACAGAGCTGGCAACACACAGCGCGGCCAGCAGTATCAGCTCGGTCATAGGCGACACTTTGAACGCGAAAACCAAGCCCATGACCAGCGTGTACGGAATCAGCAAACCGTTGAACACTTCACACCGTGTGTCGCTCATCTGGGACACGATCAGGCGACACTGAAAATAAACATTATACATGGTAATTTATGGATTATTTACCTTATTCAGGAGTGGTTCTTGTGTGTAAACCGTTGGTAGCACCAACATAGAATATTATATTTAAAAGAGTTTGTTTGGCGCCATTGTTTGTGCTGTGTTTCGTCTTGTTTGAGTGATATTTGTGACATAATTTGGTGCGGATTGTGTACCAAACAGTTGCGTAAAGCGACCAATATAACAGGAATCTCAAATAAACACGGTAACAGAAGTTTTGGTTCAAGAAATCTCGTACAAGGTGATTTTAAACTCATCTAATTGGAATGTTTGAACCACCCTTGCATTTCAAGAGTTAGGTAGGTTAGGTTAGGTACAATGAAAATTACAACTAATGACAATGGCTGTAAGGGCTAGTTCCCATTGCCTTTTCGAAAGGATAAATATTTCAACAACAAAAATATATAATTTAAAAAAAATAGTTTATGTTTCCGTTCTTCCATTTTGTATGGTGCTTGCGTCAAACCAACCATTGTGTAATATTACAGTAGTACCAGATTTATAAGTTCCCCCGATGTACCCGCGCAGTTGACCAATTTTAATAGCGCGCGAAATTATATTGACCAATCAGGATGTGCCACCGTCAGTCCCTTGACACGATTGGCTAATTGTTTTCGCGCCCTTTTCGCTGCTATCCGATTTCGCACCCTTTGATTACTAAGGGCTTCGGGTTTGTCGGGGGATTGAAAAGAAAATTGACGAGGTTAATTATTTTCCTGGTCGGACTTTACTAATAAAATAAACCTCCAGTGCTACAAACAATCAAAGTCAAAGTCAACATAATTTATTCAATATAGGACCTTGCAGCACACTTGTTAAACGTCAATTCGCTTTGTCGCTTTAGAGAAGATGCGGCCAGAAACTCTACAACAATC
This sequence comes from Agonopterix alstromeriana, assembly GCA_963924505.1. Lineage (NCBI taxonomy): Eukaryota > Metazoa > Arthropoda > Insecta > Lepidoptera > Depressariidae > Agonopterix > Agonopterix alstromeriana. Next base: position 6,350,961 of record OZ004670.1, read on the forward strand.
TTTCTCTTATTCATCAAACCACTCCTGCGACCAGAAGAAACTACGGACCACAAAAATCTCTCCAACGGAGCCGAGTAAATCACAGTATGCCAAGGAAACTAAGTAAATTTTATTTCGCAGGCCACTTTATAATATCTTCCTGTATGAAGACATCCTGACTGGCTGGGTAGGTCAAGTTATACCGATTGATTTTTTTACCGTTCCGAAACTTTAAGTGGTGGTTCAGGCCATCAAACTGAACAACTTTTACTACGGAAGGAAACCTGAATTCGTAAAAAAAACGGCTGTCTCATTCATTTGAGTCTAGTAGACATTACAGTTTAGTATAGCAATAGATTTTTTTTTTGCGGTTTCATTTTTGGTCCCATAGTAAAAGTTGATCAGTTTGATGGGCCACCCCTGAGTGTTCCGGAATGGTAAAAAAATCTTCCAGTATATGAATTAGCCGGGGGTGTTATTGTGTAACTACCAGATTCGATCGGTATCAAATTCGACATGGTGATATTTTTCTTAATATTTAGTTAACGATAATCGATATATGTTGATCACAGACACACTATATTGTTAAAAATTGTTCCTAGTTTAGTCATAATACGTTACCGATCTTGTAAAGCAATATATTAGTTTAATAGTTTATTAGGTACACCAACGACACATTCACAAATTTGATATTTTTTTGTTTATTTTTTTTGATTTGATATTCGGAAACTTACACAATAGCCCACCAGGACGACATCATTCAGGAAGATGTAATATGGCCTTAAAATTAAAAGTAATATTTTAATCAAGATTTAAAAAAGGATGTTTCTGAGAACACGTACAATCGGCAACGAAAGTTGATTAACGATATAATGGTAATCATTTCCTGATATTCATAGGAATAGGAACCTATAATCCATGATTACATCTATTATCGTAATGATAATGACGAGATTATTTAGCTCCAGTGTAGTGAAGAGCAATTAAGAACGCCTTGCAATTACCATCCATTGTCTAGTCAACAAGTATGATTTACTTGTATATTATCAATGGAAGTGATGTATCTGTTACTTAGTAACTAGTAATCAGTAGTACAACTCACATTGATATTAGAGAAGATGGTGCCTGTGAGTAAGTAGTAGAGCCTCGGTCCCCGGTTGATGATGTTGTTGGGCGAGTACAGGGCCCAGATGCTGCTCAGAGCGAAGAACTCCAGCAGAGGAACCAGCGGGCGCACCGCCTCCCAGAACGATCGCATCTTACCGGTCTTATCGCGGTACGATCTGTGAGAATAATAATAAAGGAATCTAAAACAGGAACTAAAAAGAAAGTACATACACACGGCGACACATCAAGCTACACAAAACCAACATAAGCTGGCTGCGCGACATTATACGTTACGTTTTGTATAGCTTGATGTGTCGCCGTGTGTACATACATGCTCTTAATGGAGAGCCTCTGGTGTACACTACAAATAAGCTACGTTTGACAAAGCTGGCATCTAAATGTATAAGGTCCTCCTTAATATGCTGACGTTTTTTTTTAAGAGGATGATCAAAACATGAAACTGAACAACTTTCTCTATGGGACCAACATCGAAATCGCGAAATAAAAATCAGCTTTCCCACACATTTGACTCAAGTGGGTTTGCAGTTTTTTATGGGGAGCAGCTGATTTTTTTTCGAGATTTTTGTTGGTCCCATAGAGAAAGAATGAATTAACGCAAAACTAGAAAGTAGTTTGTTTAGAATTGAGAGCAGAATCAACGTCAAATCTGACGTCCCTTAAAGACGATGATATAGATTGAAAATTTCGTCGTGGCTTGCGGGGCGTCGACAGCTCTGTTGAAGTGGAGGATGCCCCGGATAGGCAGGTCGTGGGTTCGAATCCCGCTCGCCGCCCGACTTTTTTTCTCTATGGGACTCAAACCATGAAACTGAACAACTTTCCCTATGGGACCAACATCGAAATCGCGAAAAAAACTGCTGATTTTTTTGGACAGTTTGATGGTCTGAAGCACCCGTTTACACCCTATATTATTAATAAGTTATAAGTAATGTATATTGTACGAAACCTCGCACAACCTCCTACCATCAAAAAGAGCGGTCGTTTGCTGCGCAAACAGTGACAGTAGTCAGCGCTTCTTACGTGATTCGAACATAGCAAGTTGTCATACATATTTTATTTTATAAGATGAGAGCCTGTCGCCTATAATTTGTAACAAACTATTACCCATTCCCTCTGTAGAGATTTACGAACGTGGGACGATCAGTCGTCAAAGCATAAACATATTTAGCCGCATCCTACGCAATGTAAGAAATACTTTATTTATTTAACAAATGTCTTATTTCTAGGTACTTTACTAGAGATAAAATTATGGACTTTGCCAGGTCTCACATTTATTTACCATTTTAACACTTCTTTTAATATACATATAATCTATCTACTATGACAATAATTTTAAAACAAGTTTTCTTTACTTTCCGTACTTTGGACTGCATGAAATTGGCCAATTATAATCCATGTCGTGCTATCAATCTATGTTTTGATTGTATTTTTCATCGCCATCGGTACAAAATCGTAATTCGTCAGACTTTTTCTCCACACATTTAAATAATACTATTTTTTTCTGTTCGTTAACCTTTGAACAGCTAAATGACCTTTGGTTCTCATTATTCCTTACCGAGTAGTATTGTATACTTAAAATATTCGAAAATAATTCATATTTTACAGAATAGTACTTATATCTTATCGAAAAGGCGAATGCCTTTCTACAATTTATTTCATCTGACTAAACTTGCTTGAAACAGATTTAAGTCAACTAAGGATGCGGGTTCAATTAAAATCCCACTTACCACCATTTTTTAATTTTTTTTTGGTATTTTTTTAAATTACATCGTGTTGATCTTCTTCTATCGAGTCGTTGTCAAGTCATTCTATATTTTCCAGTGCAGTATTTTGTTCGATTATATGCTACGACTTACAAATATAATAATTTATTGCTTTCCGAGTTGGCTTCACAAAAAACGAATAATCACTGACGTGTCCACGTCCGCAAGTAACATTGTGTACTAACTTGTAAATGTTCCACAGGATGGTGGTCTGGCTGGTGATCATGGCGGAGAAGTACAGCACCAGCTCGAACACCACGCCGGGGGTCAGCCCGCCCGGCAGCGGCACGCGCCACGCCGCCGGCCCCGTCGCCGACGTGACCAGCAGCAGGACACACGAACCCTGCAAACAACATTATGAGTACCCTACTTGTTAAACTATACGGGGTGTAAGTGACAGCCTAGCAAATACTGAAACGGTGAATTCAGACTACCAAACTGAACAACTTTCACTATGGAGCCACCCTCAGGAAACGTGAAAAAAAATCAACTATTTCGTACATTTGAGTCGAGTAGGCACAGTTGTTTTGTATGGAGCAGCAGATTTTTCCTCAGAGTCGATTCCTGAGGGTGATTCCATAGTGAAAGTTGTTCAGTTTCATGGTCTGAATTCACTGTTTCAGTATTTGCTAGGCTCTCACGTAGACCCTGTAGAGTCCTTAATATGCTGATAGTTTTTTTGATCCGATTATCAAAATAAACAAAAAATCCATATATTTTCTGTATAGTTCCAATGCGTTTTTTATCGCGATTTCAACGCGAAAAACTCCGCTGTGGGGCTATTTATAGTATGCCACCCCCGAGAAAACGACAAAAATCGAGAATTGCCTCTGTCTTTATTACTTTGCGTTAGCGAAAGTGAGCGTGCGGGACGCTTTTCTCGCTTTGTGGTGCGTGGCGTGCTAGCCCTACTTTTCCATACAAAATTGCAATCCTGCTCGACCCAAACAACTGTTTTTTCACGATGTCGTGTTGGTCCCGTACAGAAAGTTGTTCAGTTTAGTGGTTACAACTAACCACCATGGTGAAGTCGTAGCCCCACGGCAGGAACATGACACCAGTGTTGTACTTCTCCCAGTGCGTGAGGAAGAAGTTGATGAATATGTTCCACACCACGAAGAAGTACCGCAGGGGAGACACTTCATCTCTGCAAATTTAACAAAACTATTAAAGGTTTATGAAAAGGATTGACCACTTTCTTTCACATAGATACATATGCTCGCGATTATATTCCCCGAGGGGGTAGTCTGAGATATTCTGAAAACTCAGAACATCCACGTTTCATTAGTAGTACCGTAACTCTGTTCTGACGGGGAGTGAGCCCGTCGCTCGCCGCGCGTCACTCGGAGAGGCTCTGCACCCCGGACCGTCATAAGTGGTCATATTCGTAAGTCATAACTAAGTTCATTAAGTAAAATTAAAAATGGGTGAACTTGATGGATTGTCACGTCGTTATTGCCTTTTATTCTATTCCACAACTAAAACATTCGACACAGATACAATACAAAAATTTAAAAAAAAAAAATTCCACCATACAATAAAAAAATACATTTATTTCAATACCAGAGGATTTGGTTAGATTTATATCAGTCTATACAGGATCCTTCTTAATATGCTGACACTTTTTTAAGGGGATGATCAGACCATCAAACTGAACAACTTGCTCTATGGCACCAACGTCGAAATCGCGAAAAAAAATCAGCTGTCCCATACACTTTGGCTTAAGTATGTTTGAAGTTTAGTACGGAACAGCTGTTCTTTTTTGCGATGTCAATGTTAATGCCATAGAGAAAGTTGTTCAGTTAGATGGTCTGATCATCCCCTTAAAAAAGTGTCAGCATATTAAGGGTACATGTTTGGTGTCTCTAATAAGCTAATAACTAATATGAAACCATATAGCAAATTGGAAACCGAACTCGTAATTTTTGTTAACCGACATTTCCATTTGTGTACATAAATTAGTTCTCATAGATTATTTGTCTATCTCTAGGCCAATTTCCTGTATGGTAATCATTTTTAGATTAACACAACAGGATGTGATATTACACGGTCCAACTTAATATGCTGACAGTTTTTTAAGAGGATGATCAGACCATCAAACTGAACAACTTTCCCTCCGGGCCAATGTCGAAATCGCGAAAAAAATCAGCTGTCCCATACAATTGGGTCGAGTGAGATTTCAGTTTAGTATGGAACAGATGATTTTTTTTCGCGATTTCGATATTGGTCCCATAGAGAAAGTTGTTCAGTTTGGTGGTCTGATCATCCCCTTAAAGAAGTGTCAGCATATTAAGGACCCTATATACGCCACGGGCAATACTACTAAACACCTACAAATGGATAGGACAGGACACCAAGCAAAGATTCAAATAGTAACATTTTAAAAGTTTCATATTAATATGAATACTTAAAATGGTCATAATATGGCTGTAAGCATAATAGATAAAAGATCCAGAATGAATACAAATAGGTTAATTGAATGAAGGTCGCTATTGAATGTTATTCTTCATATTAAAAGTATAATCAGGACTTGCTCATGTCATAATTTAACGTTGTTGTTTATCGAAATCACAGAACATTATAAGAGTATTAGAAATGCAAAGTAGCGCTTTTGCTTCGGAGACGGTTGTCGCCACTTGTCTTCCCGCTCACGCTGCACAATTACTCATGCCCTCTCGCTCGCACCACGCCGCGTGCCTTATGGTGTTATGCAAATCATTGCATAACCTGTGGCGACACGTTCCACGCCTACTTCGCACTTCTAACCCCTCTTATAATGTTCTGTGATCGACATCATATCCGTTTCCCTAATCGAAGAATAATGGTAAATTTTATAAAATTGGTAATATAAAATCAGGAATAGAAATGTCCGATATTATTAGGCCAACTTGATATTAGAAAATAAAAAGAAACAAATATAAAAGATAAGATAAGATAAGATAAATATTCTTTATTTGCACACCAAGAAATAGAAAAATACAATTTAAAACAAGAATAAGAAGGGTACAAAGGGCGGTCTTATCACTAAAAGCGATTTCTTCCAGACAACAAAAGAGAAAGGAATCAAAAAATTACTAAGATAAGAATTTTCTAAATCATCATCATCATCTTATTTAAGAGCTACGCTCTTGTCGGTGGAGTATTCGCCAATCCTGTCTCTGTAGAGGGGAAAAGAGGCAGAGGAAGACCCAGACAGAGTTATCTAGCCCAAGTGAAGGAAAAGGTTGATGTCGAGTCGTATCAAGGACTCAAGACACTAGCGGAATTTTCTAAATACACGGTGTAAAATCAAATACGTTACTTACTTTATGGGGTGCTTCAGACTATCGAACTGAACAACTTGAGTGACCAATGTTGGAAATACGAAAAAAAAATGTTGTTTCATAAAATAAAGACTTCTCCAACCCAGATGTATGGAAAACCTGATTTATTCTTCGCGATTTCATTGTTAATCTAATGGTTGTTCAGTTTGACGGTCTGAAGCACCCATTACAAGTAATCAAAATAAAAACGAATTGCATGTCCAGGATGTATAAATAAGTACCTATATTAATTAAATAGACAGAAGATATGATCTACACTCCGCTGCTCGACTCAAGACCAAAGTTCGTTGCATTCTAATCATAATCACAAAAGAGCAAAGTACCCTGGATGTGTTTATTGACTTTAAACCTTAAATAATGTAGAAGTCGCAAACTAAATGTTTCGGCAGTACCTTCCAAATATACTGTAGAGGCAGGTAGGGATGAGGACGGCCGAGTAGGAGTCAAGGCCGTGGTCGAATAGCTCCCCCAGAGGCCCGCTGGTGCCGGTCCGCCGTGCCTGCTTGCCGTCGATGCCGTCTACAAGTGATTTACATTCATTAGGTACACTATAGTAACTACTAGGTACGTGTTCTCTCACAATACAACTAGAAGCTTTGTACACACGGCGACACATCAAGCTACGCAAAAACAAACATAAGCAGGCCGCGCGACGTTATACATTACTCTACCTACGCTCGGCCAGCTTATTTAGGTTTTGCGTAGCGCCGTCTCGCCGTGTGTACCTATACATCATCTTTAATAATTATATCACAATGCAAATAAAAGTATTTAATTTATTGATTAGGTTGAGTATTAAAATATAAGTAGACCTTTATGTAGTATAGTAGATGATACAATTTAATTAATACCAGATGTTGTTATGTCCTTTCTCAGGCTTCAATCTGTCTCTATAGGTAACAAATGTCATCAAAATCGGTTTAGCGGTTTAGCTGTGAAAACTGAATAGACAGAGACATCGCATTTACAATTTTAGTATGTATTTATCAATCATCATCATCACAGCCTTATAAGATCCACTGCAGGGCATAGGCATACCCTCAGGGAGGGTGTATGGGCGTTAGTCCACCTCGCGTGCCCAGTCCGGCTTGGTAAGAATTTCTCTTCATCACAATTTCTTCTTCAGCATATGCAGGTTTCCTCACGATGTTTTCCTTCACCGTTTGAGAGCAGTCGGTATTACGTACATCAGTTAGAAAAACTCATTGGTACATGACATGTCGTCGGATTCGAACCTCGGACTTCAAGATCAAGTTTCCATAACTAAGTGATTTCATTAAAATACTTTATGAACATAAAGAGATAACAGAGAGCTCAGAGAAGTTGATAAGCTCGATTTTATTCTGCAGTGGGTAAAAAGTCGGTCAAAGATATCTTTTGGACAGCTCTCACTGACGGATAGATTAAAGTAATCAAGCGAATATTTCCAGAAAAGATTAAAAATTACTCCTTATATTCCGCTAGAGCGAATTATATTGGCATCTAAAGAAATAGTTAGGATTTGGTGCGGACTCCCCAGGTTAACATATTTACAGACATGTGGAAAATTCCTTTTGGGATCGCGAATTGAATGATAATTATTTATGCTATCTACGTGGATACAAGGTTACCAATACCCAAAACACGATTAAAAATAAAATATAGATAGTACGTACTGTTCGTAATAATTCGAGTATTCGTAGTAAATAAATTTAGATAGCACGTAATAGGATACCGTGTCGCGACGGTAAAGAATGAGGATGTGTTGAAACAAGCAACAAATATCTTCGGTATTATCGAGGCGAGACATTAAAATTAGATAACAAAGGGCACTAACGAGATCGAATCCGGAGCATTCACTTGTTACTTACAATGTATATCCTAATTATTTGATTACAAAGTTTAACTACTAATAATAAATTGCGTTTTACTAAACGCAATTTATTATTAGCTTTTTCTTTTAAAGTGTGAAAGTGAGTTTGTTTTTTCCACTTATACATCTAAATAATCGACCCGATATCAATGAACATATTTTTATACAGGGTGAAATTGATATCATTAGCATCCTTTTAAACTAAGAGTCTGCCCATCAAACTGAACAACTTTTACGATGGGAGCAAGCCAATCGGAGCAAAAAGAAATTCTGCTTTTCCATACTAAACTGCAATGCCTACTCAATTCAAATGTATGTAACAGCATGCTCCGATCGGTTTGCTCCCATAGTAAAAGTTGTTCAGTTTGATGGGTAGAGTATGTGGTTTAAAGTTTAATGATACTTTTCTTTACAACCTGTATATTAAAAAATAGTTATAGCCTGTTAATCTCATTGCATATTACAGTGCAGAAACAATCGACTCATTGCCGATTGCAATATCGCTATCGTCAGGGAACAATGTAAAAAGCGCGCCCCAGTGAGGCGACGAGATGAGATCGATATTTATCACGTCACGACCGACAGACTCAATGTTGCGAAACACTGACATAAGCCAACCAGCATGTAAATAAATATCTGGGACATTGCCACACAGATTACACAGGGTGTAAAATAAAAAAATGGTTTCAGACCAACAAACTGAACATCTGTCAGTATGGAGCCAACATCGAAATCGCAAAAAAAAATCTGCTTTTCAATAGGGTCCCTCTTAATATGCTGACACTTTTTTAAGGGGATGATCAGAACGTCATACTAAACATATTTCTCTATGACACCAACATCGAACTCGCGAAAAAAAACAGCTGTTCCATATAAAACTGCAAACCTACTCGAGCCAAATGTATGACAGCAGAATTTTTTTTTGTTATTTCTTTGTTGGTCCCATAGAGAAAGTTGTTCATTTTGATGGCCTGATCACCCCCTTATAAAAGTTTCAGCATATTTAGAAGGACCCTGTATAAATTTGGGTAAAGTAGCCTACGTAAAGTAGATTGGTAAAGTAGATTACGTTTTCTATGGAACAGCTGACTTTTTTCGCGATTTCGATTTTAGCGCCATAGTAAAAGTTGTTCAGTTTGATGGTCTGATGCGCCTAGTAAGATATGCAACATAATGTTTTACACCCTGTATAGTTCCCATCGAACCAGAATCTGTTGTATATTTGTGGCAAGTAGACAACATCCTATAACATTTCATTTCATTTTTCATTTCATTTATTCAGCCTTAAATTGCATGTAAGTACAGAGGTGTTGTGTTACATTATTACATACTGCACAAAACACCCAAAACTTGGGTACACATTTTCTTAGGTATACAAGTCTTAGCTCTTTGCAGGATTCGATCCTCGGTTTCGCTGTCAGGTTCACCATCAGGCTATCGTGCCGTCAGAAATGTACCTAGCACGTTTTACACTAAGAGTCAAGGGCGCCCTCGTAGGACGTATTCTGATCAAATCGGTTGCGTCCTAAAAAAAAAGGGGAGGTGCGGAGTACTCGAAACCGACGGGCATGTATGAAGAGATGTATGGATGTGAATGAGGCAAAAGAGGTATGTAAGGATCGTAGTATATGGCGCGCTCTGGTCTCTGCCTACCCCACTGGGAAAGAGGCGTGACGTTATAGAGAGATAGATAGAGAGAGAGAGATCTTTGACTAATTATTATAAGAACTAGCCTTGCGGTAGCATTTCCCCTCTGCCACGGTATAAGCACAATTGATCTTGTGCATTTACATTCAATTTTACACCTTATCACTAAACGAGACAGCCTATAATTGCGAGACCACTTTTCATTATTTTTGACATTCAAAATTAGAATCTAAAGTTATGGGGAATAAAATCCAAAGTTGCGGATTTCATGTTACCTCGCCCCCCGCAAAAAGTGGCAGAAATGTTTGTTAGTAGAATTACACGCGTAACCAGTCCACATATAAATAGTCAACGTAAGAGATAAACTAACTTTACAAAAATAATTATTAATACGCAATAAAAATAAACAAGGTGCGAGTGATTATATATTTATGTCCATGAACTGAAAAAATGCACGAATGTAATCGTTACATACAATTTTACTAAATTATAGTTTGTAGAGTAGGTATTTACTATTTAACAATGAAATTGCAATAATTTGCATGAATATTTAATTATTTATTATAAACAAAATTTTGCCCGCGTTCATTTCTTTATCAAGATTATAATATCCTTAGTCCGTCTCAACAATACCTATAGAAATAGACTATCTGTACCAACATGGCAAGTAGGTATGTATTATATCAGTTGAGAAAAGTGAAACCAACTAATTATATAATACTAATTTTGATAAAAAACTAATTAAAATTATGCGCAAATAATACTTTATCTTTTTCTACTGTGTCATATTAGATAATAAATGTATGAAGCATTCTTTGAAGTGCCGTTTATGCAGTAGATACTAACAAGTAGGTACCTATTTTCATTTCAAAAGGATTTTCACATAAAATGCGTTAGGTATTTACTATGGCGGATTTGCTAACAAATAATTTAAAAAAAAGTATAATATTAAGTAAATATATTTTTGTTCGAGTCAGACCGACTCCACCCCGCCGCGACTTGGCCGTTTTTTTAATGTTATGTAATGCAAACCACATAATAGGATAATATCGGCAACAAAGACAGATCACGGTCATTACTCATTACAATAATCCGTTAACTGCATTATACGAGTATGCTGCACAGTATTCATTGAGTAGGAGTATGTACCTACCAAGATAATCTTTATAATAATGCGGCTGTTCAAGGCAGAAGGGACCTTAACGTGGTAGTCACTTACAACTAGTGATGCAACGAATACCACTTTTACGAATAAGAATACGAATACGAATATTGATTTTACTAATCGGCGAATACGAATACAAATACGAATAGTGAAAAATAATTTTCAAATGTTGAAAATACACGCTAATCATTCGTAATATTATTTAAATAATCAAAATCGACAGCGTGTCGGACATGCTCTAAAATTCCTAAAGTCCTGACCAATGTTTTGTTCCATTTTAAAAGACCTGTTTAAAGACACTTTTATGGGTGGTAAAAGAAAACCCTTTTTTGACTCTCGAAAACCTTGAAAAATTTTATTTCTGGAGACATAGTGGATAATTTGAAAGATGACTGTTTCTGGAAAAATACAGCGTGTTAATGAATTAACGCAAAACTAGAAAGTAGTTTGTTTAGAATCGAGAGCAGAATCGAATTATCATGATTTCAACATAGGTAATTTTTTTTAAATATTAAATAATTTTTTTTGTAAAATTTTAAATTTACTGAAATCAACCTCAACCCACCGCTCGGGCATTCTCAACCTACTTACTACCAAAACAAGATTCTTAAAATGTATCCATGAGCACGTTAGCGCTTTCGTTCATTGCTGAAATTATAACAAATCATTTTTGCCTGAAAACTTTAAATGCGAATTACTTTAAATTTTAACTATCAAAATAATGAAATTATTGTTTCAATGTAATTATTTTGCTATAAATCAGTTGGGGTGTATGAGGTTTTGCGCTTATTCATTAACACGTTGTATATTGGGCGGGGCAGCGTAGGAAAATGTATGTCTTTCTAACAAAAACTAAGTAGGTTTTGCGAAAACATTTAATTACGAATGTCATCCTGATATTCTCCGAATACGAATATTCGGTGATTGGCTGCTATTCGGAGAATACGAATATTCGTATTCATATTCGTTGCATCACTACTTACAACGTTTTCATATACAGGGTCCTTCTTAATATGCTGACACTTTTTTAAGGGGATGATCAGACCGTCAAACTGAACAACTATGAATATGGGACCAACATCGAAATCGCGAAAAATAAAACATCTGCTCCATACAAAACTGCAAACCTACTGGAACCAAATGTATGGGGGACAGCAGATTTTTTTTTTCGCGATTTCAATGCTGGTCATATAGAGAAAGTTGTTCAGTTTGATGATCTGATTATCCCCTTAAAATAGTGTCAGCATATTAAGAAGGAACCTGTATAGAAGAACCGAAATACGTAAGTGACTCCTGTTTATAGGTAAATTTTATCTAGGACCACACAATATAAAGTCCTAAATATTTTGACGATTTTTGAGGGGATAAGCAATCCATCAAACCAGTAGTAAGTACTCTGTGATTAAACTGAACAACTTTCTGTATTGCACCAACAACGAAATCACGAAAAAATATTCAGCTGTCCCATACGTTTGGGTCCAAAATTCAAAATGTTTTATTCAAAATAATATCACATGGATAGCTTTCTGACGTCATTTTGACTCTACCACCCACCGCGTCGGAAGGTGTTCCGTTGTAGAGAAGATGCGGCTAGAAACTCTACAACACACATCTTTTAAAAAAATATATATACAAAGTACACTTACAATATACAATATTGAATTACATAGTGTAACATTGTCAAGACCAGACATTTTGGTCATTCATATAATCATCGAGTTTATAGTAGCCTTTTTTACAGAGGACTTGCTTAACATGGGACTTAAACTTTTTGTATGGCAAGTTTAGAATATCCTCTGGTATCTTATTATAATAGCGTATACAGTGCCCCATGAAAGATGTGTTGACTTTACTGAGTAGAAAATGTGGGAATACTAATTAATTTTTATTTCTTGTATTGTACCTATGAACGTCACTGTTTTTGGGAAAGAGAGACAAATTTTTGCGAACGTATAAAATGTTTTCGTAAATATATTGACTAACTTTGAGCGCAGATATCTTGAGACAGGAGCATTATAACGATTGATACGTGCTTGACGGACAGCGTTCGCTTAGTAATTAGGTATCGTTGGCACCCTTGAACCCAGGTACACCCAGGTCAGCGTAGTTTAATAAGTTAGGTAATTAATTTATATGACACGCCGCTAACATGCATCGCCGCGAAATAATTCATCACCCATACTCTACGTCCGACCGTGTCGGTAAAACAGCAAAGAGCAAGTTCAAAGTTTTAGAAGTACGTGTGTTATACCAAATATGGCAGCGCTGCGTCTGTTTCAAAAAGATAAAGACAGCAATACAGGGTGTACAGAAAATTATCATTAACCTTTAAACCACATACTCTATCCATCAAACAGAACAACTTTTACTATGGGAGCAAACCTATCAGGACAAACAAAATATCAGCTGTCCCATACATTTAGCTCGAGTAGATTTGTAGTTTAGTTGGAATTTTTTTTTTCGCGATTTCTGTATTGGTCCTGTAGTGAAAGTTGTTCAGTTTGATGGGCTAAACCACCCTCTTGAATGTTTATTTGTGTTTATGTTACAAAAACACAAATAAACATTCAAGGGGGTGGTATATCGGGGTGGTACCTTGTATAATTCAATTTAATTAAAATTTAGAAAGGTATGTGCGTTTACTCGTCGACGTGTCCTGCCTATCCTAACCTACGGTGCTCAAACATGGTCTTTAACAGAATTACAGAAGTCCAAACTGAAGGTTTGCCAGAAAGCAATGGGATCAAACGGACAGATCGCGTCAAAAAACACCACAATACGCAAAAAAAAACGCAATTAGCCGATGTTGGTGAGAAAACCGCCAAGTTGAGATGGGATTGGGACACCCAGAAAGATGGGCCAAAGTCCTAAAACCTTGGATTCCGGAGAATGGACGTGCCGTCAGGGTCGACCCTGGAAGAGATGGAGGGACGACCTGAATACCGTCCACGAAGGGTGGATGGAGCTGGCTCAGGACAGGGATGCATGGAGGACAAAGGGCCAAAAAAAAGGTATGTGTTTAAGATAATCATACTTTGAAACTTTTCGCGCTTTGTATATACATTTTTTAATTTAATTAAATATGTATGACGTAAGTAGGTATAAACATTGCAAATTATATGTGACGTCAATATTGACTTTCATAAAGTACATGTATAATGAAGATATGTAAATTGCTACGGAATCGTTTTATTAATTATGTGTACAATGGATTGAAATAAATAAAATAAAAAGAATAGGTAGTGCATTTTTTTAATGAATTTTATTACTGTTGTCTTATTTTTATTGCCGTTAAAATATATAGTTTGAAAGTTATCGTGCCTCGAAGTTTTCCATACAATTCTTAAATTAATCCTAGCATTGAAACTGTATATTTAACGGATATCCGACAAATGTAAAGCACAGATACTGGTTTCTAAATCATGTCTAAAAATAACATTTTCATTGACTGGTAAGTATTGAAAATATAACCAATGTTCGTTTGTATGGAGGGCGCCAACCTTTAAACGAAGCTCAACCCTTAGTTCGAGCTGAATAAAAATTAAGCAACATCCTAACATCGTTAAGAGTGATGATAGCCCCTTACGGAATAGAGCTTGCAACTCAATCACGAGGCTCTGGCCGCTGCTGATTCCTGGCCTGGGCATTTAGACAAAGTATCTTTCGATTAGCGTTAACAACAGTAGAAAACATAAAAATGTATGGACTTGACGTATGGTGACGAAAGCAAACGTCAAAATGTTTCGATCGCTAATGTCAAATCCATACATTCTGCCATTTTCTACTAGCGTCAACGCCAATAGAATGTCACTTTGTCTAGGGGGGCTGTACCACTATCGCTAACTGAGCGGTGAAGAGGAAACATCGTGAGGAAACCTGCATAGCCGAGAAGGAAAAGAAAAAATATGGGTGTGCATGGGGAGAACACAATAGACCAGCAAATGTAGCAGTTTTACAAGCCTTGGCTTGCAATAGCCCTCCCAAATGTATTAACTTTTGCCTTCCCAATGTTAGACAAAATATTGTGCAATTCTGTAAAAATATTTCACAATTTCCATACAACAGTCAGGCACAACTTTAATCTAAGCCACGGTTTATACAGAAGAGACGTGTGGCGGTGGTGGATAATCTAAGTAACACAATATAAACCTTATAGTATGTAGCATAGCGTTGTTTTTGTCGTAAAGAAACGCGCCCGCGCCTCCAGGTGAAGTCGTCGCCTGGAGGCGCGGGCGTAATTCTCCAAACGACGCTATGCTACGTACTATAAGGTTTATAATTGTGTTACTTTGACTATCCGCCACCGCCACACGTCTCTTCTGTATAAAATACCCCCCAAACAAAAATAAACTTGATACCCCTGTGTTCAGACTCAGAAGGGTCAATACATCATTTATGGGCTACTGTATACGCTATTACAATAACATTTATCTAAGAGAAAATTTAAATTATATACTATATTAAGAAGTCACCGTTACATTGAAGACTAAAATGCGTCGTATGACATAATTTATATAGCAAAACCTGTTTTTTTAGATTGTGACGTTCGAAAAGTGGTACATTGTATCCTATTTTGAATGAATATGTTTTTGAGTTTAAATAATAATAGTTCAATACATGCTCACCTAATGTGTATGCCACGAAAAGGTTGACAGCGGAGACGGCCCACACCCAGCTCGGAATACTATCTTCGGTGACATTCTCTTCAGTGAGAGCATGAAACCCGTAGTCATAGTAGGAGAACAGGAGGAAGTTAAGGACCGTCAGTAGGAAGCCAGTGAATGTTAGCAGGTTTGGTGCCACCCACACCGGGCAAAACTGCAATCATGTTACTTTATGTAAGTTCAGCATATCAATCTACTAATCTAATATCAAAGCGGGTACAGTCTTTGATAAGTTATATGTTCAAATAGACAGTCAAAGCTACGAACGCGCCGAAAAAAAAAACACCCAAGTCTAGGGTGATAAACCCTTGTCATTATGCACGCACACAGAGATAAGTGTATGACGCTTCACGCACACCAACATAAGAAAGTTGGCCCGTTTGTTTTAGCACGTTAGAAGGGCGAGCGTATCTTGACATATAAATAATCAAAGGGTACAGCACGTCTAATATGCCACCCGCGACAAAACGTGAAAAAGTCATGCGCGCTTTTTCTGGCATACGTAAAATAACAAAGATGAAGGCACATCTCGATATTTCTCGTTTTCACGAGGGTGGAATGCGAGGCCTACAGGCACCGAAAACATATCCGTGGAGAAAAACAGCATCATACAAGCTCGCGGCGCGGCGGCCTGGAGTGCGATTTTTCAAAGTCACATGTTCAAATCGGCGGTAGAAAATTATTGATGATTTTGAACGTATGACTTTCAAAATTCGTACTCCTTCACGTACGTGAACGTTCATGTATTGCCGCACGCTGCGCATGTAGATTACGGATTACCGCAATCTACATGCCGCCTGCTGCGAGCTTGTATGGAGCTGTTTTTCTCCACGGATATGTTTTCGGTGCCTGCCTGCAAAATAGATATCCTATTTTTTTGTAGTACAGCTTCCATAAGGTTGGATCCATTCTGCATGCATGCTGTCTTTATATCGTAGTGTTAGAAAATAAATGCAATACCTTTAAACCATATTTACAAAATCGATAACTGAATAACATTTGATTTGATACATAAGTAGCATTCCGTTTTTTTTCAAATTTCCTTTAAATAATAGCTCTAAAACGGAATGTTTTTTTTTATGAATTCCATATCAAATATTGTTCAGTTATTGATTCTTCCAATTTTATTCCAACTCCATCTATATTGAGAAAACATTAGGCTTAAAATTAAAATAGATTGTGTTGTAATTAAAAATTAAGAGGAATAAGGGTCAGGACACATTGACCGACGGCAACCGAAGTCGCGGTGGGCCCATACAAAAAGAACGTTTAAGGCTGGGCCACACAGAGTGCGGCTGCGGAACGGCTGCGGGCCGGCAGTAGTTGTAAACTATGGAATTATATGCGAGGTGTCACACTGCGGCTACCGTTCCGCAGCTGTTCCACAGCCGTGCCGGACTGCATCTAGTGTGACACCTCGCATATAATACCATAGTTTACAACTACTGCCGGCCCGCAGCCGTTCCGCAGCCGCACTCTGTGTGGCCCAGCCTTTAGTATGGGCCCGCCGTCGTCGGTCAATGTGTCTCAACCCTAAAAATCGATGTTAGAGCTAACTACACTCAATGTACAAATTATCTCATTTCTACATAATATTTTTTGCAATAGCCTTGTGCTTAGATGAGAAATACAATCTGAATTAACTTTACCAACACTTTACCAACATAAAGCAAACACTCTTGTTGGAGGAAGGTCCATCTTTGTTAGTGTTAGTTTAGTTCTGTATTAGACATATAGAATTAACGTTTTTGCTAGAATTTTCAGTATATTACCTAACTCATTTTACAATTCAAGTAGTAGTCTTAGTCGCGTTTTATACAGAAGAGACGTGTGGCAAAGGCGGATAGTCAAAGTAACACAATTATAAACCTTATAGAAAGTAGCATAGCGTCGTTTGGAGAATAACGCCCGCGCCTCCAGGCGACGTCACCTGAAGGCGTGGGTGCGATTCTCCTTTACGACAAAAACGTCGCTATGCTACAAACTGTAAGGGCCACACGTCTCTTCTGTATAAACCGTGGCTTAGATGTGCAGGTTTGTCATAAATTTAAAATTTTTATTTCTTATTCTAAATTCAGATATAAATATTAGTAAGTGGCCTATTAGTCTGCCTACCCGGAAAAGAGGCGTGAAGATATTTTGACTCTAAATTATTTATGTTATTTTATATTCTTTAAACTTTAACTAACATGAACATAATAGAGGTCAGTGACAATAACACTTGGATTGGATAAGAATCGATTATATCAATTCGAAATTTTACTTTAAAATGCAAGTACTTTTAACCTTCATCATTGATCAAGTACAAAATTGCATGAATAATAAGTATGTTGTGTATAATTGAAAAAGCAGTAGTGGTCCAGTGGCGAGTAACCTTGCCTGCCGTGCAGGAGGCGCTGGTTCGATCCCCGTCCAGACCGACTCGTACAAATGAGTTTTTCGGAATTGATGTACAATTTGTAACACCACTGGCTTTTCGGTGAAGGAAAACATCGTGAGGAAGCCTGCATGCTTCAATTTCGTGGCATGTATTGTACCCACTGCCCATTATGTGGCGACGGGCTCACCCTCCGTCACACTGGACAGAATTTCGGTACTACTGGTAAAACGTGGATGTTCTGAGGTTTCAGAATATTTCTGACTTCCTCGGGGAATATAGTCGTGAGCATATGCCATGCTATGCTATAATTGAATGCATAATATTTTTTCATCTATTCCCAAAAGAAGATATGTTTTGACCCTTGCACTTTGGAATATTTTGATACAGAAAACAATTGATTTGTGTTAAAATTTTTGAGTGTCATAAGAAATTGGTTCTATCACATCCATCACAAAAGAAGGACAATCTGTAGCCCAAACTTTTTAAAAAAAAAAAGAATTGTTTTTCAACTAAAATACATACCTATAAATATTAGCACATGACATGAGTTACATACAATCTTGTTTTATATACAGCTACAAATGCATGGGCCTGATGGGAAATCACATTGGTAGGGGTGAAAGTAAATTGTGGCATCCATCAGTGTTGATGATTTTGCCAATGACTAGTTTAATAAATAGCAAGAGCTTGATGTTGTACACTCATTAAATACTAGAGTTTACCCGCGTCTTTGTCCGCACAAATTATATACCAGATTTTAAGTCAGATCAGCCAGATTTTACAACCAGGTTACTCGCCACTGGACTACCATGGCGTCCATCTGTACCATAAAAATGTATAAATTTTAGAAGTATGTATTTACATGCTATTTATGTGTTTCTTACCTGGACACACCAGTTCCAGAATGGGTGCATAACATAGTTACTGAGGATGCTTGTATCTATGGAGTTGTACTGTAAAGGATAACAGAGAATTTATAACAAAATTTAATGTAATTCAGAGGCCGAGACCGCACCAGGTCGTACCTAGTTCAACACATTTCCCTAGCCATACAGAGTGGAAACTAGTGATGAAACGATCATGACTTAGCGATTATGATTACGATTTTGATTGATTCCCAAAATAATCGTTGATTTTGATTACCATTATTTCAAACCCTACGATTCTTTAAAAAAAAAATATTTTTAATGTTAGGAAATGGTGTAGGTATTGTATTTAAATTTATGCATAATTAAAATATAGCAGATTTGTTTTAAAAAACAAATATTTCTAAGTTGTCCGATATCTGTCTATTTCTTTCTACAGTTTTTATTAAACCGGCAGTATAAAATACGTAATTTAAATAATACCTAATGCGGATTGCGTAATTTCATATTGGTAAGCGTATTCCTGCCCTCTACATGGCCAGGCTTAGCCTGGTGTGGGGGCAGGAATATGCTTACCATGGGGTACCATAAAATTGTAGTACTTGATAAAGTCCAGAGAAGTCAATGTGCAAGCCTATATATCTAGATTGTTGTAAACTAATTTTAAATGTAAAACAAGTGCTCATTGAAATAAATATTTTTGTATTTTTTGTATTTCTATAAAACAACCTCTCTGAGGCAGCGAATGATAGTTTGAGACATTAGAATTTTTTTACACGTTTATGAATTGTGCGTTACATTCAGTTGATTCTGTATAGAATTCTAACTTATAGGTAATTGTTAAATAATCACTAAGATATTTGATGATTTCCATTAATCTGTAAATGAAGATAATCACAGATTATGACTAATCGAAATCGTAATTGTTTCATCACTGGTGGAAAACGCCACGAATATGATGGGCACATTTGAACCAGGTTCAACTCGAGGCTGTCTCTTTGACTGAACACAATTACCTAGTCATAGTTTAGTTTTTAATTTACCGTTTAATCATTGTCAATTGTTTAGATTAGGTTAGGTATTGTATTATTAAGTAGGTTAATTTTACAGTGTTGTTGTTGTGTAAATAAACTTGAAATTCAACAAAACAATCATTCAATCAATTATACTTTATTTTACACCAAAGAACATAGTATACAGAGAGTAAACAAACAGGAAATACAGAAGGTACAAAAATTAGTGCGACGATTATTTTTGGTGACTATTTGCGATTATAAAACCCAAGAATTTCAATAATACCTAATGCGGATAGTGTGTTGACTTCAACAAATAATAATGTAAGTTTATCACATCTGGTTTATTTTTATTCTATTTTTCAGACATAGAAGTAATATTTACCTTATATTTTTCAAAACCTTCCAGTTTATCTTTTGACAGAAATCGCGACATTTCTGTAAAATATTATGTATTTTTCCAATTCAACCGATGAGAATGAAATCCATATTATCTTTTTATCAGTTTTCACATCCACTACAGCGTATTTTCAGGCTAAATCACAGAAAAACATTTATTTCGCTCTTCGCACTAAGAAAAAATCAAATGTGAAACGACAATGACGTCCACACACGGTTAAAACGCAGATGACAAATGAAATGAACAGTGTTGCTAACTAAAGTGACTTTAGTAAAATCGGTAAAATTCGCGACTATAGTGCGTCCA
Organism: Agonopterix alstromeriana; assembly: GCA_963924505.1. NCBI lineage: Eukaryota > Metazoa > Arthropoda > Insecta > Lepidoptera > Depressariidae > Agonopterix > Agonopterix alstromeriana. The sequence goes on from OZ004670.1 coordinate 6,371,447, forward strand.
AGATAGCTCAGTGATTTAGACAGGCAGTTTTAGAGATTTTATCGTAATTTTTAAAGCTGTTTGAGCCATCTAAACTTTATAATACACTAAAAACATACAAGATTAATTGACAATTAATATAAAATTCACGTTTTTACGGCTCAAACATATTTAGACAATAAAATAATCGCTCTAAAACGATATCTGTCAAAATCACGGAGCTATCTTGGACGCACTGTATAAATCGGTAGACGTCAGTCTAACAGATTCAGATTCAGAAGACATGACTGTCTTAAATCTGAAAGTTAAAAGATTTTCTAACAGTTCATTCGCCATCAAATTCTGAACTATGAGACATGCTGAAACTTTATAATTTTGTTCCCGTGCCAGTTGTGTAGTAACCAAAAGTTGAGAAAAAGTCGAGACTTACACTCAGTTGTAGAAACACTCATTAGAGTTAATCCTTCAGTAAATCTCTTGCTAGCTTTTACTATGTCAACAAGAAAACAAGTGACAGCAAGAGATTTAATGGAGGATTAACTTTAAATTCCGTTTCTGCAACGGAGTGTTTATTTTTCAATCTTTAATTTTGTTTGAATCGGTGTAGATTGTTTGAAGGTAGTAAAATATTAAAGGTAATGGACGTATACATTTTAAGACATAGACATAGTCGAAATCGGTAGATCTACCGATAAATCGTATAGCTTTTGCAACATTGGAAATTTAAAAAACAACGGCTCTGACTACTGGTCCTTTTGAGCGTTTTAACCTCAGATTAATTAATACAATTTGAGTTTGCTTGGCGCCATTGCTCTTGCTGTGTTTCGTCGTATTTGAAATTCATAAAAAATTGGTTTTAGTGATATTTGTGACATCATTTCGTGCGGATTGTGTACCAAAACAGTTGTGTAAAGCGACCGACGTAACCGGAATCTCAAATAAATACGATAACAGAATATAATTTTTGGTTCAAGTTAACTCGTACATGGCCATTTTGGCGGCAACGCGCGAGATTACGAAATCGATCACAGAATCATCGTCATCTATCATCTCATCATCAAAATATAGAATATTAAAATAAAAAATAACGAATGGTTCAAAAAGACTTGTATCCAGAGCCGTTAAAGACATTATTAAAACAAATAGTCAGACAAAACAAAACCATTTATGGTTCGCTTGCCGCCATTATCGTGTTCAGTGTTGTTGTATTTGTTATTCGTGAAAAATTGGTTTTAGTGATATTTGTGACATAATTTCGTGCGGATTGTGTGTCAAAAAGTTGCGTAAATCGACCAACATAACAGGAATCTCAAATACATACGAAGAAAGAACAAAAGTTTTGGTGCAAGTTTACTCATACTGGTGATTTTGGCGGCAACGCGCGAGCTTACAAAATCGACCACAATTTCATCGTCATCTTTCATCTATCATCCCATCATCAGGAGAGTTTTGCACGGGAATCGTGAAGAAAAGGACGGGCTTAATTTCTTAATTTTCTAAATTCGTTTTTCGTGGCTATTATTTTGTTAATGTGGTGGATTTCTTTAATTATGTGCCATTAATGGAGAACAATATAGTGAAAGTGAGAAATAAAGAAGGCGCTCCCGTTTGATTCAGATTGATCCTCCCTGAACATTGAAATGTGTGTACCACCCTAGCATTTCAAGAGTTAGGTATTAAGTACAAAGAAAAATATAACTAAAGACCACGGCTGTAAGGGCTAGTTCCCATTGCCTTTCCGAAAGGTTAAACTATAAACTGTTAAAAAAAAAACCTTTATTTAGAAAAATAATATCATTTCATTTACCAATTTTATCATCGAAATGTTAATAAACTAATCTCTAAAATAAAATGAACAAAATTTGTAGAATGTGTTTGGAAGAAGGAGTTCTCTCATCAATATTTACCAAAAACTTCAACATAGCTCTATGCGATATGATAGAATACTGTTGTAACATGAAAGTAAGTTTATGTTACTCTTTCAACACTATTTAAAAGATAAATCTAAGATGACTTCAAAGTATCTTTACATAAAAGATATTACTGTAAAAATATTGGGATAGGTCATCGGGACATCTGAACCTCTAAAATTTTATTATTACTAAACCTATTTGGATGCAGTTTCCAGTGTTCCCAAAACTTGTTAAAACTTAAAATTACGATATTTATCATCCTGTAGTGCTCATGGGGCTGGACCATTGGACACATTCTGTTGTGATAAAGTAGTGTTCTAAAGCAAGTACATATCATCATCAGCCTATATTATATGTCCCACTGCTGGGCACAAGCCTACGTGGGTACGACGGTGTATAAGCATCAGTCCATCACATATGCTAGTAATCAGTCCACCCCCTTTTGGTCAGAAGGATGGCACAAAATAGTAAGGTCAAGCGGGGTAATTACCCGGGTATGACCAGGTATTACGACTCTGCCTCTCCGTAACATCCGTAAAAACTGTTAGCATATTATGTTGGACTTTGTCTTACCTTAACTATTATAAAACTTTAAAAAAAAGTGTGTCTGTACATGAAAAAGATTACTATATGGCTTTTAGATTTCCCGGACTCCAAATCAACCTTTTTTAGAATTTTTGTCTGTCTGTCTGTTTGTTTGTTTGTATGTTTGTAACAGCATCATGCAAAAACTACTGAACCGATTTTGATGAGACTTTTTTTGTTTGATAGCTTATGATCTGACTTAAAATCTGGTATATAATTTGTGCGGATGAAGTCGCGGGTAAACTCTAGTATTTGTGTATTTCCAGGTCAGTAGAAACGATGGACTGCCAGATCAAATGTGTAGCAATTGTATGTACAAGCTGGGGATAGCATATCATTTTAAGCAGACATGCGAGAGCGCCGACATTAGGCTGCGACAGTATCTTGGATTACAAATACCTGAAAAGTAAGTTAATAGCCGTGGTGGTCCTGCCTGCCGTGCAGGAGCCGATGGTTCGATCCCTGTCCATACCGACTCGTACCAATGAGTTTTTCGGAATTTATGTACAATTTGTAACACCACAGACTTTTCGGTGAAGGAAAACATCATGAGGAAACCTACATGCTTCAATTTCGAGGCATGTATTGTACCCACTGTCCATTATAAGTGGCGACGGGCTCACTCCCCGTCACACTGAACAGAGATTTGGTACTACTAGTGTAACGTGGATGTTCTGAGGTGACTAACCCCTGGCAGAATATAGTCGTAGCTATATAGCATATGCTGAAAAGTAAGTTTATTTGGAATATGCAGTGCCGGATTTAGGGGTCTAAGGGTCAGTCATATTTAGAAGGGGCAATAGGTGACAAAGCTTTTGCCCAAAAGATTGCCTACTGTATAAGAACCCTTAGTGGCCTCACACGAAACTCACATGGTGCTCTTTCATATATTACTGGTGTGGTTCTCAGACTTAGGTTTGAAAATCTATTGACAAAGAGACAAAAATACAGTGTGAACTCATACTAAAATACATTATGTAGTTATTTACTGCAACGCTGACTCAGAAACCCTGGTCTATCCAGCTATTATATCTGCCCTGCCCACTCATGTGGTGATGCCCTTTCATATATTTGTTGTGTGGTTTCAGACTTAAGGGGCTATTACACCTTCTTAAATTCAGATTCTAATCGAGGGACAGAGCTATAGATTAGAACGGGACGTTGTAAGTAAGTCTTTTTTTAAAATATAGCTCTGTCCCTCATCTAGAATCTGAATTTAGGAAGCTGTAATAACCCCTTTAAGCTTAAAAATCTATGGAAAGAGACACATTGTGTACCTCATACTAAAATATATTCCTACCTTATACTAAAATACATTATGTACCTCATATTTACAGAAACTGTGATGCTGCTGTCAATACTGACCCATATGTAAGTACCTACATCACTTAAACCTGAATTAAATTAAACAAAATGCAATTATATTTCTTTTCTTCATAAAATTTATATCATCAGATTTTACTCTATTGATAAAAATGACTGTTGACTTTTGCAGGTTCTACATCAAACAATTATAAAGAAATGGTATGTTTAATAATGTTTTATTAATAAATAAGTATATCAATAATTAAGGTATACCACCCGCTGTCCATTACAAGTGGCGACGGGCTCAGTCCACGTCACACTGGACAGAGTTACGGTACTAGTGAGACGTGGATGTTCTGAGGTTTCAGAATATCTCTGACTACCCCCTCGAGGGATTATAGTCGTCAGCATATGCTTACGATATACCACTTTGAGTCGCGAGGCGAGTCTATTTACGAACGTTCGTATCGTGCGCTCTGACTGGCAACGATACGATACAATCCTTGAGTGATACTCCCAAAACCCACTTTACATTAGCAGAAATGCAGTACTGGATACTGTCAAAAGCCAAACGCCATTAATTTATAAATAGAAATAATACTAAAAACTACAAAATAACCCTTATCTCTTAGTTGCTTCTCAACCCACGGCACTGCATATATTAATAATACTACATACAAAAAGACCCCATCACTCACAAATTTTTTAATACGTCACCCTATTCCGCACTATAGGGCCGATTTTAGAGCCGAGCTGGTTTGCTCGTGTGCTGATGCAACACCACCTTGATTCTTTTATAGTACCTCATCATATCAGCCGATAGACGTCCACTGCTGGGCATAGGCCTCCCCCAAGGATCGCCAAAACGACTGTCCTGCCCTAATCCAACGGGTTCCCGTCGCCTACCCACGCTGCGCGTTTCAGTATGAGGCTGCCACTCGAGAACCCTTCGGCCCCATCGGCCATTGGTTCTGCGAGCAATCTGCCACTTTAGTTTCGCAATTCTTTGGGCTATGTCTGTTACACTGGTTCTTCTGCGTATCTATTCATTTCTGATTAGATCTCTCAGGGAAACTCCCGAGTATAGCCCTCTCCATTGCTCTTTGGGTGACTTTCAGCCTTTTTATATGGCCTTGAGTGAGCGACCATATACTTTTTGAATATTACATTTGCCTATGTATAACCTACGAATAAAGTTTTTCTTTATTCGTAGTGTATAACCTACTATTCAATTATCTTGAGATCGTTTTATATGTGCCCGTGGTGTGCCCAAGGAGGAACTATTCTAAGCTGGGAAAAACACCGCATTATAAATCAGCTGTTCCCCATTTCTCATTATTAAAGTCTTGATTAAATTCCAGCAAGTGCATGCGAGGCCCGCAAAAGAAGTCAAGGTCAAATTACAAAAGGAAAGATGAGTCTGAGAAGCAAAAGCGTGGACCAAAACCGAAACCCAAGCAGGTGCACTCTTGCTACCAGTGCGACAAGGAGTTCAGGTGTCAGGCCCAACTGGAAATGCATGTGAGGTATTCAATTGCGAGTGTTTGTTGTAGTTTTTTTCGCATCTATCCTACAGCCATAACAAGCATCTCCAGGAGCAGTGGTATATTCATACAAGTATTTTATCATCAAAAGGAGAATTATCCTACCTGCACCTATACGCTGAGGAAATTCTGACGCGTATGTGAAGTTACGGCACGGAACGGCCATAATATGGTCGATATCGACCATCAGGGTAGGCCTATGCCCTGTAATGGGATATTTATAGGCTGCTGATGAAAGGGAGAATTTACATTTTCGAGAAGATCTTAGTATGCGTGCCGAACACAGATACACTCTTCCCTCCTCAAGCTCCTGAATCTGATGGAATGTCTACAAGATCTGGGCAACAAATACATTGACAGTGCCTAGAGACTGAGTAGACTCGTAAGAGACCTGTCTGGCTTTGGGTTGGCACCTTGGCACTGTCCTAAGAATACGTTAAAGAAAAAAATTATAAATAAAATAACTCTCACAGACATTAATACATTGTAATTATTACAAAATTCCAAACATAAGCTACTAGGCTTTTCCATTACCATACAACAACGGCACATACCTACAAAATCCATAACTGAACTGGGATTTCAACACAGGACCCTGGTGTGGACCTGGTGTTCGGCGTGGTAACCATTGCTCCAAAAGGGTCGTCAAAGAATAATGAACGGTTAATTGTTCGCAGGACGCACACGGGCGATAAGCCGTTCGTTTGCATGTATTGTCCGCGGCGGTTCACACAGAAACACAACCTGACTGTACATCTTCGTGTCCACACCGGAGAAAAACCCTTTCAATGTGAAGTGTGCAGGTTTGATTATTTCTGAGTCACTGTTTATGATTGTACTAGAAACTAATCGGAGGCATGCGATATATAGTATCGCTTCACCACGCTGAAGGGTCTGCGCATATCTAGCGGAAAAATGCTCGAGCAGTTTTGATTGATAATGAACTCAATCACTATTGAAATAGAGTTGAAAATAGCGTGGAAGAGAACAATTCCTGCGGCGTGTGTTCGGACAATCGCAATCCCCATCGTCAGCGATAATGTGAGATACCTTTTTGCTCCGTGCTTGGGATTTTAATTTCAACAAATACTTTGTATTTTACTTATTTATGTTATAAATAATAAGGTCGCGTAATATTTTGTTTTACTATTACAGCAAGCGGTTTTCGGCACACGGCAATCTCCAAGCTCACATCAAAATTCATACAGGCCAAAGAGATCACGTATGTATCTTAATTACGTAGGTAGTGCTATTACTGTAAGGCGCGGTTTATACAGAAGAGATGTGTGGCGGTGGCGGATAGTCAAAAGTAACACAATTATAAACCTTATAGTACGTAGCATAGCGTCTTTTGGAGAATTACGCCCGCGCCTCCAGGCGACGTCACCGTTGAGACGTTGGCGCGATTCTTCTTTACGACATAACGTCGCTATGCTACGTACTATAAGGTTTATATTGTGTTAGAGTAGTAAGAACACGATTTTTTCGGTGAAAGCGCTACTGCAAACCCCCGTCCATTAGTCAAGTTGTTTGCTGATATAATTATACCTATTCAATAGATATCTATACTTCCCTGTAAACATCATCTAGTATATGTGCGGGTATATAAGATGACTATTCTGCATTTTTCATAATTAAAATGAATAATTTTATTGTGTGTGCAGGTGTGTTCACTATGCAATAAGTCATTTATAACGTCGAGTGAGCTGACCAGACACATGAGCAAGCACAGAGGAGTGAAGAACTTCAAGTGCGACCTGTGTGGGGCTGCCTACATCCACTCTAGAGACCTGGTGAGTTTGACCTTGTCATTTATAACGTCGAGCAAGCCCAGACATATGAGGAAGCACAGAGGAGTGCAGATCTTCAAGTCTGACCTGAGTGGGGCTGCCTACATTCACTCTAGAGACCTGGTGAGTTTGACCTTGTCATTTAAAACGTCAAGTAAGCCCAGACATATGAGGAAGCACAGAGGAGTGCAGAACTTCAAATGTGACCTGTGTGTCGCTGCCTAAATCAACTCTAGAGACCTGTTGAGTTTGACCTTATCATTTTTGTAACTAACTTACAATTGTTGCTACAGAACCGATAATAGATATTCGCTAATATAATTTAATCTTTTTGGACATGCATTTTTAGGCAGAGATTCTAAGTATGAGTAGGGCCGAAAATGTATGGATTTTGACATACGGGAGTTCGAACTAAGACTTAAAAACTGAAGAGTTTGTAAGAAAAGACCGATAAAATACATTATCATAAATGTGAACAACATTTGTTCGTACTCCTGTTCTAGACAACCCTGGATCTAGGATTTTTCCGAACTTAGATCCTGGGCTGGTTCTGGAAACTTATTTTTTTACTTATTCAATTCTATTCAATTCCATTATACTTAATTATTTCTTATTCATTCATCAACATGATTCTATTGGGATCAGCAAATGTATATCGTCCTTCCATTCATATCTATTAGTTCATTTTCATCTGTTTTTTTTTTTTCAGAAACTACACATAATGAAAAAGCATGAAATGTTGCCGGAGAGCTCTAAAATGCCAAATGAGGGGTTTGAAAATAGCAACAATATAATAGGTATTGATGTTGGAGAGGATCATCACCATATTCTCAAGTCAGGACCTTCTCTTGCAGTAACATAGTTGACCAGCATTATGACAGAATAAAGTTAGGATTATGTTGTTGGTAAATTAAACGAAATATACTTCATCCAATTGTCCAGTGTAGAGATTGACATGAACTCATAATGTCGAGCAGAATAGTGTTATGGCCTAGTTATAACAAGAGCCCGTTATGCTGCGATTTGCAAAATTATTTTAATTTATATGCAAGACGGACATTTTCGTATAGTGGTATATCGCACGCCTATAACCAGGCCCTAAATGGACGCTAGATTATTAATCTATGCTCTAGTACTTCCTAGTAAAAGGTGTTACAAAAATACAAATAAACATTTAAGGGAGTGGTTTAGACCATCAAACTGAACAACTTTCACTATGAGCCCAATACCGACATCGCGAAAAAAAAACGGATGTTCCCGTTATAATAATTTTATGGATGTTTGATACTAAACTACAAATCTACTTGAGCTAAATGTATGGGACAGCAAATTTTTTTTTTCGCCATTTCGATGTTGGTCCCATTGTGAAAGTTGTTCAGTTTGATGGTCTAAACCACCCCCTTAAAAGATTTTAATGCTTATTTTTACTTTTGTAAAACCTTGTACATCTACTTTACGATCTCAAGTGCAACAATTAAGTTTAATTCTAAATGTGTATTATGTAAGTGAACAAACAATAAGTAGGTATGCTAAATTATTTATTAAATCATTAAATAACACAATTTGTTTTTATTTGAACTAAATTAACATAATTATATTGCTAAGCGATTAACGAATCGGAGTCCATTCTTCAAAGATGTCACCAATTTTTTTCCTCTCTGAAAGAAGAATAAACATAGCAATAAGAATTTTCAGAATTTGAATCAACTTGACTGAGTTTGCCTTTTCTTTCCAAAGGACATCATCCGCGTTTCATACATTTTTGGTCTAAATGTGAAAGTGCCGGCCAACAAAATGCCGTGCTATATTCCATCAGAACTTGTCTGTCTAAGCATTTATTATTATTGCATGACAGCTTTAGCTGTAAGTGCAGAATGCAAAAATATGAATGCAGAAAGCAGTGAATCAAAAATACAGAATTTTCAAACATAAATAAAACCAAGGATAATGGCTGGTACAGCTTTGGTGCCATAATAATAAATGCTTAGACGGAAAAGTTCTAACAGAATATAACTTTTTTTGGCCAGCACTTTCGGATGATGTCTTATCTGTTGTTCATCTTGACGCATGGTTAATAAGTGTAGGAGCCATATCACACAATTTTGGAGTGTAGGTGATGTCGCAACTGCACCGTCGCGACGTCACATCGTCGCGTCTTCACAGTTTTTACTGAGCGTTATCGCCATGACACTAAGAGTGGATACGCACTATGTCCGATCCATAAAAAAAAATATGGATTTTGACAGCTTATTTTGGTTTTGTATAGCTTGATGTGTCGCCATGTGTTTTATTTATGTATGGTCATGTGAGAAATGTCCTTACTTTTCTTCAGATTCGGATCAGACGTAGTGCGAAACCGCTCTGATTGATTGCAACAAATCCAAATAGGGTTATTTGGTATCATCATATTTTGGTATCGCTTTTAGTGATAAGACCGCCCTTTGTACCCTTCTCATTCTTGTTTAAATTGTATTTTTCTATTCTTGGTGTGCAAATAAAGAATATTTATCTTATCTTATCTTAAAGTTAAGGGATTGTCTCGGCTGCCGTCACCTAAAAATAACACCATTGGGAACTGGTGACAGGTGACGGGCTCTGCCACCGGCTGCCATTTTCGGTACCAGTGCTAGCAGCCGTTGTGTGTACCGGCGCTGGCATCTAAAATGGCAGCTGGAGACAGGTTTATACAAAACCTGCAGACTGCATGAATCAGGCAAAAGTGGTTTTGACCGATGCCCTTATATTTTCGAGTGTACCAGGTAGCAATTCCGTTCTGGCGCTCTGGTCGCAAGAAACTTAACATGCTCGTCGCTTCGCTCCTCGCTAACCTAACCGACTGAGTTAGATCTGGGGTCTAAAAACTCGTAACCGGTCAAAAGACCCAAGAACCGAAGCGCTACTGTTTACCTAGTACACTAGGTATTATAGTTTAGGCTAGCAACTAGTGCCGGCGGCCAAGTCAGCAGCCTGCGCCGGAAGCTATCTCAGCAGCCGGCGCCGGCGGCTATCCCAGTAACCAGCGCCGACAATATTTGCGTGATATTAGGTTGGTATCGCAAACGGGGACAATGAAGATTTTTGGTTGGTTATTGGTTTGTCCCCGCCAGCAATACCTACCTAATATCACGCAAATATTAGCTCAAATAAAGCTGTAGGTTGTATGTTTGTGTGTATAGGTTTTTTATGCAGTCGGGTTTTTTGTTTATCTTAATAATTTCGTTTATTTCATACTTTTTAGTCTTGTGTCGAAATGGTAACATAAAAGTACTAATATATATACATACAGTCAAACCTGGGTAAGTGAGAACTGGATAAGTGAGAAAACTCTATAAGTGAGAGTAATAGCCAGGACCCGTCATTTTAAGCTCCCAAAACCTCCATTAGCGAGAAACAGAAACCTCTGTAAGAGAGTCGTTTTTCCCTCATGGACCTCCGTAAGTGAGACAGCTACTTATCTATACCTCTATAAGCGACAGTCGAGCTTCATTTATTTATAATATTTAGGAGGAACTATAGCTACAATAAAAATACATGCATACATAAAAGATACACACATACAGTAACAAATGACAAAACAAATTACAAATTTAACATCTGATATTTTTTGACTCATTCTTAACTTTCGTGGAACTTCCTACCATTGTTTTTATATTGTTTTCTCATCAATATTGTACCTATTCTATTTCGTGGAACTAAATAACGTCCTTATTTTATCGCATTCGTACTTGCTGTGACTTGTTATTGCTGCGTACCTCTATAAGAGAGAAAGGCTACCCATATACCTGCATTAGCGAGAAACTCGGGTTAGTGAGAAACCTCTATAAGCGAGAATGAGATTGTGCTCCCTTGAACTCTCGCTTATCCAGGTTTGACTGTATTTGGAATCATCTGATGACTAGCTTTCATTTGATACCCATATTGTAATTTCTAACAAACAAAAAAAATTATTCCCCCTATCTTTTTTACTTCGCAGACGCCATATTAAAATAATATAGCCTATGTCACTCTCACAATTTTTACAAATCTAATGACACCTCATACGTTAAAATCCATCAAGACATTTAGGCTGTAGACCGTGCCAAAGAAATAGACATACAAACATACATACATACATACATACTTACATACATACATACGCTCGAAAAACATAACCCTCCTTCTGGCGCAGTCGGGTAAAAAAGCAATATTGTTCCGTCAAAACCTACGCTCAGAAATTACTTGTGTGATACGACTCTAAATAAAACTGAAAGTGATCAGATAGCACAAGCAGGGAGCTTGCTTTTGACCTTGGAAAATTATGTGACAAGCACCAAGAAGGGGTCCAAAGTTGCCTCAGAGCAAACCAGTAGCTGTCAAGCTGGTTTAATTTGACATTCAATTAGATGTACCTAGTGGAGTAAAATTCGACCTATAGGCACTTCATCATCAGCTTATCAGCGTTCACTGCTGAACATAGATCCCAAGACTTGGCCTTCCTCATCCATTCGCTCCCCGGCCCCCGCTACCTTTTATAAGTGCACTCAACACAACCTGGGAGGATATCTACAGTGCTGCCCAAGATTGCAACCGTTGGAGAGCTATTATCTGAGCCCTATACCCCACGTAGGGGTATCAAAAAGAGAAGATCCAGTGGGCTGCAAAATGTCCCACACTACGCCTCCCAGTGGGTCAGGTTTAGTATCCCGTGACACGAATATAAGAGGAGGGGGATGGGGGAGGGACGGGCTAGGGATGAAACCCCCCGTTTTTTAGAAGGAGAGGGGGAGAGAAATTTCGACTGATTTTTATTTCGAAGTCGGCTCCATAATGAAAGTTGTTCTGTTTGATGGTCTGCAGCACACCCTTAATATTACCAGGCCTGTCACACTCCACAGATCCGGTGCGTTTGACGGCTGATCCCCACCGAGGGGAGAGAGGACATAAGTCGAATTTTATTATACCTGAAGTGCAAAGTTCGAAATTCGAAAAATCTAGTTGAGTCTGATACGGAGATTGAGAGATCTGTTATGGTAGGAACTGATAAATAATCTGTGGTATTACTAGGATGTTTTGTTAGACCCTGTACTATAGGCACTTATTCCAAGCTGAGAGCTTGATCTGCTCACATACCTGGGCATGGGAAGTCTTCAGGGTGTAATTCAACGTAATGCCTGAATACAGCGTCTTTCTCGGCGTAATATTCGTTTCGTTTCATCTGCAGGAACGTTAATATTCCCGTCCAGCCAGCTACGCCCAGAACATGCTTTTGGATACCTGGAAAATTAAATTTCGTTCATGTTTATTTACTGTTACCTATTTCAAGTCCAGACCTACATTTGTTATTGTTATGTAATTGGTTACCGCTGAAAAAAGGACGTCTCGAGGTAAAATTGAGGAACACTCCCGTCGCAACACCGAATGACAATCCAAGGATTTGTGGCCAATATTGGGTTAGCACTGTCTTTTTTCTGTCAGCGTCTCCTAATTGGAGCAATTCAATTGCAGACATCTGCGAGGACATTTTTGTGTTTTTGTCGAAAAAATTTATCGGATCGGCACGGCAATCACAGATTATTAAGAATTGGACTTGACAGAAAAGAAAGACAACAGATAATTAACTAAAGAGAAGAACAAATATTATTTATAATATCTTTAACAGCTCTGGATACTAGTAGTTTTGAGCCATTCGTTTTTTTTTTTCTTTATATTCTTTATTTTTATGATGGGACGATAGATAGCGATGAATCTGTGGTCGATTTCGTAAGCTCAGGCGTTGCCGCCAAAATGACCATGTACGAGTTATCTTGAATCAAAACTTATTTTCTGTTATCGTATTTATTTGATATTCCTGTTACGTCGGTCGCTTTACGCAACTGTTTGGTACACAGTCCGCACGATATTATGTCACAAATATCACAATTTTTTTACGAATTTCAAATACGACGAAACATAGCAAGAGCAATGGTGCCAAGCAAACTCAAGAACAAATATTTTGTGAGTTAAGTGTTGCTAGATCAGATTTTTTAAAATCTGTAACACTGGTTTTAGAGCTTGACCGATTGTTACAAGCGGTGAAACATGAAAATATTCCTTGGCGGTCGGTAATATTCAACCTTCTATTGGACGTTTTCTGGTCGTTGTTGGTTTGTCCCTTTCTAATCCTACGACGAAAATTCAAAAAAAGAGTATTATAAAATTTTTTTTCTACCAGATAGGAACAAACCTAAAGTTTGAAACATCGACGTACGAAAGAAGGTTAAACATTACCGACCGCCATGGCCAATTTTCGTGTTTCAATGCTTGTAAGGATAATTGGTATCCTTTATCATTCTAAATCTATGGTGCATACCATCAGCCTGTGCGTTGGCTGTATGGGTTCGTTCAGTCTGCCTGTCACAAATACAAATTTAAATTGAAAAAAAAAACGTCTAAGATTGGAGTTGATTGGGGGATCGCTTTCTGTGGAAATGACTATAACCAATCACAATTCAAAACACAGACCCATACATTAAAACAACCAATCATCAACATGCAGATTGAACCATAAGCTCGAATGACGAAAGAGTAATGACAGCATGGTGGACGCGGCGGCTTTCTTTCTTCTGTCAACGAAGGGAATTTGTGGAATGGAAGGACGCGAAAACAAATTTTTACAAAGCTGTGGAGCCAATGATTTTATATAATAACATTGGGTGGATTAAATTAAATGAAGCATTTGATTAATAAACACTAATTTTATGCCGGGGACAAGATTCCCCGATGATGAGATTGGTGAACATTCAGAGTGTTATAGCTAAATAAAACCATTTTGCTTATATTTTGTAGAACTGTGAATTTCAGAGGTATTTAATAATGGCAGAATATTTAGCTGCTATATTTGGTACTGAAAAAGACAAGTAAGTATCGAATGCTTGGATATTACAACAGTCGGTCTATTAAAATTTTTTAGGTTAGATTTCAATCTAACAACTTTATTTCAGAGTAAATTGCTCGTTCTACTTCAAGATCGGAGCATGTCGTCATGGGGATCGGTGTTCACGTATTCATAACAAGCCAACCTTCTCACAAACGGTGTTGCTACAAAATTTGTATGTCAACCCTCAGAATTCAGCCAAATCTGCGGACGGAAGCCACTGTAAGTTTAATTCAAGATCTATGATTAAAAAACTTACGTTCTCGTGAGGAACTGACATGAGTTGTCAAATGAAACTGGTTATGGAAGTTTCAGGTGATTATTGGCAGGGTAAAAATTCTGTGTATAATTCTGAATCTAACGTGAAATTATGGATAATTTAATGTTAGTGTTATTATATTTCACAAAATTATCTACGATTTCACTTCAGATTCACAATTTTTCACATAAACCAAATATTTACCCTGCGATAAGATCCCCAAAAACGGTTATATTGCCTCGCGTCATGTATCTCTTTCTATTATACAGTGGTGCTGCTAGGTACATCTCGCTCTCTCAACTGTTAGCACTCTATTAGTAACCTTATGCCCTATGCAGACAAATGACTGCCACCTCAGCATGGAAATAATGTCTGTCAGAATGATATTAATTCCAGGAGAAGAGGAGTAGCATGTTGCGGAGAGGTATGGAAACTCAACTTTGAGGTCCAGGTTCGAATCCGCATGGTCGTCATGCCATGTACCAATGAGATTTTTTAACTTAAATGTATTTAATTCTGACTATTCCCAAACGGTGAAGGAAAACATTGTGAGGAAACCTGCATACGCTGAAAAAGAAATAATGTAGTCATGTAACAAGTAAATCTTGGCTTTTCAGCATATCCTACAGGACTCATACTTTTCTTTGATAAATAGGGGAAATATGCCAATACATTGCCAGATACCTACGACAGACTACTATAATTACTACCTACTAACCAAGAGACAAAAGAACTTTTATTGTTATGACTGCTGTAGGTACTTGTTCAGTGTCTGCTACTTTGTTAAGGGTATATTACTGTTGGTGTGCTCCATACTTGGACGAATTAACAATTCGTCCAAGGCTCTATTCAAAGTCTGGTTATATTCAATACTAACCAATTAAAGTCAATGAAATTTTTCAGAAACAATCTAGAAAGTATAAAATGTGTCAGATTTTCGTTAAAATATAGTTTCAATGCTAGGATTAATTTAACATTTGTATGGAAATCTTAGAAGCACTGTCATTGCCAACGGTAATATCCCCTTAACTCATTCATGATCAGTGACTGGCTATAGCAGTTATAACAATAAAAGTAGATGGTGTCTCATTCACTGCCCATGAACATGTCAAGATGCCATCCGCATGGTTATGAATCTGGTTCTATATCAGGGAAAGTAAAGTAGACCACTATTTTCACTCTATATTCTTATTAATTTACTTTTAAATCACACTCACACTGAAATTTTTGGTGATGCATTGCAGCCACAATCATGTCAAGCCATGTCATCATCATTATTAGCCTATAAACACCCCACTGCAGGGCACAGGCCTACTCTCAAGGAGGGTGTATGGGTGTCAGTTCACCACGCGCGCCCAATGTAGATTGGTAGACTTCACATACACATCACAATTTCTTCTTCAGCGTATACCAGGTTTCCTCAAGATGTTTTCTTTCACCGTTTGAGAGCAGTCTGTATTACCAATAACACCAAGCCATATGTAACTATTACTTTTTTTGACTGCACGCAAATGGTGAAGGAAAACATAGTAAGGACACCTGCATACATTATGTGTATAATGGCTGGCAAACATCTTGAGCAAGATTACGATTGCACAGATTAAAATTTGTAGGCAAAAGCGCCCCTCACCCCCACCCATTTTTAAAGACGCTTGCCGGTTACTATATGTGAAGTCCTTCAATCCTCATTGAGCATATGTGGTGGTCTAATGCTCATACACTCTTACACCATGAGTACTTCTTACGAGTGTTATAGTTTCTGGCCGCTTCTCTCGGAACACCTTTTGATGCAGTGCTAGAGTTAAAAATTACGTCATACGATATGACGATAGAAAAATATCCATGTGATATTATTTAGAATAAATATTTTGAGTTTTCGAGGGTGCAAGGAAAGAGCCTCCTTGTATTACTAAACCCGAGTTTTGACCGGTGAACCCTGGGTAGTCAGCCTCGATACGACTATTGCTGACTGTCTAATGTAAACTACAAACAACAACTCTTGCCTTCTTCAGTGGTGGTCGCCAACGTCTCCGATGAGGAGATGCAGGAGCACTACGACAATTTCTTTGAAGACGTATTTGTGGAGTGTGAAGACAAATATGGAGAGATAGAAGAAATGAATGTGTGCGACAATCTTGGTGATCATTTAGTCGGCAATGTTTATATCAAGGTGAGTACAAATAAGAAATAAATGTGGAAGAGTAATTCCGAACAAAATCCACCAAATTTTTGATAATCAAAGTCGGATAGCAGCGAAAAGGGCGCGAAAACAGTTAGCAAATCGTTGCAAGGGAATGAAGCTACACATCCTGATTGGTCAATATAATTTCGCGCGTTATTAAAATTTGTCAACTGCACAGGTACCTCGGGGGACTTATAAACCTGGTATTACTTTACCGATTTACCTGTGCGCGTGTCTTATTTGCCGGTGCCTCGCTCCCCCCCCCCCCCCCCCTCCCGCACACCACGCGAGCCTCCTTTGACCCTCCGTGCCGAGCGCGACTACTAGTTTATTTACACTATAGTTATGCTTAGGTGGTTTGGTCACTAACTGCCAGTTGCACGTACGTTCATTAAAGTCAATCCTCCATTAAATATCGTGCTGTACCCTATTGTAACCACACTTCACAATCATTTATCAAAATTGCAGTTCCGTCGTGAAGAAGACGCAGAGAAAGCTGTAAACGATCTAAACAACCGTTGGTTTGGAGGTCGGCCTGTGTACGCTGAGCTGTCCCCCGTGACAGACTTCCGCGAGGCGTGCTGCCGTCAGTACGAGATGGGGGAGTGCACTCGGAGTGGCTTCTGCAACTTCATGCACCTTAAGCCCATCTCTAGGGAGCTGAGGAGGTGAGATTTTAGATATTACGAGCTTTTACCCGCGACTTCGTCCACACAAGTTTTAAAACAAAAATAGTTTCATCAAAATCGGTTCAGTAGTTTTTGTGTGATGTTCTAAACAAACAAACGTATATGTCTTCGAGAATTTAATGAAACAATGTGGTTTTAAGTAATTTTATAAGATTTATACTAGAGTTAACCAGCAGCTTCGTCCGCACAAATTATATACCAGATTTTAACTCAGATCACTTGAAGCTCGCACAAACAAACAGACACAAAAATTCTAAAAAAAAGGTTGATTTGGGGTAAGGGACACCTAAAAACCATATCATCATCTTTTTTTGTAAATTTCTTCAAAGTACAGGACAGACACTTCTGTTACAGTTTTATAATAGGTAAGACTAATATAGCAGTTTCATTTAATTTAGTTGCAATTTCTTATATTATTGGTTATTGTTATTAACATGATAGCCATGTTTTGTTGTTTCAAGTCAACAGGTTTCAGCCATTACTATGACAATGAGAATATTAGAGGACCAGATATTTTTAAAATTGCAACGAAATAGTGACAACTAGCTGCTTTATGCTTCTGAACGGCACCTAACATCTGGTATCTCCTGCAGGTATCTGTACGCTCGCCGCAAGGGCGGGCGTCGGTCCCGCTCGCGCTCCCGCGATCGGCGCAGGCGGTCCCGTTCGCGCGGTGAGCGCCGCCGCGAGCCACGAGAGGCTCGCGAGCCACGTGAGCCTCGTGAGCCACGCGAGCCGCGCGAGCCCCCGCGCAACTCCCGCTCCGGTCGCTATTGACCCCCTGATAAACATAAGTCTAAACAATCTCTAACTATGTAGGCTTTACTGCTTTATACTGGCTCGCGATTACTGTGACTTCAAACATTTCTTTTTTACTATAACATCTATGTGAAAATTGACTACGTACGTGTTCAGTATGTTGTGAAATGTATAATTACGAGACCAGTGTAATTGTTGGCAAGTCAGGATTGATTACGGGAGGTATTTTACTATGTGACATTGTTATTTTATTGCGTAAATTTAAAAAAAATACTTTCTCTTCTCTCAAGGGAAGGGTTGTTTAGTAGAAAAGAAGAAGCCTATAACGTTTGCGTCGAATGAAATCGACATACATCGCTTTCCATATAAATCTATCGCTTTCCGTCAGTAGGTAATGTTTCATCATCATCAGCCTTCGTAACAAACTTTAATATTTATAATATTATTAGGTAGAAAAGCCATGATGTGGACTTCACTTCATATTATAAAACGTTGCATATTGCCGAAACGCGCTCGATTTGTATGGAAAGCGATTTACATTATTTACACTAATCTTTTTCATTCGACGGGAACTTAGTAGGATCTATTAAAAATGGTTCTGTTTTATGATGTTAATCATAAAATTCATAGTAGTTAGGTAATCTAGAAACGGGACCTCTACGTGTTTGACCAGTATCCCCACGCCATCCAAAGGTCCGGGTTTCGATGTGTGCCCAAAAAGCAAGCAAAAGGTCAGAATTTCAGCACACCCAAGTTCCTATGGAGTCTATACAGGGTGTTAGGGTAACTGCATTACTTTAAGAGGTGATTGTACTCATGATACTGAACAACTTTCCCTAAGAAACTTATAGGAAATTCGCAATTTCAACTTTTCATACAAACGTCCGATCAGCTGAAGGCCAAATTTTTTTTTGAGTATTTCCTATATGTTGCTTAGGAAAAGATGTTTTGTATCATGGGTACAATCAACCTTTAAAGCAATGCAACTGTTTACCCTAACACCCTGTAGTTCTTCTACAAGGTATTATAAAAATACAAATAAACATTTAAGGGGTGGTTTAGACCATCGACCTGAACAACTTTCACTATGGGACCAATATCGAAATCGCAAAAAAAAAATCGTCTCGAGCTAAATGTATTGGACAGCAGATTTTTTTTCGCGATTTCGATGCTGGTCCCATAGTGAAAGTTGTTCAGTTTGATGGTCTAAACCATCCCCTTAAAAGTTCAAAATTTGTATGTTTACTTTTGTAACACCCACTATAATCGTCATAGTCTGTCAGACAATAATAACAATGATTTCATGTAATAAGCTCTTCTGAATCAACCTGATTACCGTTGTAACGTCTACGAAGTGATTGTTTAGTGTTATGTTGACGGACACTACACTCTAACCTTCGTGGTTTTAACAGCCAGCTTCACAAAAAGCCAGTTTTAAAACAGCTTAGATTGACAAGCAAGCCTCGCGGGTAACCCAAGGTCTCATAACACCTGAATGATTCATGAAAGTTTAAGATGTATTTAATTCTAGCTCTACGTGCTTCTGGCCGTTTGCGAGAGTTATTGTGTCCTTATTATAATGTATATACTGCAATAACGCACTGGTCAACCAACTACGCCAATTTTGTTTTTAGTTTTAATCGCCATTCAAAATTTTATGCTCAGAAATTTAAGTCACATTTCAATATCAATCACATGTCCCGGAGGATTTTGGTTCTGTAGGAAGTATAGTACATAGATTTTAATTTTATGAATGGCCTAAATAAAGCAGTCTGTGCTAATCAATCAATCAATTATAAGTACATACTTTATTTTAAACCAAAAACATAGTATACAAAGAGTCAGAAGGTGCAAAAATGGGAGGTCTTATCTCTAACTAGCTATCTTCCAGACAACCTTAGGATAGAGGAAACAGTAAACTAACTGAGACGGTTAGGCAACTGGTCGTGATTCCCTTTTTGTTGAAAGTTACAATGTATCAAGCTTTTGTTATTTATAGATAATAAAAGGTCTTCCGGTGTCATTAATCATATCATAAGTTTCATCGTTTTGTACCAGGAAGGTGGAAATAGGTAATGTCTATACCTGGAGTACAGACTGCCTTACAATCGGTGAAACATGAAAAAAATCCTTGGCGGTGGGTAATGTTCAACCTTCTTTCGTACGAACGTCGACGAACATAAAAAACGTGTTTTTATTTAATTTTTGTTCTGACAGAAAGGGACAAACCTAAAGTTTGAAACATCGATACGAAAGAAGGTTGAACATAACCGACCGCCATGGCAAATTTTCGTGTTTCCATGCTTGTAAGGAGGATTGGTATCCTTTTTCATTCTAGATCCATATTTTGTACTGTAGTGGCTAGTACCAGATACATTCGGTAGGATGTATTCATATTGATGGCATAATCTTTATCCTGAGAGTAGTGAATTAAACTAGTGTTTAAATTCCTGTATTTTTGGATTACATTTTTCTTCTACCGAATATAGCGATATTGCAGTATTGAATAATTTGTAAGGTTAAAGGATTAATGAAATAATTATAAGCATTCATTCCTTATTGTTTGTTTGTGTGTTTATCCTGACTTTTTATTTACAAATAACTTTAATTCTAATATTGGTTCTATTATTTCAATGCGCACACAATGAATTTTATAGTAAAGCTCTATGTATTTTTAATTATCGTAGTCGACCTTAGCCACGGCTTATACAGAAGAGACGTTTGTCGGTGGCGGATAATCTAAGTAACACAACATAAACCTTATAGTACGGAGCATAGCGTCATTTTTGTCGTAAAGAAGAATTGCGCCCGCGCCTCCAGGTGACGTCGCCTGGAGACGTGGGCGCAATTCTCCAAACGACGCTATGCTACGTACTGTAAGGTTTATAATTACGTTACTTTGACTATCCGTCACCGCCCCTATCTCTTCTATATAAACCGATCTTAGCAGTTAGTAGTCGACACCAAATCTACACTACTATACAGGGTGGTCCATATATAGAGGAACAAAACATTTTTTTAGCTTGAGTATAATGTGAATTACCAAAACATTTATTTTAAAAAATTCTAAAGTTTTTAAAACATGATCTCAATCTAAAATTAATCACAAAAATGGATCACTACACCACTAATTAGCGTCGTTTTATGAAAATAGAGTAGAGAATTTAAATAAGTTCAAAAAATTATAACGCCTAAACTAGTGATTTTTGCGGAAGTAATCTTTATTAAAAATTTGTTTTACCAATTTGTGGTCCTCTGTTAATGAGTCACCCTGTATAGGTATATCCGTCCAAAAATATGTTTTTACTACTTTTTATGTTTATTGTAGAATATTACTACTATAAGGTAACAGTTTTTTCCTGATAAATGTCGTCCCAGAACTTGATACATTCATCCGCTTCCTTCGAACACGAGAGATTTTCTCCAATAATGTAATAATATCCCTCATTTTCTGAGAATTGCTTCCACGGTTCGACGTCAGACCCTGTCGTAGGATTTCTGCAAGAAAAGTGAAAATTACCAATGACTAATTTCGTCGTTGACATTGAAGGAAAATAAGCTGGATGCAAGTTTCCTCACGATATTTTCCTTCACCTTCTGAGAGCAGTAGCTGAGGCATTACGTTACGGCACTATTTGGATAGTTAGAATATGCTTTATTTAGAACAGAATTGACTACTCCCTCGGGGAATGTAGTCGCGAGCATTTAACTTCGCACCGACCTCCGTCATCGTTGCGGGAAAATATATAGGTAGGTATACCCGTTTTTAAGTGTAATCAATCACATTGATGTACGGCGCGGTTTATGCAGAAGAGACGTGTGGCGGTGGCAGATAGTCAAAGTAACACAATTATAAACCTTATAGTACGCGTAGCATAAAGTCGTTTGGAGAATTACGCCCGCGCCTCCAGGCGACGTCACCTGGAGGCGCGGGCGCAATTCTCCTTTACGACAAAAAAGACGCTATGCTACGTACTTTAAGGTTTGTATTGTGTTACTTAGATTATCCGCTACCGCCACACGTCTCTTCTGTATAAACCGTGGCTAAGAGGTCAATGTCTAATGTCTGTCTGGTGAGCTTTATAGATTTTTCATCAAAATTGGTCCAGTCGTTTTTTCGCTTTTTTTCGTGATGCTCGAACAAACAGATGCAAAAAAGAACACTTAAACCATTGTCACCTTTTTTGTAAATAACACACTTCTGTTACATTTTAATGCTAGTGTAGAAGTGGTCATCATAAAATATTTATAGCATTTAATATGCAACATACCCTGTACTGGCGAAGTTAGTCCACAGTCCTACAAACTGTTTTATAATGTCTTTAGATTCTTCAGTCAGTGGGATATCCAAGCAAGTCACGTTGAAGAGATAGTGCAATTCGTCAGCGTGGCAAACTCCCGGTACTGATTCCATCTTGTACTGTTTCTTTGTGTAATTTCTCTCAGTTTCTGCTATAAACTTGTATAAATATACAGGTTTCGCCGTATTTCTGGAGTGATATCGCGCGAACCTTTGAATGTCATATACAAAAAGTTTGTCCGTTTCTAATTTAGCAACGTCTTGTATCATGTCCATTGTTATTTTTTCCCCTTTAAAATATTGATTTCGTATTTTTTCATCAAGCATTTGTATTTTTTCATCTGGCAATATAAATTTTAGTTCTCGTGGCACAACGGCACCGACTGTCGACAGGAAATCTAAAATGTACGGTAATTTTCTTGCTATTTCGATTCCTTCGCCCGATGTGTATCCTACAATAATAGGTACATTTGCAACTTTGCCCTTTCTGACTAGATCTATTGGTGTTTCTGTAACGAATGTCTCTACTTTTAAGTGAGACTTTTCTATCACAGGGCCGAACATAATACTGTCTGTTATATCTTTGTGCTTATTTTCTAAGGACGGTAATTGAATATTGACTAGTGATGTCACAGGGACGTTTCGTAGAAATTCTAATAATTCTTCTGGATCCTCTGTGTCCATTCCCAATAATTTTCCTAGTTGGAATGCCCTTTGTCTCGCGTATGGGTTATAGCCCCAGTCATTGATGCAAACGCCGCTCTGACAGATAGCTTTATTAAACAATCCTTCGCTCATTTTCGATACTAAATGGTAAGACGTGGCCGCTGCGCCAGCACTGCAGCCGAAAATCGTAACATTATTGGGATCACCGCCAAAAGCGGCTATGTTCTCCTTCACCCACTTCAGAGCTGCCACTTGATCTTTCAACCCGGCGTTTCCTGGAACATCGTCATTGTCGAGACAGAGAAAGCCGAGCACTTCTAATCTATAATTGAACGTGACAAGGATAACGTCATGACCCATGAAGAACTCTGGTCCGTAAAAGTCTGAGTTGCCGGAGCCAGTGTAGAACGCGCCTCCGTGGATCCAGACCAGCACAGGAAGCGGTTTTGAAGGGGAAGTGGTGTTAGTATACACGTTGAGGTAGAGGCAATCCTCGCTGCCGATGTCGATACGATCCATGCGCTCGTTGTATTGGGGACAAGTCGGCCCGTGTTCTGAAGCGTCCCTGATCCCTTGCCATGGCTCCGGAGGCTGCGGCGCCTGCGTTTCAAAAAAAGCAATAAGTATAACATGAACAATCTTTTGTGTCAGAGACAGTGTGTAGATAAAGACAGTAACAGCAGCGTTTCGCTCTGTCGGGTGAGTTGGTAACATTATTACCACGTGGTACAATATAACCAAGTTCAACGAAAGATAATATTGTTTTCATGTAGGTTCCGAGATCATTGGTTCCGAGATAATTGACTTGAACTAGACAAGGTCGAGTGAAATAATTACAATAGAGCTATAAATATACCGGCGTTAAATGAATATTTCTGCATGCAATTTTTTCATGTTATAGGCTAAAATTCGAAAACGCGTGCAGGAAATGGATGTTAGTTAACAATGAGTTTGTCAATATTATTATGTAAATTGTAGTGTTCCACTCACCTTGAATCTTAAACTTCCGACGGGCGGGTTAGCGTATGGAATACCTTTAAAAGCGATATATTTTCCTTCGAAATTATCACAAACAATTCCTTGTAGAACACCTTGTTTCACTCGGACGAGCGCCATTTTAATACTGACTGTGAATACAATGAAATCAGATTATGATAGCGCTCATTAGGAAATCTTTTGCAAACATACTAATATTAATATGAAAGATGTTTTGGTATGTTGGTTCTTAGCCAAGCGATCAGCTGGTCGTTACGTCGTGTTGTGCAAGTGGTTAGGTAGATACATGCGCGCTACGGAAGGGAATCGATCCAACCTTAAGCTTTATATAGGAATAGTACGGACGGAGTCGCGAGTCGACGAAACGTACAAACGTCAGTCTTCAAGTGTAAAGGTCTCCCGTGAAACGTAATAGACAGAGAGACTTTCGCCTTTATAATAAACTAGCTTTTGCCCGCGACTTCGTCCGCGTGGTCTCGATTTTCTGAAAATCCTGTATTGGTGCATCCCTACGTCCTCTGTAGAATAGTTAGAAGAAGTTAGTCATTCCCGGAACTGTAACGACTAGAGTTTACCCGCGACTTCATCCGTACAAATTAATTATATTTATACCAGATTTTAAGTCAGATCATAAGATATCAAACAAAAAAAGTTGCATCGAAATCAGTGCAGTAGTTATAAACAAATAAATAAATAAACAAACAAACATACCAACAAAAATTATAAATTTAGAGGTTGATTTAGAGTCAGGGACACCTAAAAACCATATAGTAATATTTTTCTTGTAAATGGCACAGACTCACTTCTGTTACAGTTTTACCTATAATAGTTTAGATTATCCTTGACAGGGGTCGCCCTAGACGCACGTACGCTGACCAAATCAGATGCGTACTGAAGAAGGGATAAATAAAATGTACCCGGAACCGACGAGCTTGTATGAAGAGATTTATGGATATTGAAGAGGCGTGAGATGTGTAATCGTAGCATCTGGCGATCTATTGTCTCTGCCTACCCCAGTGGGACATTGGCGTGAGCATACAGGGTCCTTGTTAGAGTCGAGTAGGTTTGCAGTTTTGTATGGAGGAGCAGATTTTTTTTTTTGCGATTTCGATGTTGGTTTCATAGAGAAAGTTGCTCAGTTTGACGGTCTGATCATCCCCTTAAAAAAGTGTCAGTATATTAAGAAGGTCCCTGTATGTAGATATGTATCTATCCAACATCCATACTAATATTACTATAAATGCGAAAGTATCTGTCTGTTTGTCTGTTACTTTTTCACGGATAGACCGCTGAACCGATATTGATAAAATTTTGTATAGAGATAGCTTGAACCCTGAGGCACGCAGACGAAGTCACGGGAAACAAGTAGTTTAATATAATTACTAGTTAGTCATTGCTCATCTTGTGAAACTTTTAATGATGATAGCAATAGATAATAAGGAATTGGAATTAATTGTCGCGCAGATTAACTTAGTTACCTAAGTTACTGTTGTACTAAGTAGGTAGGTATGATTAATTTTATTATTGTGTTGCTGAGGGCGGATTTGACCGCAATATGCCGCCTCTTGACCTCATCATGTTTAGGATCAAATTATGTATCTACAAGTAGCACTTAAAATTTTCACAATTTATAAAAATTCTGTATCATCTAATAAGCATACCTATACCACATAATAGGTACACCTCACACCAGATGCATCTGGTGTGAAAAGCCACCTTTTTGTTTATGTAACTTCTCAATACTTTTGCTACAAATTCCAGAATTGGGCCTACAAAATCTACTATTTTTCTACAAAATGAGCATAGAATCCTTTTTTCAATAACAAATGTGGCTCCTCAATCCATACACACATATTTTTCTTACCTTTGTATTGGAATTGTAACCCGTAGCCCTTATGAACATAGACACATTTTGACACCTCAACTGTTACATTATTTCTTGGTCACGTACTAAGGTCACGCACGATCAAGTCACGATATTCGCAGGACTTCCAGAGTAATCGCCATGTCGCACTACATATTTCTAGGAGATGAGAGATCAAAAAAACATTTTCAATATAACGTACCTTTTACCTTCGCTGTTTTAACGTGCTTAGTGAATAACGTTATTTACGTTTTAGCGGATTCACTAAATTATTTTTCAACTTTAGTATAATTTGCTGTTACGCTGTTTCTATTCCAAGAACCACAGAGTACTTTTTTATACCCAGAACATTGTTACGTGTTAATGAATAAGCGCAAAACCCCATACACCCCTACTGATTTATGACAAAATAATTAGATTGAAACAATAATTTAATTATTTTGATAGTTAATATTTTAAGTTATTCGCATGTTAAATTTTGAGGCAAAACTGATTTGTTATCATTTCAGCAATGAATGAAAGCGCTAACGTGCTCATGTAGGTACATTTTTAGAATCTTGTTTTGGTGGTAAATAAGGTGAAAGTGCCAAAGCGGTGGGTTGAGATCGAGTTCAGTAAATTTTAAATTTCACAAACAAAATATTTAATATTTTGAAAAAAATTACTTATGTTGAAACCATGATAATTCGATTCTGCTCTTGATTCCAAACAAACTACTTTGTAGTTTTGCGTTAATTCATTAACACGTTGAATATTAATATTCAACAATATTGGCTGTTGCCTATTTACATACTTTTTCTTATACTGTCAATGTCAAGTGTCTGTCAATTTTGTTAATTACCTACAAACTGAGATTACATTGAGATTACAAACCTATTACAAACGTAGACAGATACTCATTTATATTACGATTATAAGTATTCTTTGTTTATGTTTTACTGTCGCTTTATACTAACTCTTCCTTATTTGCAGCGTTCGTGTTAACGTAAATATATAGTGCATAATTACCTAGATAATTATCTAAGCCATACAATTTTATAATCTGTCGATTTAGTCCATCTTAGTTTGAATGTAAAATGAAATCAAACTAGACAACTAGACAATATTTTCATATTTACCTAGTAAATATAGTACCTACCTATACTTATATTTAATATTCAAAACTAGCGGCGCCCGCGACTCCGTACGCGTAGACCGCTGACATTAAATACTCATAACTTTTGATTGAGTGGACCGATTGCGATAAAACAAAGTTTAAATGTAAATCCAAACTAAGCCATATGCTTCTGTAAAAACCTCATTCAAATCGGTTCAGAATTTTTTAAGTGATGTGTGCACAAACAAACAGAAAAAAATTCTAAAAATGGTTTCAATGCATTTCATTAGGTACCTACGTATTCTAAACGCGAAAAAAATTTTTTTTTGCAAATATCTTTAATGTACCACGCCAAGTTTACAATTTTATTTTACAGGAGCATCAAACTGAACAACTTTCTCAATAGGACCAATATCGAAATTGCGAAAAAAATATTAGCTGTCCTATACATTTGGCTCGAGTAAGTTTGCAGTTTTGTAAAGAACAGCTGATTTTTTTCTCGCGTTTTCGATATTGGTGCTATAGAGAAATTTGTTCAGTTTGACGGTATGATCATCCCCTTTGCATATTAAGAAGGAACCTATACAGGGTGTTCGGTTAAACAGTTGCATTACTTTAAGGGGTGATTGTAACCATGATACTGAACAACTGTCCCTAAGAAACCTATAGGAAATTCGCAAAAAAAAAATCGGCTTTTCATACAACCGTTCGATCAGCTGATTGCATTTAGTATGGAAAGTCCAAAATTTTGGTTTGCTAATTTCCTATTGGTTTCTTTGGGAAAGTTGTTTAGTATCATTGGTACAATTACCCCTTAAGGGGATATACGTACTATGGTGATATTTTCAATACTAACCAATTAAACTCAATGAAATTTTGCTGAAACAATCTTGAAACAAATATCTATGCTTGTATGGAGTCAGATTTTTTTTTAAATATACAGTTTCAATGCTAGGATTAATTTAAGATTCGTATGGAAATCTTTGAGGCACTGTAACTTTAAAACTATACTTTTTAACGAAAATCTGACTCTATACAAGCATAGAAATTTGTTATTAGATTGATTCTGAAAAATTTCATTGAGTTTAATTGGTTAGTATTGAAAATATCACCATAGTACGTTTGTATGGAGCGCGCTCCGAATTATATCCTCTTAAAGTAATGCAACTGTTTACCCTAAAAACCTGTATGTATAGAAGTTTTGCTATTGACTGTACATGGCATGTCGTCCGTGCGGACTCGAACCCGGGCCCTCATGTCATGATTGAGTATCCAATTGTCCATATCCATATAATTTAGATCGAGAGGTCTTTTTAAATGAGGTACTATTACCATACAAACAAAATTGTCCCCTTTCTACGGTTCTAGAATCGTTAACATTCAATATGTGTATTTCCTGTGATTTCTAGACTATTGGACTCAGAAATGTTTACCTATACTTCATTCCAAATAAGGACGATGAGATTTTCCGATTCCTATTTAGCTTTCTGGCTAATTCATGTAATTAATTTATTGGATACATATACTATCCGACATATCTTGGATGTTACTAAAGCTTTTCTAAGAATAAGTGAGAGGAAGTATTTCAAATCTCTGTTTCTGTAATGCAAAATAGCCTTAAAATTTCGTTGCTATTTTGAATGGAGTATAGTCATGGTTAAATTTTTCATAAAAATTAAATTTCGAGGAAAATCTCCTGCAATGAAAACTTTTCGAGGATACGGAACCCTACAATAAGCGTGGTCCGACACGTACTTAACCAGTTTTATGATAATAAATCGGTGGAATAAACCTGGTTCAGTTACGAGTACCTAGATGTTTTCTCTTCGTGTTTTATCTTGCCGAGGCGAAATGCAAATATCACAAAGTTACGTAAAAATTATTATCTTGTAGGTATCTGCTATTATTTCTGCATGACCTCGTTCAATAATGTAGACCTTACGAAGAATGATGTGAAAGAAAAATATATACCTACTTATATAAAAGTTAGCTCACTCATCTGTCCAATTTTTATTTTTAGGGTTCCGTAGTCAAACAAGGAACCCTTATAGGTACTTTCGTCCATTCTGTCTGTATGTATGCCCCGCCTCAATAACTCGCTCATTTTTGCACCTAGGTATTGAATCAAAATTTGGCTTCATAGATTTCAGAAACCCAAAAACAGAATAGTTTTAAGAAACATATTTTTTTCGACCTGCTCATACTTTATTTAAATAAATTGAGTGAGGTGTCGTTGCATAGGTCTTGTCCAATTGAACAAAACTCCCATAGAAACTAAATCATTATAATGCTTGTCTCGAAATATCTGCGCTCAAAGTCAAAAATAGGGAGTAACACTGCCTCTGACAGAGTATACTCCATTTATACTGGAAGAGTATTTCTGAACCTTCGTGTTATAGCACGAGATCTCACATAACGTCCTGCATATGCATCTGTCAGTGCACCCTATTTGGGACACCAGGCGGGAAGAGATGAGAATGCCTTTTTGCTACACTTAAACTCCGGCTGGTCCGGCAGTATCATATCATTGCAGTCTCTGATCTGAACACTCCGTGCATCAGACATATAGAAGAGATGTCTAGTCGATGTCTAGCCGATGTGTGACTAGAAGACATTTAGGAGGCGGACATAGAGGCATCTTTTAGATATCTTTTGTACTACTTATAAATATCACAAGACTAATACTAGATATTTGAGCAAATACTTACAAGATATTTATTAGATATTCTGTAGACATTTTGTGCTGTGTGGGTTCTTATCCAATTTCAGTTCTAATCACATTGCAATCCAATTACTATTCAACTGTGCTGAATTCCGCATCGCGTTGAACTCTATGTAACTGACAGCTTTTAACGTCTGAGCGATATGTCAAAACGGCTCTAACCGGTTGCCATAAGCTGTACCGCGATTAAACCAAATGTGTCAAAAGTTATGGTTCGTACGTAGTCCAGTCACGGTTCAATCACCGAATATTTACCGCGTTTGCAGCCCAGTTTCTGATAAAACTGTAACTTAAATATATCTTCTAATACAAACTAGATGGCGTTGCAGGAAATTAAATCGCGCTATCGTTAGGTTCAATTTTGTTTTAAATTCATTTATTCTAATCAGGTAACAGTACGATTTACATTATAACGGGCCCATATTTAAAATATATACAAAATATAACTAAAAGGAAGAGAATCGACATTACTACTATTTTCTTATCCTACTTATGCAACGACTACGGAACCCTATCATGGGCGAGTCCGACACGTTCTTGGCCGGTTTTCCATGTTGAACCTACCAGAAAGTAATAAAACGTCTATCATAAAATACCTACATAGGTACGCCTATTACCTACCTTTCTGTTTTCAAATAAATTTACCTAAGACTGTCTCGCATCGAATGTTCGTTTGCAATGGGTTATCATTAATTATTAATAATTAATGTTCTTACAACGTACCTATACTCCATTCCAAATAACAACGAAATTTATAGGCGATTTGGAATTACACAAACAGATTTGAAACACTTAGTTACTCTCACTTATTCCAGCAAGGGCAGCATGGCAGCGTGATATAGAGCGGTATCACACCTGTATCTCTTTCTATTTTCACGCGAACGAACGAGATAAAAGGCGTGATACAGCCGTATCACGTGTAACATGCCACGGCTTCTGGAACAGCTTTGGTAACTTCCAAGATTTGTCAGATAGCGCTCATATGTATCTGATAAATAATGTTTTCTAATTTGGTTTTTAGATTTAGCCAGAAAGTAAAATAGGAATCGGAAAATCTTTTCGTACTTATAGGTATCATATCTTAGGTCACATCATGAGGAATGAGCGATACCAGCTGCTCCACCATTGACCATAATGATGTGAAAAAGAAGCGACGATAGGCAACGAATATCGTGGCTGGCTAATCTGAAAATCGCCAGCGACGTAGATAGGGTTGCCAGATGCAGGGCTTAACAATTTCTGGACATTACTACGAGCTCGAGATATGACTGCAATAATTATGTTGTCGAAATATGATATAAAACTGGAGCAAGCGAAGCGAGTTCGAGATTTTACTGCAATATTGATCTTGTTGTAGTATAATCTAAAACGAGGAGCGAGCGAAGCAAGCTCGAGATTTTACTAGGTAAAATAACTCGATTTCGAAACTTAAAAGGCTATTCAATTACATGAAGTAAAGGCTGGAGCGAGCAAAGAGAGCATTATATTTCCCAGGATAATGACTGGATATTTACCAGGATAATCCCTGGTATTCGGGAATTCCGGGACATTGAAGTGTATAATACAGGATACGGGACCAGACGCAACATTCCGGGACATTCACGGATTCCCCGGCCATCTGGCAACCCTAGCTCGTAGATCTCTTTCGTTTGGCAAGAGATAGACAATGATATACAGAGCTGACTGCCAACCTACAGAAATGAGGAGGAACCCGAAGACGAAGAATAGCCTCAATAAAAAAACATTTCGTCAGGTTACCGTAATTTGCGTAGCTAAAAAATGAATGTATTATGAATGGGGCGGCGTACTTGAGTTGAGACCCCTCCAATATGGTTGATTCCACCCTCGGGACTACAGAAAGCATCTCATCGCGTTTGCACTCGCAAGGAAAATATTCAATAGGGACACTACGGACATTTTAGTTTGCATTTTTATGCCACTAAGGGACAATTTAGGTAATATTGGCAGTCAGCACAAATGGTAGGTAAAATGGGCAATGGATGGGTATGGGTAGGTATGTTGGTATTATTGGGGTTTCGCAGACGCTCGAAAAATCCTTGATTTGTCAAATTAGAGATTAGTCAAAACCTAAAATGGTCAAATACTTAATTCACCTACTACAAAAACACGTGTGCGTTAGGATGGCGTGTGTATTGTTTCAATTTGGATGCCTGGTGATATTTTCAACACTAACTATTAAAGTCAATGACATTTTTCAGAAACATTCTAGAAAGTAATCTTTATGCTTGTATCTTGTCAGATTTTCGATAAAATGTATAGTTTTAAAGTTACAGTACCTCAAAGATTTCCATCCAAATCTTAAGTAAATCCTAGTATTGAAACTATATATTTTAACGAAAATTTGTCAAGATACAAGCATAGAGATTTGTTTCTAGATTGTTCTGCAAAATTGTTAGTATTGAAAATATCACCAGACTTCGTTTGTATGCAGCGCGCATTTACGCATTCGGAATAATGTTCTCTTAAATAAATAGACTACTGTACCTACATACTCCAATGATATTAATGGTACTACCTTCTAAGCTCACTGACCTACTCAAACCAAATGTGTCAAAAAAAAGTCAAAAGTCAAAATTGTTTATTCAAAATAATATCACAAAGATAACTTTTTGACGTCATGTTTTGAATCTACCACCGCGTCGGAAGGTGTTCCGTTGTAGAGAAGATGCGGCCAGAAACTCTACCACACACTTCTTTTAAACAAAACAAAATATATAAAGTACAATTACATAAATTCAATATTAAATTACATAGAGTAACATTGTCAAGACCAGACATTTTGGTCATTCAAATAATCATCGAGTTTATAGTAACCTTTTTTTACAGAGGACTTGTTTAACATGGGACGTAAACTTTTTGTCCGTCAAGTTAAGAATATTCTCTGGTATCTTATTATAATAACGTATACAGTGCCCCATGTAAGATGTGTTGACCTTACTAAGTCGAAACTGTGTGGGACAGCTAATTTATTTTTTCTTTATTCCCAGGAACGAACGCATCGAATATACAGGGTGTTACAAAAATACCCCTAAAGAAAAAAGGGTGCTAATCTACATGAATATTAAGACTTATTTATTGCAAAAAAAACAATAAATAACAGATAGACAAAAAAGTTAAATTATTGATACCTACAAAAATAAAAAATAAAGAATAATTTCAATAAAGTATTCATATTTGTCATCAACCATCATGTAAGATAATTCTAAAAATAAAGCATCTTACAATTCGTTTTTTTTCGACAAGAAAAGCTTCTTCGTCTCTTACTGAAATTTTGGTACAAAATGACTTACTTACAAACCCTTCTGAAAAAATAGTCTATGTTTCAAATGTCACACTAGAGTTGGGATTTTTTTATAATTGGCTTCGATGACGGATTTTTTTTTTTTGGTTAATTATGTAACACGTTGTATAAGGTCTAACAAAATTAGCTGAAACTATTTTAAGGGGATGATCAGACCATCAAACTGAAAAACTTTCTCTATAGAACCAATATCGAAATCTCGAAAAGAAAATCAGCTGTCCCATACAAAACTGCAAACATTAACTCGACTCAAATGTATGGGACAGCTGTTTTTTTTTTCGCGATTTCGATATTGGTTCTATAGAAGAAAGAAAGTTGTTCAGTTTGATGGTCTGATCATCCCCTTCAAATAGTTTCAGCTAATTTTGTTAGACCTTATAGAAACATCCTGTACTTTTTTAGTTCTTTCCTTATATTGTGCTTCGAGTTCAAGTCGACCTACCTACCTCACTATACTAAAGCCTCATTAATATTTCATCTCCATGACCCTTCAGGATAAAAGTGATGAATATTTCCATAGGAAAAATTCCGAGTCCAGATTAATTATGAAGTAAAATTATTTTGTATGAAAGAAAATAAAATGTACCCTGAAATCTTCTTACTTTGTCTCCAAGGTCTTTGACTAAAGTAGGTACCTACTTATTTTGCTTTACCAATATACCTATAGGTACCTTCCTACTTTAATAAAACTAAACATTTTTGTGAAATGTGGATGTTCTGAGGTTTCAGAATATCTCTGACTACCCCCTCGGGGAATATAGTCGTGAGCATATGCATGCATGCATGCAAACATTTTTGTGAAGAAAAATATCTTAAATGTTCACAATAGGTATTAATGTATACCTCTGTGGGTACCCACTTATTTTCACATTTACCTATAAGGCCGTGTACGAAAGTGTTTACAAAAAATATATAATTATTTTGTTCTTTTGAAAAAAGTTATTAAACTAACGGAGAAATTTAGGAACTTACTTTGTTTGTTATTCGCAAAATTTATATACAGTATGACTTTAAGGATTCGCCGTGTTTTATGTAGTCACTTCAGACCAGACATTGATTACTAAAAACAAAATAAAACAATGTACACACGGCGACACATCAAGCTACGCAAAACCAAAATAAGCTGGCCGCGCCGCGCCGTACCTATGTAGAGCAATGTATAACGTCGCGCGGACAGCTTGTTTGTTTTGCGTAGCTTGATGTGTCACCGTGTGTACGTAGGTACTTTGTCTTTAAAAATACTTTGTTACAATAATGATTTTAGGATTCGTTTTTGTAGTCGGGGAAGAAACCCCCTTATAGTTCCTTCCATTCTGCCTGTCTGCATGCCACCGAGGGTTGGAAAGGCTGGGAAATATACCTAGAGCTCTTTTGTTTGCTCCAGCATTTGCTTCATGTAATTGAATATCCTGTATATGTTTGGAATTCGAGTAAAATCTAGAGCTTCAATATTGAAATAAAATTTCGAGCTCGCTCGTGTTTTTTTAGATCTTACTGCGGTGAACTCATCACAGTGCAGTAAAATCTACAACTCGCTTAACTTGCTCCAATTTTATATCACATTTCGACAACATAATCTTACCATAATGCAGTAGGTAATGTCGCGAGCTCGTAGAAATATCCGGGAATTAAGCATGCATAGGCACTCTAAAACAGAAATGTGACACTAAGGCCGAGATTCAGAGACGATTTTTTTGGTCTTAGCTCGAACTAAGCGTGGCGAAAATGTATGGATTTTGACATACGGGAGTCCGAGCTATGACTTACAAATCGTCTCTGAATCATAGCGTAGTAAATTAATATTTCTATGTTCTGAATCTCGGCCTAAGGTTGGCTTGCACCAAAAAGTATTTAAGCTTAAACATGTTTAAATACCTGATGCTGTCACTGTCATTTGTATGAGCCGTGTGAAGGATAGAACTATTACTAAATACGTTTAAGCCTAAATACAATGTTGGTGCAAGCTGGGCTAAGAAGAATGTAACCGATGTTGTAGCACACAAATAATTAGGTTCTAAAGTTACCTAGTTAAAGATACTTATTTGTACTCTTCAGACAGGGTTTAATAAAACACCCTCCCTAGTAATATTTAAAGGTGGTTTACACCATCATACTGAACAATATGTAGCCGCGCGCTCTGTAAAATCGTTTTAGAAATAGTCTCTAGGTAACATTATTTTCTTTGCAAAAACCATCAACTTTTAATATTAGATTTCGAACGTGCTTTTGTAAAAAAATACTTTTGACGAGGGGATGTGCACTGCAAGCTCCCTCCGGCAGTATTAGGGACTGCAGATAGTATTTTGGAATTCCTTAGGGATCAGAGGGGTGTCGGTGAAATGAAAACTGGTCATGTGAAAATGCTTTCATTGCTTTATACGCGTCGCTTGAGGCAATTTGGCTGTTGCGGTGTTTTTGTGAATAGTGCGCCTCGGGGGAATACTGTGTGCGTATTGTGTACGCACGTGGGAGTAGGCGATATCCTATCATTGATTTCACTACAAATAAGGCTTTTACACACGGCGATACAGACGCGCGTTTCACGAAAGGGATTTTTTTAAGATTTTTTACATGTTATAATTACCTATTGAAGGACTAAAAATTTGTGGGTACCTATCCTAGTTAGGTTTTTGTTACCGGACGGACAAATTGAGAACGTCCGAATCGTCGCGCTACAAGTCGCTCCGTTTGTATAAGCCCTAAGAACTCGATGGATATTTATTATGTTATGATGATTCTCTTCTAGGTGGAATGCGATAGAAATGGGGAAATGTGTGTGTACACTGAAGTGTATTTGATATTTGAAGGGGTTGTTTTAGACTATAGAACTGAACAAATAGGGGAATTGATGTAGCGAAGAAAAGCTGTTTTACCGTCGAACTAGGTAAGATAAGCACGTATCCAGAGGGGGATAGGTGGGTTATTCCCATAGTAAAAGTTGTCCAGTTTGATGGGTAGACTCTTAGTTTATGAGGATGCTAATGATATCAATTTCTCAGTCGTGAACTGGAGAACAAGGTCGAAGAAAAATCTGCTACCATACATTTTACCATAGTTGAGTAGGCAGTCTACTACAGTTTTGTATGAACCTAACTATCATTTTTTCTCGATGTTGGCTCCGTAGTGATAGTTAGTTAGGCGGACAAAATGTAATTTATTATTTTATTTCAGGCGACGATACAAACTTAATTATAAATACCTTAAACTAGAATAAATATAAAACTTGGAATATAAAATATAGACAACAAAACAAAATGTATTATTCACTCCCTAGATTTTTAGTCCTCGCTTATCTAAAGCGTCTAAACACGACTCCAGTGGGCCAAACGTGTCGGGGGCCAGGAACCTCTGCAGATGAGTTGCAGGAACTCTGACGTTGAAGGCCTTGAAATCCGAAGACCTGCTTTCAAGCTCCCGCACCGGTGAGGACCGGCAGGGGTCATTTCGACAAAACGAAACGATTCCTCTCGACTTAATAGAATCAACTACCTAGTTGGTCGTTTTCGACGAAGATTCAAGGGTGCGATTAGGTACCCACGCATTTGCTTTCGAACTGGAGACGATAAGCCTCAAAAACATGGTAATCTCGTATACAGGGTGTAAGGAAAAGTACCTATAATTAACCTTTAAACCAAATACTTTCAAACTGAACAACTTTTACCATGGGAGCAAAACTGACAAAACAAAAAAAAACTGCTGTTTCATACATTTGAGTCATGTAGGCATTGCAGTTTAGTATGGAACAGTAGATTATTTTTTGCGCCGATGGATTTGCTCCCATAGTAAAAGTTGTTTCAGTTTGATCGATATAGTGTATGTGGTTTAAAGGTTAATGATACTTTTCCTTACACCCTAAAATCATTTCGGCCTTATTTGAAATGAAGTATAGGGATATTTTATTTGTACAGTAAGTAGTTATCATCGTCTGCTTATCGTATGCTGATCAGAACACTGAACAACTTTCCAAAATAAACTTTGGGAAGAAGTTTTTAGATATACAACGTGTTAATGAATTAACGCAAAACTAGAAAGTTGTTTGTTTAGAATCGAGAGCAGAATCGAATTATCATGGTTTCAACATTGGTAATTTTCTTCAAAATATTAAATAATTTGTTCGTAAAATTTAAAACTTACTGAACTCGATCTCAGGCCACCGCTCGGGCACTCTCACCCTACTTACTACCAAAACCTGATTCTTAAAATGTATCCATGAGCACGTTAGCGCTTTCATTCATTACTAAAATGATAACAAATCATTTTTGCCTCAAAACTTAAAATACTAATAACTATACATTTTATCATAAATCTGACACAATACAAGGATAGAGATTAGTTTCTAGATTGTTTCTGAAAAATGTCATTGACTTTAATTGGTTAGTATAGAAAATATAACCAGACTTCGTTTGTATGGAGCGCGCTCCGAATTATATCCCCTTAATAATACACCCTGTAACTATATTCCTATTGGAACGTATGGCAGTTAACCTATTTGTTTTCTTATTCAACTAAGTACTTGGAGAAAATGATGAAGATAATGATTGAAAAAGTCGGGCGGCGTGCGGGATTCAAACCCACGACCTGCCTATCCGGGGCATGCTCCACTCCAACAGAGCTGTCGGCGCCCCGCAGGCCACGACGAAATTTTCAATCTATATCATCGTTTTTATGAGAAACCATTAAACAAATATTTTTATTAATTTCGTCGTGGCCTGTGGGGCAGGCAGGTCGTGGGTTCGAATCCCGCTCGCCGCCCGACTTTTTCAATCTTTAATTTGATTAAGCTAACATGGCATACATGTAGAATCAATAAATTCGAAAGATAAAGATATTGGCCAGAATGCAATTTAAGTCTATCTTCCGAAAAACCGTGCGGCAAAATAAACAATGGGTACGACCCCCAAAGCACTTATTACGGTAAAAAGTTTGGGGTGAATCCGACCGAGCGCATCCGAACAAGATGAGCATCCAAATTCCATCCCCGCTTTATAAACATTACCCCCTGCAGTAGAGGGTTAAATAAAAATATACTCCAATATTGATAGGTAAGATCCCTTTGGGTTTTCCTGTGTAGGTAAAAGGTAAGAAAAATATGTGGTCAAAGATATGTTTCTTTTTTGCCTCTAGGTAGGTACAGTCGCCATCAGATATATCGTAGCTTACGAGGTAAAATAAAAATAAAAAAAAATTAGCACTGCTTAGAAATATTTGACCACCTTGTTTGCTACGATATATCTGATGGTGACTGTACGTATGGTTGCCATCACCAAAATCCCCATCGCCGGACATAGACTTCCACAACTCCGGCCAATTCAGTGAAATCTGACATTTTCCCCGGATGATCACAAAAAATTGCTTTGTTTAAATTTTAACTTTTTTCATTAAAAAATAGAGCGAGAGCTAAACTCTGCGGAACTGAAATTTCGCAATAAATGTTGACTCCATTTTTCCTTTTCATTTAATAGATAGATTGACAAACAAAATTAGTACGGTTCTTAATTTTCAGTAACATTGGTTTTAATGTCTTTTTTTACCATTATGTATAAAATAATCGGGTTTACCCGGATACTTTTGTGACAACCCCACCCGGATGCCCTTCAAACTAGGACAAGTCCGGGGAAACCGGACTACCTCTACGGAACACTCGCACTTCCTCGGGATTTTTCTTATTTTCATTGGAACATCTCTAAATTTCTATTTTGTTGCGATCGATCGATATTTTCAATACTAATCTATTAAAGTCAATTACATTTTTCAGAAACAATCTATAAACTAATCTCTGTGTGGGGACTTGCCACAGATGTCAACACCCACAAGTTATAGCAACGAAGCTAACAGATGGCACTACGGTCGCACTTCCAAATGTGTACGTAAAGACAACTTGCGACGTCACATTGGTAACCCGTTAGCCGCTACACATAAGGTTCACAATCGTATACAAGACATGAATCGCGCAAGAGAAATAATCACAGAGATTCGATATATATACAAGGTCCAACTAAGAATTGTTGGACCACGGCCGGTCCCCAGGCTTCACAACTAGCCTGGCGGAAGATCTTCCCTTTTCACCGGAGGAACCTTCCACAGTAGTTCCTCCACATCTGTATGAAGTCAGATTTTCGTTAAAATGTATAGTTTTAAAGTTACAGTGCCTCAAAAATTTCCATACAAATCTTAAATTAATCCTAGCACTAAAACTGTATATTTTAACGAAAATCTGACTTCATACAAACATAGAGATTAGTTTCTAGATTGTTTCTAAATTCATTGTCTCGCGTGGTTTTCGTGATTCGCGTTTTTGCCTGCCATGAGGCTCCACTATCCTCAATCTCTTGTTGTTCTTGATTATATACATTCCCATAAACTAACGCACAAGCAAGAGTCCATTAATTATTTAAAAAAATATATATATCACCAGACTTCGTTTGTATGCAGCGCGCATTTACGCATTCGGAATAAACTTTCTATCTATCTCCTGACCGATTTCGGCCACGGCGACGACTTTTTCAACTTCGTTGTTGTCGTTGATAAGCTCGTATGTGGCTAACATAACATAGCCAATCATCTTAGAGAAAATCCTCGCACATAGCGGGCACGTGAGCATGTCGTATTAGTGATATTGTGTAGCCGCTGGTGGTCGGGCTTTCAATTCAACACGTTTGTCGTCTATTTTTACCCGACTGCGCGACGCAAAGGAAGGGTAATGGGCTTATCAGCCTTTTGTTGCGCACTAGAGACCAAACGCGTGGACCGATTTTGATGATTCTTACGTCAATCGATTTGTCTTAATCTTGCGAGTGTCACTACATACATGACAGTAAACTTAACTTAAAAAAATCGGCCAAATGCGTGTCGGGCCACACGCAGAGTAGGGTCCCGTAGTTGCCCGTCACAATATACGGACTTAGAAGGGGGATTTTTGTTTTATACTACAGTTTAACTGCTAATAAAGCCGATAAAGTACATTTTACAAGTTGCTCGACTTTTAACTTGTTAACTTGTAAAGCTTACTTACCGGTGATAATTTTCCTTTTAAATTCGTTATATACACTACTGCCGTGAATTTTTTCACGTATCTAGAAACAACCGTTTAGCTGGCAGGGGGGAGGGGGGTGGGGGGCACTAAACTAACAAAAATTTTCACTTTTAACCTTAATATTTCGCTAACAGATCCCTAAATCGAAAATTGGTTTTTCCACACCCACAATATTTTTTTAAAAGACCTATCCAACGATACCCTACACCCTGGGATAGATGAGAAAAAAAAATTCATCTCCACTTTTCGTGTAGGTGAGGCAGACGGACAGACGGACAGACGGACAGACGGACAGACAGACAGACGGACAGACGGACAGACGGACAGACGGACAGACGGACAGACGGACAGACGGACAGACGGACAGACGGACAGACGGACAGACGGACAGACGGACAGACGGACAGACGGACAGACGGACAGACGGACAGACGGACAGACGGACAGACGGACAGACGGACAGACGGACAGACGGACAGACGGACAGACGGACAGACGGACAGACGGACAGACGGACAGACGGACAGACGGACAGACGGACAGACGGACAGACGGACAGACGGACAGACGGACAGACGGACAGACGGACAGACGGACAGACGGACAGACGGACAGACGGACAGACGGACAGACGGACAGACGGACAGACGGACAGACGGACAGACGGACAGACGGACAGACGGACAGACGGACAGACGGACAGACGGACAGACGGACGGACATGGCCAAACTACAAAGGGTTCCTTGTTGACTACGGAACCCTAATAACCAGACGCCTATTGTGAAAAAGAAAAAATGAAAGTCGACGAACTATGTTATTGTTGAGTGGGCTGGGCTATCATTAAATAGGTTGTGAAAATCATCTTTAGGGTTTCTGTTATCATTTTTCATTTCGAATGACCATTCATTTAAGCTGTGATCTTCTTACTCGCTTCAAAATAGTCATAGTTAGGAGTCCGAAGTCATAGTTCGGACTCCCGTATGTCAAAATCCATACATTTTTGCCACGCTTAACTCGAGCTAAGACCAAAAAAATCGTCTCTGAATCTCGGCCTCAGTATGTCACATCAGGGTTGCCAGATGTAGAAAATGTATCCTCGTACTGCTGCAATTCTCATTCTCAAGTAAAAATCTCGTACTTTGCCTATTAAACCTCGTACATTTGTCTAAAAAGCGAAAAAACTAAGAATTAGGCATATAACACATTAAAATTTTAAACGTTTCATAGGGCAACAACATTAATTTGTAAAAAAAGATAATAGCAAAAATACAAGGAAAAAATCAAAGCGGTGATCGGTTTTTTGAAGATTTTCCAGCAAACTACAATCTAACAATAAAAATCTAATACCTAGTCTTTATTTGTTAAAACATTCATTTATTCTACAAAACGACGATTGCAATGAAAAATCATGCCATAATTTCCCTAAAAGTCAAAACCTCGGACAAATTTGTACGAGGCTGACATCATTCTCGGACCTCGTACGAGAGACCCTAAATCTCGTAATTGTACGAGGAACCTCATACGTCTGGCAACCCTGTGTCGCATTTTCATATGAAGCTGTTTATTCCTTAAGAGAAAAAACATTGTTAAGTATAACATCAGACTAAATAAATAATGTTAAGTAAAGATTGGCGCTGAAAATTAGCACCGTGTAAACGACAGCGTGCCGTGCTTTTTTCGTGCGATAAAATTGGCGCCGTAAAATTATCATCGTCTAAACCTGCCTTTAAACGGTTATTTAACTAATTCTTTTATTGCGATTGAATCAAAAAAAGTATCTCGTCAGGTCCCTGGTGCGAAACCTACGTCATGCAATAACGATGATGCATTAAGCCATTCTCAAAATTGTTCATTTCAATATAATATTCAAATGCAAACACCCCCCATGTCCAATTACGACATTTGATGTGGTACTTTACTGTACTTATGGGGTGGGTGCCAGCAGTTGCATAAATTTAGTCAATTTGCCATGGAGTGCGAGCCTGGGGACAAACTTGCAAGGGAGCCTGTGTCGGTAGATATATTAGTATACAGTATTTAAGGGTGAACTGGCAATATTTATGGGAGGACAGTGTGCCTCATTCTGAACGTTGTTTTTTCCTGTAACTTGTATTTTTTTAGTGGAAATTTGCTGTAATGTAGGAAAAAAGTTTCAGAGACAAAGGCTGTTTGCTTTTAGTAAATAAACAAGTAATTGTAGTTAAAGATTTAAGAAAACTACACTTACCTACTGAATTTGTTTGATTGTATTTCTTCCAAGGAATGTTCAATCCATTTTTAGTTGAATTGTGGACGATCCGACAGCTAAGTTGGAAGTGAACGGGGCTGGATGGAACTGTCGAGTTGGGATTAAAAGCCGCAATATCATTTTTTTGTAGGTTCTTATAATAATAAATTACCCACTTAAATTGCGTAGAGTATTTTATACTTAAATACTTACATTTGTTAGAATTACAGTAGAAGAGTTCGGTTGTAAGATCATTATAACAGCCGTCGCTGTCCCATTGTTGGGCAATGGCCTCCCTCCGTTCTCTCCATGCGTCCCGGTTTTACGCTTCGTTAGGCCAGTTCTTCAGGAAGCCATTGATTTCGTCCCGCCACCTGCTTCTAGGTCTGCCTCGACGCCGATTTTGATTTACTGGGGACCAGTTGGTAGTTGTTTTGGCCCACAGGTCATCTGGCATGCGGCAGTCATGCCCAGCCCAATCCCACCTAAAATTTGTATACTTACAATAAATGTAGGTACCTATTTTAAATCGTTATTATCTATCTTCGATCATTATCTCTAATACAAGCATAGACCTAGAAAACTACGTTTCAGAGACTTTGATCGGAACTAATCTGGAGTGCGATTTTTGAAACTCATACTTTGATCTCAGCAGTTGAAAATGTCAATATTACTACGGAGATATGCAGCTTTCTACTGATGATTTGACGTTTACAGAATTGAGATTTATGAAAGTCAAATCAGAAGTAGAAAGATGCATATGTCCATAGTAATTTTGACATTTCAACTGGTGAGTTCAACGAATGAGTTTCAAAAATCGTACTCTACCTGTGATAATGTCAGAGATAGCGGTACCTACTTATTTAAATTTTATCAAATTTTATCCCTAACAACATAGGTAGGTAATGTATCGGCAATCAATTTAACTATAGGCAACAATTGTGTAGTCTTATTAGAATATTTATAAATAACAGGTAAGTAACTAGGTATATATTAGGCACCTAACCTATCTAATCAACCAACGACCTCACGTCAGTGGGGTAAGTAAGTCATAATAATTATAACTTTTTTCTGTACAGATATTTTATATTAATTTAGATAGAGCGACGATTAATGCAGGTAGGTATTTATTTATCGAAGAATTATGTCCTTTCTCTACTTACTAAGAGCTAATAGAACAAAAGTTATAGCCATATGACTTAATTACCCCGC
The DNA here is from genome assembly GCA_963924505.1 of Agonopterix alstromeriana. NCBI lineage: Eukaryota > Metazoa > Arthropoda > Insecta > Lepidoptera > Depressariidae > Agonopterix > Agonopterix alstromeriana. The sequence continues at coordinate 6,414,783 of OZ004670.1, forward strand.
TGACGGAATTGCCCCGCTTGATTATTTTGATTATTATCTATGTACGTTCGTAAGTCGCACCGCACACAAATAAAGTGGTACTTAGAATATAAAATAGTAATAATTGTAGTATACCATTAGGAACAGATCTCATTCTTATACAGTTTGCAACAAGGGCGCGGGGCGTCGCAATAATGTTCCCCTACAATCGAAGAATAATCGCGCAACCAAGCTTCACCCCCAAAGATAACTATTACGCTTTTATTAAGCTCACCAACCCGCCAAAAGGAATACTCATAATTTAATTACAGCCCTCAAATACCTTACTGCGAACTGGTGAAATTGCTTTGCTGTTTTTGTTTACATGTGTGCGTTTGCGTTGCATTCGTCAAATGTTAGTTTTCTGCAGTCAGCTTTTGACGATTTTACGTTTCGTTAGTAATACGGTCTATGTACTACTAACGAAACGTAAAATCTATTCACTATACTTCAGTCCAAATAAGGACGACGAGATTTTCCGATTCCTATTTAGCTTTCTGGCCAATTCTGATAAGCAAATATAATTTATTTATCAGAAAGATGAACTATTTATCAGAAAGAACTATCCGACATATCTTGGTCGTTACTAAAGCTGTTTTAAGAATAATTGAGAGTAAGTGTTTCAAATCTCTGTAATTAAAAATAGCCTTAAATTTTCGTTGCTATTTTCAATGGAGTATAGGTATGACGATATAATATTAAAGTTCTACTGAGTGTACATTTTGTATGACAATTTAGAGTTAGAACAGGTACCTAGTCACGACCTATTATTTATTCCCTTTAGGGATTTCGTTCTTTCGTCATAATTAATTAATTAGCTATCCTTCATTTCCTATCCTAATCCTATCCTACTCTTTCTACTTATACCTAAATCTCAACATTTGTAACAATGTTTGTTTTTTACCTAATGTTCAGTGGCGAATTTGACGTAAGGCCCAGTAGGATATAAGGGGCGGCTAATCGTGGCAAAAAATGCACTGATGATAAGAAATAACTCAAAGTACCAAAACATTCTAAAGGTTGCGCACATTACGGGGGCCAGCAGTGCACTGCTTCGTATAACTTTCGTACCTACATTGAAATGTGAAATATTCCGGAAACCACGGAAAATTTTATAAAATTAGCAGCTATTATAGTTAACTAAATTACTGAGTTTCGGTACTACTGGTGAAATGTGGATGTTCTGAGGTTTCAGAATATCTCTGACTACCCTTCGGGGAATATAGTCGTGAGCATATGCTTATGCTAAATTTCTGAATTGGTTTCTATAAAACGCTCCGTCGCAGTATATAATATTCTCAAAACATCATATTAGCAGGACATTATATTCTCATAATAGCACATACGCGAAATAAGATATTCGCAAATAATGATATTCGCAAAACATGATAAACGCAAGACATCATATTCAAAGTACAGTCAGGCTGAGAATATCATTTTTGGAGACAGACCACAATTCTGTTATTTTTGAGAAACAAAACATTTTTAATGTTGTAACAAAATATGATGGCAATAGAGTCAATTTAATATGGTGAGTGCTGTGAAAGGGGCGGCTGGTACAAACTATATGGCCTGGTGCCTAGGGCGGCCAAGACTGCAAATCCGCCACTGTTAATGTTTGTGACTTATAAAACATACTTATAAAAGAGGGGCCTTATTATATAATTGGTAACTAACTAACCGATTCAATCGGTAAAAATTTAAATGACTTTTATCATCGACTCGATAGAAGAACATCGGTAGGTATGAAATCGACAGTTGGTCAGTTCTTAGCGATTCTGCTTTAATTAATGTCAGAGTCAGATAATGGGTATGATAATCACAGCAACAGTACAGTAACAAATACGGTACTGATATAATCGGTAATTTACACAATAGCTCTACTGATTTCGATGAAAGGCACACAGATAGATGAGATAGAATAGAGATAGAGTTGAAATAACACTATGTAGAACTACCTAACCTATATAGGGTCCTTCTTAATATGCTGATACTTTTTTAAGGGGCTGATCAGACCATCAAACTGAACAACTTTTTCTATGGAACCAATGTCAAAATCATGAAAAAAAAATCTGCTGTTCCATAGTAAACTGAAATCTTACTCGACCCAATTGTATGGGATAGCAGATTTTTTTTTCTCGATTTCGACACTGGTCCCATAAAGAAAGTTGTTCAGTTTGATGGTCTGATCATCCTCTTAAAAAACTGTCAGCATATTAAGTTGGACCCTGTATACAGGGTGTAAGGAAAAGTATCATTAACCTTTAAACGACACACTCTACCCATCAAACTGAACAACTTTTACTATCGGAGCAAACCTGTAAGAACAAAAAAATATCAGCAGTCCCGTACGTTTGAATCGAGTAGGTATTGCAGTTTAGTATGGGACAGCTGATATTCTTTTTGTTCTTGTTTGAACCACACAGTAAAAGTTGTTCAGTTTGATGGGTAGAGTATGTGGTTTAAAGGTTAATGATACTTTTCCTTGGGTGTCCCAAAACTCAACGTCAAGCCGAAAACAGGAGATAGGAAGGTTTAGAACTGTTCAGGGAAAACCCTGCCACCCTGCGCCGATCTTTTAAATGTAGAGACAACTTTGTAAATTGTTTCATTAAAATACTTGCTATATGTATTCATGAATAATATAGAATTAGTGCCATACTTTTTAAAGAAAACACAATTTTCTGTCAGACTTTGACGGTATCATTTTTACTTTGGCAACTTTGAGACTAAACCCTGTATAAAAATTTATGGCGATGGCCTGAACAGATTTATACTTGCCTAGCTTGACCTTAAGTTGTGGGACACCCTGTATACAGTCCGTGAGCACTTAGAATAGGATTCGGATCTAGGTTATTGCTGGAGGCACGCAAATATAATATTACTTTACGCTCTGCATAAACTTTTTACAACTATTGTAAAGCTATTGAACTGTTACAACTTTTGTCATATGACGCGACTTACAATTGTCATAATTATATGATTATAACCGTCAGCTGAATCCTATTCTAAGTGCCCACGGACTGTAGGTAACTACTTAATTATCTATTCTGTGGTAAGGGGATATAATTCGGAGCGCGCTCCATACAAACGTACTATGGTGATATTTTCAATACTAACCAATTAAAGTCAATGAAATTTTGCTGAAACAATCTTGAAACAAATATCTATGCTTGTATGGAGTCAGATTTTCTTTAAAATATACAGTTTCAATGCTAGGATTAATTTAAGATTCGTATGGAAATCTTTGAGGCACTGTAACTTAAAAACTATAAATTTTAACGAAAATCGGACTCTACACAAGCATAGAAATTTGTTTTTAGATTGATTCTGAAAAATGTCATTGACTTTAATTGGTTAGTATTGAAAATATCACCATAGTACGTTTGTATGGAGCGCGCTCCGAATTATATCCTCTTAAGAGCTCAGATCAATTAATGTTAAGAGGCTCCCCATAGGTAAACGCAGGGCGGGGCCATATTTTGCTGGTTTTTAGAAGCTATCTTCTCGTTATTTGAAAGACATACAAATTATTGAAAAGTGTAGCAATGATCTTCAACATCTCGGCTTTATTTGCTGTAGATCATATTTCTTATTTTTCTATCAAAATACATATGAAACCTGTGTTCAACGGAAAGCCAAAATATTGGAAAAAATCTGTATTATGTGGATCTAGGTACGTTACAAGTTGAAGTCACTTTTACTTGAGACACACACCTTTGTGTAGACAATATTAAGATCTAAAATTGCTATGAAGTTAATTAGATAATTATTAAATTTGGTGCGAATTCTAATGATTTTAGAGTGTGATTTCCTTAGATTAGAAGGCACCACAGTGACAATGAAGGATAAGCCAGTCAAATATAGGTATACCTACTAAAATGACGTAGTTTAGTAGAGGTAAGGCGGCTCTGAAAGAGTCAAGGTCGTTCAGTCAGGGAAACCTCTTAACACATAATAGGATACCTAATTCGGTATGTCAAGTTAGTGAAAGTCGACGCAAACAAAGTCTCGTATATAGTCGTATATACAACGTGTTAATGAATAACCGCAAAATTCCAGTAAATTTCAAATTTTACAAACAAATTATTTAATGTATTGAAAAAAATTACCCATGTCGAAACCATGATAATTCGATTCTGCTCTCGATTCTAAACAAACTGCTTTCTTGTTTTGCGTTAATTCATTAACACGTTGTATATATTGTATAATATAGTTTGTATGTTTTACACCCCTATTCCTAAAACGTCTAACCCAGCATTAAAATCAACATAATTCAAAGAGCAGGCAAAGTTTTCTTTACTTAATTCACGAAAATGTCGAAGTTTTAACAAAGCCTGTCTCACCCGCTCCTTTTAATGTTGCAAGTATAGTAAAAAAGGTGAAAGCTTGTCAGATGGTGTTACATTATGAATTTGAATATTTATGCATTGACTTACCACTACTGGACGGAGGGTCCGCGCTCAAAAGTGTCCGAATAAAAAGAGAACGAAAACGTAAAAAAGAGAACGATTTACGCAACAGTCGTCCATAGATTAATATGTATATTGGATATAGATAGGTAAGTCGCCTGGTATTTTAGGACGTCTAATTATTACCGTTACCGCTTACCAGTACCAGGCGGATCCACATTGCGAAATAAATTGAAAAAGACGGTCGGCCGACACGAGGAACCATGACCACCCGAATAGTGAGCCGGTTGTCCAAACCACAAGACCAACAAGTTGTAGCGCGCTATCGCACCAGTTTAGGATACGAACCCAAAATGAACACACGAACACAGTGCTTCAATACATCTCAGATAGATGGCGTAAGCTGTCTATGGAAATTCAGCGTTTCACTTCGTTTGTTCTAAAATAACATAGCAGGATAGCATGCAGTCTTCGTTTGATCGGCCGACTACGCGCACGCATGGGCGCGCGCCGTGCCCCGATGGGGGAGTGGGACGGAATAAAATTTCAGCATTTTCAATGTTTTTAGTTGGTTTATATTACTATACGTACTTAGGTTTGTGTATTTTAGTCTCGGACACTTTATTCGAGTATTTTGTACTAGACCCGGCGTCCATAGTATTCTACGTCAATGTATTTATGTTACATTTCTATAGGAGCTCCCTCGCTGTTTCCCGACCGTCTTCATCGTTAAGTTATTGGTCAGCCTGTACTATGTTGTGAAAATGTTTTTTTTTCCTCATTTATCTAAGGAAGTACTTGTCATGAAGGTACCTATACAACGTGTTAATGAATAAACGCAAAACTAGAAAGTAGTTTGTTTAGAATCGAGAGCAGAATCGAATTATCATGTTTTCAACATCGGTAATTTTTTCAAAATATTAAATAATTAATTTGTAAAATTTAAAATTTACTGAACTCGATCTCAACCCACCGCACGGGCACACTCACCCTACTTACTACCAAAACAAGATTCTTAAAATGTATCCACGAGCTCTCTAGCGCTTTCATTCATTGCTGAAATGATAACTAATCATTTTCGCCTGAAAACTTAAAATGCGAATAACTTAAAATTTGTATTATGAAAATTATTAATTTATTGTTTAATCTAATTATTTTGTTACAAATCAGTTGGGGTGTATGAGGTTTTGCGCTTATTCATTAACACGTTGTATAAGTTTATGGCAGCTTCAGGGCCTGTTTCACCACTTTTAGATAAGTTCTTGTTAGCTTATCCGACAGCTCATTTAATATATTTTGTATGAAGAATATGTCAAAGGAGCTATAAGCTAACAAGAACTTATCCAAAAGTGGTGAAACAGGCCCTCAGTCTTACCGTTACCGTTATTGTAGATATCGAGGGCGGGATGACTTTATTATAAGGGATTTTATTATAAACACTTATAGGTCATCATCATCAGCCTATTGTACGTTCCACTTCACTGCCGGGCACATGTCTACCCACCCTCAAGGAGGATGTATGAACGTTAGTCCACCGCGCATGCCCAATGTGGATTAGTAGACTTAACATACACATCAGAATATTTTATTTTCTTCAGTTTTCCTTCACCATTTGAGAGCAATCGGTATTATACACATAAGTACGAAAAACTCATTGGTTCATACCGAGGCTGTTCTACTTTTACGCATAAATCAGTCATAAGCAACGATTTTTTTGTAATTAATTTTATAACCTTATACAAAGTCACATTGATCCTTTTCGGTAGTCAGAAACATTGTACAACTTCTGACTGTTCGCGTTAGTATGCCGTTAAAAATTCGTGCGAAAAGTGTTTATACGGTGCTTTTTTGAGGCGCCGCAGAATTCGCACCGCATAAACCTGCCTTTATAGTGTACCCTAAGAGGAGCTCATTTCCTCGATCATTGACTACTTGATGGTCACCACGGGTTCATGTTTTCCTTTCTTTGTATTGTTGTTTAGTACTCATTTATGTATGTCCTATTTGTATATGTAGGTATGGATATGTATTTGTAATTTATGTTATATATATATATAAATATATATATTTTAAGGTATATATTTTAAATTACGGTATGTTTGTATTTGTGTAACTTTATTTGTGTATGTTATGTACCTATACTGTTATTGTTATCTACACCGCCCACCAATCTTCTTTTATCTTTTCCTCTACCCTAAGGTTGTCTGGAAGAAATCGCTTTTTAGCGATAAGACCGCCTATTTTTGTACCGTCTGTATTTCCTGTTAATTAACTCTCTGTATACTATGTTTTTTGGTGTAAAATAAAGTATAATTGATTGATTGATTGAGGAAGGATTTCCATAGAGTCCGCATAAATTTACGATTTTAGTCGGTCTCTTTTGTCTTATGACGTACCTTTAATAGTAGAAGGAGATGGAACTGTAGATATTTGTTTATGCGGCTGTCCACTTTTTTTTGAGCTAGTGTATGTGAAAAGTGACCGTAAACATAAGGCCATATGTCACTTGGTGCCTTTTGTCCATACTACTTGACACCACACACTCAAACCAAAACGTCAAAAAAAGTGGACACTTTACAATTGGCATGGCTCACTCTAGTCTTAAAGAGAGATCCTTCCTCTTAGAGTGTACCTAAAGAATAACAAAATATGTTATGTGTGTAGGTACGTATTCCCAACTGAGATTTCAGAGAAAAATTATAAAGTTTTCAGTAGAAGTGTTCTTACTTACTTGAAAACACTCAGGTAGTCAGTATCCGTTTATAAAGTTACAGTTATATTTCATAACCTAGTTGAAAGAAGTGCTCACCACGGCTCTTAGCTGACCAGGTGACCAGGGATTTGCGCACAACTTAGGTGACCAGGGATTTGCGATGTTGTGAATTATTATACAGAGTCCATTTTAATATGCTGACACTTTTTTAAGGGGATGATCAGACCCGTGGGGCCTTGCCACAGATGTCAACACTCACAAGATGGCGCTACGGTCGCACTCTCAAATGTGTATGTAAGACAACTTGCGACGTCACATTAGTAACCCGTTAGCCGCTACACATAAGGTTCACAATCGTATACAAGACATGAATCGCGCAAGAGACATAATCAGCGATTCGATATAGTATATACAAGGTTCAACTAAGATCTGTTGGACCACGGCCGGTCCCCAGGCTTCACACCTAGCCTGGCGGAAGATCTTCCCTTTTCACCGGAGGAACCTTCCACAGTAGTTCCTCCACAGACCGTCAACCTGAACTATCTCCATGGCACCAACATCGAAATCGAGAAAAAAAATCAGCTGTCCCATACAAAACTCAAAACCTACTCGAGCCAAATGTATGGAACAGCAGATTTTTTTTTGCGATTTCAATGTTGGTCCCATAGTGAAAGTTTTTCAGTTTGATGGTCTGGTCATCCCCTTAAAAAAGTGTCAGCATATTAAGAAGGACCCTGTAGTCAAGTACCTTATGACTATTTATATAGGAACCAGCCTTGCTGTAGCATTTCCCCTCTGCCACGGTACAAGATCAATTGATCATTTGTCTATTTACATAAAATTTTATACCTTATCCCTAAACGAGACAGCCTATAATTGCGAAACAATGACTTCGAACTTATCTCGTTTGGGGTTCACACGATACTGCTTTTCATGATTTTTAGGGTTCCGTAGTCAAAAAGGAACCCTTATAGTTTCGCCATGTTCGTCTGTCCGTCTATCCGCGGCTTAGCTCAAAGACGCTTAGCACTAGAAAGCTGTAATTTGACATAGGTATACATATTTACGTATCATGCCGACAAAGTGGTAAAATAAAATCTTGATTTTTTTTTAGGGTACTTCCCCTACACGAAAATAATTTTTTTTCTCATCTATCCCATGGTATGTGGGGTATCGTTGGATAGGTCTTTGTAAAATATTGCTAAACCATTTTTAGATTTAGGGATCCGTTAGCGAAATATTAAGCTTTAAAGTGTCAATTTTTGTTTGAGTCAAGTGTCCCAATTGTATGTCTGGGCCCTTATAAATCGTATGACCTACTTTTAGATTGAATAATTGGAAGCCAAACTGGACGCCTATTGGGGCGGCTTGAAAATACTCTGAAAGCATGTTGACTTTGCCACACTTGCTGCATATGTCGCAGTAAGATGCTTGAAGCCGTGATATAGTTATTACACTAGGGATATCCCAGGGATATAGCTGTAAACCGTAACATAGTTAATTATAAGTATCTTAATAGACTAATCTAGTGTTCAGTAGTAGTAGGGGTTCAGAGTGCGGGGCGCTCTTTATACCTCACCAGCATCGAATTTACTAAGTCAGCCACGGATTATACAAAATTATCAGATTTAGTCTGTTAGGTTAGCGAGGAGCGAAGCGATTTTCATTTCTTTTCTTAATATATGTACCTATACTTATGGTATAGTGGGAATCTGATAAATTAGGAATCTGGTATGCTGGTAATCTGGAATTTTGGGAATTTAGTATAGAGGGAACAAAGCGAAGCAACGAGCATGTTAGGTTTCTGTTGATCGCAGCCAGAACCGAATCGCTATTATTTCCAAAATTTTGAAAAAAAGAGTCATGGCTTCTACAATCATTTCACTAGATTAGTCTAGTAAGATAGTTATGAACTTCCATATACTTTCATATAGCTATATCCCTAGTGAAATAACTATATCACGGCTTCCACCATGTTACTGCGACACCCTATTTTTATAACTTCAAAACTTAATTATTTACTGTTTGTTTGTATAAATTACATTTACATTTTCTCAGGATCCTGAGACTATACAAGGTGTTACAAAGGTAAAAATAAACGTTTAAAACTTTTAAGGGTGTTGTTTAGACCATCAAACTGAACAACTTTCACTATTGGACCAACATCGAAACCACGAAAAAAATAATCAGCTGCTCAGCTCGAGTAGATTTTTAGTTTAGTATGGATGATCAGATTAGTAGAAATAGTGAAAGTTGTTCAATTTGATGGTCTAAACCACCCCCTTAAAAGTTTATTTGTATTTAACAACTATGTATGTATGTAACACCTTGCATAACCACGAAATCTCGACAAATGGGTTATAAACTAACAGCAATATCAGTTCAAACACAATTTACTAAAGTGTCTGTAATGCAATCTCAAACCGTCTTTTTCCTAGACTATCGGTGGTGTTGCTTCAGTGACTGTTCATCAACAAATGAAGTTCGCGTCCCGCGTCGCAGTCGCGTAGGTTTGGAGGCCGAGTTTCGCGTCGTAGACGCTCCCGCTTCGCATCCCGCGTCCCGCGTCGCGTCGCAGTCGCCCAGGTCTGAGCGCTCCTTTATACTTCATAAAACAATAATCGAACTTAGTTTTAGTCGAAGTTTAGGTACGGTAAGATGGAACAGAAGTAGCTTAGTAACCAAAGTATTTCCTAGTTTATAGTATAACAAGTCAAGAACTAAGTAGATAGTCCATTCAGTACTAAGATTATGTCAGAAAGGTAAAGGATAATATTATTGGAGATTGCAGAGAAAGGGTTAACCCTTTGTCCTTTTGAATTTAGAGCACATTGTCTCTTTCAATAATATACTTGTTTTCGTTTTAGCTGGGTAGACAGTCCCGAATCCTCTCATTTAAGTGTCTATAAGCGAAGGACTGACATCAAAATACAAAAAGTTTGTATTTTCTATATTGTTCTTTTACATTTATTGAGCTGTAAGTATGCATTTTTGTATGGCAACTTGTAACGCATATTGTGCACATGCGCGACGATGCGTTTTATCGAAATTATACTTCTAAGCACGCTTCTAAGCTTCCAAGCAGAGTACAATTTCTAAGGCCGAGATTCAGAGACGATTTGTAAGTCATAGTTCGGACTCCCGTATGTCAAAATCCATACATTTTTGCCACGCTTAGCTCGAGCTAAGACCAAAAAAATCGTCTCTGAATCTCGGCCTGAGTATCTGTGTCAGGGTCAATGCGGCGCACTCTACTACCCTTCACCGAGCACACTAGACAGATTTTCGGTACAACTAGTTAAACCGTGGATGTTCAGATTTTTCATATTATTTCTGATTACACCGATATACAGGATCCTTCTCAATATGCTGACACTTTTTTAAGGGGATGATCAGACCGTAAAACTGAACCACTTAATTTATGGCATCAACATCGAAATCCCGAAAAAAAACAGATGTTCCAGACAAAAACCCAAATCTATTAGAGCAATATGTATGGGAGAGCTGATTTTTATTTTCGCGTATTCGTTATTGGTGTCATAGAGAAAGTTGTTCAGTTTCACGGTCTGATCATCCCCTTAAAAAGTGTCAGCATATTAAGAAGAACCCTGTATAGTCGAGAGCATATAATAATAAACAGCTAGGAAGTAGAAAAGAATAATCCAGAACCCACATTTACATGCAAACTGGCCAATCGACTATTTATTTTTTTAGTGCCTACACAAAAATAAAAACCGGCCAAGTGCGAGTCGGTACTTGGGCAATTAGTGTTCCGTCCGTACTACAATAGTTTAGTCACACCGCAACCTGATCAGTTTAACTAACAGTACTTTTTGGTATATAATATAATTTAGAATAGTTAACCTGCATGCTTCAATTTCGAGGCATGTATTGTACCCACTGTCCATTATGTGGCAACGGGCTCACCCCCCATCACACTGGACAGAGTTTCGGTACTACTGGTGAATCGTGGATGTTCTGAGGTTTCAGAATATCTCTGACTACCCCCAAGGGGGAACATAGTCGTGAGCATATGCTAGAATAGTAAACATTTAACTTGATAATTTTCCTTCACTCCATCCAACCTACACCTTATAGTCGTGTGTGTAAAAAGAAAATTCTGCCTTGTGTAACTTATTTAAATAAAGAAATTACTACTACTATTCTAATTACCCTGAATTAGAGACTAGTTAGGTGGGAATCCCACCCACAGTGCTACAAAAGAAATGATGAATGATAGAAAGAACAGTATGAAGAATAAAAGTACGAGAGGAATAAATGCGAGAACTGGTATGAAAGGATAGTAGCTTAGAAAGGCTCCGATAATGATGGAGGTTAGCAAAACAAAAAAAAACAAAAAAAAAACACCTTATAGTCGCCGCCACTCTTGCCTCGAAATTAAAGCATGCAGCGCGATACAGCGCTGTCGCGCCATAACTCGTTATTCGCGCGCGAAGGAACGAGATAAAAGGCGTGATATTATAGCCTTATCGCCCGCATTAGGCTACGGCCGACCGCAGGTTTCTTCGTGAATCTCACGATGTTAAATCTTAATGTTTTTTTGAAGTTGGTAGTACCATAATACTCTCTCCTATACTGTGAGTTAATTCCATAAGCGTTCCGTTTTACCATTTTTGTGTACGGAACACTGAAAATGTGTCCCCAATTTACATTGATAAGCAATTTATACATCCAATTGTCCTTTGGAGGTCGGGCTGACTGTTAAATTAATATTTTTACCCTACAGTTGGATGGTTATTGCGGAATTATCTCTTAATGCTCAAAAAAATTATGCTCTGCCCGTTTTGGAATAGTCTTATAGCAAAGGAACTTTTATTTCTTTCTCGCTGAGAAATTCTTATTTTTAGCATAAAAAAGGGAGAAATTTACTTATCGCCAGTAGGATCTTACTGCGAGGCAAAAAGGAAAGGCTTTTTCTCTCTGGTGAGAGGGAGTGGGCGAGTGGACCATACTAATGAAAGCCATACTAAAATATTTTGGCCACATCACACTTAATTGTTTTTTTATTAAACATACGTACATACAATGCTTATAGAATAGATACTAAAGATAACACATATTACATCGACCAACCAACGAAGTTACAATGTACAGTACGTAGATACCTAATATTCAAAGTCAAAGTCCAAACTACTGTAAGTACCTATAAATAATATAAATAAATAAAATAAAAATACTTTTCAACATACTTGCTCGTAAAGTGGCTCTTATTGCACCGCTTTTTGGTGCATAATCCAGCTTATAGACCACGCGTGCGAAATTGATTATTATACCTATTATCGAACTAGTGCGGTAATGTTCCTTTTTTATTTTTTAGTATGTTTTTAAATCTCAGCAAAGAGTTTTATGTAAAAAAAAAAACTTTTTTTAAATAAATTAATCTGTTTTAGTTAACCCGCCTCGGGTGTAATGACCAACTTTGCTCACTTGTATCATAATGTACTATTGTACGGGTTGGTCTTGCCAGGCAAGGATAATGTTCATACAAAGGAAGCGGCGCCCTAATTATTTCCAAACTCTTTTATGCCAAGTTGTAATTACTACGTTAATGGATTTGAGTAAGGTTGTATGGCGAAAAATCGTCATTTTTTTTTGAGTGGCCAGTAATACAAATTAAATAGGTTTTTAGAGGACATTTCAAAATACATTAAAAACATGACATTCATTGCTAGGCCGCATCGGAGCTGTGCTATTAAACTTCTAAGTTAGTTTGAAGAAATCGCTTGTTAGCGCCAAGACCGACTTGATTTGTATCTTCTGTATTTCTTTGCGGTATATTTTGCTGAGTAGGTAATATGTTTCGATTGATTGATTGAAAATGAGTTGATTCTTAAAGGTTTTGGTTACTTTTTCATGAACCTTTAGAGTCAAATATCTCAGCTCCGATGCGAGCTAGGCCATAAGTGTTCATGACAAAATGTTTGTTTTTTATAGTACTATAGTTATAGAATACTTTCATTGGTGGCTGCAACTGTTTAAAATTGGTATGTAGTAGGTACGTTCGATTAATGCGGGAGCGGCCCACGTAACTACACTAGAGCGAAAATCTTTTCGAGTGGTACCTAAGAACCTACGAGTAAGTACGCTAGAGCGAAAACTTGATGAGCGAAATCCATTTAGTTCATAAGTAAACCATTCGCAAGCAACGATCATGAAACTGAACAATTTTCTTCCATGGTCGAAATCGGGAAAAAATCTGTTACATACACACAATTTGTATACTTAAACTCACGACCACAATCCCTTTCGTAGTGGTCAGAAAAATTTCTACAAATAACAGCTGCCTTGACTCTTGCATATACAGGGTGGCCCAAAAATCATGGATCAAACGAAATAAGGTGATAGCTGAGCTCATTTCCAACCAAAAAGGTCTAGTAAGTTGGGGTCCCATTGTTGATGGTTCAAAAGTTATGATAGCTTAAAAAAAGGTTAATTTGTCGCACTGTGTGTGTACCTACACAGGGCTACCACACACCAAATAGGTGAATTTAAGGTATTAGAATCGATAAAATGAACAGAAAATGACTTATAACAAGTTTGAACGATACGAGTAGGTTCTGGTAGGTAGGTACGATCTCTTTATTTCGTGACGGGCAAATTGCTCCCCAGCTCTCGTGTCTTGGGATATAAAGTGGGGTGCAAGTGCAAATTAGGGAACCCTGGGGTAGAAATAAATTATGCATCAGTAGAAAGAGTATTGAAAACGTTTTATAATAGGCCTCGAGGCTTTTCAAATAGAGTAAAATTTCGAGCAACGGAAACAAAGGATGTGTGTGTGCTATTTGAACTAGGGTACTTTAGGTATACAGAACAGAATCAACGCAGGTATAGTACGCAGTTCATGATAGAAAATTTATAGATTTTTAGGGTGCCATAGTCAAATAAGGTACCCTTGTCTGTAGTGATTTGTATGCCCCATCTATAATGACACATGCCTCATCATGAGATGACAGCAGGAACGTGGCGATGGCTTAGGTATTGTCTATAGATGATACTGAAGTCAAACGAAAGCACAGCTGTGGGCCTAGACAAAGTGCACGTTTCTTATTCTACAAACGACAACGCCGCAGCGTTATCGACGATAGAAAATTTACAGAAGAATGCTAAACAATGTCACAAATTATTGACGATTGCTTATTTGAGAAAAAAGCTAAATCTGCTCTATGATTAGTGTTCAGTTCACTTTATCCTCAGAAACTCAATCATTCACTCTTTTTTTCTTTTCATATTATGCTGGACCATGTTCGATTTTTAAAAACAAAAGAAAATTTGAAAATGCTGTCAATTTTTCCGCCCGCCATTTTCTAGCGTTATCTACAAGAGTAAGCGTTCAAAACGAAAAGCTCACTGTCGAAACCAGCTGTCAAAAACTGCATGTTGTCTACTCCTTTTCTATTCGTTTTCGTTCTTTTCTACAGTCCCATAAATGTTATGTTTTCTACTGTCGTTAACGCTAATCGAAAGGTACTTTGTCTAGGCCCTCTGGCTGTACTAAGATGACTCAAGACCAACGATATGAATGTACCAGTACTAGATAAGGCGATCAGTAGATCAGCAGGAACTGCATGTTCCACTTGAATTCGGTTCCCGCACCGCATTGATGTTCCCGAGTTCACTTCGTTACTATGGCAATGAATGACAGACCGCAATGTGTCATTTTGTGTGACACGTTGTTTGTATGAAAGGGCTTGTCTATCGTTAGAGTGTAAGTCAATGCTCCAGATCATATTAAGAGGATAGGCGGGCTGAAATGCTAATTTGGAGAATAGGTCACTTTTCCGACTGTATACATATTTGTCCGATCCGCCCCACCCATACACCCCACCGGCTAGAGTGCGAAAGAGACAACTGCAGCTCGGACCAATTTTATCTACATAAAATCGACGCAAACAGCATTTCGTATTCTCCTGTTTCCTCCTCCAAAACTAAACCGATTTTAATAATTATTTCAAGAATAATATAAGAAAGACTTTGGCTATGTCTGTATGTTTTGCTTTTTTTGTTTTTATTTGTCAAATTTGTTTGCTGGATATCTGAAAACGGGCGGTAAAATTGGTCATTTTCGAAGATCCCTAGTTCATACAGTAATTAATTAATGCAAAAAAGCAAAACATAGGGACATAGCAGAGGTAACATAGATTGTATGGTAAAAAATGTTTTGCTATAGTGTCATTATCCAGGGAGGAAAAAGGGGAATTCGTTTGTACGGAAAAAACAGTCTATCCTCTTAAAAGCAAAAGAAATGTTTTTGTGTCTGCGTCACCGATTGATAACTGGTATATTTGCTCTTTTTATATTGTGCTTGTTATTTGCTTAATTCTCCTGAATGGATGTTTATCCTTTACTTTTTGTACGAGTATTTACTCGAAAAATAAATACAAATACCTACCTATAATATTACTTCTATTCAAAATAGATTTTCCGATCCATATTTTTAGCATTATGGCCAATTCTGATAAGCAATTATAATTTATTTATCATAAACATTGTGGTAAGGGCTGCGATCGCGGTAAATATTCGATGATTGAACCGTGACTGGACTACGTACGAACCATAACTTTTGACACATTTGGTATTGCGCTAATCGTGGTACAGTACCTACAGCTCATGATTAAAACCGTTTTGACAGATCGCTCAGACGCTAAAAGGTTGTCAGTTACATAAGAGTTTAGCGCAATGCGGAATTCAGCACAGGATTGCAATGTGATTAGAACAGAAATTGGATATAACGTCGACGTTTTAAATTAGCGCAATCGGTCTCCAGAAAGATATACCATCCTACATATCTTGGACGTTTCTAAAGCTGTCCTAGGAATAAGTGAGAGTAAGTGTTTAAAATCTCTGTTTCTGTAATTCAAAATAGCCTAAAATTTCTTTGCTATTTGGAATGGAGTATACGTACATGGTTATACTAGTGTTTACCCGCGACATCGTCCGCACAAATTATATATCTGATTTAATTTTAAGTCAGATCATAAGCAATCAAACAAAAAGTCTTTTATCAAAATCGGTTCAGTAGTTTTTGCGTGATGCTGTTACAAACATACAAACAAACAAACAGACGGACAAAAATTCTAAAAAAGGTTGATTTGGAGTCCAGGATACCTAAAAACCATATCGTAATCTTTTTAAATGTTAAATCTTCAATGTACAGACACACTTCTCAATACGTAGTCAAGAAAAGAATTTACTCATAAATTGGTTCTTCGACAATTGGAGGAATCTATTACTCTTTTCATCGATAGGAAAATAACGTGGAAATCGTTCACAACACAACATTATAAGTACTTCAGACCGAGTATTTGAGTGTAATGGAGTATGGAAGAATTATTGTTATAATTTCTATAGAAAAACAGTCAACCTTGATGACACTTTATCTTGAATCGTGAACAAATGTTAGGTTTCCCATAAGATAAAATATGAACGGGAGGCTACGTGGGAGGGTGACAGTCTGGAATTTATTATGCTTTTCTATTTATTTTATGTTAGAGATGTAGAATTAGTTATAGTCTAGGAAAAATAAGGTTTGAGATTGCATGAAAGACACTTTAGTAAATTGTGTTTGAAATAATATTACTGTTAGTTTATAATACTTTTGTCGAGATTTCGTGGTTATATAGGCTCAGGAACCTGAGAAATACCTTAAAATCGATATTAATGTACAAATGGCAAGCTTATTTCTAAAAATATTTCGACCAGCATACCAGCAATAGAGACAGTTAATTATCAAAAGGCAAATTTAATGTGTAAAAACAAACAGTAAATAATTTAGTTTTGAGGTTATTATAATTTTTGAAGACTTACAAAATATTAAATTTCTACCCAAATTAACGATATTAACCGTGGATTATTATTGTTATAAGTAAAACGTATTGAACGATGCCATCCTGTACAAAATCACCAGTTTTCCATTTTTTGTTCATACCTAAATTTAATGTTTTGTAAATGTCTTAATTATTCAATAATACAACATAAAATATCGGGGATTATTGAGAATTTATGTTTTTCAGGTATGTATCTGCTATATTCCAAATTTTCACCAAAAGTGCAATTAATGCAACCTACTCCATACAAAAATCCGTAGATTTCCCAGACTATTAGTAAATAACCAGCAGGGCTGTCAGATTGTATAACTGAATACAAAAACTGTATAATTGGGTGGCTGTTTGTATCCTCTATGTATCCTGGACTTTCGTGTTCCTATAATTGGATACAAAACCAATATTTTCACTGAAAAGCTATAGTACTTGAGTCGATATATCGCAGAAGAGTAAGATAAAAGCCGCTACACTCAGACACGTTACGATTAAATCGAGCAAAAACGCTATGTTTCGTTCAAGATCTGAAAATATTGTCTCTCTAGGTTCAACCGAGGCCTAATAGATGCGAAATCGACCTAAGTTCAAATTACGTGATGAATAATCAGAAAAAACATAATTTTATTTGTTTCGGAGGTTTTTACACCTGCATGTACGAGTCAATTTTGTATAATTTCGGGAACCTAGCTGAATAATTATAAAAAATCTACAAATAACAAAGTACCTACCTAGGTAAGTAGACTAATAAATATCTAAGTATACCAGCCCCGAATCCAGGGGGGTCAAACCGGGGCCCACGGCCGCCTCGCGCAATCAAGAGTTTGACAAATCATTTAATGCAATGATTTGAAAATATTGCAGAATTCGATCCAGATTTTGGATCATAATTATTTTGCGAAAAGCTAATCATATTACGGTAAAATCTCGAGCTAACGTGGTCCTGGCCTTCCTGGGAAAAAATTGTTGCTACTCCCTTGGAGGGGAGGGGCGCCCTATATCCTATCCTAGATCCGGGGCTGAAGTATACATACATGTGAAAATCTAAAAGAAAAAGCCCTGGACGAAATTGTTGCCGTTGAATGTTACACGTGATAAGGCTTTATCAAATAGAAAGAGAGCGAAGGTGTGATAGCGCTGTATCACGGTGCTATGCTTATTCATAATTTTCACCTAATTTTGTTCAAAGAACACTTTTGTTAGACCTTAATTTATAGTTTTTTTTTTTAATCTATATTAAAGAGCTTGGCCTGAGGCCATGTCGCTCTGTGGGTTTTTCTTTGAGGTAGGTTCACAGACTTTATATTATGAATAACAAAAACAAGTTAATAGAGAATGAAGAAATAGAAAAATAAATGACTACAAATTTAAAGATTTCTTATAAATGGAGTAAAGTGCCTTTGCTGCAGCCGACGTAGGTGCAGCCAAGGCACAATTACAACGCCCGATATTAAGGGACGGCAAGCCGTCAAACATCTGTCTCCTAAGGGGCTCGCCCCGCACACACTCCATCAGTACATGGAAGACGTCTTCTACTACACCACAGTCTTCACAATTGGGGGATGCGGTAATCCCCATCAGGTGCGTGAACTTTTTGGATGGAATGTCACCGGAGCGAAGCCTTAGCGCTGTAACCATATCAGGTCTGGCCATTGGGCAGTTGTCAATCCAGGGGATTGTAAGCGGTTCCGGTTGTATGGTCTTGAACCAGATACCCTTTTCTAAAGATCTTTGGTCAAAGTGCTCTTTGAAAGCTAGGTTTGACTTTCCTTTGACTATGTACAGGCATTCACTGTAAAATGGCAGGGGAGAAGTAGGGATCCCTTCGTATACCGCCTGCTTAGCGAGGGTATCGACCCTTTCGTTGCCAGCGATGCCGATGTGAGAGGGTATCCACTGCAGTCGGATAGTCTTTTTATTTTGCTGTAAGTTAAGAATTTGGTTAAGGATTGTAAAGGCTATTGGGTAACAGCGAGAGGAGGATGTACACCGTGTGACATGTTGAAGTGAGCTTTTAGAGTCTGACAGGATGACAAACTTATCGTAGTCGACAGAGCTAATATACGATAGTCCCTGGGCAATCGCGGTTAGTTCCGCAGACATGACCGAAACATTCGTGTTTATTCTAAGCTTTGTGGAGGTTTCGGTCTGAGGGTCATAAACAATATATAGTTGCTCCTACAAAACTTGACTGACAGCGAGTTTGGCATATATCATCGAACCCGTACGTACGTCATAGATATCCAATAGAGGTTTGAGTTGTACCAAATTATCTTTCTCACGCTTTAATAAAAAATAATCCTTAACCCAAACACATAAAAACTATTTGACACACATAAAGTCGACCACGCTAGAAAAAGAAGGAGCTCTGTACGCGAGAATGAGAACATTCTAACAGTGTACTGGTGTTGCCATATGTTATTGTTATGATTTGAGCCGAATTGGTAAGATCTCATGAAGCAACAATGTATCAAAACTTCTTGCATTATTTTAGTGTTGCAAAGCCGTGGTAGTAAAAAAGAAAAAAGTTGACAACCCAATACGCCATTTATTTAAAACTGCCGCCTAGACGTCAAAATCATTTTTATTATTTTTATCCGCATAAAACCAGCGAAATGGTTCGAATTTGTTTAATCAACGGCTGCAATAGCGAGTATTATCCGGATTGTGGCTTATTGTTTCACAGGTTTGTATTTTAATATGTTTTCGTCTTTAAATATTAAAGGAGTTAGGGTAACAACACAGAAGGTAAGCTTCAGAAGCAAACAACATTTCAGTTTAAATTAAAATCGCTCCATAATACCTACATTATGATAAAAATTACGAAGATAAAACATAGTAGGTAGGTATGATGGTTGGTTGTTGTTGTGTTGGTTAGACCATCAAACTGGACGACTTTCTCAAAGGGACCAACGCGGTATTCACGAAAAAAATTGCTGTCCCTTACATTTGGGTCGAACATGATTGCAGTTTTGTATGAGACAGCTGATTTTCTTTTTGCGATTTCATGTTTGCTCCCATAGTAAAAGTTGTTCAGTTTGATGGTCTGAACCACTTCTAAAAGTTTCGAAAAAATTATCCGATATACAGGGTGGTTCCGTGAAGGTACCTAGTCCATAGACAATTCTAAAACTATGAACCTTTTTAGTCTCATACGGGTGATCCAAAAGGTATGGCAGCGATAGCGCTATCACGCCTTTGCTCTTTTTGTATTCGCGCGAACGAACGTGATAAAAGGCATGATATAGCCCTATCACGCGAAACATGCTACGGCTTCAGGATTACTTTAATGTCAATAAATAGTTCCTTATTAGTGCTTAATTAGTGCCTAGGTCAAATAAAAATAGTGCCGTTGTAGTTTACGATATATTAATTTTTTTATCTGGTAGGATAGCTTGACGTCAAGGTAGCGTACGTAGATAGGTAGGTAAGGTACATAAACTGTGGCAAAACGACTACACAAATAGTGTAAAATTAACAAAAGTCCTAAAAATATAATCGCATTGCCACCCTACTAAAGAGAGGGACACGACGGCCAGTAATCTTTATCCCGCTTTGCCCAAAATTCCGAGAAGAGCTCTCTCCAGGTGTACGTAGTACTTCCTATCTCTATGACGTACGTATCCTAAATAATGACAAGTTCTATATGGAACAGAAGCTTTTTTTCACGATTTCAGTGTTGCCTGAAGTAACCCTGAAAATATGGTTAGTGACAGAGTGACCTAAAAATTACCCAGTAGGTAAACATACAACGTGTTAATGAATAAGCGCAAAACCTCATACACCCCAACTGATTTATAACAAAATAATTAGATTGAAACAATAATTTCATTATTTTGATATTTAAAATTTAAAGTTATTCGCATTTTAAGTTTTCAGGCAAACATGATTTGTTATCATTTTAGCAATGAATGAAAACGCTAGCGTGCTCATGGATACATTTTATGAATCTTGTTTTGGTAGTAAGTAGGGTGAGTGTGCCTGTGCGGTGGGTTGACATCGAGTTCAGTAAATTAAAAATTTTACGAACAAATTATTTAATATTTTGAAAAAAATTACCTATGTTGAAAACATGATAATTCGATTCTGCTCTCGATTCTAAACAAACTACTTTCTAGTTTTGCGTTAATTCATTAACACGTAGTATAAGTAAATATCATACCTATACTTCATTCCAATTAAGGTCGAAGAGATTTTCCGATTCCGATTTAGCTTTCTCTGGGCACGCTTTACTTTACTTTGTATTGTACCCTGTCCATAATAAGTGGCGATGGGCTCACTCCCAGTCACACTGGGCAGTATCTGTACTACTAGTGAAACGTGGATGTTCTGAGGATTCAGAATATCTCTTACTACCCCCTCGGGGAAAATAGTCGTGAGCATATGCTTAATGAATGCTACTTACCTAGGTAGGTATTTATCTGAAAGAAAAACTATCCTACATTTCTTGGACGGTACTAAAGCTGTTCTGAAAAAGACTGAGAAAGTTTTTCAAATCTCTGTTTCTCTAATTCAAAATAGCCATAAAATTTCGTTGCTATTTGGAATGGAGTATAAGCACATCACAAAACAATGATTCCTAGTTGGTAGGTAGTTGTGGCAAGCTTCTGACCACCCGAATGGTATTTAAATGCCGTAAGTTTATGTATGTAAAACGTAAAACAATAATAGTCTAGGAAAAATAAGGTTTGAGATTGCATTAAAGACACTTTAGTAAATTGTGTTTGAAATAATATCACTGTTAGTTTATAACACTTTTGTCGAGATTTCGTGGTTATATTGGCTCAGGAACCTGAGAGATACCTTAAAATCGATATAAATGTACAAAGAGCAAGCTTTTTTCGAAAGATATTTCTTCCAGCATACTAGCAAAATAGACAGTTAATTAAAACAAGGCAAATTTAATGTGTACAAACAAACAGTAAATAATTTGGTTTTGAGGTTATAATTTTTGAAAACTTACAAAATATCAAATATCTACTCAAATTTACGATATTAACCGGGGATTATTATTGTTATAAATAAAACGTATTGAATGAAGCCATGCTGTACAAAATCACCAGTTTTCCATTTTTTGTTCATACCTAAATTTAATGTTTAGTAAATGTCTTAATTATTCAATAATAAACAATAAAAAATCGGGGATTATTGAGAATTTATGTTTTTCAGGTATTTATCTACTATATTCCAAATTATCACCAAATATGCAATTAATGCAACCTTCTCCATACAGAAATCCGTAGATTTCCCCGACTATAACATTAAGAGACATTATTGGAACTGGGAACAATTCCAAGGACTGATTACAATCTCATCGCACCATAAAGTCAGAACCTCTCGTCTCGAACTATTGTTAAGGTATTGCAAATGCCATAGAACTATAAGTATCTACAGACAATCCCTATTTCAAACTTCCTTAGTATTGAAAAGGCCATAATAACCTATAAGTACCTACTAAAATAATAGAGATTAGAGAGATGTAATAATTTTATCACATCGTTAAATTCATTTACCTATGAGTTCTTTTACCGTTCAGTGGCGCCCCGTCATCACAATAATTTTGATTTCTCAATCAAGAACAAAAAACTAAATTAAAAGTACTAGTCCGACTTACTACAAAAGCCTTAAATAGCTAACTATTTATTAATAAAATATTTTTGGCTCTTATTGCACCGCTTTAAGGAACCTAATGCAGCTCATAGAACACGCGTGCGAAAATGATTATACAGGGTCCAACTTAATATGCTAACAGTTTTTTATGGGGATGATCAGACCGTGAAACTGAACAACTTTCTCTGTGGCACCAATATCGAAATCCAAAAAAAAAAATCAGCAGTCCCATACAAAACTGCGAACTTACTCAACTCGAGCCAAACGTATGGGACAGCAGATTTTTTTTCGCGATTTCGATGTTGTTCCCATAGAGAAAGTTGTTCAGTTTGATGGTCTGATCATCCCCTTAAAAAGTGTCAGCATATTAAGAAGGACCCTGTAGAGTTTCTCGAAATTTATGTACGATTTGTAACACCACTAGCTTTTCGGTGAAGGAAAACATCGTGAGGAAACCTGCATGCTTCAATTTCGAGGCACGTATTGTACCCATTATAAGTGGCGACGGGCTCACCCCCCGTCACACTGGACAGAGTTTCGGTACTACTGGTGAAACATGGATATTCTGAGGTTTCAGAATATCTCTGACTACCCCCTCGGGAAATATAGTCGTGAGCATATGCTTATGCTTATAGGTATTATAGCACTAGTGCGGTAAAGTAACTTTATTTTCTTTAGTTTGTTAATAAATCTCAGCAAAGCGTTAAAAAGTAAATGAATCAATATTAATCTGTGTTAATTAAAATATAATAATTAAACGTTTCACTTCATCAAACAATTTATTTTAGTTAATAAATTAACATTAATTCGTGTTATAAATACTTAAATATTAAGTTTATAACGTTTTTAATATTAGGTTGTTTGCAACAAGATGTCGTTGGTTGAATTTCAGCTAAGTCATTGCCTCTTCGTAAACCTGCGCGCGCATCTATCTCAACCAAAGGGACGGGCCGTAAAAAAAAGAAGCCAAGCGCGTTATTCCACAAATATTTATCTATAATAGTCGTGTTTTACGAATTTTTTTACTTTTTAAGATAAAATAAGATAAATATTCTTTATTTGCACACCAAAATACACAAAAAACAACAACAATATACGCGAACAAGAAGGGTACAAAAGGCGGCCTTATCACTGCTTTTTCCTCGCAAGTATGTTGAAAAACGTCCAAGGAAAGGCGTGAACATTGGTCATTACAGACTCGGCTGTTATATTGCAGCACGAGTCGCAGATGAGTGCTGCAATCCCGTCTCGTCTTGTAATGACAATGAATTTGCTCACTTGTATCATAATGTACTATTATAGTTTCTATTGATTTACAATTTTAAACAATTTTATCAATTTGTAAGTAACAAATTGATAAAAATGAAAAGAAAACGGCCACTTTTATAATTTTTTATTTCGATATTCTTAAAAGTTGAATGTTTAGAACCTATAAAGTAAGCTAGTATTTTATTAAATAACTTTTTAGGCTTTTGTAGTAGGCAGGTAAGATGCAGTACCTACAATTTCTGCGTAAAATTGTGCCTAGCCACAGCGTTTTCGTTGCTTGACGCGGACTATTGAAAGACAGTAGACAATAGGGTAGTTTTCGAGGTTTGACCTTGCGCGCGCAAGTAACATAATTATATCCACTGCTTTTTGGTATAATGTCATTGAGTACCTAGATTTCATTATTGAGAAATATTTAATATTGTGACGAGGGTGCCGCACTGAACGGTAAAAAGACTCTTAAATATAGTCCAATGTACCAATAGCAAAGTCAATAATGTCCTGTTGAAGTTGGTAAAGTTGGCAAATGAATGAAACATTCGACATCGCCCGTCGTCGCTAGTTCCGCTCGTTATAAATCTAGCCCCTGCCAAATATACATCTTTTACGTCGAGAATATACACGGTCCTTCTTAATATGCTGACACTTTATTATGGGGATGATCAGACCGTCAAATTGAACAACTGTTTCTATGGGACCAACATAGAAATCGCGAAAACAAAATCTGCTGTCCCATACAGTTGGCTCGAGTAGGTTGGCAGTTCTGTATGGAACAGCAGATTTTTTTTCGCGATTTCGATGTTGGTGCCATAGAGAAAGCTGTTCAGTTTGACGGTCTGATCATTCCCTTAAAAAAGTGTCAGCATATTAGGAAGGACCCTATAGTATAGTACCTAGGTACAGTCGCCATCAGATATGTCGTAGCATACAAGGTAGTGAAATATTTCTGAGCAGTGCTAATTTTCAATAAATTCATCACAGTAAATGGTACCAATTTTATCTAAACGTGTAGGTATTGTGTCATAAATATCTGAACAGCTAATTTTCAATAATTTCTTTACAATGTTATTTAAAATTGAAATGTATAATAACGGAATAAGGTATTTTTTCTTACGCTGCTCGGATGTTTATGATCACCCTGACTGCGTAGATATATTTGATGTTCTAGGCATTCAGATATTTTTGATTGGTTATGTGTAAATATATTATTGAAAATAAGAACTGGCTTAGAAATATTTGACCATCTTGTTTCCTATGATATATCTGATGGCGACTGTACCTACCTAGTTGATTTATTGAATTGGTTGAAACAAGCAAATAGATAAAGATACATTCGACAAGATATTCTAAAACTATTTAGACGAACAAACAAAGCAAACAAACCTAACAACCGTCTAGTCTAGTCCAATTGGCTATGTGCACGACACTAGCGCCCCTAGCGGTGTCGGACCGCCGTGAATTATTTCAAGTAACATATTATTTAAAAGTTTGTTATTTTTATAATAAAATAATGTAAAGACTAAAAAAAATAGCAACATTATCGATATTAATAGTACATTCTGAGCCATATCGTTTTAAAGTACAATTTTTTTAGAAATTTTAAAGAAGTTTTTTCGAATTGCCAATATGGCTACTACTAGCGAAATCTGACTTATTTATTTCAAAACATTCTTTATAAAAGCTTCATTGAAACAAAGACGAACCACATGTGCACACCACTGCTTCTTTAGGTCTTTCAACATCGCCATTTTGTTGTTTGATACAATATTCATATTTCTTTAAAGTGTGTACTATAACGAACCTTTTTACCTTCTTTACACCCCTATTTGGAATGGAGTATAGGCACTAATTAGGCACTAACTCATCCTATCCTGATCCCTTTGATGTATAGGTACGAAGCTATACGCAAAGGCGGCGCAACACCTACATTTTATGTGAGCAAGATGAGGTTCGCGAGGCCCATTGGCGTAGCTAGGGATTTTTCCTATGGGGGCAACCGGCCAGCCAGCTCATCAGCCAGCGTCAGCGTCAAAACTCAAATTTGACGTTGCAAGGTTGGACTGCAAATAAGATAAGGTCGTCGCCATACAATCTAAAACCAGGAGCGAGCGAAACGAACTCGAGATTTTTCCAAAATATGAATAGGTCGGTCGGCACGTGATAATACGAAGTAATACGAGCTAAAACTTGAAGCGAGCGGAGCGAGCTCGAATTGTAACTAAGATATGAATAGGTTGGCACGTGACAATACGATCCAACACTTAGAGCGAGCGAAGCGAGCTCGAGATTTAATAATGGTGACAGTGCGAGTCAAAACCCGAAGCGAGCTCGAGATTTTACTGCAATGGGACTAGGTCGTTGCAGAAAGAAAGAACAATACAACCAAAAACGAGGAGCGAGCGACCTATTTTACTTCTATTCCGGCACGTGATAACAAGATCCATAACCTGGAGCGAGCGAAGTGGGCTCGAGATTTTACTAAAATCTGAATAGGTCGGTAAGTGGCAATACGATCCAAAACCTGGAGCGAGCGAAATGAGCTCGAGATTTTACTAAAATATGAATGGGTCGGCACGTGATAATAGGATCCATAACCCAGAGCGAGCGAAGTGAGCCGGAGATTTTACTGCAATAGGACTAGTAGTACGTTTCAGAAAGAGAGAACAATGTAACCATAAACGGAAAAGGAGCGAACGACCTATTTTACTTCTTTTCCATGCCAGCTCGCTAGCGAGCCGCGTTAAATTGGCGCGGAAATTTGTGTTTTTTTCTGATTTTGGCGCACTGATGATAAAATAATGTTACGTGGAATGAATCGTGTAACTTTTTCTCAAGATAAAAACAAATGAAAACACAAAAAAATACCTATAATTAAATAATTATTTCTTTAATACTTTAGATTTTTCTAAGGTGTTAAACATTTTAAAGAAGGTTTGGCATTAAAAACTGCGAGCTCGATATCATGTATTTCGAATCTGTATTACTTTCACATAAATAAACAATTAAACTAGCAGAGTGAGTTAAATAAAACCGTTAAGCTCTGTGTCGGTTCCTGAGTGAAACATAAAAATAAATGGAGCGAGCGAAGCGGGCTCGAAATTATTCAGTACTATGCTTCGCCTGTGGTCAGAAATCAGATAGTGCAATGCAGTAATAATTATCATAGAGCGAGCGAAGAGAGCTCATCATTTTTAGCACAATGATTCAACTGTGGCTGTGTAAAGAAACCTGCATATACCTTTGAGGCGCAAGCTAAGGGCGCGAGGCCCCTCGGATCGGGAGGCGCCCACGCCTTCCGCCGCTTCTGGCTATACGGCCACGGAAGCCCGTTTCGACATACATTGCTTGCTTTGATTGCTTCACTTTAAAATAGAGAGAATACCTACATAAATCATGTAATGGATTCTGAGTCAGACCTGATGAATTGGGTAATGTAATCGCATTTGAAGGATCGGTAAGTCGGACAGAACCCCGTTGTCACACACACACAGGTATGGTAGTGTATTTGTACTTGAACTGAATACTGGGCTGCGTTCAGAACCTACGGGTGCGGTTGTTTGGTTGTTTTTCAATCGAAGGTATGGAACGAACAGTTGTTTTTCAACTCGCCAAAAGGTACGGAACGATCCCGGTTGTTTTATAACCTCAAATTTTGACATTTACAGTAATATGGGCTTCCAGGGCTTCCATCATTTCCAAATACAATAAAAACTCATCTTCCATGCTAAAGAATCAAAGAGTGAATAAAATAAATTGAAAAAAACTAACTTTTATTCAAAATGAGCAAAAAGTCAAGTAACCACAGATAATCAAAACGTCAGAGCGTTTTTTAACCATCTAATTTGATGGTTAAAAGTTGCAACCCGTCAGAGGTACGGAACGGTTGAGTTGTGACAACCGAGTTGCAAAGGGCGTTTTTTCACCGAAGCTCTGAACGGCGTTAGTGCGAAAAGTTGCACCCAGAGTGCACTCTGGGCGTAGGCTCTGAACGCGCCCCAGTACTATTATTTTATTCTGTGGCTGTACATAGAACAAGAAACAAGAAACCACTTTTCTGTTTAGCTAGGTGCAGCCAGTGTTGCCAAGTCCCAGCCAGTCTGAATCGCCAAAAATCTCGGACCAAGTAGCCTAAAGTCGCCTAATTGTTTCCCCGTGTAATATAGCCTAAAGTAGCCTAAAATACCGTATATTAACTAAAATACATGCTATATTAGCCGCTCGAGACAGAAAAATATTTTTTTTTAATCTGCAATCTCTACTCACAACTTAATAAAAAATAGCTCTACCATATGACATACAGTCATAACATAACTTTATGTGGTACATGACGTGTTTAAATGCATAGAGAAAGTTGTTCAGTTTGATGGTTTGATCATCCCCTTAAAATAGTTTCAGCTAATTTTGTTAGACCTTGTATAACATCATTTTACTTACAATAAGTATAATATTCAAAATTTTTCTTAAAATAGCCTAAAATACCCCAAAATAGACTAATTTTCTCAAGACACTCCCTTTAAGTACCTAAACGCATGTCCGGGCGTATTTTGCTGGTTTTTAGTAGTTATCTTCTCGTTATTTGAAAGACATACAAATTAATGAAAAATATAGCCATGATCTTCAACATCTGCACGTCTAGCATGATTTCTCTACTTGGGCGCGACTCGGCTATTCCCATACTGCCGACTGGGAAATATCCCATACTGAAAGTCGCGGCAAGCGCGGCTTTCGCTCTCCGAAAAGCGCAGGAACAGGCTATTTTTTATGCAGTGAAGGCGCGTCGCGCGCGTTTAGAGAAATCATACTAGACGTGCAGGTTATTTTCTATGCAGCGAACGCGCGTCGCGCGCGTGTAGAGAAATCATACCAGACGTGCTGGGCTTTATTTGCTATAAAGTATATTTCTTATCTTTCTATAAAATACCTACACATAATGAAACCTGTGTTCAAAGGAAAGCCAAAATATTGGAAAAAATGTTTATTTTGTGGATCTAGGTACTTTATAAGTTGAAGTCACTTTTACATGCAACACACACCATTGTGTAGACAATATTAAGATCTAAAAATGCTATGAAGTAAATTTTTTTAAGACCTATATTTAATGAGTTAATTAGATTAATTCAAAATTTGGTGCGAATTCTTATGATTTTCGAATTAGATTTCCTTGGATCAGAAGGCACGCAGTGACATAATGAAGAGCAAACCTGTCAAAAATAGGTATACCTACTAAAATTATGTAGTTTAGTAGAGGTGAGGCGACTCTGATAGGGTAAAGGTCGTTCGGTCGGGGATACCTCTTAATATAGCCTAAAATCGCCTATTTAAATTTTGGAGATAGCCTAAATGGCGACCGGTCGGCAATAGAATTTTTTGGTCGCTGATATTTATAGCCCAGTAAGGTTACGGTGCGCTTGTATGGCGAAAGTAAATAATTTATATCAGCCGTTTTTTTTCTTTTATACTTAAGATTATAATTATTATTCTAGTTATCATTTATATTGAAAATCCAACTAAAAAATTTCATTAAAAACATGTAAAATTGGGAAAAAACAGTATATTATATTTTGTTATGTCGTTAGTTAAGTACATTTCTTATTCTTTTATTAGAAGTAAAAAGAAAAATCACCACGGGGTCTTTGTTTTTAAATAAGTAGAAATTACTAAATACTCAATTTTAGTATCAACTTTACACAGTGCATGTAAAAATAACCTTAAACAAACAATAAAAATAAAGAAACCAACACTAAAAATAAAAAAAAATGATATTATTTTAGTACTAAAAATTAAAATAACGAAATTTAGTTGGATTCGTTGATAAAGTATCTTAATATCATTCGTATAAATGATCTAGCAAAAAAAAATTGCTTATTATAAATTATTTCCTGTCGACCCTTATTTTTGCTGGACTAATAGACCCTCTGATGTAGCCTAAATGGCGATAAATCTTCTAACTTGGCAGCACTGGCCAAAGCTGCCATCTAGTGTCAAACACGCAAAAGCAAAGCAACTTCCTTGGCTTGGTCGCGTTCGTTGTTGCCACTTCATTGCTATCCGAGACAACGAAAACTTTATGCTTCCTTTCTCTTCTCTAATAGCGCTGTCTCTTTCGCACAGCTCTATGCACGCCATGTCGGCCGTCTCTGATTGGTCCGTCCGTTTACTTGAAACCAGCCTTGGGTCGACCGTTGCTCGCGGGTGACGTGCGTCGCTCATGCTCCTGTAATTTCGCGCTAAAGTTTACATTTGAAGAACCGAAAATGAGATAAAAAAGTTTTCTGAAGTGTATCTAGTGCCATAAAGTGGATGTTTAGTGATTCGCCGAACTCACATTGCCCTTGTTGTAGTGTTCAAAAACGTTTACAAGTGTAAGGAATGCACGACAGTTACCTAAGTTGGAGTTAAGAAATTGTTAACAAAAAAAAGTGTTGCAATATGGGAGCGTAGGATTTTTTGAGTGATAATAATAGAAAGTTTCGCACAACAAGATGGGGACTGCCTGGCTGCTTTCACCGTTTACTTTGCTGTTGCTGATCTGTACAGGTAAGCGGAGCTACTTTCTGAGTCAGACTTGGCTCTGGCTCGACTCGCTCGACTCGAGGCATCAACAACTTGAAGCCGCGTTTTATTCGCCGTTTGTATGTGTGTGTACGCTCTTGTAGCTGCTTTGAGTTCAGTTCTCGTTCCTTTGTGAAATGGAAGCAAGTTTTGAATGCATTTTGAAATAAGGAGTGCGAATTTTGAAAGTCACATGTTCAAATCAGCAGTAGAAAATGGCAAAATTTATGGAGATATGCGTTTTTCTACCACGATTTAGAACGTGTGACTTTCAAAAATCGCTCTCCTGTAGAAACAATTAATTATCTGTATCTGTAGTAACTTACCTGGTTAAGAACAAATCTTAGTTAAAACACAATGCAAAATATCAAGATATCAAGTATCAAGAAAGCGCACGAAGGGGTTGCCAATTTTTAGACCATATTTTGTCCAGCCCAGTGTCCAAAAATATAGTATAGATGGGAGTTTAAAAATATACTATTTCGGGTTTTTCATCTTTTATTTCTTAAAAAAAAAAATGCTACTTTTAGGTTTGAATTGAATGCCATAATTTTGTATTTATGTAAAACTTAATAAGTTCACAGCTATTTTTGCACTCTCTTAATTAACAAAATATTAATAAGTAAATCCCTACTCTATATATATTATTAGCAATCGTCTCTCCATTACGTATTTTTAATAGAAATATAGCCTATGCGCTCTTTAAACGCTAAAGTCGAGTCGCTGGAATCGATAGGGAAATCATAATTTATAAATTTAAGATTTTCTTTATTAGGATTAGGACATTACCTATCTGACTGACTGTAGAAGAAAATTGGTCGCCATTTTTCAGCAGTACTAAAAAAAAATAATGGACCTACAATTTCATATCGATTTATACTAGAGTTTACCCGCGAAGTCGCCCGCACAAATGTAACCAGAGTTTAATTCAAATCATAAGATATCAAACAAAAAAAGTTTCATCAAAATCGTTTCAGTAGTTTTTGCGTGATGCTCGAACAAAACAACAAATAAACAGACGGACAAAATTTGTATTAAATGGTTGATTTCGAGTTAAGGACACCTAAAACCATATCTTATTCTTTTTCTTGTAAATGCCTGCAATGTACAGACAGACACTTCTGTTAGTTTTAGAATAGTTTAGATTTGCTCATAAAAGAATAGTTTTGCCTACTACCTACTTAAGCATATATTTTTTTCAGAATCATAGATATAGTAGGGCTAATATAGTAGGGTTGGCAACCCTAGGTGTACCGTGCACCTACCTACCTACACACCTAACTAAATAATATATTTGACTTGACTACCAGCATAGTTAACTACAAGTTAGTGGTAATAACACTGCCTAATAAGTTAGTTACCTATTAAGGGGCCATAGGTTCAGACGAATATCTTCTATGAGAAACCCGATTGCCCAGCCCTCCAAAAAGAGCGTGCGTATGCCGTATTTTCGATTAAAAAAGAATTAAAAAAATTACTTTTTAATTTATTCTTCTAAAACGAGATTTTTTTTTAAAATACATGAAAATACGTCATCTTTGTGACGTCATCATCGAGAGAAAGAGAAGTAATTCCAATCATGTATTCAATTTATGATTTCACGAGATACACTATCCAAGAATACTGATGTTTGACTTAGGTTTCGGTAAATTGTATATCTAGGCGAAAATTAAAAATAAAAGATGCCTCCAAGGTATTTCATCCTACTGTTGCGCCTTAAGGGTATATTACTGTTGGCACGCTCCATACAAACGAAGTCTGGTGATATTTTCAATACTTACCGATTAAACTCAATGAAATTTTGTAGAAACAATCTAGAAACAAATCTCTATGCTTGTATCGTGTCAGATTTTCCTTATAATTTACAGTTTTAAAGTTACAGTGCCTCAAAGATTTCCATACAAATCTTAAATTAATCCTAGCATTGAAACTGTATATTGTAACGAAAATCGGACACGATACAAGCATAGAGATTTGTTCCTAGATTGTTTCTGCAAAATGTTATTGAGTTTAATTGGTTAGTATTGAAAATATCACCAGACTTCGTTTGTGTGCAGTGCGCCTTTAGGCATCCGGAATAAACTTATCTTAACATTATCACGAAGAGATTATTAGTTATTAACTTGTAATCCTAGTAAAATATGAAGGTACTAATTAATTAGGTAACTACACCTAATTAATTAGCCTTTAATCGAGCTAATTAGCGTAATCGAGGCGCAGAAAAGGAAGTAAAAAAGAAAATATGCCTAATCATCAATATGTGTGGCAATAAAGTGCATTTATTTAATTTTTTTTTAATCAGCAATAACACAAATGGTTTGCGGACGATAGCTGAGCGCACATTTGAGAATACGGAATTGATTACTGTATAATATGCATTGGAGATAGCCTTTTTCCGAAAAAGATCAGCAGAAGATCCAGAGTAGCTGACATAGCCCAAAGAATTGCTAAACTAAAGTTGCAGTGGGTGGGGCCCGTCGCTCGCAGAACCGATGGCCGATGGGGCCGAAAAGTTCTCGAGTGGCAACCGCGTACCGGAAAGCGCGGAGTGGACCGACGACCTGGTGAAGGCGGCGGGAACCCGTTGGATGAGGGCAGCGCAGGACCGGTCGTTATGGCGATCCTTGGGGGAGGCCTATGTCCAGCATTGGACGTCCATAGGCTGAGATGATGATGATGATAGCCTTTTTAATTCCACAATGGACTATCCTACTTTGATAAAATCTATTATAAAACAACTGCAAGAAGTACAGTACACAAATATCATTATATGTTTACCAATGTTCCAACTAAAATCTGGCAAGAATCTGTTGAAGCATTCAACCATCTATTGTACATGGACAATTGTTCATTTTAGATTCAAACTTAAACCTTTCATATGATTATTACATGTTTTCCAGATCCGGCTTTATGAACAGGAAAGGACTTGGTGTAATTTTCAAAGACTTATCCGGCCTCGTAACAGATTTAAAATATGAAAATGTTGATAAAATAAATAATCAAGTTCAAATTAAGTGTAATTGCAGGGAAAAGGCTAATGTGACGTGCAGGGATCAGGGTCTTTTAAAAATATTGTTGGTGTGTGAAAACCATTTATCGATTTAGGGATCCGTTAGCGAAATATTAAGCTTTAAAGTGAAAATTTTTGTTAGAGTCAAGTTTCGGAAGTTATGTCGGATAGTATATCTTTCTGATAAATAAATTATATTTGCAAATCAGAATTGGCCAGAAAGCTATATAGGAATCGAAGAATCTTTTCGTCCTTATTTGAAATGAAGTGTAGCCAGCTAGATGCTGCCCTTTTATAGGTAGACATACAGACGGACGGACAGTGTACGCTCTTTTTTGGGTGTGGAACCTTAAAAACATGTTACTAACTACACAGGTAGGTATTTTGATCAGTAAATGAAATTATCTGACAGATCTTTTGACATATTTTGTATGAAAGATATGTCAGATTAGCTATCAAGAACTCATTCAGAAGTGGTGAAATAGTTTCGTGTCGTTATTTAATTTAATTGCATTACCTATCATATACCTATCAACAAATACAACTTAGGCCGGTGAAATTAAAGAAACCACAATGGCAATTTAATTAGCCTGCTATGTACTTACGTGATAATAAACTGAGTAATAATTAATCGTAACATAACACAATCGTTCCAAGATAGGTAATTAATTTTTGGCAGGTAACTAGGTACACGACAATAATTATATACCTACTAAACATCGTTAAATTAATAGGTATCTTGGGTGTAATAAAACATCAAACTTCGAAATCGCCAAAAAAAATCAGCTAGGTACATACATACATACAATCATATGTACACAGTACACATACCTATCTTCCTACCTACCTACCTACATACATACATATCGTATGATTTTTTTTACGGTGTCGAAATATTCATGGGTGGTTCAGACCATCAAACTGAACAACTTTTACAATCAAAGCAAAACGGAAAAAGCAAAAAAAAATCTGCTGTCTCATACATAGACATACTCATAGTATGGAACAGCAGATTTTTTTGCAATTTCAGATTTGCTCTCATAGTCAAAGTTGTACCCTAACGTAACCTAACCTACATACGTACATATACATATACCTGACTGCTTACATACCTACCTACACACATATGTACACACCTACATCCATACTTACCTACCTACATACTTCCATACGTACCTATACGTACTTTTAATTTATGTTACGTACTGGTCTGCGATTTTCTGACTCAAACAAATCTCTTTAGTTCATGAAATTCATTGTTTTTGTTTTGTTTCCAATTACATGAGATTCCAGGATAAGGAGAGGATACAAACCGAAACCCAGTTATACTGTTTTTGTATCCAATTATACAATAATCAATAATTAATCTGGCAGCCCTGGATGTATTATACTCACTGTCCATTATAACTAGCTTAGCGGCTACAGTGGTGACCGACTCTTCACACTGGGCCTTAATCGTGTTAATTTAAAACATCAAGCTCAATCCTACTCCAATTTCAGTTCTAGTTAGATTGCAATCCAATTACTTTTCCACTGTGCTGAATTCCGTATCGCGCTAAACATTATTTATTGACTATGTGTCTTTAACAGGAATTTGGAATAGGTATTGTCTATACCTGTACGGCTAGCATGATTTCCATACAACTTGTCGCGGCAAGCGCGGCTTTCGCTCTCCGAAAAGCGCGGGAACTGGCTATTTTCTATGGAGCAAAGGCGCGTCACGCGCTTGTAGAGAAATCATACTAGACGTGCTTGAGTACAGACTGCCTTACAAGCGGTGAAACATGAAAATACTCCGTGGCGGGCGGTAATGTTCGTCCTTCATTCGTAAATTTCCGGCGTTGTTTCTGACGTCAACTTTGTCCTTTTCTAATCCAACGACAAAAATTGATCGAAAGGGACAAACGTAAAATCTGAAACATCGACGACGCAAACGTATACGAAAGAAGGACGAACATTGCCGACCGCCATGGTCAATCTTCGTATTTCCATCCATTGGTTACAAATCCATAGTCTTTAACATCTGAGCGATCTGTCAAAACGGCTCTAACGGCTGTCAAATGATTAGCGCGATACCGAATATCGCAAATGCCTTAAAAGTTGTGTTTCGCATACGGTTCAATCACGATTCAGTGTAAATTTATTTAGCGCGATTGGTCAACGCCAATAGAATGACACTTTGTCTAGGGGGGCCCCTAGACGCTACGCTAGTAGAAAATAACAGAATGTATGGATTTGACATTAGCGATCGAAAAATTTTGACGTTTGCTTTCGTTACCATACGTCAAGTCCATACATTTTAATGTTTTCTGCTGTCGTTAACGCTAATCGAAAGATACTTTGTCTATAGGCCCTGTACAGAGCTGAAACGCAAATATTCTGAGTTTATTAGAACATCTCTGACTAGGACCAAGTAGAACATATTCGTGAGCATATGCATACTTTTTAAAGAGTTATTTGAAAACTTTGTATAGATTATTTTAATGTTGTGAATAGATAAGATGAGAGTTCTACTCTACGTAAATTAGGCAACGGTTCGGATGTTGTCGACGAGCGGAGCGTTGAGTTGAGAGAGTGAAATCGTGTTTATAAACCGGTTGCGATGCAGGTGCGCGGTCCGCCCATCCATCGAAAACCACTCGCTTCGCTATCTCCATTCTGTTAGCTTTTTTTTATTTATGCATAGCTTTATACCTATACTCCATTTCAAATAGCAACGAAATTTTTAGGCTATTTTGAATTACAGAAACAGAGATTTGAAATACTTCCTCTCACTTAGAACAGCATTAGTAACGTCCAAGATAGAGATATCTTTCGGATAAATAAATTCTATTTGCAAATCAGAATTAATAGGAATAGGAAAATCTTTACGCCCTTATTTGAAATGAATGCTCATTTAAGTAGAACAGGGTTCGGTACCTAGTTTAAGAGGATAAGTCCTTGCAGAGCGCCCTAGCGCACCGCAAACTAACAAAGTTAAATCCTAATTGCTAGTTTCTGTGACTGTGGTTTAAGATTTGTATGGAAATGTTTGAGCCATTATAACTTTGAAACTGCATATCGTCACCTCCAAGGTAAAAAGACTTAAGCGCCATTTACCCAAATGGCACTTCAGTCTTTATATTTTGGAGGTGACTATAAATTTTAACGAAAATCTGACAACCCACAGGCACAGAGTTAGTTTCTAGGACTTTAATTGGTTAATATCCAAAATATAATTAAACTTTGTTCGTATATGGGTATTTCTCATTTGTGTCAGAGGTGTGAGACAGGGAGATAATATTTCCAAAAAAGTTCACCGCTGCATTGGAAGATATTTCCAAGGTTCCGGACTTGAAGGGGTTAGGCAATAACATTAGCGGCTAGCAGTCGTCTTTGGTTTGCCGACGATATAGTCTGATCATGGCGGAGACCATGACGGACCTCCGAAGAAGAGAAAGAGGTCATCCGTCGAACCCGTCGTCTGTACAGCTTGCGGGAAGCTACGTAGTAACTTCTCATCCCAAATATCGCAATGTCTCAAGTCGAAAGTCTGACCAGTGTGTACTGTCTGTGATGACATAATTAATAGAGACGTGATCGCTCAGTCAAGCAGTCATAAAATGAGCCTCCATAGGCAATGGAGAGGGCTACGCTCGGAGTTTCCCAGCGAGATCAAATCAGAAATGAAGAGATTCGCCGAAGAACCCGAGTGGCCGACATAGCCCACAGAATTGCTAAACTAAAGTGGCAATGGGTGGGTTATATTGCTCGCAGAACAGATGGCCGATGGGACCAAGTTCTCGAGGACCGACAGCGTACCGGAAAGCACAGCGTGGGTAGGCCCTCACAAGTTAGACTGACGACCTGGCGACAGCAACAGGAACCCGTTGGATGCAGGCAGCGCAGGACTGGTCATTGCGGCGATCCTTTGGGGAGGCAATTGTCCTGTAGGTCATCGTCATCATCTGATGGATGTGTACATCCATCAGATGATGACGATGATTGTTTTGCAAAAAGTGTCACTTTTTTTTAATATTTCGTTTTCATGCATTACAATAATGTAGGGAATGTCACTTCCATGGATCTGATGTCATTACCGTGGAGGGCATTTTTTTTCCAAACCCCTGTAAGTAAATCCTTAAAAGCATGTTAGCTGTGATTTTTCCCGTACAGAGTATCACCAATTATATCGGAAAAAGGATTTCACTCTTATATTTGATTTGGAAGTTTAAATGAGAAATACCCATATATCGCGTTAACAAATATCCTGTTACACTAATTTTGACAGAAATATGCAGGCAAAGTCGACTTTATTCACGGGTTTCATAATTTTCATGAAATAATTAGTTAGGTATTTAAAACTTTAGGTGGTATAAAAGTTCTAGAATGTTAATGATATGGAATGTACCTTAATATTTATACAGGGTGTAAGGAAAAGTATCAATAACCTTTAAACCACATACTCTACCCATCAAACTGAACAACTTTTACTATTGGAGCAAACCTGTCAGAACAAAAAAAAATCTGCTGTCTCATAAATTTTAGTCGAGTAATAGAATTTTTTTTGTTCTGATACGTTTGCTCCCATAGTAAAAGTTGTTCAGTTTGATGGGTAGAGTTTGTGGTATAAAGGTTAATGATACTTATCCTTACACCCTGTATTTTTGCGGTTATTAATTGCATAGGTAGGTATGTAGGGAACCTAATTAATTATAATCTGTCGTAAGAACTTTGTAGCTTTGCACATGTTGAGTAAACTGCAATCTGTGTCTGTCACAATGTGAACTGACTAATGCGTGACCCAAAAATAGATTTGAATATGAATATTTTTCGAAATTGTATTGTTAAGTAATGTTGCCGTTGTAGAATTTTAGTTTTTGAAAAGATGATGTTGATAGTAATAATGACTTACCGACCGATTTTATTTTGTATATGATACACAAAAAAAACGGTTTTCACGAATAGATGTCTTGAGAGCAACTGTCTCAAAGATTCCGTACAAATCTTAAATTAATTTGTATGGAAATCGTTGACACACTTTGAGTTCATACAAACATAGAGATTAGTTTCTAGATTGTTTTTGAAAAATTTCATTAACTTTAATTGGTTAGTATTGAAAATATCACCAGACTTCGTTTGTATGGAGCGTGCTCCGAATAATATTCCCTTAAGACATTTATGCGTGATTGGGTCACAAACATTCAAACATCCAAATCTCAATTAGATATTAATAAGATATAACAAGGTTTTAACAAATTTCGTTGAAGCCTTCGATCGGTTTTGTTCCAGTATAAATAGGTACCTACTACTTACATTTTCCGAAGTTAATGAAGGCTTGATTTTCTAAATCATGAAATTAATTTGATGTCCTGTCAGCGTTCGACGTTCTGGGGAAATCAAGTAAATCAGCTCTAATTGGCTGTCAATTAAACTAAATTATGGCAAAAGTGGTGTTGTAATATAAATATCATGGGAATTTGGTATGTCACGTTTTTTTGGGAGGGCTAAATCTAAAACAGATTTAATTGTCTCAATAACAATATTTTCTATGTCAGAGATATTAAAATGAAAGGATACAGATATTTTAATAAAATAACGACGTTGTTCGGTCCTACTCGCATGACCTGTAAACTCCTTGGTAAACTAAAAATCAACAAAATAACTGGTAATTGAAAAAAAAAAATCCAATATGTCAGAATTTGATATTTGATGTTGCCGTTTCTGTTTCCAGCATAGAGTTAGAAAGAGAAGGCAGGTGATTTTTTCTCTATGGAGTTCGAATTATTTTTTCGCAACAACTTTCGCCATTTACAAATTACAGTTAAAAATGAAATTTGAATTTATAAAATCTATGAATTGCAAAAAGAAATGAAATCAACAGTTTCTTAAAATGATGTCTTCTATCCGTTAAAAATATAAAATAAAGACCAAAAAAACTTGACTTACCGAATTGTTCGTTCCGTGGACAGTCTTGCTTGAGTTCACAATTCTCGTTTCTTTTTATCGTTGGTCAAACGAGGGCTTCCTGGGTGTCGAGTCCACTTCCCGAGCTAGTACCTAGTTACACCACACCATAGTATAATATTCTACATAGAACAACAATTACGCTATGGAATTAGCCTAGATATTGCTACGAAAACATAAAACATTGTTAAAAATCATAGATTTTCAATAGCATTTTCTGTAGTAGGTACTACAGAATTTCAGAGAATGTGTTTTGTGATTTTATAGAGATATTTTATAAGTTGCAAAGTATCGCCCTTAATTTCGTACTTCGTACTCTTGTGATTTAGGAATAACAATTACCTGTATCGCAATTCCAACCTTCTTAATTCAAGTCTTTATGAAGATGTTGACAAAAAGTGTAAGTAATAAGTTTTCGTTTACATCCTGATTCTCTGAGATCCTGAGCTGCCTACTATTATAATTTAGTAACTACAGCTACCTTTTTGTCATGCGTTCTATCGGATTGGACCTAGATTCATAGGCACTAAAGACATTCGGTAGAACAGTTGGGCAAGAACGTAAAGCTCTACCGCCCGGTTTTCCGTAAAATTGGGTAACTTTGTAACCATTTTATACATTAACTGCAGAAAACAAAACTAAATAATCTACAGGACATGAGAAGTGATTTGGTTTTATCGAAATCTATTTTAATTTATAAAACTGAAGAAAAAGGAATCTAAAGTCGCCCCTCCTTTTTTCCAGTTGTAACCATTTTACTCTTAAATTGTTGATCGGAAGATAATGAAAATTTACAATTTACTTCACAATACAACATATAATGATTTGGATTTCTTATTTTTTGAAAAATCTGCTCATTTACGTTTAGACATGTGAACAGCGATGTCCCGGAACGCTAAATTCTGACCGGAGCCACGCGCTCGTTCACATCGATTAGTATGGAGAGTCGTGTTCCCGAGAGGATACGCCTTAAGTTTCTCCTTGTAGTGTAGAGGCTTGAAGCTATCGGCATCTTCCTAGCGAGGGAGGCTGATTCTTGAATAAAGAATTAGCAGGTACAAGTGTAATATAATATAATAGGGATGGTCGATCACAATAGATCGTCGATGGTGGAAAGGTGTAGTCACACAGGCTGGGTTGGCAATACCTCTCCACTTATTGTGATTTTTTGTACCCTTTAACGTTGCAAATATAATTTAAATTACAGAATCTATATTTTATTGTATTGACGAAGCATGTTGCTCATGTCTGCCTGTTTGTGTGTAGGTATTCTTGTTTGACGACGCATGCTGACTGTTTTTTTGACTTATCCCCTTAATGCTTTTATGAATAAATTATTTATTTAAATTACGGATTGGGCTAACGTCAGCACGTCGAAAAAGTTGGTAAAGAAAACTACACTACTGACTCAATCACTAAATTTACAAATGTCCTAACCACTGAGATCAAAAGTGTAATGGAACTTTTGTCTCGAACATACAACGTGTTAATGAATTAACGCAAAACTAGAAAGTAGTTTGTTTGGAATCGAGAGCAGACTATTATCATGGTTTCAACATAAGTAATTTTTTTCAAAATATTGAATAATTTGTTTATATAATTTAAAATTTACTGAACTCGATCTTAACCCACCGCTCGGGCACTCTCACCCTACTTAATACCAAAACAAGATTCTTAAAATGTATCCATGAGCACGATAGCGCTTTCATTCATTGATGAAATGATAACAAATCATTTTTGCCTCAAAACTTAAAATAACACCCCAATTGATTTACAACAAAACAATTAGATTGAAACAATAATGTCATTATTTTGATAGTTAAAATTTAAAGTTATTATTATGAGGTTTTGCGCTTATTCATTAACACGTTGTTCAGTAACACGGTTGAATCACAACGAGTGTAATGAGTATCGTCAAACATTACGTACCTATAGTACACGAGAATAATGCTCGTAATAAAACTAGAAAGCTTCAAAGTTATCAACTTGCGGCTTCGCTCCCCGGGCAGAAAGTAGCAACACTGTATATATGTATATATAAAAGCAATCTACTGGAGTGCTTCTAACAATACCGCGATTAATAATGGATTGTATTAAACTGCAGCATTTGCATACACTCTGTGGTTTCACACGACATATACATTGATGATTGCCTAGTTCAATCCAATTACTCGTATTGCTATATACAGGGTGTCTCAAAAGAAATTTTATATTTAGTGGATCGATTAAAAAAAAAGTAAGCCGTATATAGAAAAAATGTTTATTAATTATTGAAATACACTTTTTGGGGATTTATTTCTTAAAAATGATATCGTCTAAATGTAGACCCTCGCGTTCTCGGCACTCATTTAATCGAACAGTAAAATTACTTATGACGGCTCGGCAGGTGGATTCAGGGATGGCTGCCATTTCGTGACGGATATTTTCTTTCAAATGGGCCAGTGAAGTCGGTTTATCGGGTTTCTGATGTTTGCGTTTTGGATTCGTTGCACTCCAGTAGCGGCAGTTCTGCTTATTTACGTGGCCATTAAGATGAAAATGAGCTTCATCCGAAAACAAAATGTTGGTAAACGTTGAAAATCGCTCAATCACCTGATTTACGAAATGAAGCCTCTGACTGGCATCTTGGGGCTTTAATTCTTGCACCAATTGAATTTTGTAGGGGTGCAGCTTTAGGTCTTTGTGCATGATGCGATGTAATGATGATCTATGCACATTTAAAGCACTTGCGCGCTTCCGAATTGAAAGGTTCGGGTCGTCACGAACAGACTGATTAACATTCTCCACGTTTTCTACCGTTCTTGATGACCTAGGTCGCCCGGATTTTGATTTATCTAGCGTTGTACCGGTCTCTTCAAACTTTTTAACCCAATGTCGAATGAGAGGAATGCTTGCGCATCATTTAAGTGGCGAAAACCTCGAATACTGCAGAATTTTCTACGCGCTACAGTCGCCGAATCACCGTTTTTGTAAAACTCTCGCACGCACAACGCGCGGTCTGCTCCCGAGAAACGCTCCATAGCGACTGAATTCCCAAGAGCCAGGCTACCGATTGACATAACCCCCGCGCCCCTCGGATACGTTGCGCTCACGCAGTAAGCTAAATAAATATAAAATTTCTTTTGAGACACCCTGTATTTTATTGCTTTTTCATTCACACGTTCATGGGCAGTGGATGCAGACACAATACAACTTATATTTATTTATCATTCGTTGGCGTAGTGGAGCTTCGGTATCGAAACGATCACCGAAGTTAAGGTAAGAGTATATACTACTCTTGGCGCGCTCCATACAAACGAAGTCTGGTGATATTTTCAATACTAACCGATTAAACTCAGAAACAATCTAAAAACGCATTGTAACTTTAAAACTGTATATTTTAACGAAAACCGGAAACGATAAAAGCATATATATTTGTTCCTAGATAGTTTTAATTCATTCTAGATTTCATTGAGTTTAATTGGTTAGTATTCAAAATATCACCAGACTTCGTTTGTATGCAGCGCGCATTTACGCATTCGGAATAAACTTCTCTTAAGCAACGTCAGGTTCGGTCAGTCTTTGGATGGGTGACCGTTTAGTGGTATTTCATCACGAGCGTTTCCGTGCTTCAGAAGGCGTTGTAACTACATTCGCTAAGCCAGGTCAGAGGCCTATTACGGCGGCTTTTAAAATTATCTGACATCAGGTTGACCACTAACTTGCCTACCAACACGCATTGGGCCCGCGTGGTGGAGTATGGCCCACCGTTATTCGTGAGAGGAGACCTTTGCCCTACAGTGGGATTCTACAGGATATAAAACTTTTATTTACCACACCGG
Organism: Agonopterix alstromeriana; assembly: GCA_963924505.1. NCBI lineage: Eukaryota > Metazoa > Arthropoda > Insecta > Lepidoptera > Depressariidae > Agonopterix > Agonopterix alstromeriana. The sequence continues at coordinate 6,457,970 of OZ004670.1, forward strand.
CACGTAATGTTATAGAGGTATTGGCTGCATCTTCTCTACAGCCGGAACACCTTCCGAAGCGGTTGCAGAGTCTCAAATATTTACGTCAATAATTAAATGTTACATTACTATTCGGTATAAATAAACTTCTACTCTATCTAATGGTTTAGGCTAAATTCCCGCAAGCATGTTATCTTGCTTCTAAATTAATTTCCTGTGGTCCTGATCTACAGCCGAACACGTTTTTATCATTTGCTATTTGAAACTGAAATATCTCCCTACCTTCGATTAATTAATAGATAAATGTACATTAGGTACATAATAAATATGTTGCCTCAGCGGATGCATAATAATGTATTACGGTTTGTTGAAAGTACATTGACTTTAGCTTGCAACTGTTTTGGCAGTAAATACAGGGTTTACACCCTTTTTATTGATTTTTTTTGCAAATTAAACGGGGTGCTTCAAACCATGAAACTGAAAAACTTTTAATATGAACCCAACATCGAAATCGCGAAAGAATTGTTGTTCCATATAGAAAATTTCAATGGCTATTCGACTCTAATGTACGTATGGAATGCTGTTTTTTTCATGTGATTTCGATGTTGGCTCCATAGGAAAAGTGGTTCAGTTTTATGGTCCCCTTTAGAGCGTAACGCATTTACACCGTGTAAGTAGAGGTATTTATTTTATTACAAAAACAAACTGTTATATTTGACTTGACCTAAATTTGATAGAAAGAAGGATTCATAGATAAATATAGAACCAAAGACGTTTTCCAGGAAATTTCTCGAGTCTGCATTTCCAGTTCTCGTTATTTCGCGGTCATTTGAACTATTTCATATTACTTTTATAACCTACTTAGGCCCACTTGCGCCAACCTGGGTTAGCAATAAACTCCGGCTAAAATAGCTCTCTCCGTTGTTTTATCTATACAAAAAATCATAGGTTAACTTAACCTGGAATTAATTGCTAACCCAGGTTGGCGCAAGTGGGCCTTAGAGTTTGACTTTTTGAAAAAACGGTTTTATTCAGTCGATTCAGTTCGTATTAAATCAGGTAATAGGTATGGCTAAAACCTACTGCGATTTCTAACTGCTGTAGGGATTAATAGGGAACTGTAGAAATGGCGTTCACAAAAGATCAGCGATGGTCGAAGTGGCACAGGCGGAAGTCTGTTAAGGCCCCATTCACTCAATAATAATGGTACAGGCTGTAAAGAAGATGCAGCCAGAAACTATTTATTTTTAGACCACAAAAGTCTTTATTTTATCGTTTTTCGTAAAGCGTTATGTACTCTAGGGGTGCTGCTGCAGACCTTCAAATTGAACAACTTGAAACTGAACAATTATACTCTAGGTATTTCGATAACGAAAATCGGGTTTGAAATTCAACGTTGAACACTTGTAAATGGAGAAATGCAAACATACATTACCAAAACATTCAATTTGATGATTGAACCCTACTGGATTGCGAATGGCAAGAAACCAGACTGAATATACAGAGTATAAAATAAAACAAAATAGGTACGCAATGACAAATGAAAAATTCGAAACTGACAGTGTAGTGAAACAATTTACCATTTTTGTGAACAGTTTCAGCATAAGCATATGCTCACGACTATATTCCCCGAGGGGGTGGTCAGAGATATTCTGAAACCTCAGAACATCCACGATTCACTAGTTGTACCGAAACTTTGTCCAGTGTGACGGGGGGTGAGCCCGTTGCCACATATTGGACAGTGGGTACAATACATGCCTCGAAATTGAAGCATGCAGGTTTCCTCACGATGTTTTCCTTCGCCGAAAAGCCAGTGGTTTTACAAATCGTACATAAATTCCGAAAAACTCATTGGTACGAGTCGGTTGAGAACATTTTCGCTTAACCAAAAACGTGAAGATACTTATCTGCTAAAGGTGGTACTGTTTTGTTGCCAGAATCTCAGACGGCATTGACGACTGATAGATCAGTGGCGATGGCGTGCTTTCGTCAGAATTATGCCCCTATTGCATGATGCACGACAACTCGGTCCGTTGAAAAGCTTTAGTCATGAAACTGGCATTATGAAATCGATTGTAGCAGCAGAGTGACTGTTGCTTTAGCTAAGAGATTGAATCCGGATGAAATATTATTGGTACTGTGCTACGCGATGTAAGACAATCATTTGTAACCGTCACGGTTATTGGTTTTTCCCCAGGACAGCGATGGCGAACCAGTGGCGCGCGGGCGATTCTATATTTTAATATCAACAAATAACACACGAAACAGTAGCTTGCTTTTTCTACAACTAGCTTTGCTCCTTGTAGGTACCTAATACCGACCAAGCTGCTTTCGGTTCAGGGCTGCTAGTAGATTCTACACAACATAGATAGAGACGCTACGTTCTCGCTAGATTGCGTCGTAACATGTCTGAGTAGCGGGATTTAATTTTAATATAAAGAGCATACAAACAACACCCAATTATACTGTTTTTGTATCCATTTATAAAATTTGGCAGCCCTAAAACTGTCTATTTCCGTTTCAACCCTTTCTAAGCTTCATACAGATGATAAGAAATATAGATTTCTCTTTGTACGTTTTTTGTTTGTTGGAAAATCATGATTGCAAAAAAATTTTGCTTTTATATTTAAATTTGAAATCGTGTGTAATAAGGTTCGCCATCCCTGTCCTATAACATTAGATCTACTCAGGCCCTTTGTTTCCCGGTAACAGCCGGTAAACGCTACCAGCGTTTAATAATAGGTACCTAATTACAATCAGGCCAACAATGTTTTTGTTAGCAACGACCATAAAAGAATAATTTCCCGGTATCTAGTATTCAGAAAAGAAAACTAATATAAAGTAAGTCAATCATTCAGCATCGTATCTTGTCTCGGCGAAGACAAAACAATAGTAGCTGTTATTATGACCAACTCCACTACGCTACGTTAATAAAATCCACGAGATATTAACATGAAAAATGTCGTTCGGAAATTTCGAATTTCCCCTTTCTTCAAACGACCTTCCTAGACGCAATGCAGATAATGCAGCCTGTGACCGATAAATGTTTCGCGTGCAATTTTGCGATATATTGGCACTGGCTGGGTGTAATCAAATGTCACTGGTAAATGGCGACCGTTGATCCGTTACATGTGTGTGTAACAACATAATAGATGTAGGTAGTTCAGACGTTAGTGTGTTTGTACCTGCGAGCAGCGGCACAATAGTAGCATAGCTTAGGGTTGCCAACCGTACTTTAAAATAAAGTAGGCACTCATCGTACGCTTTTTAGTCGATGTACTTTATACTTTTGAATAACAATTAAGTACGCAAAAATACTTTATTTCAGCCGTAACCTACTAACTCCCAGTTTTAGGATAAATAACGTAAAGAGATAAAGTATTTTAAATGTAATAAATTAAATACTACGCTTAAGGTTTCTAAAAAACTCGAATAAACTATAAAATCGCAAACTAGTATTCTGAAATATTTTGTTTCTAAACAAATACTAATGAATGATACCTATACCCTTTATCTAAAGTAAATGTGATTCGGTCTCTGTTCCTGCCACTTCAGCCTTCACTGATACAAGTTTTTCCGTGATGAAATCAAAGAGCATGGTCTCTTTAAAATCAATAATAATTAACTATTTCGATTTTTTTATTCTCTATTTTTAAGCTTTGTGCTTCAGTCCAAATGTGCAAAAAACACAATTTATAAAATTTATTTTATTTATAGGATTGTACTTCTATTTTCATCGCTAAAAAAGATAGTAACCCTACCACAGCCCGGGTTAGGTTCCACGGCTTTATTAACTCGATACAACAATGATCTCTTATCTTCATATTTCCCACTAACGTATTCGCACAAAATTTTCCCAGTGGACCCGTGTTGATAGTTTGCTTCTTTTACAACAAAAGAGGGTCGATGCACCTCGATAATGTGTATTGTACACTTTGTGCTGTGCGGGTAAACAAGAAAGTGTGGTAAAGTTTCTGTGGATAACCCACTTTGTTTATTTTATGTCATCTTTGTGTAGGCACCTATACAACGTGTTAATGAATAAGCGCAAAACTTCTTACACCCCAAATGATTTATAACAAAATAATTAGATTGAAACAATAATATCATTATTTTGATGGTTAAAATTTAAAGTTATTCGCATTTTAAGTTTTCTGGCAAAAATGATTTGTTATCATTAAAGCGCTAGCGTGCTCGTGGATACATTTTAAGAATTTTGTTTTGGTAGTAAGTAGGTTGAGTGTGCCCGTGCGGTGAGTTGAGATCAAGTTCAGTAATTTTTAAATTTTACAAACAAATTATTTAATATTTTGAAAAAAAATACCTATGTTGAAACCATAATAATTCTATTCTGCTCTCTATTCTAAACAAACTACTTTCTGGTTTTGCGTTAATTCATTAACACGTTGTATAAGGTCTTAATAAATTTGCTGAAACTATTTGAAGGGGATGATCAGACCATCAAACTGAACAACTTTCTCTATGGGACCAATATCGAAATCGCGACAAAAAAAATCTGCTGTCCCATATAAAACTGCAAACACAGCTCGACTCAAATGTATGGACCAGCTGATTTTTTTTTCGCGTTTCGATATTGGTCCCTTAGAGAAAGTTGTTCAGTTTGATGGTATGTCAGCTAATTTTGTTAGACCTTATATTTTATGTACGAAAGTAAGTCTAAGTACGAAAGTAAGGCTAAGTGGAGGAGAGAATAAATAATTTACCTTATCATGTTTTATTAAATTTTTTCGCTTAAATATCGAAAATATTTATGAATTTAGTTAACTTTGAAAAAGGAAAAAATATTTGTTAAAGTAAACAAATCTGTAAGTATCTATAGTTACTCGTAGATGGTTTCAGACTAAATAAAACTTTAGCAACGAAACTACGTAAACTTTTATTTTTGCTTCTTGATTTTAATTTTCATTATTTAAACGTAGCATAGCATATGCTCACGACTATATTCTCCGGAGGGGAAACGTAAACATACGGGTACGTTACGTTATTTAAACGTAAGGGTTAAAATATAGGGTCCTACTTATTATGCTGACATTTTTTAAGGGGATGATCAGACCGGCAAACTACTTAGGTATTTAAAGATTTTTTAATTTTACAGGGTCCTTCTTAATATGCTGAAAATTTTTTAAGGAGATGATCAGACCATCAAACTGAACAACTTTCTCTATGGGACCAACATCGAAATCGCGAAAAAAAATCTGCTGTCCCATACATTTCGCTCAAGTAGGTTTGCAGTTTTGTATGGGACAGCAGATATTTTATTCGTAGTTATTTGTATGTAGGTAGGTACCTAATAAAATTATATCAAACAGGTAACTTAAAAATAACTAAGCTAGGTATAAACCGATTATAAGCTCAGTACCTAAAATGAAAAATGCCACCCTTCTATACATGGTGTTAGGGTAAACAGTTGCATTACTACACATTATACTAAACAACTTTCCCTAAGAAACCCAAGGAAATTAGAAAATAAAATTTTGAACATTCCAGACCCACTAAATGCAATAATTAAATATTTATTAACATAAAACAAATAAATGTAGGTAGGTAAAAATAATGACAACTTAGCAATTAGCTGATTGACGTTTGTATGAAAAGTTTTTTTTTTGTGATTTTCCCTTTGTTCCTTTTGGAAAGTTGTTCAGTATCATGAGAGAAGTTTACTCCGAATGCGTAAATGCGCGCTAGATACAAACGACGACTGGTAATATTTTCAATACTAACCAATTAAATTCAATGAAATTTTGCGGAAACAATCAAGAAACCAATCTCTATCCTTGTATCTTGTCCGATTTTTGTTAAAATATACAGTTTCAATGCTAGGATTAAATTAAGATTTGTATGGAAATCTTTGGGGCACTGTAACTTTATTTACACATTTTAACGAAAATCGGATAAGATACAAGCATAGAGATTAGTTTCTAGATTGTTTCTGAAAATATCACCGACTGACTTCGTTTGTATAGAGCGCGCCAACAGTAATATGTATACCTATATAATACAGCCACAAGATCAAATGCATTTTCCGTTCAAGTACCTTCTAGCTAAGATTGTATAATACACAAGTTAAGTCAGGTTTTTGTAACAATAAGAATATTAGGTCAAATATAAGCACGTAATAAGTAAAGGCGCGTGTTTAAATAAATACATAGCGTAAAATTACGAGTTTGTTTGAGTCGGCGCACTGTTCCGTATTGTACGTAATTAGGTCATTTAATGCGCTCGCAATGAAAGAACGAACTCTGTAATAAGCAAATTAATTATTTAAGAGGATTTAATTCGGAGCGAGCTCCATACAAACGAACTATGGTGATATTTTCAATACTAACCGATTAAACTCAATGAAATTTTGCGGAAACAATCTAGAAACAAATCTCTATGCTTGTATCGTGTCAGATTTTCCTTAAAATGTACAGTTTTAAAGTAATAGTGTTTAAAAGATTTCCATACACATCTTAAATTAATCCTAGCATTGAAACTGTATATTTTAACGAAAATCAGACATGATACAAGCATAGATATTTGTTCCTAGATTGTTTCTGCAAAATTTCATCGAGTTTAATTGGTTAGTATTGACAATGTCAGCAGACTACGTTTGTATGCAGCACGCATTTACGAATTCTGAATAAACTTCTCTTAACGCGAACTCGCAATGAAAGAACGAACTCTGTAATGAGCAAATTAATGATTTAAGAGAAGTTTATTCCGAATGCGTAAATGCGCGCTGCATACAAACGAAGTCTGGTGATATTTTCTATACTAACCAATTAATCTCAATGACATTTTGCAGAAACAATCTAGGAACAAATTCTATGCTTGTATCGTGTCCGATTTTCGTTAAAATATACAGTTTCAATGCTAGGATTAATTTAAGATTTGTATGGAAATCATTGAGGCACTGTAACATTAAAACTGTACATTTTAAGGAAAATCTGACACGATACAAGCATAGAGATTTGTTTCGAGATTGTTTCTGCAAAATTTCATTGAGTTTAATCGGTTAGTATTGAAAATATCACCAGACTTAGTTTGTATGGAGCGCGCCAACAGTAATATACCCTTAAGCTTGCCCAAAATGTCGTTGCAAAAAATATACAGATTTTAAGCTTTCACCTGGCCAAAATGACTGACTGACACCTCGTCCCGCCCGGTTCTCTGGCATATCTAGTTAGTGGATCGCCCATGTGCTCTTTTATACAGGGTGTTAGGGTAAACAGTTGCATTACTTTAGGGGGTGATTGTACCCATGATACTGAACAACTTTCCCTTAGAAACTAAGAGGAAATTCACAAAAAAAACAATTTTTTTACAAACTTTTTATCAGCTGATTGTATTTTGTATGGAAAGTTTTTTTGCGAATTTCCTGTAGGTACACTCACTCCTTAAAGTAATGCTACTGTTTACCCTAACACCCTGTATAATTAGACCGGGTGTAAACTTATCTACACACTCTGTATACGTAGTAGAAAATCAAGATACTATTATTTTATATGTGCTGATATTTAAAAAAAATCATACTAATAATAGTCGAATGGGCAGAGATACAGAAAAACAAAATGTTAATGCATCCAATTGTATTTTTCTCGTTTTACAATCAACATACAACTTCAAGTTGCTAACTAACTAGCCCGCGTCCTCGACATATAGCTGTTTATAAACTCAAAACAGGTATTCACAGGAATGTCTTATAGAAACATATGACCAGAATAATCAATTCGAGCGACATTCGCCTTGGCTGTCGAGTAGCTTATTTATTATGTATGTCCTATTAGTTATTCTATCTATGAACTTTGGTACAGAGAGTACAGACAGACATATAAAGGCATAAACTCACGACCGCACTCCCCTTTCGGGATAGTCATAAAAGTTCAATTACGAATCTCTTTTTTCCTAGATTGTTTCGGAAAAATTTCATTGAATTTGATTGCTTAATATTGAACATGAACTTCGTTTGTATGGTGCGCGCTCCGAATATGATTTTAAAAAAATGCAAAAACGCAATCAAGCACAGGCTATAACACATTTACACTAAAATACACATTTTAAAAATTACGTGAGTTTTGTGAGGGGGAGCCAAATCTCACCAGGGGAGGGTTTTTAAAAAAGCGTTAGGCTCATTCTAGACATATAATTTTTCTTTATAAATCTCCTGATTCAACTCTTATACTAACAGAGTAAACACGAGAATGACCTGTCTTACAGGTTATCGTGTGAGGGACGAGCCATAAAGCTCGAGGAATAATAAAACGGAATGGCAGTCAGTTTCTCTCGTTCTGAAGATATTCTACTTTAGATTTTTAATTAAATCTAAACATAAGCATTGCAGAATATGGTATGTTTGCAAAAAAGAGCTCTTAGGAGTTCTTTAGGTTCTGCCATTTTTGGGAAATTGATTGTGAATCTAGTTCTGTTGTATACATACAGCGTCCTTCTTAATAAGCTTAAACTTTTTTAAGGGGGTGATCAGACCGCGAAACTGAACAACTTTCTCTATGGCACCAACATAGAAATCACGAAAAAAAAATCGGACAAGTTTTGTACGGAAGAACAGATGTTGGTGCCATAGAAAAAGTTGTTCTGTTTGACGGTCTGATCATCCCCTTAGAAAAGTGTCAGCATATTATGAAGGACCCTATATAAGATATAAATGAGATAGGCAGATATTTGTAGAGTAGCTACTCTACTAGTAGTACACTAGTACGTACTAGTAGGTAAATAGGTACCAGGTAACCAGGGTTCGAAAATATCCGATATTTATTATTTTTGATATCAGTCATTTAAAATAAATACGATTAACACATGATAAATTTGAGTTGTGAATTCCTATTGAGCATATTTCCATTGAAGTGTAAAATTGCTTAACCCTTTGATAAAATGAATGGAAATCCAGAAAAAAATATGATGGCATTTCTACCGCCCCGCGCCGCGCCGTCGCCGCCTGTGTAGGTATGAGTAGTTGGTAACTTGGTAAGGTACAATACAATGTGACAATTTTTAGCAAGATCCGGCGATTTTAGCAGGATTGGGCCCCCAAATTAGGGCTTTGCAGATTTTGTCGCAGGATTGAAAAATTTAGTAGAAAAAGTAGTTTTAGCAGGATCGCCTAAAACCTTAGCAAGAATTTAGCATGATTCAGCATTTACCCAGTCAACTTGGTTATTTACATGAGAAACGCAAAAAAATCTTTAGATACGTACTATTTTCAATAAATGTTTATCTCTTTATACTGGAAACTCTTTAGTGCCGTTCTAGAAGCGAAAAATTCTTGGTCAATGGTTCTACATGAATTCCCCATGTTAAAACTTTTTTTTCTAATGTGCACCTGTCAACGTCATAATTTTACCTAGCATCGGAAGTGCAGGCAGATTGTACGAAACTGATTGATGAATATTGAAACCACGGTAACCTTGGAATCGGATGTGATCCATGACACGGATTTATACACAGACTTAAGTACCTATCTACAATACCTAAGTCTGTGATTTTTTTTTCTTCAATCAATCAATCAATCAATTATACTTCATTTTGGTATCAGGACATTTGAGCGAATCCCTTTGCGCGAAAGACATTTGAGCGAAGGACATTTGCGCGAAAAAAATTTGCGCGCAAAGACATTTGCGCGAAAGGACACTTGCGCGAAAAAAAATTGAGCGAAGGACACTTGAGCGAATGGACATTAGCGCGAATGGACATTTGCGCGAACGGGACATTAGCGCGAATGGACATTTGCGCGAACGGGACATTAGCGCGAATGGACATTTGCGCGAACGGGACATTTGCGCGAACGAGACATTTGCGCGAACGGGACATTTGCGCGAACGGACATTTGCGCGAATGGGACATTTGCGCGAAAAACGCCCTAGAGCCTAAACGGCTTGATGGATTTTGACGTGTGAGGTGTCGTTGGATTCGTAAAAATTGTGGGAATAACATAGGGTATATTATTTTACTATGGCGTCTACGAATCTAAAAAGAGAGTGAGAATAAACAATTTTCTTTGTAAAAAATTACAAAATGGGTATTATACGAAAACTAGTGACGAACAGATTTCAAATACATATACAATGTGTTAATGAAATAGCGCAAAATCTCATACACCCCAACTGATTTATAACAAAATAATTAGATTGAAACAATAATTTTATAAATTTGATACTTAAAATTAAAAGTTATTCACATTATAACTTTTCAGGCAAAAATGAGTTGTTATCATTTCAGCTAAGAATGAAAGCTCTAGCGTGCTTGTGGATACATTTTAAGAATCTTGTTTTGTTATATGTATTTGAAATCTGCTCGTCACTAGTTTTCGTATAATACCCATTTTGTAATTTTTTACAAAAAAAGTTGTTTATTCTCACTCTCTTTTTAGATTGGTAGACGCCATATTAAAATAATATACCCTATGTCATTCTCACAATTTTTACGAATCCAACGACACCTCACACGTCAAAATCCATCAAGCCGTTTAGGCTCTAGGGCGTTTTACGCGCAAATGTCCCATTCGCGCAAATGTCCCGTTCGCGCAAATGTCCCGTTCGCGCAAATGTCCCGTTCGCGCAAATGTCCAGTTCGCGCAAATGTCCATTCGCGCTAATGTCCCGTTCGCGCAAATGTCCATTCGCGCTAATGTCCATTCGCGCTAATGTCCATTCGCGCTAATTTTCCTTCGCGCTAATGTCCATTCGCGCTAATGTCCATTCGCGCAAAAGTCTTTCGCTCAAATGTCCATTCGCGCAAAAGTTTTTCGCGCAAATGTCCTTCGCGCAAATGTCCTTCGCGCAAGTGTCTTTCGCGCAAATGTCCCAGATCCCTTTATTTTACACCAAAAAACACAGTATACAGAGAGTAAATAAACAGGAAATACAGACGGTACAAAAATAGGCGGTCTTATCGCTAAAGAGCGATTTCTTCCAGACAACCTTACTTACTAACTTACTTTCTTTGGTAATGGTAATCTTTTATTGATTTACGAAATAATAAATAAATAAATGTGATTTATCAACTCAGTTTTTACTTTATTTTAGCATTTTTATTATAAAAATGTTTAGCAGGATTTAGCAATTTTTGGCAAACAGCCTAGCAAGATCATCAGTTTAAAAATGGTCACACTGGTACAATATATGATCGGATTGCAAATAAAGGTTTAAAATAGGAACCTAAGGTTACTTTTATTCAAATAAAGAAGTAAGTTTTGGTTAAATTTAATGGTTGTCTATCTAGTGAAAGTTTTGACGGCACCAAAACCTACAAAATGATCGGCAAAACCAGATATATTGGAGCCGGCAGGTGTTCAATTTGTGTTTAACTCAATGAGATTTTTTGTTTTATTTTTATTGGACAGCGACTTCGATCGATGACTGCTGATAATTAATATACGGTCCTTCTTTATACGTATACTGACTGATCATCAAATTGAACAACTTTCTCTATGGTATCAACGTTGAAATCACGAAAAAAATATCAACTGTTGCATACAAAACAGCAATTCTACTCGGCCCAAATGAATGGGACAACAAATTTTTTTTGCGGTTTCGATATTGGTCTCTTAGAGATAGTTGTTCAGTTTGATCATTTGATGGTTTGATCATCCTCTTAAAAAACCGTCTGCAAATTAAGTTGGACCCTGTATTGTAAATAAAATATGACAAACGAAATAAAGTCCAAATCTCTTAGTCAAAGGATCAAGACAATCAAGAGGAAAATAATGTAAATACTGTCACAAAAAAAGAATGTTTGAATAAGGCTTGAATATTCATTTTATTTTGGAAGATAATGAAGAAATGTGATCAATTTCGTAGGGAAGATACCTACCTAGGTATTTGGGCTTCTATGTTGAGGTTTACTGCGCAAATATGGCTTGAAAAATGTTTCTACAACAAAGACATGAAGCCAGAGCTAATTCTGATTTTTTTGAAACCTACCAATGTCTTTCACTAATTAGTATAAGGACTAGCCTTGCAGTAGCATTTCCCCTCTGCCACGGTATAAGCACAATTGATCTTGTGCATTTACATTCAATTTTACACCTTATCACTAAACGAGACAGCCTATAATTGCGAAATAATAAATTCGAACTTAGAACGTTTGGGGTTCACTCGACACCACTTTTCATGATTTTTAACATTCAAAATTAGAATCTAAAGTTATGAGGAATAAAATCCAAAGTTGCGGATTTCATGTTACCTCGCCCCCCGCAAAAAATGGCAGAAATGTTTGTTAGTAGAATTACACGCGTAACCAGTCCACATATAATTTATTGCAACCATGAGTATAAAACGATACATAGCGATTCCAGTACACACCCTGCCAGAACTTGTAAACGACGAATCTTGTTGCCAGCTCTATTAAAATTATCGATATGGATCATTAACTTCAACATGTTGATCTTTACATGGCGAGATACATCGTAAGATCGAGTATTGACAATAGTAGTAGAGTAGACGCCAAAACATAGGCCATGGCATAGCAAACTGCCATTGTTGCATCTGGTTTCGTGATTTCGGTGCACGCGCACACCGCGCCAGTTACCTGCCTGGCCGGTCTTCACCCTCTCTGTCGTCGTTGCTGAATGCACGTGTCGCTCTGTCCCGCTCGCACGCGACGGTGCTGCAACGTCGCACTTCTGACAGCCTGCACCCGCAGCCGCGGCGAAACGTGATCGTTTTACCTGCGGGGCCAACTGAGCCTACATTATAGTACATTCTCTTCTGTTATGTTAGCTGACAATGTCTGCGTAGCGTAGGTACAAGTTTACTATTACCTGCACTCCGTTATTTATGTATCCATTTGCATTTAGGTATATTGTAGGTATTAAATTAGATAAATACACAAAATACTTCAAATACACTACTACACAATCCACAAAACATTTTCATGCAAACACAAAATCACCAAACAAATGATTTCTGCCTTGTTTGTTTAGTAAATATATATGCCTACCTCTCCTGTATACATAGGTACTCATACTTACCTGAAAGTGGGTATTGATTCTAATACATTTATTTAGAAAACAATAAGTACATCGTTGAAATAAAATCTATAAAAAGCCACACAGCTGCCATTAGCAACGCTGAGCCATATTTAGCTGGTTTTTAGAAGCTATCTTCTCGTTATTTGAAAGACATACTAATTAATGAAAAATATAGCAATGATGTTCAACATCTCGGCTTTATCTAGGTTTCCATTAAATTCTCATAGCTCCAACATTACTTGTTGCATAATAAAGGGAGTAGGTATTATATGAGTGAAAGATGGCGATTTTAAATATTCACCAGTTAATTTGCTTTGACAATGTTCAACTTGAATTATTAATCTTTTTGTTCATTGAAGACCTGGTCTCTTCCTTGTTTATGAGTGCCCATTAATATTGCATGGTACATTTTTCTATGTACATGTTCTACTATTGTGTCAGATTCCAATTATATCGTTTACAAGATCGGTAACTTTTATACAAAATACAAACAACAAAAAAATCAATGGTAATTTCATAGCGGTCCCCTACGCATTGACCTACAATATTTTAAATAGAGTTAAGAGGATATAATTCGGAGCGCGCTCCATACAAACGTACTATGCTGATATTTTCAATACTAATCAATTAAAGTCAATAAAATGTTGCAGAAATAATCTAGAAACAAATCTCTATGCTTGTATGGAGTCAGATTTTCGTTAAAATGTATAGTTTTAAAGTTACAGTGCCTCAAAGATTTCCATACAAATTTTTAATTAATCCTAGCATTGAAACTAAATTTTAATGAAAATCTGACTTCATACAAGCATAGAGATCTGTTTCTAGATTGTTTCTGCAAAATGTCATTGAGTTTAATTGGTTAGTATTTAAAATATCACCATAGTACGTTTGTATGGAGCGCGCTCCGAATTATATCCCCTTAAGAAGTAAAACATACATTTGCTCATATCAAAAATAATAGGTGACCGAAATATTTTTTACTTTCTAAATGTTTGTTTTTGGCGTTGAGGGTGTTATGGAATTTAAAATAGTTTTATCAATCTCATTTTTAATAATGTACTACTTTAGCATCGATCGACCACGAATAAGTTGCCAACTGCTGATGAATGACGTAGGTATTTTGATTTCATATCAGGGAAGCTTAGCGCTCTTTAAATAAACATATTTGAAGTGGTAACTAAAGAGGGGAGTATTGTCCCGGATGTAGCGAGCGCGAAGAGGACGCAGTGACGCACGCACGCTGGAACTAGGGTTGCCAGTTACAACCTCTTATTGGAGGAAACATTGTATTTTTTAACAAATGAGTGAGTGAGATTAGAGAATGAGAGAGAGAGAGAAAAGTACAGATGACATTGTAATTTTATAGACTTTTCAAAACGTACCGATTTTATGTTAGGAATGTTGCTTGGCTTGGCTTGACTGACATTTTATTATTTTAAGTAATGTAAAATAATAAAATGAATAATACGGATATATCCATATTCCGTATTCATCATCATCATCACCTGCTCTAGAGTCAATTATTTTCACATTAGAAGGGCATCGGCGCGCCGCTTATCAGTAGTGAATAAAGTTGAAATTTGTTTGCACGTAAGCTGCGACTTTTGCGATGTTTGTCCCATAGAGAAAGTTGTTCAGTTTGATGTTCTGATCATCCCCTTAATAAAGTGTCAGCATATTAAGAAGGACCCTGTATAATACCTATAGTACGGGTGGCAACCCTAGCAGTAACACATGTTAGCTTTTTTACAAAACCCTACGTCGAGCACATGTCGTGCTCAGAGACTGGAGAACGAACGCTTCCCTAAAGCGCAAAAAACGAACAAAATGTATCGCACCCACACAAACACACACACACACACACATTATTACTACACGTCCTGGAATTCCGTCGGGATCCTTCGATTTTTAAAGTTTGCTTAGATTCGTGATTAGATCTAAACTACTATAAAACTGTAACAGAACTGTGTCTTTACATTGAAGATATTTACAAGAAAAAGATTACAATATGGTTTTTAGGTATCCCTGACTCCAAATCAACCTTTTTTAGAATTTTTGTATGTTTGTAACAGCATCACGCAAAAACTACTGAACCGATTTTGATGAAACTTTTTTGTTTGATAGCTTATGATCTGACTTGTATCAAAATGATGGGGTATAACATTTGTGTGGACGAAGTTGCGGGTAAACGCTCGTATATTTTAAAACAGCTTTTATTTTAATTTTAGTGTACTTATATTATTTTTTTATTAGGTCGGCCAACAGTTGTTACATCAATTGACAAAATTACATTTTAAGAAAGGTACCAAAATAAGAAAACCATTTGGAGATTATGTGATTCAAAGCTTATATCAAAATGATCAGATTTTTCTATCCATTATTTCTCGAGTTATTTGAAAAATACTGAAAAATATAATAGAGGTTGAATGAGATTTTATTCCTTTGCCTGCTTGGCTTTTCTCAACAAAAAAAATGTTTTTCTATTGTATTTGACAGTTTTAATTTTTTATGTTATTGCGATCTTAGCCATAAATCCTTTGATTTTCAGAAAATTCAAAAGTAAATTAATAATAGATATATCGGTCAAAAATAAAATCGGAAAAATACGTATGTCTTATTTTTTAACCTATTTTTATATTTTTTATTAGAAACAGGCACCAGCACAGCATAACTATTTAGTTCTTCCAGAGTACGGCAACGAATGTACTTGCGCAGAGCAACGACGGGGGCCTTGCGGGGAAGCGATGCTTGGGATGCGACCCTCATCGCCATGAGGGTAGCATCCCAAGATTTGTATGAAGATTTAGGGATTGACCGATATTGGCAGGCGCGAGACAGCTCTTTAACGTACATGGATGCCTTTGGTAGTTTTGGAAGTATTGGGTTGGTTTTGGTAGATTGTTGTATTAGTAGTTTATGGTTATTTTTGTAGATTTTCGTACTTTTAGGCCAAGATTAAGAGAAGATTTTTAAGTCATAGTTCGAACTCCCGTATGTCAAAATCCATACATTTTCGCTCTGCTTAGCTCGAGCTACGACTAAAAAATTGTCTCTGAATCTCGGCCTTAGGTTGTTTTTGTAATTTTTGGCAATGTTTGGTAGATTTTTGTAGTTTTCGGTAGATGTTGGTATTTTTTGTTAGTTTTTGGTAGATTTTGGTATTTTTTGGTTCTTTTGGTAGATTTCGGTAGTTTTTGGTAGATTTTGGTAGTTTTGGGTTTTATTGGTAGTTTTTGGTTCTTTTGGTAGTTTTTGATCATTTCAAAACTACCAAAAACTACCAAAATCTGCAAAAAATTTCGAACATCTACCAAACGAACCTAAAAGTACGAAAATCTACAAAAATAACCATAATCTATCAATAAGTACAAAAATCTACCAATAAACTACCAAAAGAACCAGAAACTACCAAAAACAACCCAATGCTTCCAACACTACCAAAGGCATCATTGTATGTTAAAGAACTGTCTCGCGCCTGCCGTTGTCGGTCAATCCCAAAATCTTCATACAAATCTTGAGACGCGACCCCCGTCGCCCGCTTCACCGCAAGGCCCCCGTCGTTGCTCTACACAAGTACATTCGTTGCCGTGCTGTAAGGTTTAATATAGTTATGCTGTGACAATATGCTGTCGTTTTTGGTCTGTTCTCATCGCATTTGTCCATTTTTTTCGAATTTTCGGATCCTTGGATACGAAAAAAAATAACTTTTCAGGTGTCGTTGTGGCCGTATTTTTACACTGAGACACAATACAATATTTGATAGATGGTATCATGTTTTCAAAACAAAGTATGTATTTCCGCGCGCGACGGGCAAATTCGGGTAAAAGCTTCGAATCCCCTAGTAGAACGCGCGGTGATTGGGAGTCGTGACGTCATCAACGATATCGCGCTCGGTCCGCGGCTTAGACCGAAATTGTTAACTTTGCACCTTTATATCTCGGTTAGTTTTAAAGATAGAAAAATAATAAAAACACAGTTATTCTCGTAATTTTTTGTAGAATTTTTTGGCATATAAAACAAAAATTGGTTATCTTCTCCATTATATGCGAGGTGTCACACTACATGCAGTCCGGCGCGGCTGCGGAACAGTTGCGGAACGGTAGCCGCAGTGTCACACATAGCATATAATTCCATAGTTCACAACTTCTGCCGGCCCGCAGCCGGCCCGCAGCCGTCCCGCAGCACTCTGTGTAGCCCAGCCTTTATACCAGAAATTGATAGCATACTTTTAGTAGGTACATTAATGTTTGTCCATTCATTGGTAGATCGATTTTGGAATCATTTGAATTATGATGTCATGGTAGGTAATTCCATTAATCCCATCATGTGAAACACATTATGACTAAACTTAAAATTTCTCAAAGACGTGATGATTAAGATTTTATAGTCATCGCATCGTCGTGAATATCGTGGGAGTTTAAACAAGTAACACATGTTTAGCACATTTCACTGAATCCAGACGAATTTTAAACACGCCTTTATTCGCAATTCTACTTTACTGTTTGTTTCTTTTAATGGTATTACCTACTTAGCCCTTTGTTGTTTAACCTACTAGAATAAAACTCATTCCATTTTCTCTTTGAGCTTCACGTTTAGAATTTTATCGACTTTTTTGGCCAATAACATTCTATAGACAAGGACTTCGCATTCCAGCGCTATTAACGGGACCACTAAAATGTGCTTAATTGTTTTACATTGCTGCTTTGTGACAGAGGATATATATTTTTTTTTATTTATAATTAATTGACTTTTTGCTTGTCG
Organism: Agonopterix alstromeriana; assembly: GCA_963924505.1. Taxonomy (NCBI): domain Eukaryota; kingdom Metazoa; phylum Arthropoda; class Insecta; order Lepidoptera; family Depressariidae; genus Agonopterix; species Agonopterix alstromeriana. The sequence continues at coordinate 6,475,698 of OZ004670.1, forward strand.
TTAGCACCGCATTTCCGCCAATGTCAAGTAGTATGTGGGAGTATCTATCCCAATCGCAGGGATTGTTTTTGATAAAGAACAAGAAGAGATTAAGGAATGCGGAGCCTCGTGGCAGGCAAAGACGCGACGCGCGGACAACACGCGAGACTAGTTCTCGGGTCAGAACCTGCAACGTGACTCCGACAGAGGATATTTGAAAGGACTGGAATGACAGCGGCAATGTATGACAGCCGAGCACAACTGAGGCGTACTAAGGTGACATTAGAGACATGTGTCATTTTTTGGTTTTGTTATTGTATGACGTGGTCAGTCCATGTGTATAGTCATTAGTTTTGGCAAATAAAAGTACCTAATTTCATTTGTTTGATTATTACGTCTGTCGATTCCGTGTTGATTTATGCTCGGTAACTTCTTTTCTTTGTCGAATTTTGAATCTCATTAATTCATGATCATCATCAAGAGATTGCTTGTATTTTCAGTATGACAATATTTATCCATACATAAAAAAACTCACGACCGTAATTCCTTTCGGGGACAATATTTTACATTTAAACCACCTACTATACCCATCAACCTGAACAACTTTTACTATGGGAGCAAACATGTAAGCGCAAAAAAAAATCGGCTGTTCCATACTAAACTGCACTGCCTGCACGACTTAAACGTATCAAAAAGCTAATATTTTTTTGTTCTGACAATGTTGTTTTGTTTGTTTCTTGCTCCCATAGTAAAATTTGTTCAGGTTGATGTGTAGAGTACGTGGTTGTTTAAAGGTTTGCCTTTAGTTAGTTTACATACTGTATTTCTGTAAGTATATTTAAATATTGAAATAAGTATGTCCTCTCAAACAAGTAAATATAATGTTATTCGAATCCACATTTGACTTGAGTACAAAGGACCCTATTCTAAACGAACGATGCATTAGCAACAATCTTTTCTCCTCCACATTATTTTAATCGGCCGTCTATTTTATTTTATTTATTATAACAACGTAACAACACCTTTTCGTTCCTATCTTTGTCTCGAATTTATTTGTTCTCTGCAACGATCTTTTGGAAGTAAACATTTCTTGATTCTACTTTGTCATCCAAGTTTTTAAACTGTTTTCGAAGTTCCCACTCAAGGGAAAATATTCAAGTTTGCTTTATTTATGTCTACACAAAAGTTGTGCCTTAAGGCCAGGCCATACAGTATACAGTAAGTAAGTATACAGAGGCAGAACTGCGGGAAAGCGGCAGATGCAGCAACCAAAGAGTGATTGTAATGAAATATCGTTGACCAATAAATAAATGTCGATAGGGAAGTTAGTATATGTTAAGTAGGTACCTTAATGTCGCAAACAACATGAAGTTGTTACGAAATAAAAAGGTCAGGCTTTTAATCCCGTGCCCCAAATAGTCGCAGTTTGAGGACCGGCCACGTGATCGATCACTAAAACGGAATTCCACCTAACCTTAATCCTATGTGTAGTGGAGTGTACGGAATTTTTATCTTGTTACCTGCTTTTGGCCGCGACTTTGTTCGCGTTTATTACCTTTTTTAGGGTCCCGTAATCAAACAAGGAACTTTTATACTTTCATCCATTCTGTCTGTCTGTCGTGTCTGTATGCCCCGCCTCAATAACTTGTTCATTTTTGCACCTATTGAATCGAAATTTGACATGAAGACAGATAACAGTAACCCAAAAACAGAAATGTAGTAGAACGAATAAAAAAAATTTCATCGCAGATTAAATATTTGATCGCAGGGGGTTGGAAAAAATTTGTTTGTTTTTAAATCGTCGTTGTCGTCGGTGTCGTTGGAAAGGTCATGTCCAATTTTGTGTTTCATAATTGTCTCTTAGCCACGGTTAATACAGAACAGACGTGTGGCGGTGGCGGATAATCTAAGTAACACAACATTAAACCTTATAGTACGTAGAATAGCGTCGTAAAGGAGAATTGCGCCCGCGCCTCCAGGTGACGTCGCCTGAAGGCGCGGGCGTAATTCTCCAAACGACGCTATGCTACGTACAATAAGGTTTATAATTGTGTTACTTTGACTATCCGCCACCGCCACACGTCTCTTCTGTATAAACCGCGCCTTAGGAAGATAAACAATTTAAAGACTTTTCTTCTTTTTCTACTTAATACAATGGCTACGGAACCCTACCTATCATGGGCGAGTCCGACACGTTCTTGGCCGGTTTTAAACCTCACACCCTCCGAACCTCCCTAAACACTCAGACGCGTACGTCCTCTAATGCGATATGTGTGAGAGCACCCACAGCGGCCGGCCGCTTGTAAGAAGCTTTCGATCTGTAGGGATATTTTATTAATGTGCTTGCAGCCTATAAAGTACTTGAAGCCTTGCTGCACATAGCAACAAAGTGTGCGACGCAACACAAGAGGTTGTCATTTATGAAACTATGTTAGAATATTGCACTAAAATGCAATGTGGATGTGTATGAGACGGTAGTAAGTGTGTTTTGTACTTTACAAGGTGTTACAAAATAAAAATAAGCATTTAAGGAAGTGGTTTAGACCATCAAACTGATCATCAACTTTCATTATGGGACCAATATCAAAATCGCGAAAAAAGGGATGTTCCATATTAACTACAAATCTACTCGAGCAAAATGTATGGAAAAACTGTTTTTTTTTCGCGATTTCGATGTTGGTCCATAATGAAAGTTGTTTAGTTCGATGGTCTAAATAACCCTCTTAAAAGTTTTAAATGTTTATTTTTACTTTTGTAACACAAGGTACAGACAGGTTGGAGCCTTTAGGGGGTGCTTCAGACCATCAAACTGAACAACTTTCCGTATGGAGCCAACTTCGAAATCACGAAAAAAAAACAGCTGTCTGTCTCATACCTACATTTGAGTCGAGTTGGTAGGTACTCAATTTTGTATGAAACTGGTGTTTTATTTTCGAGATTTCGATGTTAGCTCCATAGTGAAAGTTGTTCAGTTTTGTGGTCTGAAGCAGCCCCTAACACTGAGTTTGGCCGCTACATTGATCCCATTGCTATTTCAGATTCGACCGAGATATATTCGGATAGTTCCCAATTAACTGTGTCAGAGATAGGGACTTTTAAAAATTCACCGTCCGGGTTGATTATTATTTCCCAGTCCGATTTTAGAATGTTATCTACCTATCCAGCTTTTGTTACTTCGAGATATTTTTCGAGGAACTTTACAAACGAACTAACAAAAGACAAAGTTTGTCTATTTGTTTGCAAAGAGAACCGTCTCTTCGAGCCATTTGCTACAAAATAATTTTCAACACAAACACGGCGCCAACACCTAGCTCTGTGATATCGTCGGAAATGAATTTCTGTGATATGTTCTTGTTTCTACTCTTTTATAGGTTGTAGGTTCCAGATCCAATTAAGGATTTGACGACCAGTACACTAGTAGCTGAAATAATTATGAGTTACAGTAAAAAGATTTTTTAGCGGCTACGGTTGCCAAACCTGAACGAGATTTAGTCTGACATATTTTGTTATTGTTTATAGAGCTTAAAAGACATAATTGTTTTATTTAATTGCGTTCTCAGGTTTTATTTTTATATTCAGACTGGAAGGTTGTTAATTGTTATGATTCGTATACAACGTGTTAATGAAGAAGCGCAAAACCTCATTCATACACCCAAACTGATTTATAACAAAATAATTAGAATCAATAATTTAATTATTTTATAGTTAAAATTTTAAGTTATTCGCATTTTAAGTTTTCTGGCAAAAATGATTTGCCGTGCTCATGGATACATTTTCAGAATCTTGTTTTGGTAGTAGGTAAGTAGGGTGAGTGTGCCGGTGCGATGGGTTGAGATCGAGTAAATTTTAAATACCTATGTTGAAAACTTGATAATTCGATTCTGCTCGCGATTCTAAACAAACTACTTCCTAGTTTTGCGTTAATTCATTAAAACGTTGGATACAAATTCGTGAATAAAATTTCATGCAAGTACAATATTTATAAACACTATTTAAACTAAGAGGGTTTGTATGTGATGAGTGTGGTCGAACTAGATACATTATAGTAGAAACAACACGATTCCTGCCGTCCTCCCATGCAACTGAAACCACTATTGATTAAAAATAATCATAACCATGACAGGAAGTAATTTTTTAGTTTAGATTTGATATTCTTATATGTGATGTTTATGTCGTGATGTATGGGGATCTACAGGAAGCGGCTGAGGTGTTAGGATTGTAGGAGTAGTCCCTACATACCCATCTGGGAAAAAAGCGTGAGTTTATGTATGTAATTTGAGAAGCAACTCCGTAGCGTAAGTACCTACCTACTCCTTGTATCTACAAATAGTTCGTCTAAAAACTTGAAGAAACCATATAATAGTGAACAAATCACAGGTGTCGTTAAATGGTGTTTAGAGATGTAGTTTAGCAAGTAGTTAGTGCGAGTGGAGTGAGTCGCGTCGCATCTGTGTAACTGTCACGACCGTTATCGAGGCGGAACCGTTTGCCCTCGAGAATCGAGACCCAACGAGCATGAGACACCATTACGAGCCCTAGAAAATAGTTGACGATATTTTTTTATTTAATACGCTAACTTATAGCTACAGGGTTAAAATTAAATTGAAATAATTGGCATCCTTTTAAACTCAGAGTCTACGCATCAAATTGAACAACTTTTACAATCGGAGCAAAAAAACATCTGTCCCATTCCATACAAACCTGCAAACCTATTCGGACCCAAATAAATGGGACAGCTGTTTTTTTTTCACGATTTCGATGTTAGTCCGATTCAGAAAGTTGTTCAGTTTGATGGCTTGAACATCCCCTTACAAAATCGTCAGTTTATTAAGAAAGACCCTATAATAATTTGAATGTTATTAGGTAGGTATCGCAAACGGGGACAAAGAAGATTTTTGGTTGGTTATTGGTTTGTCCCCGACTGCAATACCTACTTAATAACATTCAAATTATATTTCCTCAAACAAAGTTGTTATATGTGATTAAAGAGCTTGTTTTTCTCTTTTCAGTTAATAGGTTTTTTATGCAGTCGGGTTTTTTGTTTTTCTTAATAATTTAGGTTATTTCATACTTTTTAGTCTTGTGTCAAAACGGTAACATATAAGTACTACAATACTTATATATTTGGAATCGTCTGTTCACTAGCTTTCATTTGATACCCATATTGAAATTTTTAACATAAAAAAAGTTGTTTATCATCCCTCTCTCTTTAATTCGCAGACGCCATATTAAAATAATATAGCCTATGTCACTCTCACAATTTTTACAAATCTAATGACGCCTCATACGTTAAAATCCATCAAGCCGTTTAGGCTGTAGGCAATGCCAAAGAAATAGGCATACAAACATACATATATACGCTCGAAAAACATAACCCTCCTTCTGGCGCAGTCGGGTAAAAATACGTATCTCTTATTTTTTAACCTATTTTTATATTTTTTATTAAAAACAGGGTGTTAAAAAAATGTAATGTTGTCAATTGAATCACAAACGTTTGGTCAAAAAATCACATACGCTCGAAAAACCATAACCCTCATTCTGGCGCAGTCGGGTAAACAGTAAACCGTACCTACTGACAGAAACTAAAGGGACCATTAATTAAATTCAAAAAGTAGGGACCTCATGTACCGCATTTTATTTTCATATAGCGCTAAAAAATAAAAGAAATACCGATGTTATTAAATACAATAGATACAATAGGTATTTGTTACATACAAAAATTTTTGTGGTTTCTCGAGGTAGGTTAATGTTTTGTTCGGTTCACTAATGTTAGTCCAAAAACTTTTTGGCAAATTATTACTTAACAAGCAACGTTTCATGTAATATTAATTTTACAAACACCTTGTTCCGCAAATTGATCATTTTACAAATAATCACTTAACAAAAATATTTTTTGCAAAAGCTTGTCTTTACAAATGTACCTAATGTATTTTTTTCTTTTATGTATTTTTCATGTAATATTGTTACTATTTTACAAAATCACGTATTAACAAAATAGATAGCTTATAGAATATTATGGAACAGAAAATAACATTGATTTCAAACCAAAAGTCTGCATATTAGACTTTGAAAAAGCAGCTATCTTAAGCTTGCGATCAAATTTTGAAAACACAGTCCTACACGGTTGCAATTTCCATTTGGGCTAAATAATTTACAGGTAAGTAAGTACTAAAGTTTTTTTTTTTAAAAACAAAAATGGTTTCTGGCATCATTGTTGTCGCAAGTCAAACCTAACCTAACCTACTCATTTTACTTTGGATAGCCTAGTGAAGTCGGCTAAACTAGTTTAACACGAGCGATTCGGTTCTGGCACTCGCCGGCCGCTGCCGCGGCACGCTCGCTCCGCTCGCTCGGCTCGTGCGGCGTGGTCGCCAGTCAAACCTAACCTAACCGACTCATTTTACTTTGGATAGCCTAGTGGAGTCGGCTAAACTAGTTTAACACGAGCGATTCGGTTCTGGCACTCGCCGGCCGCTGCCGCGGCACGCTCGCTCCGCTCGCTCGGCTCGTGCGGCGTGGTCGCAAGTCAAACCTAACCTAACCGACTTAATATATTTTACTTTGGATTGGAAAACTATTAAGATCGTTAGCAATCCATTCGAAATTAAAATAGGCTGTTGTTAATTTTTACTATTGTTGATTTTGAAAATTACGAATCATAATGATGTTTTTTTTTATAAATTACTTTGGTTGACATTAGTAAAATGTGTGCCTAATAATAATGCAACATGTCAAATAATGCAATACACCAAGTGTTGTTTGTTTAAATAACATGAATGATAAATGAATCGTTTGTCAAATGATATGTCGCAAAATGAAAATAAGTCAGGTGATTAGTTTAATACTTGAATAATTTGTAAAATCAGTAATTGTGTAAAGATGAAATAACGATTCATTTTTTTGCCAGTAGTTGGTTGTCAAGTAAAAATTTGCAAATTGACTGTCGGTGAAATGACAGGACACCGTTTTGTTCACCTAAATATTACTAGACTAAAGCCGAGATTCAGAGACTTTTGTAGGTATGGATTTTGACTCGACCGAAAATAGTATATTTTTCATTAGTACTGTTTTCAAACTAGATATATCCATGTACCTAGGTGCCTGTACGCACGGCGACACATCAACCTACCCATAGTTGGACCTTATGTCCATGAACATAGAGTTTAACTATGGGTAGGTTGATCTGTCGCCGTGTGTACATACAAGATAAATCCGCTGATATGTAGATTCATTACGAAATCTCCTGAACAAGGTGTAAAGGTTATAGGTAAACGGAATATAATATGTATATTTTTCATTTAGCTTCGTCTTAATTAAGAGATATTTTATTTAGAGCTTCAATTGTTGTGATAAAGGGATGAATGATTTTTAGGGTTACGTAGTCAAACAAGGAACCCTATACTTTCGTCATTTTGTACCAGTGATTGATGTTGATCAATTAATTTTAATATTTATACCTATTAATTAATATAGAAAGAGTACACTTCACAAGCAATTAGGTACTTTCTTTCCAAATTGACTTCGTTTGATGTTTCTTGACTTTTGAAGTTTTTCAACAAGTGAAGATGAAAGACCAACTTAACAAATGTTTCTTATTTCAACCTTTATTTCGTAAATTAGTAGAATTAACGAAATAAAGGTTGAATATTAGGATAATCAACTGCAAACTAAGCCATTTTTTGTGGAGTCATATCGAGCGTGTATGTGCACACGGCGACACATCAAGCAACGCAAAACAAACATAAGCTGACCGTGCGACGTATACATTACTCTACCTACGCGCGGCCAGCTTTTTTTGGTTTTCCGTAGCTAGATGTGTCGCCGTGTGTACAGTCACGAATTCAGGTTAACCTGTCGTATGCCGGGAAATACAGACTAAATAGAAATTAATTGTTTTCGTCGCGCGGATCCGCGTTCCAGCAGCCGAGAGGTTAAAAGTTTATAAACACTTTATGTTCTGAACCTTGTTGTCACCCAACAAATTATTTGCCGATGCATAACGCTTATTTCAAAATTACAAAGAGGAAAGAGACGTTAATTTCGCTGCAGTTGCCCACCTTGTATGCGCAAAACGAATTGAGGCGCTTCTAATAGCGCTACTATACCTCCGCTTTAACTCTTAATTCTTAATTGTATCGCCATTGAAGTACCTAAGGCGGTACCCAACTCTATTGTATCGCCATTAAATAACCTAAGCCGGTACCCAAGTTAGGCCCAATTCGGTGGTATAACGGTGTTAATCAACCCCTGTTGTAACTCTTGTTTAGCGCTGATATAATGACCTGAAGATTTCGTTGGCGCTCCTATACATCCATTGTAACACTTATCTTAGCGCCTAAATGTTAGTTAGGCATCAAATAAACTTTTGACGCCGACCGTACCAGTATTTGAGTAGATTAATAATTAACATTTTCACGATCATAATTATTATTTGTTAATGAAATTCCCGTTTTGACATTCGTAATAAAAGTGTCACTTATTTTGTCGTATTTTTATTTTATGTATTTAACAAGAATTAATTTTACGAGATTTCATGCGATCTATATAATGCATACATATAAATTGCGAACATACAATGAAAAATTAAGTGCTTCATACGAAACGCGTTAGATACATGAGATTCTGTTAAAAAGCTCATGTTTTTTCTGCTCTAAAAGGATTAGCTTCATTGTTTGTCTAGGTAATGTAGGGTTGTTAGTTATTACTAGATCTAGCTTCAACATAGGGTACCTAATTGTAAAAATATATAATTTTGTATTTTTAAATATGGTAAACGTAAAGCTTTTTAAGTACACACGGCGACACATCAAGCTACGCAGAACTAAAATAAGCTGGTCGCGCGTAGGTAGACTATGTATAATGTGGACAGCTTATGTTTGTTTTGCTTAGCTTGATGTGTCGCCGTGTGTACCTACGACCTATCTTCATAAAAAATATTGTTTGTTGGCTGTAAGGGAAGCACTGGTTGAATAACGCGGCCACGTTAAATAAGAAAATTCAATGCGACATTTCTACAATGATAATTTAATCGGAGCTTGTTTTGTTTGTAGAACAAACGTGTAGTTTTTTCATGTTTTTTTTACAATGGAGTACCTACCTACATGCATACTAGAGGGTGTAACAAAACATCCTAGTGATACTTAAGGGGAAGCAAATAAATGATTTCTATTTCTATTTTTATGCTTCAGACCATCAAACGTGAACAACTTTCATTAAGGAGCCAACATCGAAATCTTTCATACAAAACTGCAATACCGTCTCGACTCAAATGTTTGGTACAGCAGATTTTTTTTTTCGACTTTTGCTCCATAGTGAATGTTGTTCAGTTTGATGGTCTGAAGCACCAAAGTCAAAGTCAATATAATTTATTCAATATAGGAGCTTGCAGCACACTTATCAAACGTCAAATCCTTATTAAAGCTACCACCTCCTTAAGTATTACTAGGGTGTTTTGTTACACCCTGTGTGTAAGATTAAATGCGTTACATATTTTAGGGGTGCTTCAGACCGTCAAACTGAAGAACTGTAAAAAAGACCCTGTCTAGACCCTGTCTAGACCCTGTAGTTTTTCACTGTCAATGAGGCGTTTTTCAAGACTAGTAAAACGAAAAGTCTGCAAATGGCAATATTAAAAGTTCAGAAAATCCTGTCACATTGAACTGTCAGTTTGTCTATGGTTTGCATCATTCAAATGACGTTTGATAGTGGTGGTGTTGCCAATGGATAATTTTTCACTACCAATAAATACGCAATAGCACCGAAAATGTTAGTTTGCTGTACATAAACGAACATTGACTTCACAAAAAGTTAATCAATATGAAGTATCAAAACATCTCTGATATTAGATTAGATTAGATTAGATTCATTTATTTCATATTATAACATGTCACATTCTTACATAAATATTTTACATAAAATGTCCATTCATAACATGATCGTCAAATTGTATAATAAAATAAAATTAGCAATGTCAAATAAGAATAATTATAAAATAACGCCACCCTTCCAGTTTCTTTGAACTTTTTTTTTAATTGAAATCTCATTGTTTCGACGTATTTGCTTCGTCGATGCTACACTAGGCAACGCGCACTCGAGCCACAGATGCTATAAATCTGAAACAACGTTGGTTTAGTTCACCGGCTGATGAATCGAATCCGTTGTGTTGTGGCCCGCATACTCCCACGGTCTCGAATTACACTGTCTTCCCACCACACCCCAGTATCTACCTCGTAGTTGGGTAGTTCATGTTATTATCAATGCTCTATAGTGTACACGTGTGACCAAGTGTTAAGACAAGTGTGAGGGCACTTTGTTTGTTTATTAGGTAGACAAAAGACACACTATGTAAGATTTAACGATGAACCAATTAGGAATATCTACTCCATTCCAAATAGCAACGTAATTTCAAGGTCAAAAACAGAGATTTGAAACACTCACTTATCTTTAGTAACGTCCAAGATATGTCGGATAGTAAATCTTTCTGATTATTAAATTTAATTTGCTAATCAGAATTAGCCAGAATGCTAAACACTAAATAGGAATCGGAAAACCTTTTCATGCTTATATTGGAATAGATCCGTCCAACTAATTTTGAAAGCTTTAGGTAATAAGTTTTCATAATAATTATTTAACTATTACTAAAATTAATTTGACTGTCAAAGTTTAAACCAATCATTCAATTTCAACTTTTGATGCGTGTTTTGTTTGAAAATAGGGTATTTGACTGCATGTAAATGACTAAATAGTTGGTTTCCAACATTTGTATTAATACGGATGCCATCGAAATATCATTTATATTTCGATGGCATATTAATATAAATTTTGGAAACCAACTATTTAGTCATTTAAGAAAAATACTGGATGTTTTAAGAGAAAATCGACACATATAATATTGTTTTTGTCTACTTTAGTCACGTGATCATAAACGACTGTGATTGGCCGAATGTTTGATTACGTCAACTGCTTGTAAACAGTTGTGAGTAGAGTGTGAGTGTCGTACAAAGTTTACGTCATCGTGACGTCACCTGCTTGTAGCCACGTACATTGTCAGGAAAAGCGTTTTCGCAGGATATTTAAATAATAATTTTTGTTTTCGTTTTTTCTTGCACTATATGTAATGGAACGTAAAATATACATTTTCTATAGAGTCTTTAGACATCAGTGATTAACGTAGAACAGTTTTTAAAAACCTGTCAAATACTCTATTGTGACGGTTTTTTCTTTAATAAAATGTAAAATGGAGTTAAATATAAAATGGGATATTTTGAATTATGTTATATTCAGACTATCTCAGACTCGAAGTCGTGAGCATATGCTATGCTATGAAACTTAGTTTAATTTAAACCAAATTTATAAATAGATGATCTAATATTATAAAAAGATTACAGTACTAAGGGCCTTAATAAATGATATTTTTAGATCAATATAATTTGATTGTTATTTAGGTAGGTATCGCAATCGGGGACAAAGACAATTTTTGGTTGGTCATTGATTGGTTTGTCCCCGCCTGCAATACCTACGTAATAACAATCCAATTATATTTGCTCAAACAAAGCTGTTATAGCTGATTAGTGGTTATGGAGCTTGTTTTTCTCTTTTCAGTTAATAGGTTTTTTATGCAGTCGGGTTTTTTGTTTTTCTTAATAATTTAGTTTATTTCATACTTTTTAGTCTTGTGTCGAAACGGTAACATAAAAGTACTATAATATTGATATATTTGGAATCGTCTGATTACTAGCTTTCATTTGATACCCATATTGGAATTTTTAACAAAAAAAATTGTTTATTTCCCATCTCCTTTTTAAGTCGTAGACGACATCTAAAAATAATATACCCTATGTCACTCTCACGATTTTTACAAATCCAGTGATACCTCATACGTTAAAATCCATCAAGCCGTTTAGGTTGTAGGCCGTGCCAAAGAAATAGACATACAAACATACATACGCTCGAAAAACATAACCCTCCTTCTGGCGCAGTCGGGTAAAAACCAGCAAAGTTTTGTCCGGCTCTGCGTTTACTTAGTGATAAGCTCCGGGATCCAGTGTGGTCTTATAGATTACATTACATTAAATTCATTTATTTCATATCAAAACATGTCACATGCTTACATAAATATTTTGCAATGTCAAACAAAAATTATGATAAAACATAATCTATGTAAAATGTACGAGGAGGTATAATAATATATGTATTTTTAGTGTTTGGTCGAAGAAGTCTGCATTTTATTTTGCTAAAGACATCATAAATGGCATTTCATACATTTTTGGTCGAAATGTGAAAGTGCCGGCCAACAAAAAGTAATGCTGTATTCTGTTATTACTTTTCCGTCTAAGTATTTATTATTATGGCATGAATGCTGTAGCTGTAAGTTTTATTTAACCAAAAAGTCAGATTTTTCAAACCTTAACAAAACCAAGGAAAACAAGGGAAACAGCTTTGGTGTTATACTAAATACTAAAAAAGGCTGAGACGAACTAGTTCTAACAGAATATAGCCTTAGCTAATGTCATCGAAAATGTATGAAAAGGCCGATTTTTCGAAAACAAATAAAATCAAGGACAATGTGCTACAGCTTTGGTGCCATAAAAAAAAATGTTTGGACGGACAAGTCCTAACAGAATATCGCATTCTTTTTTTGGCCGGCATTTTCACATTTTGGACCAAATCCTATTATGTCTTTTCAGTATTTTTTTATTCATCTTGTAAATGTTTAGTTATCTACTCAATAGCTTTCGTATTTTGCAATCATTTGTTAACACTGTTGAATAAGGTTCTAAGTAAGGTTTATTAATATTTCTGTTTTCGTCCAGTTCTTTTGTCCTGTTGGAACACAATTTTATATGAATGTATTATATTTTGTATTCGTAAGGGTATCTAATATAATGAAAACGTATGCATTGTTTAGATAGATGGTTGGTTTTGTGACACAGGAATGGTATAAGTACACACGGCTATACATCAAGCTATACAAAACCAACATAAGCTGGCCGCGCGACGTTATGCGTTAGTAGACCTACGCGCGGCCAGCTTATTTTGCAACTTGTTTTGTATAGCTTGATGTGTCGCTGTATGTACATACTCTAATGTTAGCAACGAGTAACGACAATTTGAACAGCTCTTCTGCTGTCCGTACATAAACTAAAACATTTCTTTTTTAATTATAATTAGTACGTACCATGGATATTAAACCAATGGATGCCAGTTCTCCTTACAAGCATCGAAACACGAAAATTGACCACGGGGCGGTCGGTAATGTCGGTCGTATACAGGGTCCTTCTTAATATGTTGACACGTTTTTAAGTGGATGATCAGACCATCAAACTGAACCACTTTCTCTATGGCACCAACATCGAAATCACGAAAAAAAATCTGCTCTTCCATACAAAACTGCAAACTTACTCGAGCAAAATGTATGGGACACCTGATTTTTTTTCGCGTTTTCGATGTTGGTCCCATTGAGAAAGTTTTTCAGTTTGATGGTCTGATCATCCCCTTAAAATAGTGTCAGCATATTAAGACGGACCCTATATGTTTCTGTCGATGTTTCCAACGTTTTTTATTGTCTATTAAATGACGCAATTTACGTCCTCTTAGGTTTTACGCATGATAGAAAGGGACAAACTTAAAACGTTGTAAACATGGACGGAAGTTTATGAAAGAAGGATGAACATTACCGACCTCCAAGGAGTATTTTCATGTCAGTCTGTACTCCAGGTATAGACAATACCTATGCCACCTTCCTGGTACCAACCAACCCAAAAGCTCAAATAATTCAATAATAGTTGTTTTGATGTCGAAAGGTAATGTTAAAGTTCAGATTGAACCTCTCACCACAGAGTAATGTTACTAGGTACGTCTCCCACGTCTTCGAAACGGATATATATTCCATCAAACAACATTCATCCATCAGGTGGCAGAACACAGGAATTCATTTCATGACGTTATTGATTGATCGTTTTTTACATGAAAAATGTGAACATTTAATAAATTTGACGTTATGTAAAATAACGTGAAATTTATAAGCTTTTAAACAATAAAATTTCATCAAAATCGGTTCGGTAGCTTTTGAATGATGCTCGAAAAAACAAACAGATAAAAATCCAAAAATTTGTGACTTGAAATCAGGGACATCTAAAAACCATATCGTAGCTTTTATTTTTTTTAATATCTTTAATGTCCAGTCACACTTCTGTTTAAGTTTTATAATAGTTTAGATTACACACATATTTAAAGTTTATTACATTCCAATCTTAAAAAAACATAACTTTCCTTATGGTGCAGTCGGGTACAATACAACTCCCGTAAAAGATTGCTACTCTTGTCACATACCTGCATATTTTGTACTTTGAAACAATTGACAACATTTCATTGTAAGAAAGGTACCAAAATAAGAAAACATTTGGAGATTATTTGATTCAAAGCTTATATCAAAATTATCCGATTTTTCTATCTATTACTTCTCGAGTTATTTGAAATATACTGAAAAATACAATAGAGGTAGAATGAGATTTGAATCCTTTGCCTGATTGGCTTTTCTAAAAAAAAAATTGCTTTTCTATTGTATTTGACAGTTTTCATTACGGCCAGGGTATTTTAACATAAATCCTTTGTTTTCAGAAAACTTAAAATTGAAACATCGGTCAAAAATTAAATTGGAAAAATACGTATCTCTTATTTTTTAACCTATTTTATTATTTTTTTAAAAACAGGTGGTTAAAAAAATTTAATGTTCTCAATTGAAATCATTTCAAGACAATTTAATTACGTTCGACTTTACAAACATTACATTGGGCATGTCATACTAAGTTAAGATGTTCTTTTTAAATTTAAAATATATAATTTTATAGGTACGAAAAGTAAAGTAATAAGCATCAAATCTTAACAATTTTTTCCTGTTCGCTTTGCTTTTGAAATTATATTCCCTGAGGCGAAATGAAATTAAATAGCTGAAAAAAAATCTCGTGATAATTAGCCAATGCTGCTTACGTAATATACAGGGTATGTTTATCGCATATGCTGAAGACTATATTCCCCGACGGGGTAGTCAGAGATATTCTGATACCTTAGAACATCCACGTTTCACCAGTAGTACCGAAGCTCTGTCCAGTGTGACGGGGGGGATGAGCCCGTCGCCACTTATAATGGACAGTGGGTACAATACATGCCGTACAGTACATACAAATCGTACATAAATTCCGAAAAATTCATTGGTATGAGTCGGCCTGGACGGGGATCGAACCATCGCCTCCTGCACGGCAGGCAAGGTTACTCGCCACTAGACCACCACGGCTACCCACTGGCCCACCAATGTGTAATTCGATATAAGTTTGACAGTTCTTCCAGTACATTTTCTCTCAAATGTAATTATTAAACCTGGTCTAACAGTGGGTTAACTTATTTGTGGTACTTATCGCGTAATTGTTGAAATGTTAGACCAAATAGGGACAAGATCAATTAATCATGTGCATTTACATACAATTTTATACCTTATCACTAAACGAGACAGACTATAATTGCCATTGCCATTAGACCATTTTCAACAATCAAAATTAGAATCTGAAGAATTGGTATAAATCCAAAGTAGCGGATGTCATGCTTCCTCGTCCAACCGCAAAAAGTGGCAGAAAAGTTTGTTAGTAGAATTACACTGTAAATTGAAATAGCTAACAAAATAATTTTACATATTAGGGAAAACGAATTCACTCGCAATATTTGTGCAAAACAGTAACTAACAAATTAATGAGGCAAGTTAATTAATATATTGCGAATAATAGGTTCATCTATGTTCAGATTCTGTATAGAGTCCTATGTTATACGAATAATAGGAGCTAAATAATACCTTATAATAATAGGAGCTAAATAATACCTATAAATGTTTGTGTATTATTCTGTCGTACCTTCCATTTTTGTCAGTGGCAGCTTTCGGGAGTTCGGGGTAATGGGGTAATTACAATAATAGCTGAAACAATACAGGGCGAAATTGATATCATTAGAATCCTTTTATAAACTAACTAGCAGCCCGACCCGGCTTCGCACGGGGTAGACAATTGTCTATTTTACCAAGGATCCCTAATTTTTTTCAAAATGAAATGTAGCCTATTTCAAATTGGAAGAATGTAGCATTCTATTGGTGAAAGAATTTTTTAAATCGGCCCAGTACTTTTTGAGCCTATTCATTACAAACATACAAACATACAAAAATAGGTACAAATCTTTCCTCTTTATAATATTAGTGTAGATGTAGATAGTATGCCCAAAAAACTGAACAACTTTTATTTACTATGGGAGCAAACCATTCTGAGCAAAAAAAATATGCTGTTGCATACATTTGAGTCGAGTAGGTAATGCAGTTTACTATGGAACAGCAGATTTTTTTTTGTATTACCTATGTAGATAATTATATTTTTCATCACTTGTAGTGGCTCAGTGGCGCGTTGCGGAAAGGTATGTACTCTCGATCATGAGGTCCGCGTTCGAAACCGCACGGACAACATGCCACGTACCAATGAGTTTTTCTAACTTACGAGTATGTACGTATTACCGACTGCTTTCAAACGGTGACGGAAAACATCGTGAGGAAACCTGCATATGCTGAATAAGAAATTCAAATGCGTATGTGAAGTCTACCAATCCGCATTGGGCTCGCATGGTGGACTAACGCCTTTTAACGATCCTAGAGGGTAGGCCTGTGCCCTGCAGTGGACGTATACATATAGGCTGATTATGATGATGATTACTTGTAGTGTAATTATATTGTATTTATGTAGGTAATGTAATATTGTAATTCTAGAAGTGACTGCCTAGCAATTACTGAAACGGTGAACTCAGACCATCAAACTGAACAACTTTCACTATGGAGCCTAACTCAGGAAACGCGAAAAAAAATCTGCTGTCCCATACAAAACTGCTCTACCTACCCGGCTCAAATGCATGGGACAGCTGATTTTTTCGCGTTTCCTGTGATAGGCTCCATAGTGAATGTTGTTCAGTTTGATGGTCTCAATTCACCGTTTCAGTATTTGCTACGCTGTCACTTACACCCTGTATTGTATTTATGTAATATACAGGATCCAACTTCGAAATCGCGAAAAAAAATCAGCTGTCCCATACAAAAGTACAAACCTACTCAAGCCAAATGTATGGGACAGCACATTTTTTTTTTCGCGATTTCGATTTTGGACCCATAGAGAAAGTTGTTCAGTTTGACTGTCTAATCATCCCCTTAAAAAGTGTCAGCATATTAAGAATGACCCTATATAATTCTGGACTAGTTTATTCGCTCTGGTCCAAATAGAGATGGTGAGATAAAATATATGACTTCCTAACAGGTTGGTCAGCGTTCGCATTGCACAGAGATGATTCAAGGCGAACCTTTGACCAGGCCAGGCAGGCTACATAAAAATCATTTAACTTTTAGGATTTGAAATTAAAATAATTAACATTAGTACTAACTTGCCGTTATAAAGGTCAGCCAAAACACAATGCTAGCTCATAACTTCCCTGTGATTTGACACTAATGTTTTGCTTGGTAACACCCTGTTATGTACTCGTTGCGTGACGATGGATAGTTAATTTTACTAGAATTATGCATTGCCATATCTATGACATGAACGCGCAAAGCTTGTTAATTGCCTAACAAAAAGAAAAACAAACCAATGTTTTATAACAATCAAAACATCGTGTGGTAATGTCAGGTCGTTAAGTTTCTACATTTTATAAAACTTTTAACCCAAAGATTTTATTGGTCTATGCGAAGACCAAAAAAATCGTTGTTTTCACTTTTGGTAGGTTATGAGTTTGACCCGGAGTAGATTTTGAACGAGTAGGTATACAGGGTGTAAGGAAAAGTATCATTAACCTTTAAACCACGTACTCTACCCATAAAACTGAACAACTTTTATTATGGGAGCAAACCTGTCAAAACAGAAAATATCTGCTGTAATAACGCATGGGGCGTTGGAATCGAGTAGGTATTCCAGTTTAGTATGGGCAGCTGATTTTTTTTTGTTCTCGCAGATTTGCTCCCATACTAAAAGTTGTTCAGTTTGTTGGGTAGACTCTTGGTTTAAAAGGATGCTAATGATATCAATTTCACTGTATAAATTATATAGGTCAGAGATGAGAGTATAAAGTGTTTAGCATATTACGTTGGGTACTAAGCAATTTTAGTTTAGGTAGTGAGTTTAGTAGGTACGAAGGAGGACATTACACTAGCTTTGACTGTTAGATCTTTTTATAATGCTTTGTTTCTAAGGTTATAAAATATAATGTTGTTAAAAGCAAAGATAGAATAATTTGATATTCTACAGCCATTAATTGGGAACAATCAAATTTCATCATAAATCGACTCTCTTCCAATTATTCAAAGAAAAAAATGGATTGAAAAAATATCTCAATTCAATTAGCGTAAACCAAAATACGTGTAATGATTACATTTTCGATTGTTTCCTGAAATCGTTAACAAATTCCGTTTGAGCTTCTAAACATTTTCGTACGGTTGAAGTAAAGTGCAGTGGCTACGCAAAAGCAAGCACTGTTATGCAAATAGCTTGCATGCGGGTTAGAGTTTGTTTACTGTTCGTCGGTGTGTTGCATCGTGCATCGTGCATCGCAGGTAAACAGCTCGCACGACACCTCTCTCTTTCACACATGGACAAAGCGATTTTACAAGTAGGGCTTCTTTGGTCTCATTTTCCTGTTACCGCTGCGCTTGCCGAAAGTACCCTCTATGCAGGCTTTTGATGATCGAGGTTTTGAGGTTACTCTTTATCTCAAAGCCGCTTATTAAAATAGATATTCGTTTTATTTACTTATTGATATGAAGTGCCGTCCTACCTATTTAGGGCTGTAACTTTTGAACCGTAATAGCTAGATACTTGAACTTTTCACCGAATATGCGTTATTACGGCGGATAATAAAAATTTCTAATTGAGGGGAGGGTGTTGTAGTTTTACCTCTTTGATCAACTGCAATGTCAATATTTCAAAAATTATTTTTGTTTGTACGAAGAACGTTTTCCTTTGTCATATTCAATAAAATCCTCACAACAAAAACATCAAACTTGTTATTTAATAGATTTTTCAACTGAAATCAACCTTTTTTAGAATTTTTTCCGTCTGTTTGTATGTTTGTAACAGCATCTCGCAAAAATTACTTAACCTATTTTGATGAAACTTTTTTTGTTTGATAGCTTATGATCTGACTTAGAAATCAGGTATATTATTTATGCGGACGAGGTCGCGGGTAAACTCTAGTATTCGATAAAACCCTTGCCAAGTGCAAATATTTTTCTGACCGGTTGTTTGTTCAGGTCACCGATTTGATGCAAAAGTGAAGTCTAGCACATGGATAGGTAGCACATATGCTTCTCGTTTCATTTAGATTCCATGCTGGCTTTTATATTGAGTGTTAGCATTGAGTGAGGGTACGGCCAGACAGTTTTATTTACAACATCCTGCTCGATGTCAATTTTGTAAACACTATTGTAGTACATACTCTGGGGTTCACACAATAGGCATCGTGAAAGGACAATAGTTGGTCGATCATTAAATACGTATTATACTTCATTTCAAATAGCAACGAAATTTTAAGGCTATTTTGAATTACAGAAACAGAGATTTGAAATTCGAAGATATGTCGGATAATATATCTTTCTGAAAATTTACTAATCAGAATTGGCCAGAAAGCTATACAGGGTGTAAGGAAAATTATCGTTAACCTTTAAACCATATACTCTACCCATCAAACTGAACAACCTTTACTATGGGAGCAAACCTGTCAGAACAAAAAAAAATATCAGCTGTCCCAATCTAAACTGCAATACCTAATCGATTCAAACGTACACCGATTTTTTTTAATAAAAGTTGTTCAGTTTGATGGGTAGAGTAGGTATGTGGTTTAAAGTTTAATGATACTTTTCTTTACACGGATCGGATTTAATCGGAAAATGTATTCGTTATTATTTGAAATCAAGTATAGGTTAGGTATCTACTTGTATTTTGACTCTACATATTATGACTATGAGAGATCCGACTTACGATACGAGAGTTTACCCGCGACTTCGTCCGCACAAATTACTCGTATATACCAGATTTTAAGTCAAATCATAAGCTATCAAAGAAACACTTTTCATCAAAATCGGTTCTGTAGTTTTTCAAACTAACAAACAGTCAACAATTCACAATCAAGGTTTATACAAGGTATTATTAACCTTTTGCCTATTTATTAAGTTTTCTATGGAGAAAAATAGTGACCAAGAATCCATTCCTTTAAAAAAAACGTAATCTAAGTACTTACATGACAGAAGCGAAAACTAACTATTTTCAGGTTACTTACAGCGTGGGCCTACGCTGTTTCTTGCAAATTCCTCTTTTCCATGGCAACTAAAGTACAAAATTTAAGACTATAAAATAAAATTAAATTCAACCATTCAAACAGTTTACTTTAAGTTAAGATTGTTTACAGATAGACAGTTAGTACTTTTTTATAATTTATGACATGGCCAGAATAAAATTTTATCAATATTTACTAACTGAAACGTATAAAAGGGGTCATTCTTAACCTAACGTATTTCGACAAAGAAGCTCCCCACATACCCACTATAAAATCAAGGTGATAATGTGTCGCCCGGTCACCAATAATCTAGCCGGAATCAAACCATTTTCATTCTTACAACATTGGCATTAGAGTTCGGTTAGGGGTCTTGTTGCTTGGTTGAGTTCGAGCAGACATTAGGGACGGTGGCGATGGCAGTAGCTTCTCGGCAGGCTGCGCACGCGACCTAGTGTCGTTGACCGGAGTGACGCCGCTGCGCCCGCGTCGATGCCGTTGCCTGCCGCTTTTTCAAACTTGCTGTTAGGGTTACCAAAAGTTGGTCATGATCATCTCATGTAGGTACCAATATATTGACAATATATCCAGTTGTCTGTTTTGTGTATAATCCAGTTGAAATTAGTTTACGTTTTCGCTCTTCCAGCTTTTAGCCATTTTCATCAGCAATGGTGAAAGCCTCCTTTAGTCTATTCTATACCATCCTTTTCCATCATGTGTCTTTTCTATCAATTTCACTCCAGCTGTTCTTTTGATATCGTCACACGTTGGTATGCATTTTCGGTCTTCCTTTTGGGCGTTTTTCTCCCCATAGTCTATTCTATACTTACAATAATAGTGCTTTGCCTCGACCTTTCTTGTTTGGCGATGTGACCAGTTTTTTGCCACTTCCACTAGGCAAGGCCACTAGTGGCCTAGTGGTACCTAGTGGCTTGTTGACTTTGCTCTGATCCCTGAGCTATTTGTTCCGCTTCTGGTCTTTAAACGATTGAAGCAGCAAGAAGATGGTAGGAATTATCGTACTATCTTCCTGTGAGTACTTCCTTCGTGAAAGAATACCCAAGTCTCTTCTCCGTAGGTGAGCACCGGTAGGACGAATTTCGATTGGAAATTTATTTTCATAGAACATTAATATTCCATAGTCTTTAATTATTAAATTATTATTGATAACCTGTTAGTAGTATGCATATTTTGTCAAAAGTATCTTCATTCTCTTCCCATTAGGGATAATAAACATGAATATAATGTATGAACTGTATGTAAGTATACATTAACCAGATGCAAATATTTGTAACTCTTTTTAATTTAAAATAAAATAAACATTTACATTTTTAAAACTTGTTTGACAACCCTAGGTCTACAGCTCAGATGAGCGACACGTACGAATGAAACAGCCTTCTTAAGTTCTAAAAGAATGAAAGAGACAACATCTATTTAACTGGAAAAAGAGAAACCAATGAGAAAAAATACGTTAGGTCATTGTAGAGTTAGAGAAAATTGGGTTTTGTTATTGCGGTAAGTAGGTAATGTAGACAGCTTTTATAGCGACGTTATTTAAACGAAGAAACTTTTTACGAAGTTTGTTTTAGGTTCATGATCTTACCGACTCATTTATTTCATCCACCTATCAAGCCAAGTACGTAACCAGACTTTTATTTGGTGTTACAAAAGTAAAAATAAATATTAAAAACTTTTAAGGGGGTTGTTTAGACCATCAAACTGAACAACTTTCACTATGGGACCAACATCGAAATCGCGAAAAAAAATCTGTTGTCCCATAGATTTAGCTCAAGTAGATTTGTAGTTTCTTCGCTTCTTTGATGCTTCAAAAGTCAACAGTAAGAAAATTAAACAACAAAAGTTCCAACTTACTTTTCATATCCTACATAAAAGCAAGTCATCTTGTTTTGACGCCTAAGATCGAGCTAGAAAATTCGTAAATAGGTAATAGGTAGGTACCTACCTACTATAGCTACTGGGCTAACCGCTAACGGATTAGTGTGATATACCTATAGATATGTAAGCAAGAATGTTTTATTTCAAAAGACAAATTGTGTCACCAACGTAATACCTAACGATGGTGTTAGAATTTGGATAGGAAAACATCGTCACGCGATGATTTTATCAGTGACACAGTCATTATGATGATAGGTACACAAACTGTTATTTGGAGGCTCGATGGAATTAAAGATTCGATAGATAGGAGTGTAAAAAAATAACAGCTTTTTATTTTTATCGCTCAGGCATAGGGTTGCTAGGCGTCCGGCACATTTTGCTTTTTAAGGTAAGTCGTGTCCGGCCAAATTTTGATGAAAGTCGGGTGTATTCGGCTTTTCATCGCTTTTGGTCAATGATAAGTAACGAGATTCACAAACAATCATGCAGCTTAGAGAAAGCGAGGAAAGTTGAAAAGTAGCAAATCGCTCGGCTACACCGATTTTGATGAAATTTACAGCTTAGCAATAGAGTTTGGAAAAATAAGGGTGCCACTTGCAAGAACGTCAACATCACGCAAAACTTGGCAAGAACACCATACTAAAATAATTAGTTCCACCTGTCACCACGTCAAACTCTTTTAAGCCAAGCTGTACAAGGTATGTTAGGTGTTTTAAAGGGATGTGAAATTGGGTCAAGCTAGTCTCACAGAAAGATCGGCAAAGACCCGAACTCATGTTGGAACTCAAATGGCTTTTTCAATGGATATGTCCAGCTTTTCGTCTGGCAACCTTCACACAGGAACAGGAAGTCTTTAGAGTAGCGACTTAAGCTACTTATCTGAAAGATATCTTAGTTCCATGTATCGACATAAATAATGCTGTTTAAATTGAATATCAACCTTTTGATTGGCGTCGTGTTGTCCTGTTTATCGTATTACATTTCTTTTCTCCGGATAATTCCTTCGTAAGCTGTTTTCTGCATCCGAGAAATCATCGAACTTCCAAAAATAATGGATTTTGACCATTTCGACAGTCTGAAACATTGACTTACCAACTACTGGACGAAGGGTCCAAAAGTGCCCGTACCAACAGAGCACCAAAACGTAAAATAAAAAGAAAACCAATTACGTGACAGTCTTCGTTTGATCGGCTGACTACGTGCGCGGGCGCGCGTCGCGCGATGGGGGAGTGGGATGGAAAAGAATTTCAGTATTTTCAATGTCTACACAGTCTCGGACACTTTTTTCGAGAATTTTCTACTCGACTCGGCGTCCATAGTATTCTACGTCAATGGTCTGAAAGATTGAATTTACATCCGTATTCTTAGTTGCTTCCTCGAGATGTTTTTAGTCGGTCGAGTCGATTACAAATTATGTCAAAAACCACCATGACTCGAACGAAGAAATCTCAAGGAACAAAGAAGTACCTAAGAATATGAGTGTTAGTCTTTTAACTAAAAATCCGAAGAAACCTTCGGACCCTTTATTATGGTCATTACTCATTAACGATAACACAGAAGAAATTATACAATTATTTCTACCTAGTTAGCTGTAACTCGGGTTCTAATTTGTACGTTCATGTTTGTCGCACTACCGCAACGAAAACGGTTACTAATTTACAAAGTCTCCTCTAAGTCGCGCGTTATTTAACGTTACCTCCCTTTCGTACTTGGAAGTTTCTCGTATTTCTGTCACCGTCGCACAAACGACACGCACGAGCGAGTAATGAGCGGAAAGAAAATTGTTGTACACTCAACTACTCTAGGGAGGGACAGACATAATTATTATAGCGGTTAGTCAGTTTGTCACGCTACAAAACCTCGAATAAGTTTGATTGCCTTCCAAATCAATGAACTCCATGTCGCTGATATCATATTCCTTTTATTTTTCAAAAATGTACATCTCGGTAGCAAAATCATTGAAAGTTCAATTTTAATTGAAAACGGTTTTAACTAACTGGACTTGTAGTGTAAGTTTTCCCTCTGCCAAAATATCCCTATGAGTGCTTTTTAACCCTCGACGCAAAAAGAGGGGTGTTGTATATTTGACGCCTGTCTGTCTGTGTGTCAACCTCCAACCAAAATCACACCTAGAAACATAGAGTTTGAGCTCAAATGTAGAGTACCATTGTGTGGATCTGTGGATTCCATATCTTCAGAGTCTGATGATGACTAGGTCCATAGTTTCACAGACTAGATACATCGAGGGCTCAAATGTTTAGTAGCTTTGTAGCAAATCCATATCCAAATTTTTTTCACGAACAGAATTGAATAGAATCTGAGGATATCAATCACTGATATACAGCTACGTGGCACGATCGATCAGCTGATTGCATTTAATATGGAAAGTCCAAACATTTTTTGCGACTTTCCTGTAAGGTTTCTTAGGGAACGTTTTTCAGTATCATAGGTACAATCATCCCTTGAAGTAATGCAATTACCCTAACACCCTGTCAAAATCACAATGTGACATAGAGTCATGTGGAACGACTGTTCACTCGCTCAGATACATGTCGAATGATAGAGATAGCCACAGCGAAAGTGTCTCGAAGCATGCTCCAATAGCTAGAGCTGGAGTGAAGGATGTGTCACTCAGTCACTCGAAACATCTCACTACGAGATCTATGGCAAAGGAAATGCTTCACATTCGTTTCTACGTGGTCGTATGCATTATTAAGATACAAACAACAACCAATATTTCACTGTATTCTACCTTTTTCAGGGTTTCATAAGTGGATAGTGGATTTTTGTGGAAGCAATATTATGAAGGTGAAATGTTGCCTGTTTGTTTGTAGTTAGGTTACTAACAAGGTAAGGTAATTTATACAGACCTTTTATATTTTCACTTTCACGGCATTATTATAATTATAATTATACTAAACTATTTTTAAAAATTTATTAACACAAAACAAATAAATGTAGGTAGGTAAATTAAAAATTTAAAATATAGAGAATTCATAACTAACTTAACCTAAAATATGGTGCAGGTCTGGGCCGCGCGGGAGGGTAGCCAAGATGCTGGCAGCGTTTCCTCGCTGAACGGCTCAGCTGATCCGTTGAGCGAGGAAGGCGCCAGCCCTCGGATCCCCGGTCGAGTCTACCAGGCGCTTTGAAATTTAAAGTTATTCGCATTTTAAGTTTTCTGACAAAAATGATTTGTTATCATTTCAGCAATGAATGAAAGCGCTACCATGCTCATGGATACATTTTAAAAATCTTGTTTTGGTAGCAAGTAGAGTGAGAGTGCCCGAGCGGTGGATTGAGATGGAGTTCAGTAAATTTGAAATTTACAAACAAATAATTTATTATTTTGAAAAAAATTACCTATGTTAAAAACATGATAAATCGATTCTGCTCTTGATTCTAAACCAACTACTTTCTAGTATTGCGTTAATTCATTAACACGTTGTAGGACATAGCAAAGTATCTGACAGTAGCGAGTAGGAAATTGGAAATATATTCTTGATTTTATTTAAGTTATAATTTTAGTGCCTATGTGTCTGTGTGTGTATTTGTGGTGCTATTTGTGGTATATATGCCATGAAATAGGGGTACGTGGGAAGTACATAGGAGTATCGTAAACAAGTTTGACCGAACCAGCGTAGCATAACGACAAAAAATACCTTTTAGTATCGGCAATAACATTAACGGATTAGTTTTATTGGGAAAATGTAACGGAAAAAACTTCTACTACAGATTTAACCCCAAATCCCAATTCCAGATCCTTCTCCGTAAAGTACCAAAGTACTAGTATGTAGGAACAAGAATCCTATATTATCGTCATTGTATCGAACGCGCTTCATACAAACGAAGTCTGGTAATATTTTCAATACTAACCAGTCAATGAAATTTTTCAGAAACAATCTAAATAACTAATCTCTATGTTTGTATCAGATTTTCGTTAAAATGTATAGTTTTAAAGATAAAGTGCCTCAAAAATTTCCATACTAATCTTAAATTAATCCTACGAGTAGCACTAAAACTGTATTATTTTAACGAAAATCTGATTATACATTTTTGTCGGGTAGTTACAGCAGTTTTGTAAGGGAGAGCTGATTTTTTTTAGCGTTTCCTGAGGTAGGTTCCATAGTGAAAGTTGTTCAGTTTGATAGTCTGAGTTCACCGTTTCAGTATTCGCTAGGCTGTCACTTACACCCTGTATAATTTTTGCGGTCGAAGTAAGTAAATTAATATACGTAAGTATACAGTGTGAAATTGATATAATTAGCATCCTTTTAAACTAAGAGTCGTAGACTGATGGGTAGCCATCAAACTGAACAACTTTTACTATGGAAGCAAACTGATCGGAGCAACAACAAAAATCTGCTGTTGCATACATTTGAGTCGAGTAGGCATTGCAGTTTAGTATGGAACAGCAGATTTCTTTTTTTTTGCTCCGATGATCAGTTTGCTCCCATAATAGTGAAAGTTGTTCAATTTGACGGGTAGACTCTTTGTTTAAAAGGATGCTAATTATATCAATTTCACCCTGTAGATAGATAAAGAAATATTTCCACAGTTCTTTCATGTAGCTGGCACCCACAAGCCCGCGGCTATCATCAGTTTGTTAGAAAAGTAGTTATCTCTGGTCAGCCAATTAACAAAAGTTAAGGTGAAAGGTCTCGGATCGTAATCAACTATTTTGAACATACATACATACATAAGCTCACGCCATTGTCCCATGGGGGTAGGCAGCGACCACGGACCGCCACACGCTACGACTCTGGCACACCTCTTTAGCCTCATTCACGTTCATACATCTTTTCATGCACTTCCGTTCCTATTTTGAAGTTTGAAACAATATAATGTTATGAAATACCATTGGACTAGAACAGTGTAATTGTAGAGAAAAAACATTTTTACTATAATAAAAACCGGCCAAGTGCGTGTCGGACCATGCGCAAGGTAGGGTTCCGTAGTTGCCCGTCACAATATACGGACTTAGAAAGGGGCTTTTTGTTTTAACGGCTACTAAAGTCTAAAAAGTAAATTTTACAAGTTGATCGACTATTACTCGTTAACTTGTAAAGCCTACTTAGCGGTGAAAATTTTCCTTTTAACTTCGTTATATACACTACTACCGTGAATTTTTTCACGCATCCAGAAACAACCGTTTAGCTGGCAAGGGGGACACTTGACTCAAACAAAATTTTTCACATTAAAACTTAATATTTCGCTAACGGATCCCTAAATCGAAATAATTTTGTTTCCACACCCACAGTATTTTTAAAAGACCTATCCAACGATACCCCACACCATCGGATAGACCAAAAAAAAATTGCATCTCCACTTTTCTTGTAGGGTACCCTAAAAAAATATATTTTTCAAGATTTTATTTTACCACTTTGTCGGTGTGATTAATACCCATATGTATACCCATTACAGCTTTCTAGTACTAAGCGTCTCTGAGCTAAGCCGCGGACAGACGGACAGACGGACGAACATGGCGAAACTATAAGGGTTCCTTGTTGACTACGGAACCTTAAAAACCAGAATAAAAGTTCTCATTCCTTACACATAAACTAGGTACATAAAATTACTAAGCGCATTAGAACAATTGACGAAATTCGATTTTTTTGAAAAACTTTACTGCATTTGTTTCTGATGTTGATTTCGGAGTTCTGACCATCCCGAAAGGGAAATGTGATCATTTTTTTGTATGAAAAATACATCAAAATTATCTATGTCCCAGATATAAATTAATGTACTAATATTTTATTTTATTGTAACAAAAATACATTTATTTCAACCTCGGGTAGATACTATATTTTTGTCCGCCGTGTACAAAAGTCCGTTATCTTATTTATTAATTTATTCTTTATGTCCAAAACAAAAATATATTTATTGTAACCTCGAGTAGATACTATATTTTGGTGCGCCGCGTACAAAAATTCGTTATCGGAGTCGAATGTTATAAATTGGTACCTATAAGTCTTGTTAAGATGACCCAAACAGCAAAATGTATTTAATAAATACTGATCTGGGATAAGATAGGCCGTAGCGAAATAAATCCGTTTAGATTCGAGAGACATCACAAAGTATAAGTCAAATTGCAAAATCCTTTCAAAGGTTAAGTGAAATTATTATAGTGCTGAAAGGACTATACAGGGTCCTTCTTAATATACTGACACTTTTTTAAGGGGATGATCAGACCGTAAACTGAACAACTTTTACCTGGGGAGCAACATCGATAAAGCGAAAAAAAAATCTGCTATCCCATACATTTGTAGCTCTAGTAGGTTTGTAGTTTTGTATAGAACGGCAGATTTGTTTTTTGCGATTTCGATTTTGGTTCCATAGAGAAAGTTGTTCAGTTTGACGGTCTGATAATTCTCTTAAAAAAGTGTCAGCATATTAAGAAGGACCCTGTATGTGTAGACCTTTTCTTACTGGGATGTTATTTGCAGGAAAAATATTTGTCAATCGAAATATGTTGTAACATTGAAATAGCTTTTGATATTTAAGAGGATGAGCATAAATAATGACAATTCTTGTCGAGATATAAAAAGAAGCGTCGCGACGTGTTCTACCTTCCAACGAGCCACCACTTCAAAGTATAATTTTTAGAATCAAGGGTGCTTAACAAGATTTGCGTGGAATTCTCTTTTGATCGTATGAGGAAAAGGGAGGTTGAGGTTTAAATTTTTCAAATATTGTCATAATTGTTTTATTCAAAAAGCTCTTTGCTGGTTAATGGTGTGTGAAATAAGGGTTTGTTGTGTAATGTATGTAATTTAAACTTAAATGTAAACAGATGTTGCAGATTCTGACACGAACACTGTCTTGAACGACTTGTCTCGCGTGGTGTTCTCGCGTTTATGCCTGCCACGAGGCTCCGCGATTCTCAATCTCTTGTTCTTGGTCGAAAAATCGCCAAAATCACCGTACGACGCCCCCTAATTTACGTCACGTAAATTCGGCAGATGTGTCATCACACGTATGTGCAATGAGCTTGCGGTTAGCCTCAGTATTCTGATATTTTGTGACTTTTTCTAACTAAAACGCCTTGTTGCAGTTATTTGCGAGGACGCACCGGGTCGGCCCGCAGAGACGCACGACGCTCGGGAGGGGGACGACGTGACGCTGTCGTGCCGGTTTGACCCCGTGGCCAACCTGCCGAACATCACCTACTACTGGGTCCGGACGACTGAGAACGAGGTCGAGAACGTCGCGTTTGGAGAACTGACCCTCCAAAGCGCTTACAGGTAAACAAAACACTATAGTTATGCAAATAAGAGTCTACATTGAGGTGATTCTGAGGTATTAGGAGACTATTCCCCTGTTTCCTCCCTAGATAATGACACTAGAGCAAATAATTTGTTACTGTACAATCTATGTTACCTCTGCTATGTCCCTATGTTTTACTTTTTTGCATAAATTAATTACTGTATGAACTAGGGACTTTCGAAAATGACCAATTTTACCTCCCGTTTTCAGACATCCAGCAAACAAATTTGACGGATATACACAAAAAAAGCAAAACATACAAATATAGCCAAAGTCTTTGTCATATTATTCTTGAAATCGGTTTAGTTTTGGAGGAGGAAAGAAGGGAATACGAAATGCAGATTTTGTCCATTTTATGTAGATAAGATCAATTTGAGCTGCAGTTGTCTCAGTGTGTGCGAGGGGCGGATCAGTCAAATACGTAAACAGTCGGAAAAGTGACCTATTTTCCAAATTTCTTCGAGAGCCCGCCTATCCTCTTAATCTATAAATGGCCCAATGGAATCGAAATAAGCAGTGCGCTGGCCACACGGCCAGTTGATGTCTTTTGAAAATTCATATGGTCATTTTGGGTAATCTGGGCCAGACAGACAAATCGTCTCATTTCTCTTTAGCATGTGTTTCTATTCTTAAAAATATTTTAGTAAAAATCAAAACAAAACAAGAAATACAACAGTCTGATTACTATACAAAATTGCGAACCAATTCTATCTCTTGACATCCTCTTACAACTGCAACACTACCTGTTTCTAAATTTTTCCATAGTACGTCAAGTGATGACGTCACAAACGAAAATATACCCTTAAAATCTATTTTTTACAAAAGTGTGGGTTGGCCCTTTGTGGCGTATCTACGCTTCGCAACGACCAACTTTTATGAAGTGCCAATCGTCCTGGGAGTGAAGAAATGTTCGTTAAATTTAGCTGAGGCTTTTAACTAATTACAGGAAAAGTTACAGTAAAATTAGCCTTTTCAATTAAAGATAATATGATATTGCCTGTAGGAGGACCACAGGGCAAAGGTCGCCTCAGAAATTTTAAGTTCCGAACTAAAATAAAAAATCGCTGAGGGACCACAGCATTAATTGAGGTCTTAGGCTGTCCATGTTGTCGGCAGTATCTATAAAAGAAAATCTAATTATCGACTACAGTGTTTGTAGGAAAATTAAAAGTATTGAGACAAACAATGAACACGCAAGGAAAACATCGTGAGGTAACCTGCATACGCTCAAGAAGAAATTCCGATGCGTATGTGAAGTCTACCAATCCGCATTGGGCACGCGGTGGACTAACACCCATACACTCTCCCTGATAGGCCTGTGCCCTGCAGTGGGACGTATACCTACGTATTTTTGTAACACCTTGTTTATGTTCCTTTAAAAATTAAAATTTGCTGAAATCGATGCTAACCCACCGCACAGGCACACTCACCATACTTACTAAAAAAAGAAGATTCTTAAAATGTATTCATGAGCACGCTAGGCTAGCGCGTTCATTCATTGCTGAAATAATAACAAATATTGTTTGCATGAAAATTTACAAAGCGAATAACTTTAAATTTTAATTAATAAAATAATGAAATTATTGTTTTAATGCAATTATTTCGTTATTAAATCATGTGGGTGTATAAGGTATCGCGCTTATTTATTAACATTATGTATAGTCTATTTATTCTATACACGGTGAAATTAATATCATTAATCTCCTTTTGAACTAAGAGTCTACTCATCAAACTGAACAACTTTTACTATGGGAGCAACCGATCGGAGCAAAAAAAAATCTGCTGTTCCATACTAAACTGCAATGCCTACTCGACTCAAATGTATGCAACAGCAAATATTTTTGCTCCGATCGTTTTACTCCCATAGTAAAAGTTGTTCAGAATGATATCAATTTCACCCTGTAGTGTCTTGGCTATTCGAACTATACAATCTGGTAATGAATAAGCGCAAAACCTCATACACCCCAACTGATTTATAACAAAATAATTCGATTGAAACAATAATTTCATTATTTTGAAAGTTCAAATTTGAAGTTATTCGCATTTTAAGTTTTCAGGCAAAAATGTTTTGTTATCATTTCAGCAATGAATGAAAGCGCTATCGTGCTCATGGATACATTTTAAGAACCTTGTTTTGGTAGTAAGTAGGGTGAGTGTGCCTGTGCGGTGAGTTGAGATCGAGTTCAGTAAATTTTAAATTTTACAAATAAATAATTTATTATTTTGAAAAAAAAATCCTGTTGTTGTTGAAATGTTGAAACATGATAATTCGATTCTGCTCTCGATTCTAAACAAACTACTTTCTAGTTTTGCGTTAATTCATTTACACGTTGTATACGTCCTTCTTAATATGCTGACCCTTTTTTAAGGGGATGATCAGACCGTCAAACAGAAAAACTTTCACTATTGGACCAATATCGAAATCGCGAAAAAAAATCTGATGGTCCATACTAAATTACAAATCTACTCGAGCTAAATGTATGGGACAGCTGATATTTTTTTCGCGATTTCGATATTGGTTCCATAGAGAAAGTTGTTCAGTTTAATGGTCTGATACTCCTCTTAAAATAGTTTCAGCTAATTTTGTTAGACCTTATACAACGTGTTAATGAATAAGCGCAAAACCTCATACACCCCAACTGATTTATAACAAAATAATTCGATTGAAAGAATAATTTCATTATTTTGATAGTTAAAATTTAAAGTTATTAGCAATTTAAGTTTTCAGGAAAAAATGATTTGTTATCATTTCAGCAATGAATGAAAGCACTAGCGTGCTCGTGGATACATTTTAAGAATCCTGTTTGGGTAGTAAGTAGAGTGAGTGTGCCTGTGCGGTGGGTTGAGATCGAGTTCCGTAAATTTTAAATTTTACGAACAAATTATTTAATATTTTGAAAAAAATTACCTATGTTGAAAACATGATAATTCGATTCTGCTCTCGATTCTAAACAAACTACTTTCTAGTTTTGCGTTAATTCATTAACACGTTGTATAAGATATCAATGTGGCTAATACAAGAACGAGAAATGCTCAGAACTGAAACAACAGTCCACCTAGCCTGAGGGACTTTTTGATGAATCTCGGACGAGCGGAAATGAAATATCAAAGTAAAATGGACTTATACTTTTGAATCAAAACAACTCCAGGCCCTAGGGGTGTCGGACAAGATAATTAGCCAAATGCTTAAATGTTTTTTGGGCTTCTTTTAGAATACTCGAGCTTTCTTGGGGTTCCGTAGTCAAACAAAGAATTTGTATAGTTTCGTGACTTAGACTATTTATATGAGGACAAGTCACGCGTGTAATTCTACTAACAAACTTTTCTGCTAGTTTTTGCGGGGGGCGAGGTAGCACGAGATACGTAACTTTGAATTTTATTCCATTAGTTTAGATTCTAATTTTGAATGTTAAAAATCATGAAAAACAGTGTCGTGTGAACCACAAACGTCATAAGTTCGAAATTATTGTTTCGTAATTATACTTGATTGAAACTCAATCTGTCTGCCAATCAATGTCCAAGGTATTATCATTAATATCTATAACTATTTGTTGGTTTTATTAATTTTAAGTACAATCATAATTACATAATATAAACCATTACAAAACAATTAATAATAAAATTGGCAACATGCCTCGTCCAACAGGATTTACAGTCAAATATCCACGACAAGCTTCGTCACAAGAAGGTATACATATAAATCCACAACACGTTTCGTCAGCAAAATAAAGAATAAATAAAATTACACACATTAATCAGCCCTTTCCCCAATAATCGTACCCGGCACAAAGCATCCCATCACACCAGCTGCGTTCCCGCGCTGGATGGCCAATGAAATCCTCTGCACCAGATAGGACCCTGAGCGGACGTCGTTGCCATTTTCCACCATCCTCCTGCCCAGATCTCTCACAAACCTATACCTATAGTATGATCTCTTTCAAGGAAAAGGTTGAATTACCGTTCACAATATATAATTACTGAAAAAATAATTTATCCTTGACTCGCTCGTGCGTGGTGTTCACATAATTATTGACTTTGTGGTATATAATGCACCTATGTAATGTAAATTGGCTGTATTGGTAAACAAGCTAACTAAGCTAATATAAGACAGCGTTGCCAGACGTCGGAAAATGTTTCCTCGTACAAAAGCATGAAAAATCTCGTACTTTGTCTATTAGTCTAAAGTGTGAAAAAACGAAGAATGAGGCTTGAATTAGCACAATTTAATTTGAGTTGTATCATAGGGCAACAAAATTATACATACTGTACAAAAAAAATGTGAACAGAAACAAAGATAATAGCAGCTAATTATCGGTTTCTTGAAGATTTTCCTGCAAACTACAATCTAACCATAAACGTCTT
Source organism: Agonopterix alstromeriana (assembly GCA_963924505.1). NCBI lineage: Eukaryota > Metazoa > Arthropoda > Insecta > Lepidoptera > Depressariidae > Agonopterix > Agonopterix alstromeriana. The sequence continues at coordinate 6,509,532 of OZ004670.1, forward strand.
TGATGGTTAAAATATTCATTTAGGGCCTGTTTCACCACTTGCGGATAAGTTAGCTTATCCGACAGCTCATTTGACATATTCTTCATACAAATTATGTCAAATGAGCAGTCGGATAAGCTTACAAGAACTTATTCGGAAGTGGTGAAATAGGCCCTTATTCTACAAAACGACGCCTGCATTGGAAAATCATGTAATAATTTGCCTAAAAGTCAAATCAAAACCTCTTACAAATTTGTACGAGGCTGGCAGCATCCTCGTCCCTCGTACGAGAGACCCCAAATCTCGTATTTGTACGAGGAACCTCGTACGTCTGGCAACCCTGATATAAGGAACCCTAAATTATGCCAGGTCCGACAAGCAAATAGCCGGATTTTCCTTCTGTATCTCTCGCTAAACAAATAACGGATCATCCGTGAATTTATTGCTAAGATTCAATTTTATATTAGGTACTTTTAGGACCAACATTTTGTTTTTTGAAGACGGACTATAGAATATTTTTGTGGTAATAGGTGTACCTGTGTTTGTGACTTATTACCTTAGATACAGTAAATGTCTAGATTGAGCCTCACGCTTCTTTTCTGTGCTTCTACCGATTTAAATAAAACGGATTAACTTTTTTAGGTTGGTGTGCGTGAGGCGTCATACAAATTGTGCGTGAGGAGTATCTGTGTGCGTGTATATAACATAATATATAATTTATCAACGCTTATTATTATACGCGCGGACTACTGACTTTAAACAATCGTAACTCTTGATTGAATGAACCGATTGCCATGAAATAACGCCTATGTGTTAATTAAAACGAAGCCTTATGCTTTTGTGAAAAACCCATTCAAATTGACAAAAATTCTGAAAATAAAGTCAATGAAAATTATGTATTCAAATATTTTATTTTTGAAAATGTCTCGATGTACATCCACGCCAAATTTACAATTTTATTATACAGGGTCCTTCTTAATATGCTGACACCTCAGATAAATTGCTGACACCTCAGATAAATTGCTGACATTTATGGAAACATTCTTAATATGCCAAATATATGGGACAGAAGATTATTTTTTCGCGATTTCGATTTTGGTCTCATAGAAGAAGTTGTTCAGTATGATGTTCTGATCATACTCTTAAAAAAGTGTCAGCATTTAAGTTGGACCCTGTATGTATAAGATATACCGATGGTCTCAAGCAGCAGTATTGCTAAGATTCGTTTGAGCACTAACACAGAATAAAGTAGTTACTGAGACCGAAATAACAGGCGCATCAACCATTCTGCTTTGATTTCGATCACTTGCATATTGTCACACAAATGAACTTATAATCATCTGTTCACAGGATCACCTACGCGCCCACAGACGGTCGATTCGACCTGTTGATCACGAACGTCTCGTACGAGCGAGACAATGGGAAGTTTGAGTGTCGAGTGCGTCAGGGTGGTACCGGGAAGCTGTTCCACACGCAGGCGCACAGGCTGGTGGTGCTGACGCAGCCCGGGCCTCCGAGCATCGAGCCAGGCCAGCAGGTGCAGGCCCAGGAGGGCCGCGAACTGAAACTTACATGCTCGACGTTTGGCGGGTCACCAGAACCTTCCATCAAGTAAGTTTTTACTATAATTCGGTATGCCAATTTTTTTTTCAGGGCTGAATCGAAAACCATTTTGAGATAATTGTGTCAATAACAATATTCTCTATCTCAATATTTTAAAATGAAATGATTACAGATATTTTTAATAAAATAACGAACTTCCTTCGTAAACTTAACATTAAAAAAAAAATCATTCATAATGTCTAAATTTTACATTTGATGTTGCCGTTTCTGTTTCCAGCATAGATTTAGAAAGAGAAGGCAGGTAATTTTTATTTGTTTAAATTAAGGAATTTTTTTTTTCTACACAGAGGAGTTCGAATGATTTTCTCGCGATTGCTTTTACCATTTTAGAGATAACAGTTAAAAATTTAATGTATATTGATAAACTCGATGAATCGCAAAAAAATGAAATTAGTTTCTTAATGAGACATCATTAAGAAATCTTCTATCATATCCGTAAAAAATAGAAATAAAGTCCAAAAAAAAGCTTGACGTACAAAATTTGTGAACTATTCTAAACTTAAAATTGCGTATCATCAATCAACATTAAGGCTGGCTTGCACTAAAAGTATTTACGCTTCAACATGTTTAAACATGATGCTGTCACTGTCATTAGTATGAGCAGTGTGAGAGACAGCGATCACTAAATACGTTTAAGGGAGTCACGTTGCAGGTTTTGACCCGAGAACTTGTCTCGCGTGTTGTCCGCGCGTCGCGTCTTTGCCTGCCACGAGGCTCCGCATTCCTTCTTGTTCTTTATCAAAAACAATCCCTGAGATTGGGATAGATACTCCCACAAACTACTTGACATTGGCGGAAATGCGGTGCTAACGCACAAGCAAAAAGTCCATTAATTATAAATCAAATAAAAATAAAATACGTTTAAGCCTAAACTGTTTTTGATGCAGCCTGAAGTGTTGATGATTTTGCCTGTCTTGTTTAAATAGCAAAAGTGCTTGATGTTGAACTGTTATACATATTTGGAGATTTCAAGGGTTTTTAAAAAAGCCGGCCTTGAGCGTGTCGGACTGGCCCATGATAGGGTTCCGTATCCATTATGTAAGTAGAAAAAGATGAAAAGTTTTTAACTTGTTTATCTCACCTAAGAGACAATTTTGAAACAACGATAGCGCGATTTATTTTCGTACAACGCCATCTAGTTTGTCATTAGAGAACGAATCTATTTTACTTCTTTTTCCGTCCCCATCAAACTGAACAACTTTTACTATGGAAGCAACCTGATCGGAGCAACAAAAAAAACTGTTGTTCCATACTACACTGCATTGTCGACTCAAATGTATGCCGCAGATTTTTTTTTTGCTCCGTTCGGTTTGCTCCCATAGTAAAAGTTGTACAGTTTGATGGGTAGACTCTTAGTTTAAAAGGATGCTAATGATATCAATTTGTATCTATATAATATAAACTATATAATATAAATATCTACTGCAGTATAACTTTCAAAGTGATCACTTGAGTTAGTGATCTAGCAGATATAAATCTATTTCCAAAGGAAGATGCAAATCGAATACACCATTAATCATTTAGTTGGTATGACAGTTAAAGAAATTTTATTTGTTCCACACCATTCCCAGCGGTAATTAGAAAAGATATCTGTATCATTTATATAAATTTATTCGGTATTTATAAATTCCCTAAATAGGATTTTGAATGATAGAAAGCCTTTACCCTAAATAGCAAGTATACAACTTTTAAATTAATTTTGTATAAAATAATTATACACCACTATTTTTAATTACAAGAAACATTTGAAGGGTGTATTTAGATAATGAAACCAAACAACTTTCCCTAAGGAGCATGGGTCGAAAAACGAGAAATGGGAAGGTACAAATAAGTGCGGATCAGCCGACCCATTTTCTATGGGAGATTGGGAGGTCATAAAATATAGTTTTTCGACCCATGTTCCTTAGGGAGAGTTGTTTAGTTTCATTGTCTGAATACACCCTTAAAAATTGTACTATTAATTTAATAAAAATAGTGGTGTATTAACCTTAATCTTTGGATGGTTCCTAATGCCAAATGGAATTGTACTGTCGTCGTCATTAAGAGAGACAAAAGATAATCCGGCATTATTGTTAACAACATCGAATAAAACGAAAAATAAACCACGCCGACCTCTACATGGGTGATAAATTTTATAAAGGTTACCGGGCTTTAATTAGAGGTTGGTAGGAAACGCAACGATGGGCAGAGGGGTCGGTCCCTCTGCGAAAATTAAATGACCGCAGAAATTGGCGCGGTAAATGTATAAACATTCTTAATGAAAAAATTTTTTGCTCTTTCGCACTTTTACTTCTAGGCAGCTAGGTAAAGAAGATACCTCCCCCCTGCCTATTTTGTCGTCGCCCGCTACGTTACGGTACGCCTAGTCTAGATCACAGACCAGTAAAGCGCGATTTGAAGTACATTGCTGCGTGAGAACATAACACGTTTCAAGTTGATGTCAAACTTACCAGTCGATGCACTTCAAAGCTCTCTTAGCCGCACTGCGAAAATCGACCTGTGTAAATCCCACTTTAGCCTACTAGATTATTGCAGTCCTGTCCGCACGCACATGTGCGGAAAGGCCGGTGCTCCTGTAGTGGCAGTAGGTAATTAAATCGGTTCGCTTGTATGAAGATATCAAAGCTTTAGCACACCTATGCGGCTATGTCTGTTGCCCGGGTTAGTGTGCGTACAGTAAAGGCACAGTATAAGCTTACCCTCGACACTTCATACAAGCTATTCCAAAGGTGGAATAGCTGTCTCTTTCCTCCTCTGTAAAGATGGAATGGGATATATCATGTTTGAACATAGCCTTGCAGCTGATCTAGCAAGATAGAATATAGCAAGCATGAAATGTACGATATTATACTAACTAGTTTATGTACAATACATTATTATACTTAGACATAGTAAACAGGATCCTTCTTAATATGCTGACACTTTTTTAAGGGGATGATCAGAACGTCAAATTAAACAACTTTCTCTATGGCACCAAAATCGAAATCGCGAAATAAAATCTGCTCTTCCATACAAAATTGCAAACCTACTCGAGCCAAATGTATGGAACAGCAGATTTTTTTTTCGCGATTTCGATGTTGGTCCTATGCAGAAAGTTGTTCAGTTTGATGGTCTGATCATCCCCTTAAAAAAGTGTTAGCATATTAAGAAGGACCCTATATACGAAATATTTTCAACTTCAACTGCTTATTAGCTATTTCGACTCGTCTGCACTCACTATCCAAGACACGAATAATCTGAATTAATAATTTGAATTTAAAAAATATTGTTTTGTTAGAGGAACGTTGTTTCTGTTTTTTTATTTATAATCTGCAGCGTTTTTGTTGTACAAAATAAAAAGATAAGTTTAATGTTTACGTACATATTAAAATAAAATAGGTACCTACCACAGAAGAGAGAATCCGGCTTTGTTGCTCTCCCGTGCGTGCCACTGATGTGTGCGCTTTGACATATCTGTTCTAGAGCCCGATTGCGCTAATTTAAAACATCTATTCTTATCCAATTTCAGTTCTAATCACATTGCAATCCAAATACTATTTAACTGTGCTGAATTCCGCATCGCGCTAAACTCTATGTAACTGACAGCCTTTAACGTCTGAGCGATCTGTCAAAACGGCTCTAACGGCCGGCCGTCATGAGCTGTAGCTATTAGCACAATACAAAATGTAGGCGTAGTCCAGTCACTGTTCAATCACCGAATATTTACCGCGATTGCAGCCCTGGATCCCTAGACAAAGTAGTTTCGATTAGCTTTAGGCTAGGCGCAAACGGGCCACCGACCACAGCCACCGGTGGCCAGCGACCGCGACTTAACACACTTTTTCATATATTTGTTAGACGCGCCCGCACACGTGTAGCCGGTGTCCGCCACTCGCTACAGTAGTGTCCGCGACTCGCCACTAGTGGTCGCTACGTGACACACAAAACTAATCACTGCAAACTAATTGCACTTGTTTGCAAAATTGTGGCGGTTTCCAGACACCGGTGGCTGTCGCTCGCTTCTGACACTAAGCTTAATGTGGCGGTGGCGCGCTACAGCCACCGGTGGCTGTGGTCGGTGGCCCGTTTGCGCCTAGCCTTAACGACAGTAGAAAGCATAAAAAATATATAGACTTGACGTATGGTGACGAAAACAAACGTCAAAATGTTCGATCGCCAATGTCAAATCCATACATTTTGTCCGTTTCTACTAGCGTCGACGCCAATAGAATGCCACTTTGTCTAGGGGGCAGTTCTGTTTATACATTTCGTTCAGAAAAATGTCAGAATCATAATCATAAGTCACGATTAAAATTTTGTAGAGATTCTATCATACCTAATCATATTATAATCTTACAAAGGTTGAATTTTATGTGATTCGATCGAAACATTTTGACGTTTGTTTTCGTCAACATAACGTTTCGTCACCATCTGTCGTTAACGCTAATCTAAAGTACTTTGTCTAGGGGGGGCTGTATTCCTCATGCTATTTCTACAAGTTCTCTTTTCTGTGATAACTTACCTATTATAGGATTGGCCGTGGCAGCGGCAGACAACACGAAACGAGCGCGATCAAAACGAGTCTGACTGCTAGCAGAACCGGTTTTACACATTAAAAATGCATTTACATTCACCTATTCAATATCTCTATAGGTGCTTTGAAAGTTGGCTAAATGGCAGTCGCGTGGCATTAACTGCATTACTTGAGTTTAGTACAACACAAACTTCAGGAATATAATCGTTTAAATTAAATGTACTAAGTAACTTATACAACGTGTTAATGAATTAACGCAAAACTACAAAGTAGTTTGTTTAGAATCGAGAGCAGAATCGAATTATCATGGTTTCAACCCCTGTGTTCAGACTCAGTAGGGTCAATACATCATTTATGGGCTACTGTATACGCTTTTACAATAAAATTCCTGATGATATATAAAATTTATCTAAGAGAAAGTTTAAATTACATACTATATTAAGAAGTCACAGTTACATTGAAGACAAAAATGCGTGGTGTGAATCCAGTTTGACATAATTTATACAACGTGTGAATAAACAACAACAACAATGAACAAACAAAAATAAATAAACAAAGAATACACAACAATACATATATACAATGAATTAACGCAAAACTACAAAGTAGTTTGTTTAGAATCGAGAGCAAAATCGAATTATCATGGGTTCAACAAAGGTATTTTTTTTCAAAATATTAAAAAATTTGTTTGTAAAATTTTAAATTTACTGATCTCGATCTCAACCTACCGCACGGGCACACTCACCCTACTTACTACCCAAACAAGATTCTTAAAATGTATCATAAGCATGTTAGCGCTTTCATTCATTGCTGAAATGATAACTTTAAATATTAACTATAAAAATAATGAAACTATTGTTACAAACGAATTATTTTGTTATAAATCAGTTGTGGTTTGTGAGGTTTTGCGCTTATTCATTAACACGTTGTATATCATAATATAACATTTTCACTACTTGGTCTAACAAATTATTACAAAGCGTCCTAAATGCCACAATTCAGAGTTGACTTCCAACCGCTGTAGATTGAAAACTACGGAATGGATTTTTATAAAATAAATTTCAAAATGACCCAGGATATCCTTTATTAGGTATAGTTTCAAAAAATGTATACAGTTCAAAGTTGCCACCGCCACAGTCTGAGCGCTTGTCATCATATATTTGTAACCAGGAGGTCATACTGAACGCATTTGACACCAGATTACACCATATCCCAGATGACTTAAGCGGAAAGTTCTGATAAAGTCATTTTGCTGACCTACTAAAGCAGGCTTCGTCACACCGGAATGACATTGTTTTATATCCGTTGTAAGCTTTGTCAAAGGTAATGCACAAAATATAATCCACATGCAAGCTTCGTCAAAACATAAATGTCATAAAGATGAAAAGATAACAGTTTTTTTGCAAAAAGGCACTTTGACTTTATACGAGTTTATCATTCCTAGGTTGACCCTTTTTAGGGTTCCGTAGTCGTCAACAAAGAACCCTTATAGTTTCGCCATGTCCGTCCTTCTGTCCGTCCTTCTGTCCGTCCGTCGGTATACATATTAATCACGCCAACAAAGTGGTAAAATAAAATCTTGAATATCATTTTTTACACAAAGTGGGGATGCTATCTTTTTTTCTCGTCTATCCCATGGTGTGGGGTATCGTTGGATAGGTCTTAAAAATATTATATGTGTGGGAAAACCGTTTTTATTAGATATAGTGAAAATTTTTGTTAGAGTCAAGTATATTGTGACGGGTAACTACGGAACCCTACCCTGCGCGTGGCCCGACACGCACTTGGTCGGTTTCTTTACATCAAATTTTACTGGGGTAAATACTGTACAGTACGTAATTACTGAACAGAACATACAAAGGTTTTCAAAGTGTTATGTGTCTTGATGTTGTAAGCACATAATCTGAACAACTCCAACACATAGGACAGCTAATTAAATGAGGATTAATTTTAAAGTGTTTTCCTTCTCAACAAGGAGTATTCCGCTATAATTAAATGGGTACCCAATTAAGAGACGTGGCCTAGAATACTTAATACAGAACCATACCAGAACTTGCACTTTGCAAAAACACAAAGGCTTTCCGAGCAATGGGTATTAAGTCACCGTCAGTCCAGTATCGGATGCCTGGGCCTTCATTTTACTTTGATCGGAGCTTAGGCCCTGCCTGGGCTTTATTTAATCAACATTCTAGGGTACAATGCTGGTTGCAGGTGAACATGTGTCCTAACATTCTCAGCAATGTATCCTAAATTGTCATTGCAAATTACAATTGTCATGTTTATTAAATGGGCCCTGGGCCTGTGTTGCTAAATATCAAAAACCGGTAATTATATCCATGCTAAGTGAAATGTGGGAAATGCAAGAAACTAAATTTTTAGACCTTTAAAAAACCTACTAAAGAGTTCTATCAAAATAGCTTGAAGGCTTTTGTAGTTTATTGGAGTAGCATTTTTTAAATTCAGGCTTTCTTTACTGAGAAATCTTTATTATTGTGATGAGGGCGCCACTGAGCTTGTAATAGGCCTCTTAAGAATACATTGCTGGGAATGTTAGGGCAAATGTTTCCTTCTTCATGCTTAGCGTGGTTAGTAACCAGCAATGTACCCTGGATTGTCATTGGGGGCCCTGGCCGTGGTGGTCAAGTAGCATAGCTCTACTCTAAATATAGTCCAGCTTAGACTCATACCAAATTTTAGGAATTTATATGTACATACGGCGACACATCAAGTTATACAAAACCAACATAAGCTGGCCGCGCGTAGGCTGTACAACGTATGATGTCGCGCGGCCAGCTTATTTTGGTTTTGTATAGCTTCATGTGTCGCTGTGTATGTTTAGTTACACTTGGCTTTTCAAAATATAGGGTCCTTCTTAATATGCTGACAATTTTTAAGGGGATGATCAGACCATCAAACTGAACAACTATATTAAAATGCCTCAATTTCAAGGCGTGTATTACGTCAACTGTCCATTTATTGGTGGTGGTGTGCTCGCTGTTTGTCACTGTTATTTTAACGGATTATTTTATAAGAATAGCATAGGCTTGTACGAGTAGAATGAATCGGAAATTTTGATGCCTTTCTTGTTTGTTTAGGATTACCCCTTTTCCCTTTTATGGTCTAGTTTCTCTTTAGGCTTGGATTTGTTTTATTCTATATTTCTCAAACAGAACTCGAGCACAACTCGCTGCCGTGTTTAATTTTACATTTCTAAACTGTCAACACAAATATACCTTTTTCTTTCGTCTGTCGGATTTAATTGTTAGAGTTGTTGAGCCTCACTGTTTATTACATAGAGATAGGAAGTACTATGGTTTATTACTGTTCCGTACCAAAATTGTCACAACGGAACACTTATGGTATCACCTCGGTGTCTGTCACAGGCATTTTTCTCGGACACAGGAAGCTGAAACTTGGCACAGTTATAGCAATTAACGGTCCAATGACATAAATAAAGTCAAAAAGCTTATTGAGGGGCAGCTTTAGGGGGCGGAAAGAAATGAAAAAATAATTTTTGTTTCTACTATATGGTATGGGGTCTCAAATGAAAGCTTTTAAAAATGTGAGTCTAAAAAAATTTATTTTTTAATTTTTCTTTTAAACGTTGTTCGACAAAATTTTTTAGTAAACCCAGCAAATCTGCTGTCCCCACCGATATTTCAAAAACTAGAGCCAAGTAAAAGCTTAAAAAAATCACGCACACGCAAAAATAAGGTATAGATGGCGGGGAAATTATCAGGCTGGCACTAACTTGGATAGTTTTTTTTCTATGCCCAAAAAACTACCACCAGTGTAAAATTATCTTCAGTCACTATGTGACCACATACTAAGTAAGTGTCAAGAGTCCCGACTCGCACTTGGCCGGTTTTTGTTTCTACGACAGCAACGTAGCAACGCGTTGTTTCATATTTCTGTTCCCACCGCAAACTACAGAGCTAAGTGAATAGGTGAAGATGCGTTGTTACTCGAGTTAAGCTATGTTGGGGTTTGCTCTAAGCGTATATAATACAGTCAACACTTGCCTATCTATTTAAGCTTGGTTATTTCCTCCCCACCTCGACGGAAGACATTGTAAGAGGATGGATGATGATGTTATGTACCTTAACTGCTTTGTAACATTTTTAATTTTAAAATTGTTGTTTCCTCGAAACTAATTATCACAATTTTGTTCATGTACCTAACTAGCTTGTGTACTTGTAAAGGCTAATAGGGTATTTGACAGCATGTAAAATAATAGTACATTACGATACGAGTGACCTAAGTTGCCCATCATTGCACGGCGTGAAGTTAGCGCCCGAGCGCAGCGAGGGTGCTAAACGCCGTCCATTAATAGGCAAGTTGGGTCGCGAGTATCGTATACTATTTATAGCACAAGTGACCTAAACCCGCCCCGGACGGATGGCAGGGGGGGGGGCAGCAGGGAGGTTGGGGGGGGGCAGCCCCCATCAGATTGCTATTTTAAAAGAAACATTGAAATGATTTTGATTTCGAATTGATTTATTGAAAAAAAACATTGAAACCAGTCATTGGATCATCAAACATTGAAATCATTGAAACATTGGATCATTCATTGGATCATTCATTGGATCAAACATTGAAAACATTCAAAAAGGAACATTGACTACCCCCTATCTTCTATACTTCTTGTCATTTGTTTCCTGTGCATTTCCAAGCTTCAAACGACATTTCAAAGGATTTTGTTTCATTTTTTTTACATATGTGAAGGTAGTCGATTCATTTACGCACCGTGCAGAAATAGACAATTTAGGTCCCGGAAAAGCGTGCGTAAAGTGCGGGTTTAGGTCACACTGTGCTATAAAGGATCTTTCGATGGCATCCATATTGAATATGATTTTTGGAAACCAACTATTTAGTCAGTTAAGAAAAATACTGGATTAATATTTGGTCCAGCCGTGGTGGTCCAGTGGCGAGTAACCTTGCCTGCCGTGCAGGAGACGATGGTTCGATCCCCGTCCATGCCGACTCGTACCAATGAGTTTTTCGGAATTTATGTACCATTTGTAACACAACAGGCTTTTCGGTGAAGGAAAACATCGTGAGGAAACCTGCATGCTTCAATTTCGAGACATGTATTGTACCCACTGTCCATTATAAGTGACGACGGGCTCACCCCCCGTCACACTGGACAGAGTTTCGGTACTACTGGTGAAACGTGGATGTTCTGAGGTTTCAGAATATCTCTGACTACCCCCTCGGGGAATATATTCGTGAGCATATGCTATGCTATGCTAGATTAATATTTTAAGAGAAAATCGACACAGTAAATATTGTTTTTATCTACTTTAGTCACGTGATCGTAAACGACTGTGATTGGCAGAATGGTTGATGACGTCAACTGCTTGTAAACAGTTGCGTGTAGAGTGTGAGTGTCGTACAAAGTTTACGTCATCGTGACGTCACCCGCTTGTTGCCACGTATATTGTCAGGAAAAGCGTTTTCGCGGGATATTTAAAAACATTTTTTGTTTTCGTTTTTTCTTGCACTATATGTAATAGAACGTAAAATGTACATTTTTTATAGAGTCCTTAGACATCAGTGATTAACGTAGAACAGTTTTTAAAAACCTGTCAAATACCCTATTCTATTTGCCCTGTACTAAGACGATAATTAATTCAACAGATGGTACCGAGAAGGCTCATCATTCCCATTGGAAGTGGAGGTAGTACAAGGGAAGACGCGGGAGATTCCATCAGTGGCCACGCTGACCCTGACGCCTGCCCGGGAGGACGACGGAGCCACTTTCAGATGCGTCGTGTGGAACCGAGCCATGCCCGAGGGCCAGCAGTTCGATGCCATGGTCGACATCAGCGTCAACTGTAAGTTTCATTCACACTTTAGGTTAAAAAACTGGTCAAGTGCGAGTCGGTCGACTCACGCACCGAGGTTTCCGTACCACACCACAACACAACATATCAACTTACAAAAATTTTTTTTTTCTTCGGGGCCTTTAGCGCGAGAACGACTCACACTTGGCCGGTTTTTATTATTTGTTGTTATACTGTAGAGTTTGCTCTATAATCACACCAAGTTTGATGCTTGCATTACCGTTTTTACGATAGAGCGAGAAGAAAAAACGTTGATAAAATCAGTTTCTTATATCAGGACCCCACTTAATTTTTAACTTTTTGTCATTTTTATAATTTGTTAACAAATCCGCCGTAATAACGCACATTCTGTGACAATTTCAACTGTCTAGCTATTACGGTTCAAAAGTTACAACCCTAAATAAGTAGGACGGACGGAAGGACGGACAACGCAAGCTTAGTAATAGGGTCCCGTGTTCACCCTTTGGGTATGGAATCCTAAATAAGCTTAGGGAAAGGTCTATCCAGGTATCGATGGTTATCATTACTCCTATTGATATCTCCTAATGACTGGCTCGAGTGTAATACGGCCATGCTATTAGACACGAACTAACCCTACTTAGTAATCAGAAACATAGGTATAGGTAGGTAGGTAAAATTAGAACATTCTAGGTAACCTACTGAGGTTTATGAAAAAATCTAGTAATGATATGTGGCTAAGCTTAGCTTGTCAATGTCCACTACTACAATAATATCAAAAAAAAATTGTTTATTCTCTCTCTTCTAACTCGATCTCAACCAAAGCGCGGGCACTTTCACCCTACTTACTACCAAACCAAGATTCTTAAAATGTATCCATGAGCACGTTAGCGCTTTCATTCATTGCTGAAATGATAACAAATCATTTTTGGTTCAAAACTTAAAATGCGGTTAACTTTAAATTTTAAGAATCAAAATATTGAAAATATTGTTTCAATCTAATTATTTTGTTATAAATCAGTTGGGGTGTATGAGGTTTTGCGCTTATTCATTAACACGTTGTATAGACACCTCATATGTTAAAATCTATCAGGCCGTTTAGGTTGTAGAGCGTGTCAAAGAAATGGGCATACATACATACACTCGAAAAAAAAAACTAGTCTAGGAAAAATAAGGTTTGAGATTGCATTAAAGACACTTTAGTAAATTGTGTTTGAAATAATATTACTGTTAGTTTATAACACTTTTGTCGAGATTTCGTGGTTATATAGGCTCAGGAACCTGAGAAATACCTTAAAATCGATATTAATGTACAAATGGCAAGCTTATTTCTAAAAATATTTCGTCCAGCATACCAGCAATTGAGTCAGTTAATTATCAAAAGGCAAATTTAATGTGTAAAAACAAACAGTAAATAATTTAGTTTTGAGGTTATAATTTTTGAAGACTTACAAAATATTAAATATCTACCACAATTAACAATATTAACCGTGGATTATTATTGTTATAAGTAAAACGGATTGAACGAAGCCATCTTGTACAAAATCACCAGTTTTCCATTTTTTGTTCATACCTAAATTTAATGTTTTGTAAATGTCTTAATTATTCAATAATACAACATAAAAAATCGGCGATTGTTGAGAATTTATGTTTTTTAGGTATGTATCTACTATATTCCAAATTTTCACCAAAAGTGCAATTAATGCAACCTACTCCATACAAAAATCCGTAGATTTCCCCGACTAACCTCCTTCTGGGGCAGTCGGGTAAAAACACTGCAATAGAAACCAAATCTGTTATTAACATCCTATAAAATTTTGTGGTTTACTCGAAGCCGAATCATATGACTAGGTAGTCTATTAGGTACCTATATCTGACTGATACAAAAGGAATGTATGAATGGTTTGTGTAACAAATCTATTATTTCTCTATTATTATTATATCTCTGCTCAAGGATGCCCAAAAAAGGACTTTCAAATACCTATACAAGGTAATACAAAAATACAAATAAACATTTAAGGGGGTGGTTTAGACCATCAAACTGAACAATTTTCACTATGGGACCAATATCGAAACCGCGAAAAAAATCGGATGCTCCATACTAAACTACAAATCTACTCGAGCTAAATGTATGGGACAGTTGATTTTTTTTTCGCGATTTCGATGTTGGTCCCATAGTGAAAGTTGTTCAATTTGATGGTCTAAACAACCACCTTAAAAGTTTTCAATGTTTATTTTTACTTTTGTTACTTGTATTTGCAGTTGTTTAATACATTAATTATGGTATTATTTTTGATTTGATGGCAACTGCCGTTATTAGATAATAAAGGTACACATAGGCACTACAAATTGTGTTATTGTAATATTAGCGTTCTTACTAATCCAAGATCTATTTTGAGCTGCCTAAAGTCACGCACGTTCTTCGAATGCTTCAAGGTTTTATGTCTTTTATAGCAACAATACATAACGCTTATTATAAGTATTCTATTGTACCATAAACAAGTATTACTAACTTGCATGCTGTTCCCATCGCGTGATTATTGTTCCTAGATCTCGCATCTAAAATCTAATTTTTTTTGTATCCGATCGATTGATAGAACTAAGGACAGTAACAAATTTTAAAAACCCACAACGCCAAAAACAAATATTTAAAAAGTAAAAAAGAATTCGGTCACCTATTATTTTTGAGGTAAGCAAATGTATGTTTTACTTTTTAAGTCTCTTTAAGACATTTAAGGTCAATTAATGCGTAGGGGACCGCTATTAAATGACCATTAATTTTTTTACAATCACTTGCGGTCCCCTACACATTAATTGACCTAAAATATCTTAAAGAGAGTTAAGAAGTAAAACATACATTTGCATACATGAAAAATAATAGGTGACCGATTTATTTTATACTTTTAAATGTTTGTTTTTGGCGTTGGGGGTTTTTAAATTTGTGATTTAATGTTATTTCATAATTTTGAAAGTTACATTAAAACGACTGAACCGATTTTCATGAAACAAAGCTAAAAACACTCTCGCAAAAATTAGCTTTCTATTTAAAAACCGCATCGTAATCGGTCTACCCGTTTGGGAGCTACGATGCCACAGATAGACAGACCGACCGACAGACAAACAGACCGACAGACCGACATAGGCGTGAAACTTATAACACTCCTCTTTTTGCGTCGGGGGTTAAAAAAATTGCCCTTAATACTACTAGTGGAACTACACAGTAGGACCATAGGCAACAAACAAACAAATGTACTATTATAATTTGATAAATGATTTTAATTTGAAACAGATATAAGAATGTTGGTTTTGATCGTTACTTCTCTTTCGAATTTAATAACGAGGCCAAAGCGAGGCGTTGAATGAGGCATGTGATATCATTTTATATCTGAATCCAATGCAACTCTACGTCGATGTTGATTGCCATCACGAGCGGCTTATTGCTCAAAGCTCTGCCATATTGACGTACGAGTATATACTATACTCTACGTTTAGTTAAATTCCGCTGAATCCTTTTCAGCTAAAGTTCGAAACACGATATAGGTACATACGAGTACATACTCACTACATATTTGTTCTTAGTTCGAATAAAGCAACGCAGATCAAATTAATTTCCTTGAAAATTCAAAATGTAGCTACTGTGCATTCGTGCAACCCAACACAATAAATGCACTTTAAAACATGACACTGGGTCTTTATGTACTGGGTAAATGAATTTAGGTACAATTTTGTAGCCAACAGCATGCAGCAGACGACGTGTCGCTGCGACACGACTGGTTTGTATGCATGAAATGAAATACCCTGCGCAGCTAGCGACACGTCGTCTGACGACATTGTCGCCCGACCGCAGATCAGTAGTCTCATACGCTCTATTCACATTAGGACGGGCGGGCGCGGACGTTGTAATGTAAAATAATACCCATTTCAGTAACGATAGAGTTGACAGTGGAATACGGCGCTGCCGTTTGCTGCTGCGGTCTGCAGTCGGATTTGAAATCATGACTGCAGCGACTTGACGCAACGATGTGTCGACGAGCGACACGTCGTTTGCTGCTGTTGCTTGCGGTCGGCTACGAACTTGTACATTTCTCATAGGCGATTTAGAATATTAGCCACTGCTTTATTAAAAAAAAAACAGATATGCCGGATATTACTTGTGAGGTCCTAAATACATATGCATAGCTAGTACTTGCCTTCCAGTTCGATAAAGTGGCTATAACCGACAGCCACATGGTAAGGGCTAAGGACATCAGATAAATGTTAAACATGCCTGAAAAACTGTGGTGGTCCAGTGGCGAGTAACCTTGCCTGCCGTGCAGGAGCCGATTGTTCGATACTCGTCCATGCCGACTCGTACCAATGAGTTTTTCGGAATTTATTTACGATTTGTGTCAAACCACTGGCTTTTCGGTGAAGAAAAACATCATGAGGAAACATGCATACTTCATTTTCGAGGCATGTATTGTACCCACTGTCCATTACAAGTGGCGACAGGCTCACTCCCCGTCACACTGGACAGAGTTTCGGTACTAGTGAAACGTGGATGTTCTGTGGTATCAGAATATCTCTGACTACCCCCTCGGGGAATATAGTCGTGAGCATATGCATTCCATGCCTGAAGGAATTAGTCGCCTATTACGTATCTAGGTTGGTACTATTCGATGCCGGATATCACATGGAATTCAAGTTTTGAAGTGAATTTTTATTGTTGAAAATGCACTTCAAAATATGAATAGACCAGTCGCAAACATGCATTTCCGCAGCATAACTTTGATATTTCTTTGATGAATAGTTACAGCACAAATACTTATACAGGGCGTATACTTCAAATGCGTTCCATACTTAAAGATAAAGACCATCAAACTGGACAACTTATTTACCATGGGACCAACTTTGAAAACGCGAAAAAAAAACTTCTGTTTCATACATTTTGATCGAGTAGGTAGCAATTGACATTTTGTATGGAACAGCTGATTTTTTTTTCGCGATTTCGTTGTTGGTCCCATAGAGAAAGTTGTTCAGTTTGATTGATCTGGTCATCCCCTTAAAAATTGTCATCATATTAAGAATGATCCTGCATACACATACAAATACTTATATGCACACAGGTTTCACAAACCGTTTGCATAGTGCGCTATGAATGTAAGGAACGGCGAAATGAGAGATTATGTTTGCTAGGTCCTTTCCGTGTGGAATGGAAAATTGTAGCAGCCCACCGTACAGTACACGACTACACGCTCAAAAACAGTATAGAGCAAAAGTCCCAGAACGCTGACGCCGGGAGCCATCCATAGTGACGTCTATTATATGCTTTTGCCCCTCGGATGTCGCCCTACTCTCTACGATTGTTTCGTTTCAGAAGTTTTTTTATTATGAAATAAATTCCATAGAATTAACAACTTTTCGTATTTAACTGTGTTAGTTTGTTTTTCTGTTCTATTTTATACGGAGTATCTGCGGTGAATGCATACCTATATACAATGAAATTTAAAATGATAGATATATGAGATTATATTTACGCGGCCTCGGCAAGGTTACTCCGTCACTGGACCACCACGGCTATATTTAAAAAAATATTAAACTTCTAACTTATTATAAAAAGGCTTTGGTGGAATTATATATTCTGTGCAAATGTTTGTTGACACCTTGTTACCAATTACAATACAGTGAATCTTGTTAAAATTGCACAATTTACACATTCGGAGACAAAGCCAGGAGAGCGATTTATACAAAGTGTTACAAAAGTTTTAAGGGGGTTGTTTTCACCATCAAACTGAACAACTTTCACTATGGGCCAGCATCGAAATCGCGAAAAAATAAATCAGCTCTTCCATACATTTAGGTCGAGTAGAATTGTAGTTTAGTATGGAACATCAGAATTTTTTTTCGCGATTTCGATATTGGCCCCATAGAGAAAGTTGTTCAGTTGGTGGTCTAAACTACCCCTTAAATGTTTATTTGTATTTTTGTAACACCTTGTATAAAAGTCGCACACATTGAAAATCATGTTCGAATAACGCGTAATCTTCATAGTCTGCTTATTTGAACGTGTGACTTTCAAAAATCGCACTCATGTAGACTTGGTAACAAACAATAAAACTTGTAATTATTGTATTTCGTCCAGAGTCGTGACCAGTACGAAGGTATACGAATTAAAAGGGTAGGTTAACTTTTAAGCTCTACTTTTATTGTTGATAGTTCTAGCAAAGTTTTTACTAACACCAAAGGGCAGTCGTCCACATGTCGTCACAATTACAACATACATCCACGATGTATGTTGTAATTGTATATTTATAACATTAATTAGGCCTCATACAAATTTCCTCGAAATAATAAATCGTAGTAGGTGTTATGGAGAATAAACATACGAGCCACGCGCATTGCTTCTCCTTGCATGTTGTAATCCGACAGACATTGTAAACAGATTTATTATTGGTGTACCGAACAAGCACATCACATCCGCTTCCTATCAAACTACACATGGTTTCAATCAAATAAACAAAATTATACAACCATTTGGGTCGATCCACTTTCTTCCTACCGCACTGTTCTCATTTCAATATTTAATATCTGAAATGTTTCTGTTCAAAGGCGAATTCTTGACACTCTTATTGTAGTCGGGGAAATCTACGGATTTTTGTATGGAGTAGGTTGCATTAATTGCACTTTTGGTGAAAATTTGGAATATAGTAGATACATACCTGAAAAACATAAATTCTCAATAATCCCCGATTTTTTATGTTGAATTATTGAATAATTAAGACATTTACAAAACATTAAATTTTTGTTAACAAACAAACTTTTAAAAACTTTTGTTGGTAGGTACGCTGGGTGTAAGTGACAGCCTAGCAAATACTGAAACGGCGAACTCAGATCATCAAACTGAACAACTTTCACTATGGAGCCTACCTCAGGAAACCTTTGACTAATTATTATAAGGACTAGCCTTGCGGTAACATTTCCCCTCACTTTCAATTTTACACCTTATCACTAAACGAGACAGCCTATAATTGCGAAATAATAACTTCGAACTTAGAACGTTTGGGGTTCACACGAGACTACTTTTCATGATTTTTTAAATTCAAAATTAGAATCTAAAGTTATGGGGAACAAAATCTAAAGTTGCGGATTTCATGTTACCTCGCCCCCCGCAAAAAGTGGCAGAAATGTTTGTTAGTAGAATTACACGCGTGACCAGTCCACATATAAATAGTCAAAGCAGGAAACGCGAAAAAAAATCTGCTGTCCTATACAAAACTGTTGGACCTACCCGACTCAAATGTATGGGACAGCTGATTTATTTCGCGTTTCCTGAGGTAGGCTCCATAGTGAAAGTTGTTCAGTTTGATGATCTGAGTTCGCTGTTTCAGTATTTGCTAGGCTGTCACTTACACCCTGTATTTCCTGTCCTGCCACGAACAATCTCTTCATGAAGCTCGATGGTTTTTTTTGTTCTCCCAAATGGTTCAGTTTCCTTTTAAAGTGTTAATTAATGAATAAAAAATTTCTGGGAAGTCTCCTCGTTATTAACGAAAGGTTAATGTGCAACGGTTGGGAAGAGAGGAAAATTTTACCTTGTTCCTTAATCCAACAAGGCGATGAAATTTAAAGCCTAGCGTCTGTAGGCTACTCTCTTCCTTCTTTTAATTAAAAATTTATGGATGCTTATCGATAATGTTTTAATTAAGTCCGGAGAAATAATCACAAATAAGTAAATATTTCTACAAACATTTCTTGCTGTAAAACTTTTACTACATTTATTTTTATTACAATTTATTTATAAAAATCGTTTGATAAAGGGTATTTATTATACTTACGGAGTCGCGTGTGGGTCTGCTATTGGGTAGTCGCGTCGCGTGTCGGTCGTCGGTTGTCTCATCCCCGGCCTACAACGAAGCTCCAGTGGTGGCTCAGGATAGTGTTCTTTTAAAAAAACAACCCTTGAAGTCACCAGAATACCTATATAACCGTACAACGTCAAGCAACTTTGCTACATAAACTAGACATTGGCAAAATCATCAATACCAAGATGCCAGCCATGTTTTAAAAATAGAATAGAATTATACGTTACTCATTGTTTGTTTGTTTCTAGATTTCCCTCGCGTCAAAGTTGGTCCTGAGAATCCATTGCGGGTTGAAATAGATGGAAAGGCAATAATGGAATGCGAAGTTGACGCCAAACCACAAGTAACTTCCGTCCGATGGACGCGAAATGGAAAATATATTTCGAACTCTTTCACACACACCATCCCAGGCGTAACCGTCCAGGACTCCGGAAAATACACCTGTTCAGCCGACAACGGTCTAGGTCGACCTGGTGAAAAAGAAGTTTACCTAGACGTACTGTTTCCACCCAGCGTAACTGTAGAGTCTAAAACCTACGAAGCAGAGGAAGGTGGCACCGTAGAAATCAGATGCGAAGTTTCCGCGAACCCCGAACCTATTTCTATCGAATGGACAATGGAAGGAAAGCCAGATTTTCATCAGAAAGGAAATACGCTAGTACTGAGAAGAGTGAACGCAGATATGGCGGGGACGTACGTGTGTCGAGCTGCGAATGTGATATCGTCGAGCAGCGGGTCTAGCGTGGAGCGTGCGAGTAGCGCGTCGGTGGCTGTGCTGGTGCGGCACCGGCCCGGGCGCGCGCGGATCAGCCCCGACCGGCCCGTGGCGCAGGAGGGCGCCGCCGTCACCCTGACATGCACCGCCAAGCCGCCCGGCTGGCCCGCCCCGCAGTACCGCTGGTTCCGTGACAACGGCAACACAGACTCAAAACCCGCCGTCCTCGCCACCGGCAACCAGTACACCATCCCGAGCGCACACCTCGGTAGCGAGGGAGTCTATCGATGCCAGGCCACCAACGAGCTCGGCCACGGTGAACTAGCGTCCGTCACTCTTGAAGTCCATCAGCCACCCCACTTCCAATCTAAACTCCCGCTGCATATGACTAAGAGATCAGGAGAGGAAGACTTTTCTGTGTCATGTAGTGCTTTAGGCAAGCCGCGTCCGAACGTCAAGTGGTACAAAGATAACTCTGAAATCAAGGCAGACGCTAACTTATACGAAGTCAAGACAGACTTCACTGAAAGCAGTAACTCTGTGTTTAATGTCCAAACAATGCTTAGATTCAACGGGAAGGCGCGACCTAACACAAACGACTTGGTGCCGGAAGATAGAGGAACATACACGTGCGCTTTTGAGAACGAAGTCAAGAAAGTAGATTCTTCGATGACTCTAAGAATAGAACGTGAGTATCTCGACTTTATCTCGCTTTTAATTTCAATTAGTAGTGATTTATATGCCAATTACATTAGTTAGTAGAGCGAAATAATGATAAATTTAAAAGCTTATTCAATATTTCTGATAATTATGTGATGTAACGCACAAATCACAATCGAATGAATTGACTTCCATTGAGAGACTAATTAGGGTTATACCTACTTTTGTTTTATGGTACTATAAATTTGATTTGCGGGGATATACAGGTGTAAGAAAACCACTCCCGAAAACTCGAAAGGAATGAAAGTATGCAATAATATGAACAACAATTAGAAGAGAACTCAAAAAAAAACAGCTATTACATACCAAAATTAAATACTTAACAACCGCGCAAAATGTATGGAATAGCAGATTTTATTTTCATTTCTCATAGTTGGTCCCATGGTAAAAGTTGTTCATATTGATGGGTACTTTCATCCCTTTCGAGTTTTCGGGAGAGGTCTTCTACCCTGTGTAGATTCACATAATAACATAACAACGTTTTACATGTAAAATTTTTAATCATGCTGAAACTATTATTAACTTAAGTCTTTCTTCCTTTCTTCATTATAGATCCACCGATATCTATAAAACAACAAAACAAAGTCGCTTACGATTTGATGGAAATCGCCGAGTTATCCTGCCGGGTCCTTTCATTCCCTAAGCCCGAATTCCAATGGCTCTACGGTTCCAGCACGTCGCCGCTTCAGATGTCTTCTGACGGTCACTACGACATCAATACCACGTCAAACAACAACGACTCTTATTACAGTGTGTTGAGGATAAAGAATATCAGCCCTCGTGACTACGGAGATTACTATTGCAAAGTGACTAACGCTTTAGGAAGCATAAAGCCACAAATAAGATTACAGCCGAAAGGCGCTCCCGAATCTCCGAAGACACTGTCAGTTCAGAAAGTGGGGCCCTCATACGTGACGTTGAAGTGGGAAGCTGGGTTCAACGGTGGGCTATCCAGTACCAAGTACTTCGTGCTGTATAGGAGAGTTGCTAATCGTGCGGGGGCTGGTGATAGATGCGGCGGGGACCGCGTCGGTGACCACGACTGGATGGAGTACGACTGCGGGCGTATCAACCCTTGCAACGTTACCAAACTGGAGCAACACAGCTCTTATACCTTCAAGGTAAGACACTATATTATTCGGCGGTACATGAGAAGTCAGATATAGGCCCTTTCTTAATATGCTGATGGTGTAAGGAGATGATCAGACAATCATACTTAATAGCTTTTTCTGTGTCTGGTCCTTTAAAAAACAGTCGGCATACCTATTAAGAAAGATCTCATAATATGTGGTTAAATTGGTCCTTATCATTTCTGAAAAAAGAGCGTGTAAGGTATGGACTTATGTCCATACCTCTCTGGAACGCGCCACCGACGCCATCCGGGTTCGAATCCGCACGAACGACATGCCATATACCAATGAGTTCTTCTACCTTATGTACGAAATACCGACGGATCTGATACGGTGAAGGAAAACATCGAGAGAAAACCTGCATTGCGCTAAAGGAGAAATTCTGATGCGTATGTGATGTTTACCAATCCGCATTGGGCTCGCGTGGTGGTCTAACGCCCAACACCCTCCCTGAGGGTAGGCCTGTGCCTTGTAGTGGGACTCTTACAGACTGATTAAGATGATTTCTGAAATGCAAACATTGAAGAAGTAAACGTGCATTAAAATGTTTACCAACAATCCGGTCAATATTGAGTGTAAAATGTTTCAGAACTCATTATTATTAAATAAATTAATTGTTCCATTAAAAACCCATTAAGCGATAATTGCTTTCGCTTGTATTGTCAGTGTGATTCTATAAAATAACTATGTACTGTAGCCATACAATATTTAGTTAAGTGGGTCATAATCACATTGCGAATAGGTACTAGGCCTAACAAAGAAAATTCATGGCAGTAGTGTATATATAACGAAGTTAAAAGGAAAACTATCACCGCTAAAGTAGGCTTGTAAAATGTACTTTTTAGACTATTAGCCGTTAAACCGTAGTATAAAACAAAAACCCCCTTCTAAGTCCGTATATTGTGACGGGCAACCACGGAATCGTACCCTGCGCGTAGCCTGACACAAACTTAGCCGGTTTTTTTTATTTTAGTCTCAACTCGTCCTTAGAATCCATCTATTTTCGACCCTACAATATCCCTAAAATTCAGCGTCCGCTCAAAAGACACTGAAATTTTGACGTTAGGCAGTTATACCTAGCGCCGCTTAATAAAGCTTCCATCGCCACCCACATTACTAATAAGTAATGTGGGTGGCGATGGAAGCTTAGATAAAGTTATATTCGGAGAAAATAATAATCACAAGGCTTGGATATGTTATATTATAAAAATACCGCTATAAATGAATCTCTTGTTTAGAATCAACTACTGTGGGAATGGGTTCTCCAAAAAATGGTCATCCATTAATAATGGACTTGGTACCTACCTACTTTAGATAAAAAATCTAATGTCGAAAAGTTATTTCGTATATCAGTGTTATTGTAGGAATCTTTGCCTTATTGGTACTTAGTGGACTTTACAATATTGCTTTTGGTGAAGAGATCGACTACAACATTATACAAGTAAGTAGTTGATATAATAAAGAACCAGGAGATCAAGTTATATACTTAGTGCAGATATTATTTATAGCAACACTAGAACCGCTTTACTGCAAACCAGTTTTGCATTTGCGAAAACAAGTTGTTTCCAAGTATGATTAATCTAGATTGAAAATACAATTATAAAAAAAATCAATTTTACTTTTCTTTTTCATTCAAATCGCAACCGAAGCTCGAAACGTTGGTTTTCAAGGTAACTGAGCCGGCGCGTGCCGTTCTATGTTCTGTTCTTAACTATTCTGTCCTGTGACGTCGCAGCTGTAGTTCAATATTACATGCTTTGAGACTGCCTTAAGTGACTCTCTACGAATCAGAATCAAACCTCGCCATGTTAGACAAAAAACCAATTATACATTGTTAAAGGCTGAAGGCATTGCAATGGCTAGATACCGATCTAGGTTTGAATCTAAAGCGTCATTACATTAAGTCATTTTATACCTAGAAAATATATATTTTAAATCGGCAGGTATAAAAATGTCAATTCAATATTAAATTGTGGTAATTGGTTTTTGCTCTAACACTTTAATCTTTATAAAATGTGGTACGCCACTCTAAAACATAAAGCAAGACGGTTCGCGTCGTCGTCGGCCAGAGTAGCCGTGTTGCTCCAAGCCCTAAAAAGATAAATGTAAATAATGATTGTTTTAAAGTTATCAAAAGTTCGTAGACAGTCGTGACGCAGTCATACACGGCTTTTTCCGACCCTCGATTAGAGCTTTTAACAACGTACAATATTGATAACAATTTACTTTGCAACGGGCGTCCTAATCTCATGAAAGTGGTTGCTTATAGTCCATATTATTTATACAGGATGTATGTATCAGTTCAGATCATCAAACTGAATAACTTTCACTATTCGAAATCGCGAAAAAGACGATTTCGATGTTGGCTCCATAGTGAAAGTTGTTCAGTTTGATGGTATGAAGCACCCCATTAAGTATTACTAGGGTGTTTTGTTACACTCTGCATATTATGACGTTTTAGGTGTATAATGATGTGACCCAAAACAAGCTTTTAAATTTTAATTGAAATTTCATTCACATGCGTTGCTCAAATTTTTGTCGTGTTGCGTTATACTAGTGCTTCCTAAGAACCATCAACATTTCTATACAAATTAATTATAGAGACGATAAGCTACTACTTTCTTGTGGCGTAAAATTGGTTTTGTTCTAATCTAACCAATCTACTTTCCGACTATGAAAATATACTGTTAATGAATCGCGATCAGATTATTAGCTCTATCGAGGTTTTTAAAGCACCATCTCCCACTTAATTCGAACCATTCACTAATTCACTTTCATCCTCCAGGTCAAAGCAGTCAACACTAAAGGACAAAGTAACTACTCCAACGAAATCGCAGTCACTACAAAAGTGGACGAGATTCCTCCACCGGAGCAAGTGACTTTCGACCCTAGCTCCAAGACCGTAGTGTTCACAGCTGGACCATCGTGCCTGTCGCTGGTTGGAGTCGCAGAAGGTCTTGGACCTTCTGGTGGATGGATGGTATGTGTCTATTTTTTTAGTTTTCTTTTGAAGAAGGTACTCACAGATTATCGGAGACGGGAGCCAGGGTATAATGTGCTTGCGATGGAACAATTTGAAGAAAACACTTAAGGCCAGGCCACACAAAGGCGGAACTGCGGGAACGCGATCCGTAGGCGGCCCTGCCGGAAGCGAATGCGTTCCGGTGCGGGATCGGCGGTTTGACTGCTACCGCTCTTGTGAGGCTCCTCGCATTGACTACAATGGAATACAACGCCCGCAGCCGCCACCGCGCCGCGTCCGGTCCGCTCCCGCTCCACGTCTCGGCCGCCTGTTTGTCATAGCGTCCGGCTCGGTACCGCTCCGCCCCGCAGCGCTCCTGGCACGGATTTCTGTGGTTAATATAATTTCCCGCCTACGCTACCGCCTCTGTGTGGCCTGGTCTGATGTGATATGATATGATCGATGAAGTGCGCTGTTCCTGGATTCAGTTTTACGGGCGGAGCCTGCGCAACCGTCTTGTCTCCCGCCCCTGCATTTTGGCGATACTTATTTCGTAAGAATTATTGCTTTGCGACACCTCAGCTCCTTCCTGTCCTCCATGTCGCGGTCACTGTGCTGTCTACTAGCTTTTCGTCGTCGTCCGCGTAGAAACGATGAAGTATCCGTTTAAATATCGGGATAAAAGTTGGACCACAGGCTTTTCAAACATGAAAACGTGACAACATCCGTTGCTACAACTACCTAACTATATTTTGAAGACTTCAGTTGCAGCGAAACTCACCCTTAGGTTATTGAAGGGTTCACGATATGAGATGATAAGAAAAATGTAACGTTATTTAATATCCCTGTTTGGCATTCATTGTTTGGTTTGTAAAAACATACACAACGAAGTACGTTAATCCCTTAGACAATATAACTATGGACGAGTTACGCGAATTCTACTAACAAACTTTTCTGCCACTTTTTGCGGGGGACGAGGTAGCATGAATTACGCAACTTTGGATTTTATTTCTATCGATTCGAATTTAGATTGTTAAAAATAGTCTCGTGTGAACCCCGAACGCGACTAGTTTGCAGTTATGGTTCCGCCATTATAGACTGTCTCGTTTAGTGATAATGTATAAAAGTGTATGTAAATGCGCACGATCAATTGATCTAGTAACGTGGAAGAGGTGAAATTATCGCAAGGCTGGTCCCTAGTTATATGGTCTAAGGTTAACCCCTTTTATAAAAGCGTAAAACCTGTTCTCTTATTTGTCCTCAAATATGCTTAGCCAAAAAAAATGTTCAGGCTATTTAACGTTTTCCATTAAGTCCACGGCTGTCACTTTTAAGTGTTATACACAAGTTATTATGGACGAAATTATAACAATGACATTAGTGC
The DNA here is from genome assembly GCA_963924505.1 of Agonopterix alstromeriana. Taxonomy (NCBI): domain Eukaryota; kingdom Metazoa; phylum Arthropoda; class Insecta; order Lepidoptera; family Depressariidae; genus Agonopterix; species Agonopterix alstromeriana. The sequence continues at coordinate 6,536,203 of OZ004670.1, forward strand.
GTGAGTAGGTCGGTAGGCAGGATTAATGTTCTCTGAATTTCCACACGAAGCTTAATCGGTATAAAACGTTAAATAAGGTAGTAGGGTACTTTACCGCAGAATTAAGGTAGGTACATGTTAGGGATGAGACAGTTAGACCTACACATTTAATTTTTTATGTAGTAATTTCTTTAAATAGTTTATTTTTCAGGCACATATTTATGAGTATATTACCATACAAACGAAGTATGGTTATATTTTCAATACTAACCAATCAAAGACAGTGTAATTTTTGAGGCACGATCTATAAACCAATATTTGTATATCTTTACATTTGCCAGATTTCCGTTAAAATTTACATACCGGTACATCTTTAAATTCCCAAACTCAAAAAATGGAGGTGTGAAGAATATTTATTTCTCAAAAAGAAATGTATATTTTCCAATTTCTTACGTTCCAGCAGACATTAGGTACCTATGTATCGTCGGCTTATCGCAAGAAGTCATTAACGTCAATAAGTCACTAAGTACAGCTGACCACACAACTGAGTTCACCGCGACGAGTACTATTATATAAGCAAATATCATTATTATAGATAGAGTTCTTCAAATTTCACCTAAATCGGTTTATCGCAAGAAGTCATTAACGTCAAAAAGTAACTAAAATACAGCTGATTATACGTTAGAGTTCACCGCGACGAGAACTATTATAAACAAAGATCATTACCTGGATAGTACTTCAAACGCCTCATAAGACCTATGCATAAAGTCCATAACACTACAGACAAAAACATGATGCCAAAACTAATTATGTATTTTCTCGAGTTTTACAAAATAGTAGTTAATGACTTCTTGCGATAAGCCGACGGTATGTAGGTATAATAACATAGTGATGTGATGTTATATTTCCACTGAAATGAATTCTTGTAATAGTTCGTAGGTTGAAGCTTTAAGGTGGTGTAGGTAGGTAGCATAATATAATTGCTTTGACTGCTCCATACGAATATAAATGTTAATAATAGTACAGCCAACTCAACAGTACACCAACATCGTTATATTTTTCCCTCCGATATAAAATCGTTGTACAAAAGGAATTTTATGAAAGCATAATATATATAAGTCTCCCTCGTGGACCCACCAGTGGGGCAAATTAGTGGGTCTACGAGAAAACAGCGATAAAAATAACATTCGAAACATTTAAGGGAATATAATTCGGAGCGCGCTCCGAAGTCTGCTAATATTTTCAATACTAACCAATTAAAGTCAATGAAATTTTTCAGAAACAATCTAGAAACTAATTTCTATGCTTGTATGAAGAAGATTTTCGTTATAATATACAGTGTTAAGGCTAATATAGATACACTTTCCTATACTGTGGTTAAGGCTCGCATTAATTTAAGATTTGTATTCATACAAGCATAGAGATTAGTTTCTAGATTGTTTCTGAAAAATTTCATTGAGGTTTAAAAATAAAAAAAAACATTTGTGGCATTCCTAATTACTATAATTCGACATCACAAGTCGAATAATTGTTTGGAAAATGGATTTTTTGATCAACCCATATACAGTCTACTCATTGAGGAAGGATCTCTCGAAATAGATCCTTCCTCTTAGACTCATTATATTGGTTTGACAGATATAACACATCCCTATATATAATAATCCCTATATACACCCTCTGTGTATATTTAAGAGCGTTTGAACGTCGAATTTATCTGACCGAACATTTTCATCTTGTTTATAAGAAAATGATATACAGTTTTAAAGAGCTCTTATAAAGCCCCTGGACGTTTGTAACAGCGGCAGTGCTACATCCAAACCTACAGCCAAATTTCATCCAAATCTGTTCAGCCGTTTATGCGTGATTGAGCCACAAACATACAACCTTACATCCAAACATCGTCACAAACTTTCACATTTATAATATTAACTAGAAGGAGTAGGATATTAGTAGGATCGTCCCTTATGACACGGAGAGAAATGATGGTATATTCAGACCCGAGTACAACACGGTATTCACCACCAATGGGTACCAATTCTTTACTGAAAGTTTCTTATTGTTTCGCAGGTGGTAGACACAGTGCCACTGCAGTTGTCGGGATCGTCGTCGACAATCCAGGAGGCGGTGCTGGAGCCACCAGTCAAGCCGAGTCGCTCCACCGGACGGCACTTCGCGGAGCCCCCATTGGACGAACTCAACCCTCGTCTCAGAGTCAAACTGTGCCTCCAGCCCAACCAGGATATCTGCAGCAAATCTACTGAAGCTGAAAGTAAGCATTGGTTTATTTAAAGTTATTAATAGGGTATTACACCTTTTTTGAAAACTGTTTTAAAGTAATCCTGTGATCGTAATGAACCAGTAAAATTTTAATTATATAAAGCCGAATTTATGAGTTTGAATTTTCATCCGGAAACGCTAGCCGCCATGCTGTCTCGCTCGTGACGTCACTCCGTAAGTCAATGCGACTTATAGATAGACCTCAGAGGAAGGATCTCCATAGAGACCGCATAAATTTACGATTGTAGTTAGTCTCTTTTGTCTTATGACGTACCTTTAATAGGAGAAGGAGATGGAACTATAGATATTTGTTTATGCGGCTGTCCACTTTTTTTTGAGCTAGTGTGTGAAAAAAGTGACCGCAAACATAAGGCCATATGTCACTCGGTGCCTTTTGTCCATACTAATTGACACCACACACTCAAACCTAAACGTCAAAAAAATTGAAAACTTTAAAATTGGTATGGCTCACTCTATTAGGTATAATCTCTTTGAGATAGACCAAAGTAACAAGATTTGTGAAGTGTCACTATCGGAGTCACGTCACGCCGGAATCCAATATGGCGAATGGTGTTTTGGTTTAGTAAATTAATATTTCTATGTGTTTTAGACATTTGAAAAACAGATTAAAAAAGTTTTTATAACTGCATTATAAAATTAACACTGCATTTTTATGAATAAATATCGACGTTTCTCGTTTACTTTTTACGAAATGTATCATAAACATGCATTTTTATATTTTTTCATACATATTGTAAAATACCCTATGTAGTTGTAGCAATGTTTCTGACTACCCCGAAACGGATTACGGTCGTGAGTTTCTGTTAATTACAGACTTGTTCTTTATTATGTCTTGGTATACAGGGCCCAACTTAATATGCTAACGGTTTTAAATCAGACCATTAACACTTTCGCTGTGAAGCTAGCACTAGCTAACACTGTGGAATGCTATACAATTCTGACTCACCGAGCGAGTCGTGCGCACTGCGGCCCATTTGTACGACGTTGGTCGTCAGCTGTTAAAGCGTTAAACTAAACAACTTTCTCTATGGGACTAACGTCGAAATCGCGAAATAAAAATCAGCTGTTCCATACAAAACTACAATCCTACTCGATCCAAATGTATGGAGCAGCTGATTATTTTTCGCGATTTCGATGTTGTTAGAGAAAGTTGTTTATCATCCTCTTAAAACCGTCACGACCCTCTATGTATATAACACGATTCAATAAATTAGGTTTAAAATTACATGTTCCAGGAAAACAAAGGAACTTACCTAGTGAACCACGTTTCTCTGATTATGTATATGTCGGGCCTATTACTTATTTATTTACTTAAATGTAACTCTATCTAAAACGTCCATATTCTTTCCAGTCGGTACATCGTACACGAAAGACGCGGCGGCTTTAACTACGGCAACACTCATCGCTATCGTAGTCTCCTGCCTCGTCTTCCTCCTGTTCCTGAGTCTACTATTCATATTCTGTCGCTGCAAACGCAATGAGAACGCTAAAGAAACATCTAAAGACTACGAAATGGATTCTATGCGTCCGCCGATGTCGCCACAGAATCAGGCGCCTCCACCTTACTACCCGAGCACTGGAATGGAGAATAAGGCTCTAGAACATTCTATGGATTTAGCTCTTGAAGACTCGAAGAACGCAGTGTACGCTACACAAGGTGGTTATGGATATCACGTCGCGCCTCACACGCAGGGCCATCCTGGGCAGAATATGCCTAGTTCAGAATGTAAGTTGCCTTTAGATTTAATAACTCTTAGATGTTACGATGATGGTACATCTTTTGATGACATTCTTTGTACCTGCCTTGCCATAATTATTGCGAACAATAGGTACACCCCTATTTTTTATTAATAGCCCAGGAAAATTTCATAAATCATGAGAAATATAAAATTCCCGGAGTATTGGAACTTGGTTTAAACGTTCCTTTGGTACATAGGGTAGAATAACAAAAATATGTCCTGGGTAGGGAGAGAGAGAATGGGAGGGGGGGGGGGGGGTGACTTTTTTTAATTTTTCGCTTATTTTCGCGGAGTTAAACATTTGAGGGCTACGGGGCCGAGACAGTAACATTATTTAAAAAATTATGAAATTTGTAAGGCGACCCTCATGAAAGTTTAAGATAAAAAGAAAATTATTTCATATTTTTAATCACCGACCCCTAAAACCTATAAAACCTAAAACCTAAAATATTTTTAGTCGGTTCGGTGAACCTTTAAAAGCTGCTTGGTGTTAAAACTATTTTTGTTTGGACCTCCCATAGAAAATCGATCAACTGATCCGCACGTCCAAAAATGTTTGACCTTCCTTAGGGAAAGTTTTTTAGTTTTATTATCTGAATAAACCCTTAAAATTTTTTTATTCATTAAAAAATAGTGTTGCATACAGGGTGAAAACTTCTTCGGACAATCATGCAATAGATTTGTTTTTCTCTAAGTTTCTTGTACTTCCTCTTCTTAACGAAGCGGGTGATAGAAGAGATTATTTGAAGTTATTGACTACTATGAATAGAATATTAGAACTACTGTTTACTTTCCTCATGCAATCAGGATTGCTGGTTTTTGCGGAGATAACAGGTAACAAAACAGAAAAATATAACAGTGTTTGCATGAGTATACGTGTTATTAATAAATGAGTGAGATAAGTGGTTATTTACGAACAAAATATTCAAGTGATAAAACATTTTCAGTGGTATATAAAAAATAATTACTTCACTTCACCAGTAAATCCGGATCGCGTTATTGAATATTATATCCTTGAAAAGAAAATGCACGTAATTGTTTATTTATTCAGTTAAAGTTACGGAGTTCTCAATACGCATCGCGGCCCGCGTTGAGAAGTATGGCCGACTCGTATTCCGTGAGGCCTTTGCCCTGCAGTGGGATCTAAAGGCTATTATTTTGTTAAACTAAGCTCGTGGGTCACTAGATATACAGGGTCCTTCTTAATATGCTGACACTTTTTAAGGGGATGATCAGACCGTCAAACTGAACAACTCTCAAATCGCGAAAAAAAAAATCTGCTGTCTCATACATATTATGCAGTTTTGTATATAGGTAGAACAGTTGATTTTTTTTTCTCGATTTCGATGTTGATCCCATAGAGAAAGTTGTTCAGTTTGATGGTCTGATCATCCCCTTAAAAAAGTGTCAGCATATTAAGAAGGACCCTGTATAAGGTCTAACAAAATTAGGTGAAACTATTTTAAGGTGATGATCAGACCATCAAACTGAACAACTTTCTCTAAAGGACCAATATCGAAATCGCGAAAAAAAATCTGCGTTTCCATACATTTAGGTTGAGTAGGTTTGTATGGAGCCGATTTTTTTTTTTCGTGTTTTCGATATTGGTCCTATAGAGAAAGTTGTTCAATTTGATGGTCTGATCATCCCCTTAATTTGTTACAGCTAATTTTTCTAGACCTTATAGTATAAGAGATAAGAGTAATTTTTGTAACCATCAGCTGCAAGGCTTATTCAGTATTCATAGAGTGTAGAGCATCTTTGTGATGGGGATGGACCAGGTCTGCCTGCATAACTCCAGTCAGTTTAGGATTTACAACCGTTCAACTTATGTGTTACGTCTCGCATGTATTATCAAATGAAGCGCTTTTGTACAGGGCTACCTATTTTTTTGACTGGGCAAATTTTCAGCAGATGACTTAGGGAGAGACTTAGGAACTTTTACTACTGTATTAGATTCAGGAGTAATATCAACAAACAAGAGTTCCGTTTTCCTTTTTAAAGATCGGAATACTAAAACGAGCATTTCATACACATAGATGGATAGATAGATAGATAACTCATTTATTTCATCAGAACAATTCAGGATAAACAGTGACAGACATAGGCAGTAGGTAGCAGTATGGAGTATGGATATAGGGTCCTTCTTAATATGCTGTCACTTTTTTAAGGGTATGGTCAGACGGTCAAACTGAAAAATTTTCTCTATGGGATCAACATCGAAATCGCGAAAAAAAAAAAAATTCCATACAAAAATGGAACTACTCGAGCCAAATGTTTTTTTTTCTCGATTTAGATGTTGGTCCCATTCAGAATGTTGTTTAGTTTGATGTTCTGAACATCCTCTTAAAAAACAGTCAGCATATTAAGTTGGACCCTGTATACTTCGAACATTTCTATAGAAAAGCAGTTCTTTTCGTGATTTCAAAGTTGTTCTTGCTATGTATAAAATGTTCAAGTTGATAATCTGAATCATCCCTGAAAATTTGGCCCATAATTCCAAAATAGCCCTGAAACCCCTTTACAATGTTATCATTAAGATTAAAAACACAAATAATCTACTTTAACACAATCTAAACTTCTAAATTACTTTCCGCAGGGGTAAATATGGGGTATATAGAGAACAGCTACACAAACAGTAACAACGGTGGAAGCGTTAACTCACAAGATTCGTTGTGGCAAATGAAAATGGCGGCTGCAAACAACGCTGCTCAGATGCCAGCTCACCAGATCATGGACCGGCAGAGTAACTATGGCTACGACCCTATTGCTCACGGCGGGTACGGGACTATCGATGACTACGCCCCATATCCCCATCTGTCCCACGGCGGACAGGCTCCGGCGCCGGGCGACTACAATCTCAGAGGCAGCCAGAATCCTTCTCGACAGGAATATTGCTCCGATCCGTACGCCTCCGTCCATAAGCCCAAGAAACGCATGGATCAACATATCGGTGAGTGGAATCATTGTTAACTAATGTTGAAAATCGACTGTAACTCAAAAAGACGCAAAGTTTCATCAAAATTACTAATATTGACTAAACATACTCATGTCAGAGAACATAAATAAACAATTTTGAAAAAAAAAAACATGAAACTTTTTTTCGATTTCTGTAAAGTCTCTGGTTTTGAATCTTGTGATCTTGTCATGTCATGAAATATTTCCGTCGAAAGTGAATTTATTCGTTCCACTTTTATTCTTGAACCGTTCCTCTAATCGCCATGAAATTCGTTACGCAGATAGGCTGTTGTTTGTCGTTGTCGTTTGTGCTGAAAAGCCGCGCGTAAAAGTTTGTATCTACCTACAACAATTTAAACCAAAGTTAATCATTTATTTGTGTTCCCGATTGTTCGGAAGTTTGTTGCTTGCGGTCACCCCGTAATTATGACAGTTTTAGCATGTTTAACTTCCCTTGTTACTCTGAAATACTACTTTAAAGTCAGACCCGGATATTAAAGTTTTGCCCTTTTTCTTTTTATTGTCATTTTTGTAATGTGCCCTGTAGCAGGCTGTTAAAATTTAGTGTTCTCTTGAGAGAAATTCCGAGACTACCAGTAGTAGCACTGTTACATTATTTTGCTTGTTTTTAAATTAAAAAACAGAAACAAAGCTAATAAAAAAGTTAACTACTTACTTACTATCACAAAGCTTTTGTACTTTTCTACAGGTTCCTTTAAAAACAGATCTCGTAAGTGCTTAGTTTAGAATCTACGAATAAGGAAATTAGAATCGATAAATACTTTAAATGTATCGTATGATGATCAGACCGTCAAACTGAACAACTTTCTCTATGGCACCAATATCGAAATCGCGAAAAAAAAATCTGCTGTTCCATACAAAACTGCAAACCTACTTGAGCCAAATGTATGGGACAGCTGATTTTTTTTCGCGATTTCGATGTTGGTCCCATAGAGAAAGTTGTTCAGTTTGATCATCCTCCTAAAAAACTGTCAACATATTAAGTTGGACCCTGTATGTACTGTGACAATGAACGAGGGTCGAAAAAAATGTTTGGACCTCTGACTGTTTGATATGCTGACACTTTTTAAGAATCTGATCAGATCATCAAACTGAACAACTTTCTCTATGGGACCAATATCGAAATCTCAATAAAAAAAATCTGCTGTCCCATACATTTGGCACGAGTAAGTTAGCAGTTTTGTATAGAACATCTGTTTGTTTTTCGCGATTTCGTGCCATAGAGAAAGTTGTTCAGTTTGATGGTCTGAGCATCTCCTGAAAAAAGTGTCAGCATATTAAGAAGGACCCTATATTTAGGTAGGTATTTACTTCATTTAATTAGCTGACGTAACTCATAAATAGACTCCACATGTGGGGTCCACAAAAAGGCTCCAGTTGTCGGCAATTTTACCCACCTTTTTTATTATTCCTTATGATCATCTGATCTAGATGCCGAATCTAACATTAACCCTTTTTGCGGGGACGCCCACATACAGGGCCCCACTTAATAATAAGATGATAGTTTTTTAAGAGCATGATCAGACCATCGAACTGAACAACTTTCTCTATGGGACCAACATCGAAATCGCGAAAAAAAGGCAGGTGTCCCATACATATGGCTCGAGTAGGTTTGCAGTTTTGTATGCAACAGCGGATTTAATTTAAGATTTGTATGGAAATCTTTGAGGCACTAACTTTAAAACTATACATTTTAACGAATATCTGACTTCATACAAGAATAGAGATTATTTTCTAGATTGTTTCTGAAAAATTTCATTAAATTTCATTGGTTAGTATTGAGAATATCACCAGACTTCGTTTGTATGGAGCGCGCTCCGAATTATAGTCTCTTAAGCGTGCACAAACAAACAGACAAAAATTCCAATAACGATCATCTAACGCAAGTAGAACATGTTTGATACCCTCTTGATATAGATATATTTTTTTGAAAATTTTTCTATGTACAGTTTCGCCATAATGTAATGTATTTATCGATTCGGTATATTAGTCGGGGAAATCTACGGATTTTTGTATGGAGTAGGTTGCATTAATTGCACTTTTGGTGAAAATTTGGAATATAGTAGATACATACCTGAAAAACATAAATTCTCAATAATCCCCGAATTTTTATGTTGAATTATTGAATAATTAAGACATTTACAAAACATTAAATTTAGGTATGAACAAAAAATGGAAAACTGGTGATTTTGTACAGGATGGCTTCGTTCAATACGTTTTACGTATAACAATAATAATCCACGGTTAATATCGTTAATTTGGGTAGATATTTAATATTTTGTAAGTGTTCAAAAATTATAACCTCAAAACTGAATTATTCACTGTTTGTTTTTACACATTAAATTTGCCTTTTGATAATTAACTGTCTCTATTGCTGGTATGCTGGTCGAAATATTTTTAGAAATAAGCTTGCCATTTGTACATTATTATCGATTTTAAGATATTTCTCAGGTTCCTGAGCCTATATAACCACGAAATCTCGACAAAAGTGTTATAAACTAACAGTAATATTATTTCAAACACAATGTACTAAAGTGTCTTTAATGCAATCTCAAACCTTATTTTTCCTAGACTATATACCTATAATATACTTTATTGTCTTACGAATAAGCTCAGAGTAGCGAATTTGAGTGGCTATTTTCTATCAATAGTTTGGTAAATAATTTATGAATTTACGTATTTACTTTCCTTATCTATCTCACTGTTACAATCGACGGGACATAATTATTTAGGACACAATACAGGGTCCAACTTAATATGCTGACGGTTTTTTTCTGACTGCGGGACGCAAAGGAAGGGTAAAGTGTTATCAGCCTATGTATGTGAATTTGTTCCTTCGAGGCAGACTAGAGACCAAACGCGTGGGCTGATTTTGAAGGATAATCAGACCATCGAATTGAACAACTTGTATATAGAGCCAACCTCGAAACCGCGAGAATAAAAATCAGCTGCTTCATAGAAAATGTCTATAGCTGTATCAAACAGCAGATTTTTTTTTCGCGATTTCAATGTTTGTCCCATAGTAAAAGTTGTTCAGTTTGGTCTGAAGTTTGGTCACTCTGTTCGTTGTGTAGCGCATTTAAGTTTACACCCTGTATGAACTACTGAGTAGTTCAGACAGGGGTATACTGTATATATATGTAGACTGAGTAGGACAGACTATGAGTAGTCCAGTCATTTTACGAAAACAATTTATCACAAATAGGTAATTTAAATCGACTCGAAGTATTATTTGACATAGTTTTGATAAGATGTTTAATAACCGATATTCAAGGTATTTTTTGGAACCGTGCTAGTTTGTGCGTTATTTACAATCTACAATATAGGTAATTGTCATATTTATCATGTTATGATGGTCGTTTATGTTAAGCTTTAATACATCTTTGCTCTTTATTTATTTATGAAAATAAATGAACTAGACTAGAACGTGAATTTATATAATTTATTACAAAATACACCACTAGTTTTTAATTAATAAATTTCTAACAATATTTTAAGAATGTATTCAGACACTGAAACTAAACAACGATGGAAAATGGGTTCAAAAACGAAAAAAAATTATTGGACCTTCTATATTCTATAGAAAGCCGAACGATTTTCTACGGAATAAATTTCTCGTTTTTCGATCCATGTCCCTTAGGGAATGTTGTTTAGTTTCAATATTTTAAAGCCTTTAAAATATTGTTATTAATAAAAAACTTGTGGTGTATATCGTGATTTCTTTAATATTTGGGTCGTAACAAATGTCTTTTGTTTACAGAATCACCGTACCATGAAGTAAGTGGGCTGCCGGAGGCGTACGGTGGGGGGGAGGACCCGGGCGCGGAGGACAAGCCGCCCCACCTCTCCCTGAGCTACGACGAGTCGCTGGAGTCTGGCTACTCCACGCCGAACTCTCGCGCACGACGCGTCATCCGCGAGATCATCGTGTGAACACAACGTAGTAAGAATGGCTCGATAAGTACCCGTCCTTTCATAGATACAGCTATTTGAATTCAGGAGGCCTAGAAAAAGTGCACACGCTTCTTATTCTACAAACGACAATGTCGCATAATTGTTTTATATTCTCTTTGCGCAGCGATAACGACCAACTAACGACGATAGAAAAATGACAGAATGCTAGAGAATGCCACAAATTATTGACAATCGCTTATTAGAGAAAAAAAGCTAAATCTTCTCTATGGTTATCATCAGTTTACTCAATCGTTCACTCTTTATTTTAATATGCTCGATCGTAATCGAATATTTAAAAAAAAATAGCAATTTGGAACTGCTGTCATATTTCCGAGGCGCTCCCTGCCATTTTCTAGCGACAACGTCTGGTCGTTCGACAACGCAACGCTTACTATCGACGGCAACTGTCAAAAACTATGTTGTCTTGGCCTTTTTTATTCGTTTTCGTTTTTTCCTACAGTCCCATACATTTTTTATACTTTTTTCTAAGAAAGATGCTTTGTCTAGGCCCCCAGAAGATGGACGAAAAGAGTCTCTGTAGTTTTTAATGTTATCCAAATTGATTTGTAAAGTCACTTTTTGAGTTTAATGCTCAAATGTTTCCAGATTGTATAGAATCCAGTCTGAATTCAAAGTTTAATAAGAAAACTGATTCAAATAGCTGAATGTGGGAAAGGACTTAAATTTTATATAAATGGCGTAGCCTAGACTCTACCCCTCAATTATTCGGACAGTTTGAAGTTGAGATTTAAAACTTCCTGAATGAGTTGTTTGAAATTACAGAAGTTTATTGAAAGACTTTGAAATTATGAAATTTTGATCTGTTATTATACAGGTACGCTAAGTTAGTGTGACATCTTATTAATTATTATAAATGTTATTATTTTACTACTTAATGACCTGACTCAATGGTCTGACAATACAAAATTATGAAAATTATATGAAATGGACAACAATATTTTGGACCCTCGAATCAAACGACCAATTATAAGAATACTTTATTACTTGGAAAAAGAAATTAACGCTACAAAATTTTATTAAATAAGTAGTTTACTAGTCACAGCCTGATTTTTATTATAGGACGTAATTGATTCGGCGAATGCTTACAAATTATTTGAAACTTATTAAATAATTGAATTCTAACGAATTCTGGCTGTCGATAAATTAAAATTTCAGTCATCTCTGCTTAACATGAATGTATTCTGAAATGGGTGCTTATTATAAGGTGCGAGGGTTTAAGTAATCATCGAATGCCTAACATTGTGATTGTTATGTCAATTGTGATAGTAGGAAACGTTGAGTTGTGAGTGTATGCATGAGAAGTCGCCGCGAGCACACCTTTCATGTTTCCGCAATATGCCACTGAAAACCGTTGCTAATTCAAAGGAAATTGCTTGGTAATAAAAGTAGCTAAAAGGAATAAAGTCATCCTGTTCACCGTACCGTTATAGGTATGAATGTTTATGCTTTCATTAACTTGATGAAAGCTAAGCCCTTTAGCTCTTTCTTTGGGTCCATGGTGGCTACATGAAAAGGTTGCTCGCGTTGACTTGTTCCGTTCGTTAACATTAATGGAAACGTTGATCACAGTTCATCAAATGTTATTCATATTAATATTACGTATATTAAATGTCTCTATTATGACATCACATTCTATAAACTGACTATTTGGAGGTTGTATCGAGGTATACTTTTTACCTCTTTTATCTTAGTCCGTAAGTTGTAAATGTACCTAGGTGTATGAAAATATTATAATATCCTGTTAAACTTCACTTTTTGGAAGATATTGATAGGAATTTTGAATTAATTCGCTAGATGTTAGGTCGGGCTTGTTATAAAAGGTTACATAAGCGACGCTTTATAGCGTGCTCGAATTGATTCTCAATACAAATTATAGTAACAAGCCGTTGAAGTTAGAGATTATCTAAGTTTAAGGGATACCGCACTGAGGGAATATTTCGCTGTATTAGGTATAAGGTACAACGCTCGCTTCGCACAAAGAGAACTTCAGCGGACTTCTTGTTAATACAAGTCACAAGTTGTAGATTCGATCAACGTAGTCTAATTTGTGATGTTTCTGCTATTAGTAGCGTAAACCATTACGGGAGCTGGTTTTGTCTTAGATTGTCTTTTCACTTTATGCCTGCGTTAATCATCTACCTAGATATACCTATCTACACAATCTGTACCTAATATCATATTGGATTCCATTGCGATGTGCAAAAGCCGTATGTTCATACTCGTATTTCTCAGTGTGGGAATCTAATTAAATTAATGAGCTTACGAGAAATCGATAGAACGTATTTGTAACGATTGTATGTACTCAGGAAGACTGTCTTAGATTATTAAAACAAATAATACAAGCAATGGCCACAATTTCTTCTTTACTCATCTTCGTAATGTTGGACGAGTCAGTTTGATTGCCTTGCTTGTGCCATTGACATTCTGATATTTTTCTATGGTACGAGCGATGCGGCTCGACGTAGTTTCTGAAGGATTCTTAAATTAATTATACGAAATTTTCAGTTTTTGCGAGTTAAAGTCTTTGTAAGAACATAATGAATGACGAAAAGGGCGGTCGGTAAAGACCTTTTATTTAAATAGATAGCTTGAAATCCCAGTCGCCGAGAGTGTGATTTTTGAAATTCAGGCGTTCAAATAAGCAGTAGAAAATGACAAAATTACCATGGAGATTATTCGAAATTCGATCATGATTTTGAACGTGCCACTTTCAAAAATCGCACTCCATGTCAGCGTGCTGCCACGAAGTTCTTTCCGAAATCGGACTAACAAAGCATAAAAATATTTCTTTCACTGTATAAAAGCTGAAATATTAGTAGGTAGTAACTACTCAAGAAAGATTCGGTTTTTATTGTTGGGTAAGTTTTATTAATTTCGGATAGTATTTACTGTGGCGATGCCACCTCGATGCATTCTCGATAATCAACTTTGATTCCTCATGCAACTATTTATATTAAAACCAAGTATAAGCCTAGACAGCCTCATCATTCAAAACTGAAGGCCATCAGATCTTTGTCACTTCGTTTTCTCTTTACAAGACTTGCGACAATACCTTATGAGATTTTTCTCTAGCTCGTCCGTATTCAGGGTAGAAACGATAATAATGGGCAATTGTCACATATACTATTATTAGTCCCAATAGAAGTACCTAAATCGATACTTCAATTGAGACTCTGGTGTGAAAAGTTGGTAACCATGGAGCAACACGGCTCCCATCATTTGTCGAATGCCTTAATTAATTTATGGACGATCGATGTAGGTAATTAAAATTTCTGGCATATTATCGTGTGCCTATTTTATTAATGTTTACTTTCGATTTCAGTAGCTTGTGTGCCAACTCTTATTGTTTCTATCCTGTATATTTTAATCCTGAAGACTTGTTATTATTCAAATTATAATAGGTAGGTAGCTTGTTAAATTAGTATTACGATTTTAGCATTCACTATCTTGTATAAAAAATGTAAGAACACAACGAATTAAACAATATTTCAACAAGCATAGAAACCGATTAATAACACTATTCTTTGTCATTAGGAAGGTTAGTTAACTTGTTAAATACTCTATTATTGATCTGCGACTCGAGTGCCATTTTATTCTTAGCTAATCTTTTGTTTCAATATCGAGCGCCTGAGTACATGAGTAACAACTCCACAGAGTGAAAACTTCAAAAAATCGTGCCAGTGGACAATCTATGGGAGACATTGGATGAGCGCGTGACGTGATTATTTTGTGCGCTTCTAAAAGCTATGTCTCTGTGGGGAATGCAAAAAATGGTCGAGTGACGCGCTTCGCCCTAGTCTCCCATAGATTGTCGACTAGCGCGATTGTTCGAGGCTTTGTCTCTGTGGTGTATTTACTCATGTGGCCTGGGCTCGAGTTTACTTACGTATAATCTTTCGATCGAATATCTCAAAATAATTACGCGTACAAAATTAATAATATTACACTTGTCAAGATATTCGGTTGATCAATATATACGTTGTTGCATTCGATGCGATTATGATACGATAGTATAAAAGCGTGCTACTGTAATATCGTTCGGTTTAATGATCGCTTATATTCTTTCGCCACAAATACTCACTCGATGAGCATCTATACTTAAAATATTTTAGATTTAGTAAGGGTACACAGGAATATGATCTCAATTTCATTTCATTCATCCAGAAAGAGTCCAGCTTTTAATACCTGTTTCAATTAGTAAAACGCTTTGTGAAAAATGTGTGTAGATTATACCTTACTATTGCCAGAAACAAAGGAAAAATAAATATAAGAATATGTATACTAGTCTACTATCAACAATACAAATGGATTGTATGGTATGATAAAATATTTATACGAAGTTCATGGAATGAAACACTATTCTACAATTTATTCTATTCCATTAGCAAATTTATTTAGAAGCTATGCTTGAATTTGTTCACGAATAATAATACTAAGCTCAGTGAAGATTACAAAAAGCTATACAACATGTTAATGAATAAGCACAAAACCTCATACACCCCAACTGATTTATAACAAAATAATTAATTTTAAACATGAAGTTCATTAATTTTATAGTTATTCGCATTTTTAGTTTTGAGGCAAAAATGATTTGTTATCATTTCAGCAATTAATGAAAGCGCTAACGTGCTCATGTATACATTTTAAGAATCTTGTTTTGGTAGTAAGTAGGGCGAGAGTGCCCGAGCGGTGGGTTGAGATCGAGTTCAATAAATTTTAATTTTTACAAACATATTATTTAATAAGTATTTTGAAAAAAAAAAACCTATGTTAAAACATGATAATTCGATTCTGCTCTCGATTCCAAACTAACTACTTTCTAATTTTGCGTTTATTCATTAACACGTTGTATAAACGAAATATCTTATTATTTTAATAACTACATAATTACCAAAAATCTATTTTCTATAGGGACAAAATTAAATGAAGTTTCATCGCCATAGACTTCATTTTACATTACATATCAATTACTTTCGAATACTTTAACACATGTGGGAGTTCTTAATCTGGCTCCATAACCTTGTATAAAATGTAAATTTTACATTCACATTTCATAAGCAGAACCTCCGCTCCAAACTTTTAACTCCCAAGAGGGAACTTTTGACGCACGACGAGTTTTAACAATTTACCTAATACTGGTTTGCTTTTATTTTTCTGTCAAGTAGGAAAACTTCTGTTGGGCTTTGTGGTCAAAATATGTTAAGGGTATATTACTGTTGGCGCGCTCCATACAAACGAAGTCTTACGATATTTTCGATACTAACTAATTAAAGTCAATGAAATTTTGCACAAACAATGTAGAAAGTAATCTCTATGCTTGTAGTCAGATTTTCGGTAAAATGTAGTTTTAAAGTTACAGTGCATCAAAGATTTTCATACAAATCTTAAATTAATCCTAGCATTGAAACTGTATATTTTAACGAAAATCGGACAAGATACAAGCATAGATATTTTGATCTAGATTGTTTCTGCAAAATTTCATTGATTTTAATTGATTAGTATTGAAAATATCACCAGACTGCGTTTGTATGCAGCGCGCATTTACGCATTCCGAATAAACTTCTCTTTAAGTTGTGTATTCGTTACGCAATTGGTGATGCGTGTCGCTTAACTTAGGTAACTGTCGTTGCGCGACATGCTCTCAGAACCTATAACAAAATGTCGTGCTGCGTTCGTTGCGTTGTGCGCCTTCCAGAGACTATACCCCGTACAAAGACTGACTGCAGGCAGAGCTATAACGCATCTAGCCGCATATTTTGCGCTCTCTTCCATTAGAACCATAAATAGTTCTTTTGTTCGTAGTAAAGTACATCCCGCATCAATACATTCCATCGATAAAGGCGGGGTTTTTAATGGGTACGTTAGTGAAAAATTGAATTTAATTGCTGAAACTGCAGTCACTTCTTGCACGAGGTGCAGCTAGCTCTTCGGAGGGGAAGGACGCGATTGGAGGGATATTTTTCATTTGAACTGACCCTCTGTGGACCTCTGTTCTCAAACAAATGTTACTCGTTTCTGTGCATAGCAATTGTTGCCTAGTGAATTGCCGGCTTTATCCACTTACCTCTTTCTTCAACAAAGTGCCAAACTATGGACCATCTAATGAATTATCTTGTGGATAGAAATTAAGTTTATATATGAGATAATCATTCGCTGTTGTCTACCCACTATGATATAAATAGTTCCTTCTGAAATCCCCGTGCCTACAAAATTTCATTTATGCCTTTCATTAGCATTAAAAAAAATGGGCCCACCTTTATTGTAATTAAATTATGTATTTTTAATGAAAATTACTTAAGCATGCAAATATTCTTCAAAAACTTTAGCAGATACGTCTTTACAAAAAAGCTTGGAATACCTAATTTGCTAAAAATGTTCTACTTAATTCTTTTAATGATAATTTCTCGTTAGGTAAATGTATACTAAGTTAGTTATATTGATGTATATTGTACAATATAGCGTAGGTACGTTTTTGAGGGTGCCGCGATTAGATTAATTTACGGTAGTAATTTTTGGTCCGGCCGTAGTTATTATATAGTTATCTAGTTCATTTCAGCGGCACAATCATGACCGTACCATTTTAATATTGATCATAAGAATAAGATTATTTCGGTAGCATCTTAGATAGATTAATGAATGTACAGTTCTGATCAAAATTTGAATATTAATTCTTAATTTACCTCCATGAATGTTATAAAAATTCGACTGATTACATTTTTGTATCTAACTGTATATTCGTGATGTAGATGGTCCGAAATAATAAAATGTTATTTACTTTATTTTTTAATGCAGCTACTCATTTTAGTTAGTTGATAATATTTTGTATATTTTTTTACAAATAGACTAGTTATATTATAATTCTACAGTACTTAAACCTTAGACGTTAATAAACGGAAATAAGCCATATTTTAGAATTAAGTTATCTATAAATTCAATCTATTTGTTAAAACGACATCTTGAATGTATTTGTGGAATAAATTGTAAATATCAATGTATGATGGTCGTATAAATAAAAATGAATTTAATGTGATTTGTGTTTACTTATAGCCTTCTAGAATTGACTGGGACTGGCGTCGGAGCTCGAGGAATCACCTAATCATTCGGGCTAAATTAGGTCCTATCCTAATGTAATGTCCTTACAGAAAAGAAGAGAATCTGTGGTCCCACACATTTGGGTCCAGTATGTTTGCAGTTTTGTTTGGAAGAGCCGTTGATTGAGTATTTTATAGATTTGCTTACTGCCAATGCTGGAAAGGGACGGAGATATGACAAAATCGTGCCTTTGTTTGACTTAGTTGCAAGATTTAGTAGGTATGTCATGTCAAACAAAAATATAAAATACGCAGAAAGGGAGAAACAACATAGGTTTTCTCTCGCTCACTCTGTGTAATTAGCGTATAAGCCTGTCTCGTTTTCGCGACTATTATAATTTTATGCTCGTTCTAGCTTATTCTCTTTCTACGGAAAGAGCTGTTTTTTTTGTAATTTTATTCATGTCCCATATACGTAAGGAAGAGAATAGCTATAGAACGGGCATTAAAATAATAATAGTCGCGAAAACGAGACAGGCTTATACGCTAATAACACAGAGTGAGCGAGAGAAAATCTTTATTGTTTGTCCCTTTCTGCGTATGCGATAGTTTTGTTTGACTTACTTGAAATTGCATACAAAATCTTGCAACTAAGTCAAACAAAAGCACGATTTCTCATACATTTTTGTCATATCTCCGTCCCTTTCTACTGGAAAGGGTAATTAATAGCTAATTACATTTTGTAATTGTTAACTGCAATTACTTTTTTGGTTACGATTATAAATGTGTGCTTTTCGAAAGTAAAGAATGATTGCATTAGCCATAGTTTAAAAATATTATTCATAATATTATAAAATATGGCTAATGCACTCATTTATATTCGGAAAAAACATACATTTGTAATCGTAACCAAAAAAAAATGGAGTAATTGCAATTAACAATTACAAAATTTTTTAGTAGTTAATTACATTTTGCCCAACACTGCAGGGTGTTAACTGAAATGCGTTACATACTCAAAGGGGTGTTTCAGACCATCAAGCTTTTACTATGGGACCAAATTTGAAATCGCGGAAAAGAAATCGGTTGTTCCATAGAAAATTTCAATACTTAGCTAGGTTCTCCACCCAAATGTAATGTAAATGTACAAAACAGCAGATATTTTATCTCGATTTCAACGTTGGTCCCATGGTAAAATTTGTTCAGTGTGATGGTCTGAAGCACCCCGTTAAGTATGTAACGCATTTAAGTTTAAAACCTGTATATTAGATAGGACCTACCTACTTACGCGCATGTCAACATAATAAAACAATATTATTCACTAAAAGGTTCAAAATGACGCTTGGACAACCGTTTGTTTAACTCCCTGGAGTGACATTGTTATATTTTATATGAGAAAACGTTTCTCAAGAAACGTTACAAAGACACATGAAAAAAGCATTTTAGTGTATCAAGCTCGTATCAAGAATGTATTCTTGAGGTTAGTATAAAATATCAGACGAATATTTACACACGTACAATACCTATCAGGGCTGTTAGAAAGGAAAAAGATATTTTTTCGGCCTTAATGCCAACCTATCGAATGGCAGAGTTCTTTTAGTATTCAGCACTCGCATGAATTTCAGATCACATTCAGTAGGTACCTACCTATGTAAGAACTAGTATTTTCACAAAAACTTTAATTGTAGGATGCAAGAAATATAGGTATACCTATTGTAGTGTACCTAGATATATATGCGCGATTTGTTGAAACAGAATGTCGAATTAAATCGACCATTTTACCACTGTTACTGTACTACGCGTACAAAGGAATTCTGAAAAAAAGCAAATTAGATTAGAGGCACGGTTAGAAAAATGCCAATGGTTTTGGGAACCCTTTTTAATAAGTATCTACCTACCTTATAGTTAATCATGTAAACCCCAGTATTTTGACTGGACTAACAGGTTCTCTGTGTAGTACCTAACTAATTTTTTATAAGTACTGTAACTTATTGGTTCAAAGTCAAAAGGTAGCGCATCTACTATCATCAGCGTCAGCCTATAGCCGCCCACTGCTGGGCATAGGCGTTATGCTTATTTGTCAAAGGCCCACCATGCGGACACAGTGCAGATGTGTGTGGGCAAGTCTGTGATCTTGCTACTCAAATTGAACTATCAGATTCAACGCGTCTATCAAGAGATAATTAACCAAAGGATAGTCAGCTAAAGCCGTGTCGGTCTTCTTCGGGTTCCTCTCCATCTCTAGTCGACTCTACTCTACTCGAGGTTGGTACTCAGCTCTGCGTATCCCTGTCAATCTCTCGCCAAACGAAACAGGTTCTTCGACGTTGGCGATGCCTGTCTACTCTATCAGGTTCCCGAGCCACAACATTCCCGTTTAACCCAAAACGGTGTATAATGTAATATTTTAACAAATCAGAAATCAAAAGAAGAAAAATAATCAGCTCCCATTCTCGAACATTCAAACACAAAGTAAGTAGTTAGGTAACTTTGAAAAAGGCCCCTTGATATGAGGAACAAAGTGCGAAAAACACTTTCCTCGCATGAATATTCGAGAGGAAATTCTTTCATTTCTTTTATGGGCCCAAAGGAAGACAAGACACTGCAAAGTACAAAGGAACCAATTACCACAGCTAGAACATTTTTTTCTTTGCTAGATGCTTACTTTATTTAATTAAGAAAGAAAAATGAAATGAAGTAAGTATATTTTTAATTTACTCGTCCTAAAATAACTAAATATGGTGTGGTTTAGTTAAGGAAAAAAACATTAAAAGTAGATAGGTACATACCTATACAGGGTGTAACAAAACACCCTAGTAATACTTATAGCTAGCACCCCTGCTTCAGACAACAGACAGAACAACTTTCACTATTGAGCCAACATGGAGAAAAAACAAGTCGCCTGTCCCAACTGTAACAAAAATCTGACTTCATACGAGCATAGAGATTAGGTTCTAGATTATTTCTGAAAAATTTAATTGACTTTAATTGGTTAGTATTGAAAATATCACTTCGTTAGTATGCAGCTCGCATTTACGCATTCGTAATAAACTTCTCCTAACGGCTTGCACCTGCGGCCGTAGTATGGCAGCGTGATAAAGCACTGTCTATCGTGTCTTTAGTGCCTTTCTATTTGCGCGCGAACGAACGAAATAAAAGGCGTGATATACAACGTGTTAATGAATTAACGCAAAACAAGAAAGTAGTTTGTTTAGAATCGAGAGCAGAATCGAATTATTGTTTGTAAAATTTTAAATTTACCGAACTCGATCACAATCCACCGATCGGGCACTCTCACCCTACTTACTACCAAAACAAGATTCTTAAAATGTATCCATGAACACGTTAGCGCTTTCATTCATTGCTGAAATGATAACAAATCATTTTTGCCTCAAAACTTAAAATGTGAATAACTTTAAATTTTAAATATGAAAATAATGAAATTATTGTTTCAACCTAATAATTTTGTTATAAATCAGTTGGGGTGTATGAGGTTTTGCGCTTATTCATTAACACGTTGTAGTTTATAGCCTTATCGCGCGCATCATACTACGGACGGATGCTTTGCCACTTCGACCATCAATGGTCTTTTGAGAAAGACCCTTTTATTACAGGTAAGTATTACATTACTTACTGCCCATTTTTTCCTACTTGCGTTTGTAAGTTTAGGATCCCACTTTACATTTGTACCTATCTATTGAAATAGCCGTGGTGGTCCAGTAGCGAGTAACCTTGCCTGCCGTGCGGGAGACGATGGTTCGATCCCCGTCCAGGCCGACTCGTACCAATGAATTTTTCGGAATTTATGTGCGATTTGTGACACCACTGGCTTTTCGGTGAAGGAAAACATCGTGAGGAAATTTGCATGCTTCAATTTCGAGGCATGTATTGTACCCACTGTCCATGACAAGTGGCGACGAGCTCACTCCCCGTCACACTGGACAGAAGTTTCGGTACTACTAATGAAACGTGGATGTTCTGAGTTTTCAGAATAGAGCTGACTACCCCCCTCGGGGAATATAGTCGTTAGCATATGATATGATTTGCTATGCCTATCTATTAGGCAGGGAGGTAGGTAAAAGATAATTAACAGTGTATTATTTTCTAAAAATTGATATCTACATCGAAGTAAAGTATACTGATATCAAATTTAATGCAGTTCAGTTCCTACAGTTGTCAAAATTATGACACTGATACATTGTCCGACTGAATGGACGATCTTGTAAGAGTTTGGGACTACGGGACCCTAAAAGCTAAGAGGGTTACGTATTATCACTCATCCATTGAGGTGACTGGTAGGACATTTTGTGTTGTGTTGATATCTGTTTTGTATGTACACACGGCGACACATCAAGCTATACAAAACCAACATAAGCTGGCCACACGACGTTATACATTATTCTACCAACGCGCGGCCAGCTTATTTTGGTTTTACGTTTTTAAGCTTGATGTGTCGCCGTGCCGTGTGTATCTGGAGACACGCTCGATGGGTGAACTTAACTAACGGGCAGTTTCAACGGAACCAGAAGAAAACTAAACAACCGGTTACGGTTTTAGGACACCCAGGGGACGAGGACGGGACCTGGTTTATGTCTTCTCTGAAATGAAAACGCAATAAATGTATGCAGCCAACACAAAATGCGACTTGTTTCATCTTTTTATACATAGGTTAATAGGTACCTAACGGGCTGTACTTTGAATCGGATGGCTTCGGAGGCCAGCACGTCTAGTATGATTTCTCTATACGCGCGCGACGCGCCTACGCTGCATAGAGAATAACCTGTTCCCGAGCTTTTCGTAGAGTGAAAGCCGCGCTTGCCGCGACTTGTAGTATGGGAAAAAGCCAAGTCGCGCGCAAGTAGAGAAACCATGGTAGACGTGCAGGAGACCGATTGCGCTAATTTAAAACATCGAAGTTCTATTCTTATCCAATTTCAGTTCTAATCACATTGCAATCCAATTACTATCTGATAATCACGCAATCCAATTACTATCTGGTTCGCACGCGGTCCACAACTTTTAACACATTCGGTATTGCGCTATTCATTTGACAGCCGTTAGAGCCGTTTTGACAGATCGTTCAGACGTTAAGGGCTGTCAGTTACATAGAGTTCAGCGCGATGCGGAATTCAGCACAGTTGAATATTAATTGGATTGCAATGTGATGAGAACTGAAATTGGATAAAAATAGAATCTCGATTTTTTAACTTAGCGCAATCGGGCTCCGGGTCGTCAATTTAACAATTAAGTATGTTATTGATATGTTGGTATGATAAATTACAAGTCAGTGTAGGACCGGCCGTGTTGTGACGATGTGAGGGAGAGACCTCTGTGGTATGGACTTCTTTCGGCTGAGATGATGATGATGAAGATAAGGTGATGATGAGGTCAGAAAAAGAAATTCTTTAATTCTACTGAGAGTCCGGGTGGTTCGGACCTGCACGAACGAGGTAATATTTAAGTAGGTAAATACCTAATTTAAAAAATCCTGTTTTCGATTCTGACCGTACACACGGCGACACATCAAGCTACGCAAAACAAACATAAGCTGGCCGCGTGACATTATACATTACTCTACTTACGCGCAGCAAGCTTATTTTGGGTTCGCGTAGCTTGATGTGTCACCGTGTGTATATAAAATGGTACATACCAGCACGTTTGAGTTTTATCACAAAGCTCAGTCATCCTCTCTCTACTTATTATTAAAATTCGTATTAAAACTTTCAAAACTTCATGTTTATTACGTTTATATGAGAGTGAACTGGGTTCGTGGAGGTTTGTAATATTTATCTTATAATAAGCATATTTATTATTATATCAACACATAGATACCTACACTGTAAACACACTACAGAATTACATTTCAATTCAATTAAATTTTTGTTTTCAATTTTTGTTTAGTGGCATCCGATGTGTTATCACAATTCAGCCAATGTCTCGTTACGTGGAGAGTATACGAAGGAAAATGATCAGTAGTATTAATTAAGTCTAGCGTGGCTGTTGCCAATGTAAGTAGTTTATAATCTCAAGTGATTGTTTTAAGGTTAAAACACAAAAGAGTTCACAAAATGGTGGAGCCACGTGCAAGCCCAACGCGCCGATACGCACGCGTCCGTACTCCGCCAGACTTGCAGCGCGACTCGAATTACATTTCGAGGTAGTACGGAACTTTACTACAATTTATCATGTACCTACACAGTTTGAACAATAAATATTCTTATACTTATTCTACCTACCTGAGTAAATATATGGTAAGACCATTGCCATGCCACTGAAGAAAGGAACGTGAAATATTTATTCTATGGAGGATGTAGGGGTCCACTAAGAAAGGATTTTCGGAAATCGACTCGAGTTTTATAAACTCCACGCAAACTTCGCGAACGAAGTCGTCGACTAAAGCCCTTTCTGAGCCTGGAAATCGCAAAGTTAAAAACTAATAAAACTATCAACAATGTAAGAGTAAAATGGTTACAACTGGAAAAAAAGGCGGGTGACTTTAGATTTCTTTTTCTTCAGTTTTAGATTTCGAGAAAAACCAAATCACTTCTCATGTCCTGTAGATTGTACAGTTTTGTTTTCCGCTTAAGAAATGCTATGGCATTTAATGTATAAAATAATTCCAAAGTTACCCAACGTCACGGCACGGTAAAACCGCCCAGCGCAGCGCCTTAAGAGAAGTTTATTCCGAATGCGTAAATGCGCGCTGCATACAAACGAAGTCTTGTGATATTTTCGATTAGCCAATTAAACTCGGTGAAATTTTGCAAAAACAATCTAGGAACAAATATCTATGCTTATATCGTGTCCGATTTTCGTTAAAATATACAGTTTCAATGCTAGGATTAATTTAAGATTTGTATGGAAATCTTTGGGGCACTGTAACTTTAAAACTGTACATTTTAAGGAAAATCTGACACGATACAAGCATAGAGATTTATTTCTAGATTAATATTGCAAAATTTCATTGAGTTTAATCGGTTATTATTGAAAATATCACTAGACTTCGTTTGTATGGAACGCGCCAAAAGTAAGTATTATACCCTTATTAGCATTTTGCACTCAACAACCGGATCAACGATCCCGCGCAGGCTGAAGTTTGTATTTAGCGTAGCAAAGCGCTGATATGATGAATGTTATCCCTATCCTACTTACGTAGGTACTTCTAGTGAAACTCTCGTGTTGGCGTAGCTATACAGGGTCCAACTGGTTTTTTAAGGGGATGGTCAGACCATCAAACTGAACAACTTTCTCTAAGGGACCCAAGTAGAAACACCGAAACATTTTGTAGGCAGGTACCTACTTGTGCGAAGTTGTTTGTTAGGTATACTTACCAGATAGGTACTTTTAATAATACCTCAGTATTTACTCCAGATACTGAGGTACACGTTACGCCACCTTCTGGGCTACGGTCGTACTAGGTGTGAAGAATGTACTCCAAACAATGCTCTGGGATTTGAGGTACATGCCAAGTTTCTACCCTCTACCTTAGCTCTACGTGGCTCTACCTATAAGCTATAACAGTAAGTTTATATTCTAATGCTCTACCTTCCCCTTGATTGAATGATGATTTTATCACTATCAATTCTTATTAAAAATGGGAAAAATAAAACTGTTTCAAAATTGTTTTTTTCTATTTTTCCATGAAACGTTAGGTGCACAAGCAAGCTGAATCTGTACGCATCCGTAAATATTGATTCAGTAAGCGTCCATCTGCGCATGTTTTTACAATTGTGTAGTAAAGAGTAGCAAGTCGTCTACTAAAGGGCTGTGAATTTCTTCTTTTAGATTTATTTTACAGTACAATAACTTAAGTAAATACACTCCAGGTAAACGTTCAGAAGAGGAGCAACATAAATGTATTTATAGATGGAAGTTAAAAAAACATTGAAAGGATGGGGAATATTCAGGCGAACGAAAAACATAATAAAACTGGGAAGTCACCTGCAAAAGGTAAACATTTCATACGTAATTTGAATAGAAAAACACCTGGGAGAGATAGCAAAAAACATGGGCGGAAAAAAAGTGATGCGAAACGAGAGGCGGTGGACAGAGAGTTCGATAAAACGCCGGACTCGGATCACAATGGAGCGATCGAAGCGTCGGATAACGATGGCGATACGGTCGAGTGCGTGTTCAAAACAACATCGCGGCGAGGGGAGGAGGCACGGGCCGCAGAGTCGTCGAGCGTGCACTCCGAGGTAACGGTGACCAGGTGCGAGCGCGAGCGCGCGGAGCGGTCAGCGACCCGCGACCAGCCGCCCGCCGCCTCGCCTGCCGCCGGCTCCACCTCCGACTCAGTGTTCACGGACCCGCTTACGCCGCTCGCCGTCGAGCTCAACCAGTGCTACTACTCCGCCGAGAGCGACAGCGCGCTCGACCAGCCGCGCACCCTGACACCGACGCCGCCCGGGCCCGCGCCACCCACGGCCACGGCCACCATGCCGCACGACGACGCCGCCTCCTCGCTGTCAAACTACGACATGGAAAAAGAAGAAAAAAGTGACGTTTTCGATGACAGCAGTGACAGGGGCGAGGATGAAAAGGTTATGGGAGCGATATTTTCGGGGTTGCGCGGCGAGAACCTAGAGCGGAGCACGCACGAGTGCAACCATGAGTTTCGTGAGAACCGGCTGAAGGCGTCGCCGGCGCAGACCTCGTTCACGCTCTCCAAGCACCGCAAGGTGGAGCTGCCTCCTGTGGCTTGCGACTCTTCGCTCACCATACTCGACGATGGTTAGTTCCTTTCAGAGTCAATTAGGCTATCATAACACGATAAGCATGCACTATTTACTTGTTAAGTAGCAAAGTAAACCGACAATGAACGCTAGAATAGTGTACCTATACCTATATAGGCACTAACTCAACTACCTACTATGTAAACCACACTCCTGCAGTTGATGTGATTGGTTACGTTCGTACGTTACGTACAGGTACCTACGTAATAACGTAATCAATCACATCGACGTACCTACCTGTAAAATATGACTATACGTTACTCTGCTTTGTATACCTACTTTTTATTCATCTTCTTACAATAGTCAGGAAACCAGTTTGTTGATATACTTACTTACTTATTCGCTGATCATACAGATTGATACTTGAGTTACCCGATTTTCGTCTTTAACTTTACGCGTTAAAGTGTAAAGCGCGTGCCAATGGATAATAAACGCAATAAACAATGGTTACTTGGGTTACCGACTCTTCTTGGTACTAAAGCCAGTCGCATGATCATTTTACAGTCACACAATACTCTTGTACAATGTAGAATTTCTCCATCTTTGCACATGGTTTTAGTTTATTTCTTTTCTGTACTTTAGTATTTTTTTACTTCAGGTGTAGACCGTATATAAGAGCCCTTCCACACAGGCGTTTTTATCTGATTGCATGACCGCGGTGTCGTGCTCGTGCCGCCGAGAAATCGACGATCAAAACGCCTGTGTGGAAGGACTCTAACTTAACAGTACAGTATGCATAGGTGGCATTTACTTAGGTAGGCTTTAGAAATTTGCAAACGCTCTCGTTATAAACAAGAAGGTTTTAAAATAGATTTATGAAAACTTGGAGAAATTCTGGGTCCACTACACTTCTGAAAATATTCGCACACAAAAGCATTCCAAAGCTTCTTGGAATGTGTTTCACAAAAAATGTGGCAAAGCCTGCAGGAGCAGGACCTTCTGTGTAATGTAGACTACTAGTACACCAGCCATGCAACATAACTGTTCTATTAAGCTTGCATTTTAGCATTTGTCAGCAAACTCTACTAATCCTATTTACCATGCAAAGACGCAACTGAAGCGATTAGTGGGTTATCTATCCTATATCCATTTAAAAAATACGACATCTTATGTCACTGACTGTTTGAGACTTGAACACGATGAAAGTCGCGAAAGTTGAAAAAGTCATTTCGTTTTTAATTAAGTAAAAAACGCCATGATTAGGCTACCTAATCTTTTAATCATTTTGAGTAATTGGTGACCATAAATAGGAGATTATAATAGTGCGTATCCAAATCTCTTTCTTCAGACTAAGGCCCAGATTCGTCTATTCTTCTTTTCAGCCTTTTTCAACGATTGTGATACGGCTCCTTCCGACTTTTCTATTCCTTTTTATCTGGTGCTCTCAGTTCGCTTCTGCAATCTTTTCAAAGTATTCCACCGCATTATAGGATCTGGGGTCTGGCTTTAGGAGATTTTATCTTACGGTATCTATTCCAAGATCCACAATTGCTTTGGCTTATAAGACACTATGCCAACTCTTTAAAAATCCAAGCCCCTTTAGGTTGCTAATAGTCACTGAGGCCGAGATTCAGAGACGATTTTTAAGTCTTAGCTCGAACTACCGTATGTCAAAATCCATACATTTTGGCCACGCTTAGCTCGAGCTTAGACTAAAAAAATCGTCTCTGAATCTCGGCCTTAGTGACAACTGCGAGTTTGCTTGGTTCTCTGCCGTCATTTTGATTTTTTTGTAATCTTTAACTCTGCAATTGATTATACCTAATAAATTTTGGAATTTCAGCAATCGCAGGGGACAGTACACGGCATTCAAGCGTCAGCGACGCGCCTATGTCGGATTCAAATGTTTTGAGGAAGGTGGCTTCTCTCACTTTGGATAAGCATTCGGAGACAAGGGTCGCTCGCCCTAGGTTCGTCCCTGAAAAGCTAGATTTCCAGCTCTATGAGAAATTTGAAGGTAAGAAGTTCATTTTTACTGTCACCTCTGTTTTTTTTTCTCGAAAAATTTCTTTCATCAAAGGTCGAGCTGACTGAGCAGCGAGCAGACCGAGGCCGAATATTAAGAAACTTATAGGTTAATGATGATAATTATGATTTCATTAAACTTCAAATTTTTTTTAGATTTATTCATTATAAAAAGATCGATAATTTTAGATACCTTGGTACCTAATTAGGTTCTTGTACTTAGGATGCTGACTGTGCCTACTTGTTTACTTTTTTGTAAATTTAATTCTTTTCCAACCGACCCTCTTTTTTCTCATTTCTTTTCCGTGTCCGAGGAGCAGGCCATCCAAAATTTCCACCATGTCTGTCTGCTTAAGTTATTTTACTTAAATTGAAGAATTGCCCTTTCCTTGTCTGCAACCATATCGTACTGAACTACTCGTATTACTATACCTACTGAGCTAGGTTTGACTAGAACTACCTTATATTTTCTTGAGCCTTCCACTCCTAATTCAGGTATGGTCACATTCGCCAGTTAAGTACAGTAGTACCAGGTTTTTAAGTCCTACCGATGTACCTGCGCAGTTGACAAATTTTTATAACAGGCCAAATATACTCCTCATATAATATCATAACAGTCCTTAGAAATACGGTGCCTAGGTACCTACTTATTTATCTCAACTGTTGATGAAACTTGTTATATATTGCTATATATGTCCAATAAAGAAACTAACACTGTATTAAGTACGTAGGTACCCTACTACTCGTATATCGTTTGTCTTTACCTTTTATTATACGCAATCAAATGTTATCAAGGCGCCTATTTAGATGAATGGACACAGTGATAAGAGAATGTTTATCTTTGTACTAATATAACCACTCTAATCCTTATCTTTATTAATCAAAATCATTATCGTTAGACACCGCTGTGATAGTGGTTGTGTACGTGACCTGCAGAACGGCTGCAAAAATGCAGTTGTCTACAAATCGCGTTAACTTTACTAGTGCATCTATATCTCAGTTAAACTACGCAAAATTTCTGTGTAAATCTGGATCCACTCAGAAAGGAATCGAAGACATTGTGACGATATTAGGCTTGCATAGAGACAATTTCAGTCGCGAAAAAAGATTGAACGTAGTCTCCAGACGATTACGCTCTACAGCCAGGAGGTTAAGGAATAAAGGAGCTTTAGTGCCTTTTGTGCCGCCGAAGAACGTGAAATTTAATTTTGAAAAACCAGTGTCTTGGTATATTGTTGTAGTGTTCGCTCTGTATAATGAAAATTGTGAAATCCAATTAATGTGCGATCTGAGAACGGGAGTTTTAAAAATGTGTTTTCGCGAAAGACGTGCAGATTACACTATTTGTTTACACATAGTAAATTTTACTAGAAACCATGCTAGGTCATGTACAAAAATGAATATGGTTCAAAGTAAGTACCTACTCAGTCAGCCTATTTAGTTGGTACCACTGTGAAAGTTCAATAATTTCGACCAAGTGCGAGTCGGACTCGCGTAACCGACACACACATGGCACCCTATGTACAAGTGTGCCGTTTTTACGATAGCGAAACATAAAAAGCCTAGAAAAAAAACGCATTTCTTGTATGAGGACTCCCCTTAATTTTACTTTTTTTAACCTTTTGTTAGCGCACATCCAAAATAATAAATAACACTTACCTAACTATACTTACGCTATGTAACTATTCTGTGAAAATTTCAACTCGCTACAAAGGTACCAGGGGTGCAATTTTTGAAACTTATTCGCTGAAGTCATCAGTTGAAAATGTCAAAATTACTGTGGAGACAGGTATGCATCTTTTCTACTGCTGATTTAACTTTCAAAAATCATACTTCAGGAGCGCGATTTTTGAAAGTCAAATCGTCAGTAGAAAGATGTATATCTTCATAGTAATCTTGACATTTTCAACTGCTGAGTTCAACGAATGAGTTTCAAAAATCGCACTCCTGGGCTCCTAGACAAAGTACTTTCGATTAGCGTTAACGACAGTAGAAAACATAAAAATGTATGGATTTGACGTATGGTGACGAAAACAAACGTCAAAATGTTTTGATCGCCAATGTCAAATCCATACATTTTGTCCGTTTCTACTAGCGTCGACGCCAATAGAATGTCACTTTGTCTAGGGAGGCTGGACTTGATAGGTATTACAAATTACGGTCCAAAAGATAGAATTAGGACGAAGGACGGACAGCATAGGCGTCGTAATAGGGACCCGGAAACCTGTTGGACACCCTTTTCCCTACGGAACCTTAAAATTTATAAAAACAAGATAATTTCCTATAGAAGAAGGGTTCTTACCTAGGAATATCAGATATCTCACAATGTTGAGACTAATCCAATGACAGAAACGAGCAGGTCTAGCGAGTGCTAAATACAAATAAGTTCAATTAAGTCAATATAAGTAAAACCTCAAATAAAAAAGCGGTAGATAGGTACATTACAGGCCTGTATCGCTCGTTTTTTTTATTTAACGGTGTACTACCTTATCATCATCATAGTCCCTTGTTCCCATAATAATACGTCCCACTGCCCTATAGATTTACTTGTCCGTCAACGTCGTAGAACGCTTCGCTCCGTCATGATGTTCCTTCGATTAATGCCGGATTCCCTCCATTACTTTGAGGATATAATAATTATTTGATGTGAATTCTTCTTCTATTGAATATCTAGTCAAAGTTACTAATTTTGTTAACAAAGCATTCGTTGAAAACACTCCTTGTAATGTCATGTCGTTGTCATTCGGTGTGCTTATTTTGCATAATTCTAACATTAGGTTATTGGTCAAGCCGTGAATATGAAACAGCACAATACAAAAATGTTTTCATGTTCTCATTTTGTAGTACAGATTATAGCAATTAGCGTGCAAAAATATTTACACAACAACCTTGATCGTCCTTTTTTGCTTGTAAATAATCCTTTTTATTTATTTTGAAGATTCCCTGATAAAATCCTACGATTCTGATATAGTTGTGTATGTCTTTTTCAGGCCAGATGCTACTTAATTGGTTCGTGTCATCAGTAACAGAGAACAAACATTTGAAAAGTTTGTTAAGCACTCAGGATCTGAAGAACCTCGGTATACAGTATTGCACCCACTTGCTGGCAGCTGGTGTGCTTCGACAGATATCTGATAAAGATGCACCTACTGAACATATATTCAAGGTACGTTGTTTTATAAAGTAAAACCTTTTTTTATGCACTTTCACATACAATGTTTTAATGAATAGGCGCAAAACCTCATACACCCCAACTGATTTACAACAAAATAAAAAGATTGAAACAATAATTTTATTATTTTGATAGTTAAAATATAAGTTATTCACATTTTAAGTTTTGAGGCATGATTTGTTATCATTTCAACAATGACAATGAATGAAAGCGCTAACATGCTCATGGATACATTTCAAGATTCTTGTTTTGTTAGTAAGTAGGGTGAGTGTGGCCTTGCGGAGGGTTGAGATTGAGTTCTTTGAAAATTTTCTTTTTGTGAAAAGCACCTACATCAAACAAGGAACCCTTATACTTTCGTCAATTCTGTCTGTATGCCCCGCCTCAATAACTCGCTCTTTTTTGCGTCTATCAAATCGAAATTTGGCATGAAGACAGATAAAACAGTAATCCAAAAACAGAAATGTTATAATTATGATTATGAAGAAACACATTTTTTTCGACACCCATACAACAAAAAAGGGGTTGGAAAATATTACTTTTTAAAATTAATCGAGCGAGGCGTCATTAGGTTCTAACATTTAGCCAGTCGAGGCGGAAATAATGGTTTCATGTATACTTTGACCTGAAGTGCTATTTTTTAATCTCATACATTCTAATTCATGTGTGGAAATCTCAAAATAACTATGGAGTTTCATCATTCTTATACAAATTTGAAATAGTGAGTTTCAAAAGTTGCACTTCTGGTTTGGTTGTAATTGTGCATTTTAATGATCGGAAACATAAAAGCTTTTACTTATTTTGTAATTTACAGCCTAATTTAATGTACTACTGGGCTCACATGGAGGTGCCTGCGTCACAGCCAGTAACCCCCGGCCGTCTTCACATGACTGCGTGGCCACCAGACGAGTCTCACCACATCTCACACGATGCCACCAACCAGTCCACCCTCGATAACAAGTTCTTCAATCAAAACAACAATGAAGAAATAAATGATGTTACTGAAGCTAAACTCATCATATCCCAGCTGAAAAGAAAACTACAAGAACTAGAATATCAAATAGAAAAGCAAAAAATTAATGCACAGATAGAAGTGCTCTCAAGAAACATAGAAAAAACATATGATTCTGTAATTGACAACAAACAGTCGGTTGTAAATAAAGATAATTTAGTTAGCAAAGAGGTACAAACTGAGTTTATGAGCAGTGAATTAAATATACTATCCAATAATAGACCTGTGATAAATATACCTGAAAACGATCCTTTAAGAACAAATGTAAATAATACACTAGGTATAAGTAGTGCTTATAAAAATGATGAACCTGAAGTGAGATCTGACAAAATAGAGAATTATTGTAAGTTAAATAAAAGTAGAGACTGTAATAAATCTATTAGAAACGATGAATTCACTGAGAAGAATGAAGATGTTAAAAATGAGGTAAATGAGAAGTTGATTTCCAAGGAGATTGATGCTGTCCCTTTCCTTGGAATGGTTTCTGAAGAGTCAAGTATCAGTAATACATGCGAAAGTTCTTCAGATGCGTCATTCCGTAGTACCTTTACATCAAACGAGCAAATTAGTAGTCTATTAGAAAGTTCCTCCGATTTAGATAGGAAAAATTATTCACCTGTTAAAACTATAAATACAAAGCCTGCTACTCAAGTGCTGTATTCAATCATTGTTAAAAAGCATACAGCTGAAAGCAGCCAAACTGACATCTCAAAAGTTGCATCAGAATATGAAAGTTCAAAGGCGTCATTAGAACAAAGCACTAAGTCATCATCTGCTCTTAGTCCGAAAACATCTCCAGTTGTACCGGTTGATGTGTGTGTGCAACATTCACCCCTACCAATACCTGAAGCGCAGTCCGCGTCATCATCGCCACTATCATCGTCATATGAACCTCCTCCTATGCCCGGAGTGGTCCCGCCACCGCCACCAATGCCAGGAACGATTGAATCACCTATCATGGGTCCACCATCACCTATGCCGTGCATGGGTCCACCGCCACCACCGATGCCGTGCATGGGTCCACCGCCGCCACCGATGCCTTGCATGGGCCCACCGCCACCACCGATGCCGTGCATGGGTCCACCGCCACCGCCGATGTCTGGAATGGGCCCACCACCCTCTGGATTGGGTCCACCACCCCCACCGATGCCCGGAATGGGTCCACCGCCACCACCGATGCCTGGAATGGGCCCACCAATGCCTGGTATGGGTCCACCGCCACCTCCGATGCTGGGAATGATACCACCACCGCCATTGCCTGGGTTAGGCCCACCCCCACCTGGAATGCCTGGACCACCGCCACCGCCCCCTGGCCCCGGCCAGTCTTGTGGTGGTCCAATTCCATTTCCTGCACCTCCTATAGGCGGATGGAATGTACAAAGAGCAAGTAAGTACACTTAAAATTGGCGAGTTAATTAAGATTTTAAGACTAGTAACTTTTCAAGATCATACAAATGATGAAAGCATTTTAAAATATTTTCTGTGCTCTTTCACAGCCTTA
Organism: Agonopterix alstromeriana; assembly: GCA_963924505.1. Lineage (NCBI taxonomy): Eukaryota > Metazoa > Arthropoda > Insecta > Lepidoptera > Depressariidae > Agonopterix > Agonopterix alstromeriana. The sequence continues at coordinate 6,570,586 of OZ004670.1, forward strand.
AGAAAAACTCCAGTAAAACCAGCAGCTCCCATGAAACCTTTGTATTGGACTCGAATATTAGCAGCTCCAACACCACTGCCTTGTGTAGGCGAATCAGATTCAGCCGGTTCAAAGCCACTTTGGCTTGAAATAGAAGAAACGAAACTAGACAATATTGATGAATTCACTGATCTATTCTCCAGACAGGTTATCAAAGCTCCTGTGAAGAAGAAAGTAGAAGTAAAAACGAAGATACAACCAATAAAGATATTGGATAGCAAACGCTCTCAGAATGTAGGCATACTTGCTCAAAGTTTACATGTAGAATTCTCCGAAATAGAGAATGCTATATACAATTTTGATACATCTGTAGTTAGTTTAGAAGCTTTACAACAAATATACGAATTGGTAAGTTTTCTAAATACCATTTTTATAATTTGAAATTAAGTTTAATATTGAAATTAATGCGACTTTAATTTCAATTTCAGAGAGCAACCGAAGAGGAACTAGCTATGATAAAAGAACATTTAAAATTAAAACCAGACATTCCTCTGGATCGGCCGGAAGCATTCTTGCACGATTTGTCGGGTATACCAAATTTTGCAGAAAGAATATCATGCTTCATGTTCCAAGCGGATTTTGAGGATGCTGTGAGCACAACAATGCACAAGCTAGATAACTTGAAACATACTTGTGAGGTGAGATCGGTATTCAAGTATTATTTATAAAGAATGAGCGAAAGTCTTAAGACCATATAACTATGGACGAGTTACGCGTGTATCTAATTCTACTAACAAACATTTCTGACACTTTGCGGGGGACGAGGTAGCATGAAATCCGCAACTTTGGATTTTATTCCATTACTTTAGATTCTAACTTTGATTGTTAAAATCGTGTGAACCTCAAAAGAGACAAGTTTGAATTTATTGTTCTGCAATTATAGGCCTGTCTTGTTTAGTCATAAGGTATAAAATTGTATGTAAATGCAGATGATCGTGTAGCTTGGAAGAGGGGAATGCTAACGCGAGGCTGGTACCTAGTTATATGGTCTAATGCGAAAGTAGTTTGACGCATGAGATTTCCAAAACAAACTAGTGTTAATGGGATAGTAGAATGAGGTCGCCCTAGACGCACGCACGCTGATCAAATCGAAATAAGGGCCAAGTAAAATGTACCCGGAACGGAACCGCCGAGCAACTAAGAAGAGACTTTTGGATGTTGAAGAGGCAAGAGATGTGTGTCAGAATCATAAGCATGTGACGATCTATTGACCCCAGTACGACATAGGCGTGAGCATAAGTATGTATGTAGTTTCTAAATAGACATATCGTGTAAATTTCAATGCAATACATTTGTGTCTTCAATGCGTCCTTCAGACCATCAAACGGAAAACTTTTGCGATTTTGATGTAAATGTACAATAGTGTAACATGTAAATTACTTTATTTTCAGTTTCTTCTAACGAGTGAGCCTCTGAAGAAGTTGTTTGCTATAATATTAACGCTCGGCAACTACATGAACGGGGGCAACGGGCAGAGAGGTCAGGCTGACGGATTCGGTCTCGAGATACTTTCCAAACTAAGAGATGTAAAGGTGAGAGTTCATACAGATTTATTTTTTCGCGAATTTGATATTGGTTTGTCCCATAGATTTTTTCAGATTGATTGTCTAATCATGATCATCCTCTTAAAATGTTTCCAGCTAATGTTGTTGTACCTTATAATACGCAGCCGACCCCACCTCACATCGTGTCGGTTTACCATTCCAAAAATATTCTGCTAACTACTTTTCAAAATTATAACACCCCTCTTTTTGCGTCGGGGGTTAACAATGCCGTCGCTCGCTGAAGACGTAGTTGGTTGTGTAAATTAATAAATGCTTATAAATCTAATTATTGCAGTCGAAGCAATCGAACGTGACGCTGCTGCACTTCATAGTGCGTACGTACATGCGGGCGTGTGGCGGCGCGCTGTCCGGCGAGTGCTTGTTGCCGGTGCCGGAGCCGGGCGACGTGGCGCGCGCCGCCGCGATCGACTTCGCCGACGTCGCCGCACAACTGGCCGCGCTGGCCAACCAGCTCAATGGTAAACAACTTACTATCAGTATCAGGTCTGCACTTCATAGTGCGCACGTACATGCGCGCGTGCGGCGGGACATTCATTTTGGGGGTTTCTATCCTCCTAATAGATAGTTGCTTGCCCTTCAGCCAACCAAAAGACCCTATATCAGAATCTTCTGTCTGTGTGACAGAAGATTCTCGCGTAGCAATCCGAATTTTTCCGGCCCGTACGTCGATTCTGATTGGTGTGCGAGATTTTATAATCTGCCGCAGGCACAACAGACGAAAATGACCGAGAGTGTGGGAACACTTTTTTGTTTTCTTGGATTCATGTGTAGTTGATTTCTTTGGGGGCCTTCTTGATGAAAATTTCTTGCTAGAGCGTTGGACATAGTAGTCTCATTAACATTCCTCCTGTTTCAGCTTGCAAGGAGAAAACAAAAAAAGTTTTAGATACCGATGCTCAATCTCACAGCCCCGATGAACAGTCTACGGGCGAAAGCTCCAAGCGGCTCGAAGTATTCAAAGATAAAATGACAACATTCCTTAATGCTGCCGAAGATAAACTTAAAACCGAGAACGAAAATTTAGAGGAATGCCGTACAAAATTCATGGCAACTGTCAAATTTTATCAATACGCCTCGAAGTGTGGGAAATTAGAAGACTGCGAACCCAAGGAATTCTTCTCTCTATGGACTGTATTTTGTAGCGATTTCAAAGATATTTACAAGAAGGAAGAACAGATTGCTATAAAAGAGAAGTGAGTAATGGTTGTTATTATTAGTTCACTTTTTCAGGAAGACTTGATTCTAATGATAATGCATATTAATTGTGAATGATGTGAATTGCTTCAACGAAGCCTATGCTACATTGAGTGTCGGTAGTGTGTTGCATTTGCGTAGGCATAGGTCAACCAGAATCGAGAGATGTAGTCGAGAAGAGTTATGACGTCATCAATTTTTTGTTTTCTGAATGCTATTGTGTGGGGTGTCAAATGAAAGGGCTTCTTAAGCCGGTTCTAAAAATAAATTATGCAGTGCTAGTGTAGGCTCCGTCATCATCATCATGAAGCCTATACTGCAGATTCAATTCTCAAGCATGACATGAAATATAACCATTTACCACAGAACCAAGGAAATATCGAATGTGCATCTATGGCATTAACAGATATTTCTAAGCTACGAACTGCCGATGGACAAATAGAAATGAGATAATGTAGATTATTATTAACTCGCTTACATTACTTCTCTTCCAGGTTAAAAGAAGCTAAGAAACTTCAAGACGAAAGGAAATCTCTCACACAGCCCAAAAAAGAAGGTGGCCTAAAGGCACGTCTACAGAAGATATCCAGTACTAGAAAGAGTTAGCTATATTACTTGCTAAGTCTTTATAAGCCATTTTTTGCACAAATTTATACAAAAATTGCCATTTATTCTTAATATTCAAATTATTTGATTGATAGACTTATTCAATTTGCATTCCAACCGCTCTAGTTTGATTTCTCTTATCGCGCGCGACGCGCCTTCGCTGTTTAGAAAATTACTTCTTTTTTGTAAGTAAAGAAATCGTACTAGCAGGGGGCTAATCTGTACCTGCCCTATTTAATATGCAAAGCATTATCAGCTAACAGAAGGGTAAAGATGACCTCAAATAAATGTCTGTCTGAATACATCAACTCAGAGATTTGAGGAATCGTGTCGATGTGCATTTTTATTAGATATTTTTAGATTCAGATCGCACAACTGTATGTGATACACTCTGGAATTATCTTAGTTTGTACAGTCGCCATCAGATATATCATAGTAAACAAGGAGGTCAAATATTTCTAAGCAGTTATAATTTTCAATAATTTCTTTACACTTACATAACCAATCAAAAATATTTGATCGCTTAGAATATCAAATGTATCTACGCAGTCAGGGTGATCATAAACATCTGAGACGGTTAGGAAAAACGATCTTATCCCATTGTTATACATTTGAATTTTAAATAACATTGTAAAGAAATTATTGAAAATTAGCTGTTCAGATATTTATGACAAAACACATGTTTAGATATAATTGGTAATATTCATTGTAGCGAATTTATTGAAAATCAGAATTGCTCCGAAATATTTTAACATCTTGTATGCTACGATATATCTGATGGTGACTGTACAAGGAATTCTCAGATATTGTGACAAATTAATGTGCTCGTAGCAAATTAGGCATTCCACTGACCAGGTTCCTGAATTAATAAAGCGATTTCAGCCCTCGGTGGTTGCAAATTACTGGGCAGCTCAACGAAATGGGCTCAACTGTTATTATGACTGGATTATTGATAACATTTTCATTGAAAAATACATAACCTAATATATATTTTTAAATTTATTTCAATCCAAACAAAGGAAAAAATGGGTTAAGATTTTTATAAACTTCATATCGATATGTTAACAATATTTGTTTTAATTTATTAAAAACTAATCATTCCACTTTTCTATTGTTTTGAAAAATGTAAATATCTTTAAAAAATAACATTCCATTTAAGGTGTAATTATCATGTACCCAACCTGTACTTTGAATTTAATTTTGAATTTGCTTGCTGAATTTAATAACCACCTATCTATACTTATCTACGAAAATGGTGCTGTATTAAACTTACTTATTGTAAATATTTATTATGGTAAACAATATAAAAGTTTAACAAATTGATTGCTTATAGTTATTTTATTCAACAATAGTCCAGGCACTTTTCCTTCCATAACTTCTGGAATTTTCTTTCTATTTTTCTGTTGTTTGCTAATGAATCATACAATTGGTTTAATGAATTCTTCAGAGCTTGCCACTGCATGAAACTTAAATGTTTTGTTAGCGATTGACTACTGCTGTCATTTCTTAGCTCTTCCTCTGTTACTATTAATTGTTTTAAAGATTCCTTATTGGTTACTCTTTCAGCAGAGTGATTTATTTTCTTCTGAGGCAAACCAGGAACTGCTCTTGACAGATTCTTCAACATATCTCTAGATATAGCTTCACCTAGATCAACATTTTTGATCAATGTAAATTGTAACTCATCACTTTTTTCAATCTTCTCTGTTTCAACATCCATTTCCGTTTCTTCTTCTGTATTTTCAGTATTTATTTGGTTGACATATTCTAGTATATTGTCAAACGTGTCCCCTTCATTGTCCTCAATTAATCCAGGCTCTATTTGTATTTGTTTCTTTTGAGACCAATCAAATCTACCGAAATTATCAAGGTCTTTCACATTCAACCATTCTTCTAAATCCTGTGGCAATCTGTAACCTTGAGGCAGGAAATCTAGACCTTTTAGTTTTAATTTACTCAGGAATGGATGTAATCTTGAATACCAGGAACAAGAATGTTGTAAGAGGACTTTCGTGACCGACCACACTCTGCTAAGTAGTGCATATGGCATTAGAGACATCCAATGACTTTCACCTCTTTTCACTCTATCCAAATAGAAGATAGCTGCTTGTTTCGAACAAACACAGATCCGGAACATAATCTTCGAGAATGTAATTATTCTTACTAGCATGTATTCCAACATTTGTCTAGTCGGTAAGTACTGGTCATCATCTGCTGGTAGAACGGATGTAAAATTTTCTACATCTTTCAAAAGGTTTAAAACCAAGTATCTTTTTAAAGCAGTGTTAACTTTCTTTAGGTTTCTGTAGCCTATATCGTTGCGGAACTTTTTGTCGAATTTGTAGACAAATCTAGAAACTATAGCACTCTCTTTGTGTAGAGGTGACTGCTTTGTTAGAATGTTGATTATGTTGGTACATGTGTACGTCAATTCTTTTACATCTGCAAAAGATAATAGGTAAATCAGCTTCATATTTTAGCTAGTTGCATAGGGTGAAATTGATATCATTAGCATCCTTTTAAACTAAGAGTCTACCCATCAAACTGAACAACTTTTGCTATGGGAGCAAACCGATCAGAGCAAAAATAAACAGCTGTTCCATACTAAACTGCAATGCCTACTAGACTCAAATGTATGCAACAGCAGAATTTTTTTTTTGCTTCCATAGTAACATATGTTCAGTTTGATGGGTAGACTCTTAACCTTTTAACCACCGAAAATTTTGTGATTAAAAGTGCTCCCAGTAGCACCGAGAAAAATAAAAACAATAAAAATAAGTCTTATTTATGAGACGGTGGCATTGTGTGCTCGATGTGGTACGTCTTGTATTTCAGACCGTGGCGGTTAATGGGTTAAAGGATGCTAAAGATATCAATTTCACCCTGTAGTTCTTTAGAGATATTTACTATTGTGAAGGACGAGAAAGTGCATTTGTGTTTAGCGTGTAGGTACACTTATGCATCTCAAAATGTCCTTTGTACCTGACTGCTTTTTTATAAATATTTGCCATCGTTGAAATCAAAGTCGAATACATCACTTTCTTTCTATTTACTGTAAGTTCTTTAGATATATTTACTAGTGTGATCAAACCCATGATATCTTACTCTGTCTTCTGTATGATGGAACGGAGGACTGATATGATCAGAAGTGGGGTCAGATGCAGTGGCTATAACCACATTAAAAATAAAGATCCTTGGTTCAGCCATACAACAGTCATAGTGTTATTAAAACGGTTGCAGCGACCCTATGCTCGCGCAGTGTGCGAACGGGGCACCGGCATTATATTTGCAAAATTGGTACCGCACGCAGGCAAGTCGATGCTGGAAAGCGCTCCCACCGACCTCCTCACACCGCCCTCGGTAGACCTGTCGCTGAACTTCACCACTATTCGTTTTTAGTGTTTTGTATCCAAAGCGTGAAAACGGGACCCTATTACTTAGCCTATGTTGGCCGTCCGTCCGTCAGACCTATTTAGGGCTGTAACTTATGAACCCATAATTGTTAGACAGTTGAAATTTTCACAGAATATGCGTTATTATGGCGGATTTGTTAACAAATAATTAAAATGAATTTTTCTTCAACGTTTTTTCTTCTCGCTCTATCGTAAAAACGGTAATACATACAAGCGTCAAAATTGGTGTGATTATAGAGCAAACTCTACAGTATAACAACAAATAATAAAAACCGGCCAAGTGTAAGTCGGTCTCGTCTAGGTAAAATCTCTTTTGGTTATGTTGTATGGTGGTGTGTTACGGAACCCTCGGTGCGTGAGTAGCCCGACTCGCACTTGACCTGTTTTATTATTTGACCTTTATATTATTACCTGCACTATGCAATGCAACAGTATAACAGTAAAAGTGACATATTACCGATTTTATGTTCGCATCGAGAAGTGTGCACAGGTGGAGGACGAACTGTCGAGTCATTCCACGGCTCCAGCATTTTCCAACTTGATGGTTTTATTTCATAAACTTTTCTTTGAAGCTTGGAGGTTAGAAATATTAAAACACGAACAAAATATAAGTAAATCGAAAGGTGAATGGCAGGCTGTGGCTGAACTACTTTCACAAAAAATTTTCTCTCATTTCAATATTTAGGTATTCATTTATTGCTAACGTTTTTTCCAACTTATTTCACAAATTTTGTGTTGATTTGATGTCAGTGTTGTTGTTCCTGGTTAGTTTTTTAAAATGTTTAATCCTTCCGGAAAGGCAATGGGAACTAGCCCTTACAGCCGTTTTAAGTTATTTTTTTGAATTTTATACGTCCCTGCGCAGACGCAATCCAGAAAGATTAGGGCTGAGATTCAGAAACGATTTTTTTAATCTTAGCTCGAGCTAAGCGAGGCGAAAATGTATGGATTTAGACATACGGGAATTAGAACTATGGCTTAAAAGTCAAAGAAACGATTTTCAAGTCATAGTTCGAACTCCCGTATGTCAAAATCCATACATTTTCGCACTGCTTAGCTCGAGCTATGACTAAAAAAATCGTTTCTTTGACTTTTAAGCCATAGTTCTAACTCCCGTATGTCAATATCCAGATACAGCTGACATCATCAAAAGGCAGGTACAACTATGACTTACAATCGTTTTTTAAGTCTTAGTTCGAACTCCCGTATGTCACAATCCATACATTTTAGCTCGAACTAAGACAAAAAAATCGTCTCTGAATCTCGTCCTTAGAGACGATTTTTATAGTCTTACGTCCCTTAGGTACGTTTAGTTGGTCCGCGGTACCTTCCTGCACGTCTAGTATGATTTCACTACTAGCGCGCGGCGCGCCTTCGCTGCATAGAAAATAACCTGTTCCCGCGCTTTTCGGTGAGCGAAAGCCGCGTTTGCCGCGACATGTAGTATGAAAAAAAACCGAGTCGCGTGCAAGTAGAGAAATCATGCTAGACGTGCTGGTCATACATAGGTCTTTGGTCTCTCGGTAGAGAGTAGTATATTCCTTGTTTGGTATACCCAGGAAGTTGGAATAGGTATTGTCGGTATGCCTATGCCATGCCTAGGTCTTATTAGGACAACATGGCATGAAAAAGATAAATGAAAGGAGAAAATTTTAATTTAGGTACAATTTATTGCAGATAAACATGATTAATTTAAAAGTTGACAAAAATGTACAGAAAAAATAATATTAAAAGATTTCATAATCAACAAAATAAACAACCATAAAAATTCAAATAATAAAACATAAAGGTAATATTACCTGTATAGAGTAGGAATTTAAAAATTATACTTAGGCTTAAAAATACTTTTAAAAGTATACCTATATAACTAAATAAGGCGCAAGCAACCTGCGTAGCATGTTACACGTGATACGGCTGTATCACGTATTTTATCTCGTTTTTTCGTACGCAAATAGAAAGAGAGCGAAGGTGTGATAGCGCTATATCTATATCACGGTGCCATGCTACCTATGCTGGTGTTGTTGGTATAAATATGCCAAGTGATTGAGAAGTTATCTGACAGCTAGAAAAACTTAGTTCAACCTAAGAGAAAGGATTTCTCTTTAAGACTAGAGTGAGCCATGCCAATTATAAAGTGCCCACTTTTTTTGACGTTTAGTTTTGAGTGTGTGGTGTCAAGTAGTATGGACAAAAGGCACCGAGTGACATTTATGGCCTTATGTTTACGGTCACTTTTCATACACACTAGCTCAAAAAAAAGTTCCATCTCCTTCTACTATTAAAGGTATGTCATAAGACAAAAGAGACCAACTACAATCGTAAATTTATGCGGACTCTATGGAGATCCTTCCTTATAGAGTTCAACATACCCCGATAATTGGCGTTGACGGGAGTTGGATGGGAAGACGGAAATTTAGGCTAAAAGTAAACGAAAAAAACCCTTGTCACTGAGTCAGACGCATCCTTTGACGAAGTGTTGGTTCATATTTTGCTGTTTACTTAAAAACAGAAATTTTTACTATTTTATTTGTATTTTATTATTTTATTTTTACAAGGTCGCTTATCCATCTTTCGTCAACGCCACCTATCGAGCCATTTGGAACGACTTTTTCTTTTTTAATAGCTTTTGGAAAATCCCCCAATGTTGAGGACTATAATATACCACCTATAATAGCAATAGGTGGCACCACTGAAACGGATCTCCTGCACAGGAATAGCATGGCACCGTGATATAGCGCTATCACACCTTCGCTCTCTTTCTATTTGCGGGCGAACGAACGAGAAAAAAGACGTGATACATCCGTATCACGTGTAATATGCTACGGCTTCTGTACGGACCTTTGTAGGTACCATTTAAACTTCTTGGGATCTCCCGTACTACTATGATAATTAGATAAAGCACGATCTACACTACACAATCCGATCCTATATAACCGTTAAGAGGGTGCCAAGTTCTGGATTCTCTAAGGTGCCAAGCCTCCAGTGCCGCCCTCAATCCTATATTTTTAACATTCCAAAAAACAATTTGGTTTTTAATTCATCGAAACAGGAATACTAATATAATGTTTTTTATGTTTGTAGAAAAAACTAATCCCTAATGTCCAAAATTAATAATCAGCAATGACTTGTTTTTCGGAAATGTTGTTTTAATTGATAAGTAATAAAAAAATAAGTAGGTATCTACGGTTGAGGGTAGCACTGGAAGATCAGTGCCCTCTTAAGAGCTATCTATATATACTCCATTTTAAATAGCAACGAAATTTTAAGGCTATTTTGAATTACAGAAACAGAGATTTGAAACACTTCCTCTCACTTATTCTTAGAACTGCTTTTGTACCGTCATATCTTTCTGATAAATAAATTATATTTGCCAATCAGAATTGGCCCGAAAGCTATTATAGGAATCGGAAAATATTTTCCTCTTTATTTGAAATGAAGTGTACGTGGGTTTATTTATCTTCCACTTCAGTTAAACTGCCTGATACAGGTATGTAGGTAGTAACTCAAAGACAATGAGCTAAAGATGAATTTTACTGCCATTTAGTCGGGTCCGATTTCGGCATAAATTGCCTGATTTTTTCTCAATATTTTAAAGTTTAGCAATCAAGGCAAGCAATGTATGCCAAATCGGACCCTATTAATAGGGTAGTTGACTACATAAAATATATTTTATTGTTAACTGCTCAGTAAATAAACCGTTTGAAAATAACGCTTAACTCACATTTTCAGTAATGCTGTTGCTTGAATACAATTTTTAATAACTGGATAAACTATAAAAGTATCAAAACAACGACGAAAAACAATGATGTTACTATTAAATTTTTAGTACAATATTTCACACAAAGCACGCGTTTTGACGCGTTTTGACGTTTGATAAAGAGTTGTTAATTTGACTAGCTGGAAACTCGCGGATTGGGTAATCTAATCGCACCTTATCGATCTATCGGAAGGTGTACTCAAGTGCCTACTTAAGTTATGCAGTGGTGCCAAATGAAGACAAGTATGTCTAAATGTGGGCGTCCATGCAAAAAGGGTCTTGTCGGGTTTTGTTTTGACATAAAGTTAAAATACCTTACAGGAGTAGAGAAACTTGCATGAGTAGTCCAATGAAACCGTTTTTGGACGTTTTCAGGAGATTATCGGCAGGGTAAAAATCGAGTTCTGAATATAATTCTGAATCTATCGTGAAATCGAGGATTATTTAATAAAGCAGTGTTAGTAAATCTCACAAAAGTATCTACGATTTTACTTTACTTTCACAATTATTCACAGAAACCGAATATTTACCCTGCGATAAGATCCCCAAAAACGGTTCTATTGCCTCGCGCTAAAAGGCCTCGCGTCCCGTATCTCTTTCTATTATACAGTGGTCCCGCTAGGTACATCTCGCTCTCTCAGCTGTCAGTCTCTCTATTAGTAACTTTGTGGGTTTTGAGTTAAATGTTAGATTCGGCATCTAGATGACATGATCATATGGAATAATACAATAGCTGGGTTAACATGACGAAAACTGGACCCTTTTTGCGTAGACGCCTACAAATGGTAACCCTAATCTTGAACAATATAATAACTTCAAGCGTTACCGACAGCAGTAAGCAGCTCGACATAAATGTCGATTCCTTTCAGAAAGATGTCGGCCTTGAGAAACTCGTCGTGGTCGTGGAGCAGCACCGGGGTGTGGTTCATGGGGGAGAAGCCGATGGCTGGTATGCCGACCTTACGCACGTATCTGCTGTCCGTACCGCCGGGGAATATGCGGCGGTCTAGCTTCAGTTTTCTGGATAATAAACGATTTAACAATTTACTAGAGTTTATCCGCGACTTTGTCCGCACCAGTTCCCATCATTGTAGCGATAAAAATGTTATACCTACCAGATTTTAAGTCTTACAAATCATAAGCTTTCAGAGACAAAAAGTTTCATCAAAATCGGTCCAGTAGTTAAGTCTTCGCGTAATGCACAAACAGACAGGTTCTTCCAGTTCTGGGACTAGAGTTGGGAGTCTGAGGCATCAAGAGTGGTCGTCCGTTCAAGCCTCTAAAGTAAACTTATTTATAAAGCAGGGAAACCCAATTAGAAGTGAACTGATTGCTTCATTAACCACCATGGTTATTATGCCCTTGGCGCTCTTTTGTTTATCTTGGTCGAGATTCCCTACATTCCCGTTAAAAAAATGTCTCTCAACGGAAATCTTATTGCTATGTCACAAGTCTGAAAAAAAGACAATAAGTAGCTAGATTTCGTGAAACGAATTTAAAACTGGTATAATATAACTTACAGGTTATCGGCAGCTGATTTGAATGCTACCCAGTAAGGATTTGTGTTGTCAGTTTTTGTACATTCGACTTTAGTGTTTTTCTGTTCGAAGTCGAATGTCACTCCATCCCCAGCTTCCTTGCACCATTTTGTTACCTTAACATATTAGAAAAGTAAAACGATAAAGTAATAATCTCTAGGTTAATTCCCAAGGGGAAAGTCCATCGTACAGAGTAACTTCATCGTTAGCAGTGCCGTAAATAGCCATCTATGCGCCCGGTGCGAGCTTCTATAACTGCGCCCTCGGAAAATTATCTTAAGGAAGCGAATTAATTGTATTGCCCTAATACGAAGCAAAGATTATCTAATTTATTTTGGTAGGCAAACTAATTCTGTGAAAACGTCCCTCCAAGCAACAAAAGCGAGCTCGAAGTTTTAAACACCATGACTCAAAAAGGTATTAGTATCTTCTAGTGCTATTAGCCTTTATATGCTTAAAACACTATTCAAAGGACTATGATGCCAGCGAAGAGAGCCAAAAATTGCACATACCAAGACTCATAATGGTAGTGGGTGGTATGAGTTCCATTTGCCTATGCAAGCTCAAACCACTATTCAAAGGTTAGAGCGAGCGAAGCGAGCTCGAAATTTCACATACCGAGACTCAAAACGGTAGTGGGTGGTATGAGTTTCATTAGCTCCACGACATGCATAGACCAGAACTTGATCCCGTTCCTGATATAATTTCTGCGCTCCCCCAGGGTCTGCGCCCTGTGCCTTGGCACCGCTCGCACTGCCCTATTTACGGCACTGATCGTTAGGACCATAACTCAATATCATTATGAGTCATCAAACAGAAACTAAACAAAATAATAGTACCTAGTTGGATGCATCCTACATCGCTCACTATCCCTCCCTTCTCTTCTATTGTAGAGTAAAGACATAGATCAGAGCCTATGGTGTAAATGTATACTAGCGTAGAAAGTGCGTAGGTACGGTACACATCCATCGGAGAAACGTTGACAATTTGAAAATGATAGAATATTAAGTGGTACGACCTATTTAAAAAGCATGTTTTTCTACAGAGAAAAGAGGAGCCCATGTTTTAGTATTATGGACCATTTAATAAACATATATATAACATATAACAGCATTTTGAAGTACCTAGGTTACGTACACATGGGGCATTTGCCCCGCACATTTTTACAGTGTTTGTTATCTTGATTTAAAAAAAAAAATCATGGGAATTACCAACCATCTTTTCAAACGTATCGTGATTAACAGTGACGGCCAGACGCACGTCGAATACGGCGGTCAACTTTTCTGGAACCACATTGGACTGGATTCCACCCTGAAGACATTTTAGTAAAGATTAGGTAATCGATATAAGTTCGTCCTAAAATAGATTGAAGTGCTTATAAGTAGCGTGCTTTCATTATCCGATTTAGGTATATTTACGAAATTAAAGACAATTATAACGTTATTAATATTGTTATAAGCCGTAACAATTTGAGAAAATCAGTCTTAGGTATTAGGAACAGTTTTAGCCCCATCAAAATTTAAGATTCTGGATCAGAGGTGCGATTTTTAAAACTCAGTCGTTGAACTCAGCAGTTGAAAATGTCAAAATTACTATGGAGATGCGCATCTTTCTACTGGTGATTAGACATTCAAAAATCATACTTCAGGAGTGTGATTTTTGAAAGTCAAACCTGCAGTTGAAAGATTTATAATATCTCCACAGTAATTCTGACATTTTCAACTACTGAGTTCAACGAATGAATTTCAAAAATCGCACTCCTGACCTTTTTATTTTCTGTATATATATTATGTGTCCTTATTAATTATTTAGAAAATCCCACTTACCATTCTTGTAATCATCATTTATTGGGAAGCTTGAAAATAAAAATGTACTTATAAAATAAGTACGTAATGATAACGTAAGTTTTCCCATTTAATTCTACAGGATGTAACAAAACACCCTAGTGATACTTAACGGTGTGCTTCAGAACATCAAACTGAACAACTTTCACTATGGAGCCAACATCGAGAAAAAATAAAGAAAATCTGCTGTCCCATACATTTTAGTGAAGTCGGTACTGCAGTTTTGTACTTTTGTAACATATAGGGTCTTTCTTAATATGCTGACACTTTTTAAGAGGATATGTGAAAAAAATAGGATTATTCAAAGCATCAGATATCATGAAGTACTAACAGTAGGAGTATGATTTCAGGATATGTGTAAATTGAACATATTATTAAAATTTTGATTGCCGCCAAAACACGATTAAGACAAATTTTCTCGATAGAAAAACAAGCCAAAGTAGCCTCCGTCTTTATCTATAAACGCTTGGAACTGCTAAACGGTGAATAATAGAAACACGAGACTTGATTTAAAAAATAGAGATTGATATTTTATAAATTTTGATTGCAGCAGAAATTAACTTACATAAATAGTAAAATCACAACAAAATAAAGTTTGTTTTGGCGCTTACGTCGTTTTATTTAGTCAGGCGCGCGCGCCGCCCCATCTCTTTCTCTCGCGTCAGGCAGTAATATAAGCTATCACAATCTATTAAAAAGCTCAGTCGGCTGTGGCCTTTGCCCGCGTCAGACCTGCGTTCGCATGCCCAATTTCCGAATTACGATTAATTATCCAGCTTACGTGTAAATATTATAGTGTAATATATTAAATACAATCTAAAATAAATTCGAGGCCATAGCAGCTTCACATTTAAGAGAATATAATTCGGATCGCGCTCCATACAAACGAAGTCTGGTGATATTTTCAATATTAACCAATTAAAGTCAATGAAATTTTTCAGAAAAAATCTAAAAACTAATCTCTATGCTTGTATGAAGTCAGATTTTCGTTAAAATGTATAGTTTTAAAGTTACAATACCTCAAAGATTTCCATACAAATCTTAAATTAATTCTAGCATTAAAACTGTATATTTTAACGAAAATCTGACTTCATACAAGCATAAAGATTAGTTTCTAGATTGTTTCTGCAAATTTTTCATTTACTGATTGGTTAGTATTGAAAATATCACCAGACTTCGTTTGTATGCAGCGCGCATTTACGCATTCGGAATAAACTTCTCTTAAGTATATTTCTCACTCAAATATGTATAGCAGTTTTTTTGGACTTCATGGACCAAGAGCTAGCTGTTATTATCTTTAAGTCGTCGTAATTTTCGGTTTTACTATCTTGTTTTTCAATTTCTTCAAATAATTAAATTTATTTGTCATAATGGAATCTGGTTATAAACGTATTTATGAACCGTTGTCAGTATTTTTACCGAGTTGAAGGATTCTATTGCTCCGGAACATCTTGCCTGGTATGAGAGTTTGAAAACTCTGTGGCCCTTAATTGTATGGGTAGTCAGTATGGTGAGCCAGGCTGAAGGGCAGGGTAGGGAAGGCGAGTGGTCGCAGAGAGTTTCTTCTTCCAAGTTGTTTCTTTCTTGAGTGCTGGATCCGGAATGAATCTACACCGATTTGGCGCCATTTTATATCATTTTCAAGCGACCACCCCTCCTTACCCCGCACTCTTGCCCTGAATCCAAATCTCTTTATTTCTCATACAATCTTAATTTCTACGCTTACAAACCAATATAATTATATAGTTAAGATACTTATTTTCTTATTCTAAAAATAGCAGGTGCATCATCCGCCGGTGCATAACAGAGTGCAGAACGAAAAGGAAAGGTACAATATTTATATGACCCCGGCCCCCGCTTCCTCATAACACAGGTTCCGGACGCCGGGGCCCCCCTCGCTCGCCTGTATGCGCTGACAGAGATGGAGCGTTCTGTCTCGTTCTAACAATTATTTCTAATAGGATTCTACCCCTTCTAATGAGGTAGTGAAGCTTATTTGCGTAATTTCTAATTGGAATTTATAATTT
The DNA here is from genome assembly GCA_963924505.1 of Agonopterix alstromeriana. Classification (NCBI taxonomy): domain Eukaryota; kingdom Metazoa; phylum Arthropoda; class Insecta; order Lepidoptera; family Depressariidae; genus Agonopterix; species Agonopterix alstromeriana. Next base: position 6,586,569 of record OZ004670.1, read on the forward strand.
CTAACTCGATTCTAATTGTTTTATTTACTTGTGCTATGCGTTAATTTTATTAGGGAAGTGTACCTAATCTAATCTGGGGTAGAAATCACTAGAGAAATCAAATAAGAATCATATTAGAACTAGTTACATAACTTATGTGCTAAGCCCTAATTCTAATAAGAAAATTTTATTTATTGAAATGAACACTTAACCTAAACTTATCCTACTAGTATAAAAGGGTATATAAAACGAAATAAACAAAGTAATGTAAAAAACTATGTACAAAGGTAGTCAATTCAGGTTCTGTCGTGCACATTTCTCCCGCCGTCGCAGCTCTGCGATCCAACCTGTAGCACGACGATCCTCTTGGTCGGTCTCCGGAGGACATGCCTGTTGCTGGTTACGACGTCCACGATCCTCACCTCGCCGTCTCGCCCTGGGTAGACCGCGACGATCCTTCCTGTCGGCCATGTGTTGCGGGGCAGGGTGGGGTCGCAGACGAGTACCAGGTCGCCGATAGCGTGCGCTGGTCGTGTGAGGCTCCCGCCGGTGTTGGAGTAGAGGCTGGTACTCTTTGACCTGGCTCCAGAAGACGTCCGCCATCGTTGAGCGCGCTGATCTTGCGCGCGGTGAGGTCGTTTGGGTCCCAACAGGATGTGGTTGGGTGTAAGCGCCTCCGGTTCTTCTGGGGTCACCGCCACGTGTGTGAGTGGGTGGGAGTTGACGGTGTTCTCCGCCTCGGCGAGCAGGGTGAGCAGTGTCTCGTCGCTAGGGTACTGCTCGTGGAGTTTGACGCAAAGTGCCTCCATCACGGTGCGTACCATGCGCTCCCACGCGCTGTCCATGAAGGGGGAGGCCGGGGGTACGTAGCGGCAGGTGATGCGCCGCGCCGTCGCCTCCTCGCTGACCGCCGCCAGCGCGGCCTTGGCGAGCTCCTTCTCCGCAGCCTTGAAGCACGTCGCGTTGTCACTCCATAGCTCCTTAGGCACTGCTCTTCGTGCCACGAACCTCCTCAGGTCGCCGGTCGCCGGAGACGTAGGCTTCGCTCTTCGTATCTTGCATAGTTGACAGTGTTTGATGACGTTCACGCACCGTCGGTCGTATCTTCAGTACCCATAGTCGCTGCTGTAGCTCATTCACGACGGTTTCGATACCGCCATGTAGTCGCTCGTGTACGTGTTGTATGTACAGTCGCGTGAAGTAGTGTTTCCCGTCGAGTACGGTCGGGCTCGCAGTGTCTTCAACGATGTCAGGTGCTACGTGGATTCTTCCTTTGAGCCATCTTCGCCGACGACCACTGATAGCGCCGACAGCTTGTCTCCCGGCTGAGGCGCCGCGCCGCTCCTTACTCGACGTAAATCTTCGGAAAGACAATCTTCTTGTACAGGTTTCCACCATAGTTTCTCAGCGCGAATGAGATAGTGCGTTTCGATACCGATGGTGTTGCTATCTCATTTCTTCACGTACGGTGTCTCGTTCTTGCGTGTTTTCTTATCAATCTTTGAATCAGAGTCGTTTTTATTGTTTTCTTTCGTTCGTTTGCGCTTCGTAGCCAATACTGTTTCATTTTTCTTCTTTCGACATAAATTGACGAACTGTAGCATGCGCACCGTAGCTCGTAGCAAAAGTGGGAACGACGAAAATCGCTCGATTCGAGGTAGGTGAGCGTGGTCAGGTCGATGGTGGGTGACGTGACAAGTCCCCTCTCTTCTCCTGTCTTCGGTGCTTCTGTCTTCGTCTCTTGTGGCCATTCTCGTTCGTGGTTTCGTAGGAAGCTCGGCCCGTTGTACCATCGGACCTCGCTCCCGCCGATAGAGACCGTGGCGCCGCCCGAGTTGGCGGAAAACTGCTGTACTACTGAATTTGTATTGGACACCCATCCGCATAGCTCGAAGCCGGCTTGCCGATGAATGTAGTCGACTGATTTCGATACTTCTTTGGCTTCTTTTTCAGTGGGAAAACTTGTTATGTAGTCGTCCATGTAGTGGTTCTTTTCAATGGCTCGCGCGGCTGCAGGATACTTTTCTTTGAAGTCTGAAGCATTTCTATTCTTCACGTATAGCGCGGTGCATGGTGATGACATCGCGCCGAAGATCACTGAAGTCATGCGGTACTCTCGCGGTCGCTGGTTCCCTCTCTCGTCGCCCCGCTATAGAAATCGTAATGCCTCTCTGTCGTCCTCTTGAACTTATATTTGCATAAACATTAATTCCTTTATGTCAGCTGACACGGCGTGTTGGTGTTGACGAAATCGCATTACAACTCCCGGCAGAGATTGCAGCAAGTCTGGACCGCAGAGTAGCATATCGTTCAGGCTGCGTCCGGCTGTCTTCGCTGTGGCGTTGTGTACTACTCTTATCTTCGGTTTCGCGGGGTTAATGACCGCGAAGTGGGGTAGGTACCATGTTTTATTTGGCACCGGCGGTGTGGTAGCTTCCTCGGCGTAGCCCAAAGTGAAGAGGGTTTGCATTCTTTCTTCATATTTATTTTTCAGGTCTTCATCTCGGTCTAGTTTCTTCTCTAGGTTGTGCAGTCGTTTGAGTGAGTTTTTGTAGTTGTTCGGAATCTTCATGTCGTCTTCTTTCCATATAAGTATTGTTTTGAAGCGTCTGTCGGGCAGGCGGTGACTGGTTTCATTCAATATCTTCAATGCGCGCTGCTCAGGGTCACTATTCTGTACTCGTTTTTCTATCCCGATTGATTCAAACTCGAAATAATTCTTCATCATCTTCTTTCGTGTATAGTTATTGAAATTATGTATTTTCATTAATAACGCCAAATAATATTATACAGGGTGTAAGGAAAAGTATCATTTTACTATGAAAGCAAACCGTTATGGGAGTTACAACTCTTTGCGTTCTATCTATCTATCTCAAGAACGGTTAACTATTATAAATGACCAAATTTGAAGAAAATTTAAAGTTCTACAATTTTTTTTAAAACTTCAAAGGTCATTTAGAGCGTAGAAAAGAAGATATTTCCTAAAGACCTGTTTTTTGACATTTTACCTTGAATCTTTTGACCTGCATAAACGAGATTTTATGTGACATTTGACCTAACGTATTCGATGTCATAACGATGATTTAAAGAAGTTTGTAGCTTATTATCTCTCAATCCGAGGTTGACCCTTTTTTTCACCTAATTTTCCTGGGGTACTATGAGAAACAGTGATAATGAAAAACAAAACGGAACAAAACATTAAATTTGAAACGTACGCAGGAACATACCAGAAGTATGAGAGAAAAGAAAAGGTAATAAGTTGTAAATAATTTTCCAGCACTCTGTGACCTAAACCTGCATATACGTTTAGCACCCTTGCATGTGCTCGGGTGCTAACTTCACGCTGTGCAATAATGAACTACTTAAGTCACACTTATCGTAGTGTACTAATGTAAATAAATGTTGATTTTAGGTCGTAAGATAAATATTATTAGTGATTTTGTAAATAAATGTTGATTTACCATTTTAAAATTCATTCATAACCTGTTATAATATCCTGCATCATCCTCATCCTTCAATGCTATGCCATGCATCTGAGGGATGCGAGGTATTTTAGAATTACCTATGGATTTTAAAATAGGTTTATGAGTGTTATACAACTTCTCAACCTGAAAGTTCTTGTGGTATCGAGAATAACTGAGATTATTGCAGTATTACGAAACTTATTTTTTCACGTTCTTCTTACATTTTTGTTGACGGCGTAAAATAACTTCCAGGTTTCATCTAGATAGTCGGTATGTTTTGACCATAGAATGTTTTGACTTGTATTATATCAATTACAAGTACAAAATAAGAAGTTGAATTGATTTGATTACGGGACCTAAAGACGTAAAGCCTAACCAAGAACCGAACCGAAGACCAACAGGTAGCTCTCGTACTATAAAGTAAAACAAAATCCTGTAATGATAGTTTTTTTCCTTCTAGATAGGTACAGTGATTTTCGGTATGATATTAATGAGTTTTAAGTTTTTTAAGTGAAATCAATTAAAGAGTATCGTTAGTTAGGTATTGTTTCTATCTATAAATTGGTTTTCCGTAATTGATCCTGTAACAAATTAATAATTGATCAAGGAGGATAAATAGAACGATACTTAATTATAATATATTGTGTTTTTTCATACGACAAAAGGTACTAATAATATATTAACAGCGAAGCGTCTTCTACGCATTTTGAGTGATTTGATTTTCGCGGGCTAGTGCGCGACGATGTTCGGTAGCGGGGCGCGGGGCGCTTGCTGCGCTAAGCCACGCCCATTTCGCTTCAATTATTTTTCGACATAGGCCCTTAAGGGGATGATCTGACCGTCAAACTGAACAACTTTCTCTAAAGCACCAACATCGAAAACGCGAAAAAAAATCAGCTGTTCTATACAAAACTGCAAACCTACTTAAGCCAAATGTATGGGACAGCAGATTTTTTTTCGCGATTTCGAGGTTGGTCCCATAGAGAAAGTTGTAAAGTTTGATGGCCTGATCATCCCCTAAAAAAAGAACATCATATTAAGAAGGATCCTGTATAAAATTGACTGTAAGTAAAGTATAATTTACCTTTAATCGGCATTAGGTATTTATTTCTATAATTAGTTGTACGTACCTACTCCATTCCAAAAAGCAACGAAAATTTTTAAGGCTGTTTTGAATTACAGAAAACGAGATTTTAAACACTTTAGAACAGCTTTATTAACTTTAGTAAAAATATATGTCGGGTATATTTCTGATAAATAAATTATATTTGCTAATCAGAATTGGACAGAAAGCTAAATAGGAATCGGAAAAGCTTTTCGTCCTTATTTGGAATGAAGTTTAAGTATACAAAATAAATCAAACGACAGGCTCATATTTTTGAAATCACAATCAAACAGAAAATTAATTAAATAATCAGTCAAAATTCATAGTTTCATTTGCTTTTGTTATATTTTCTTGCATAATAGATAAATATAGTTAAGTACTTACGTAAACTTGAGTCAGATTGACAGTGGTTACATCACCAATGGTCAGCTTGGGATCGCCGTCCAATATCTTCTTTTGTTCTTCTCTTAGATCCATGAATTTATCAATGACGTACCTCAACTAGAAAAACAAAAAAGTTGCTCGTACCTATCCAATAAGACAATACCCAGCAACCGAGCAAAATCCTATAGTTTACTAGGCAATAGCCCAGTAGGTATAAGAAAGAGAAGGTAGGTATAAGCATAAGCATATGCTCACGACTATATTCCCCGACGTTGTAGTCAGAGATGATCTGAAACCTCAGAACATCCACATTTCTTTAGTAGTACCGAAACTCTGTCCAGTGTGACGAGGAGAGAGCCCGTCGCCACTTATAATGGACAGTGGGTACAATACATGCTACGAAATTGAAGCATGAAGGTTTCCTCACGATGTTTTCCTTCACCGAAACGCCAGTGGTGTTACAAATCGTACATAAATTCCGAAAAACTCTTTGGCTTTGACGGGGATCGAACCATCGCCTCCTGCACGGCAAGGTTACTCGCCACTGGACCACCACCACGGCTTTTTCGACTTTTGCACAAGGAATAAGGGAAAAACTTCAATTTACCTTTTCCCCGGCCGTATTTGGGATCAACAGTGATCCATGGCCAGGTTGCCCAGTACAATGCACATGGAATTCTGAAACAATCGTTTTTTTTTTAAATTCAATCTTAGGCGCGGTTTATACGGAAGAGACGTGTGGCGGTGGCGGATAGTCAAAGTAATACAATTATAAACCTTATAGTACGTAGCGTAGCATTGTTTGGAGAATTACGCCCGCGCCTCCAGGCGACAAAAACTACGCTATGCTACGTACTATAAAGTTTATATTGTGTTACTTAGATTATCCGCCACCGCCACACGACTCTTCTGTATAAACCGTGGCTTAGAGACCCCTTACTAGAATAATTTTATGGATGTATTCAGATAATGAAACTAAACAACTGATGTTGGCTGTGAGGGACGTTGGTCGAAAAAAGAGTCATTTTTTGGGGACTCCCATAGAAAATCGATCGGCTGATCCGCACTTTTGTATAGAAGCAATTAAAAAAAGCAATTTTTACTGTATTTTGTTAGGGTAAACACCGCACTTCATTAGGCTGCCAAATTCAGTTGTGGCGATTTCGCCACCACTTATTTAATAAATCGCTATCGCTAGGTATCTTATACCCACCCACTCTCGTCCTACTCTCACGCGGCGCATGACGTTTGGTTGTCGTGTTAATTCTATATGTAGTACTGGTTCAATATGCATGACCCATCCTTACCAAGGACTACAACATAACTTACGCCAAATACTCCTTTCGCCGTTGAAAATAATGAATTCTTCACCAGGATTAGCCATTCCTTCGTCCAGGGCGAAACCAACATTCAGGGCTTTAAAGTCTGAAGTGTGCACGAACTTTTTCATTCCATCATGACCACCAATCTCTTCATCTATAAAGGAAAGCTAGTTTCAGGAAATATAGGTAAGGTGTAAAGTTAAATGCTTACAATATTTTAAGTAAGGGGTGCTTCAGACCATCAAACTGAACAACTTTTAGGACCAGCAGTCAGTATTGAAATCGAGAGAAAAAGATTGGTTGTTCCATAGTGAAAGACATGCTCGACCGATTTTCGCGATTTCAGTGTTGTTCCCGTTCCCAGAGTGAAAGTTTTCCAATTTGATGGTCTAATTTTACCTTTAAATATTACTAGGTTGTTTTTGTTTTGTTACACCCTGTATATATAATTAGGTACCGTACACTAGGTTTTATATTTACCAGGTACAAATGAGATGTGGAATGTCCTCTTCACTTGGACTCCCTTTTGTTTAAGTTTCCGTATAGCTTCCAGGTACTGGATGCCGACGCATTTCATGTCTTGTGAACCCCGAGCAAATATTTTGCCTTCCTCATCGATGTGCCCACTAAATGGAGGATATGTCCAGCTTTTCTGTAAAGAATATACAGCTGCAGTGAATGAATATTTCAGTGAACGGACCTTCCCGCGCTCTGAAGAAAATTAAAAGTGTAAATATCTTAATGTTTTTTTTTTAATGCCATATACAGTTTGCTCAGGGAGCAGTTACTGCTTGTTACTGCGGACTATGGGGGGGCCACACCAGTGACGGCGAAGCGCCCAGTGAAGCCCAGTGAAGCAACCAGTGAATGATCTTAAGCAACCAGCCCCAAGGGGCACCTATAATGGGTACTGACCTCGGCAATAGCCGCTTGCTGGGGCTACGCGACGAGAGTAAATAAATGAAAGAAATCATTGTATTGTATGTACCACGCCAGCATAGAAGTGATGACCATGCCCAATTATGATCTGTACAATGTCCGCAATAATGGTCTGCGGACTTTAAAAACCGAGTTTTTCGCAATTTATGTACGATTTGTAACACCACTGGGTTTTCGGTGAAAGAAAACATCGTCAGGAAACCTGCATGCTTCGATTTCGAGGCATGTATTGTACCCACTGTCCATTATAAGTGGCGACGCGACGGGCACACTCCCCGTCACTTTGGACAGAGTTTCGGTTATACTAGCGAAACGTAGATATACGGAGTTTTCAGAATATCTCTACCTATCACCTCGGGGCATATAGTCGTGTGCCTGCACAGTTTACATCAAGCTGCAGCCGATAGTTCCATACCTCGAAAACAGGCACAACGTCCATATGTGAGTTTAGCAGTACTGATGGCAGCTTCGGATCCCTTCCCAGCCATGTCATGACCACTATGGGCTTACTAGGAACCACCTCGTATACTTTTATAGACAAACCAAGCGAATCCGCTTGCTTTTTGAGGAACGCCACGCATTCATCTGGAAAGGAAATTATTACATCAGCATTACGAGTTGCTGTTTCTACAAAACTATTGTTTATCTCTTGACAGGGTTGGAAATTATCAAGATAATTATTTTCTTTGATAATCATCCGATAAACAAGCTGATTCTTAGTTTAGATTGAAATTTGGAACTAAACGTTCTAAAAATCTGCTGATGATTCAACATTCAATCAACGATTATTATCGTGATAATTATCAATGATGCGCCCTAAGAGGGTCCCGTGCATAGCACAGCATAGGCTGTGCATTATCTTTTCCGTTTGTTTGTGTGTTTGTTTGTTTGTATGTTTGTAACAGCATCACGCAAAAACTATTGAACCGATTCTGATAAAACTTTTTTTGTTTGATAACTTATGATCTGACTTAAAATCTGGTATATAGGGTCCTTCTTAATATGCTGACACTTTTTTAAGCGGATGATCAGACCATCATACTGAACAACTTTCTCTATGGCACCAACATCGAAATCACGAAAAAAAACAGCTCTTCCATACAAAACTGCAAACCTACTTGAGCCAAATGTATGAATTTTTTTTCGCGATTTCGATGTTAGTTCCATAGAGAAAGTTTTTCAGTTTGATGGTCTGATCATCCCCTTAAAAAGTATCAGCATTTTAAAAAGGACCCTGTATATCACAATTTGGCCAAACTCCCCACATCTTGTATGATGTCATTTAATGCGCTTTGAACATGTCGGAAGCACAGCATAGGCATTAGAATTATTCAATTTCATCGAGTTGACATTCTCAATTGCAAGACCGACATGCAATGCGCAGGAGTAACTACGATAGTGGGTATGAGATTTTGCGATATGACTAGTTGAATGTGTTATATCCTTATTAAAAGGTAATCAACCCAACATAGTAGGGTGTCTAGTCGAGTGCAATCACAATATATTATTATACTTCATTCCAAATAAGGACGACAAGATTTTCCGATTCCTATTTAGCTTTCTGGCTAATTCTGATTACCAAATGTAATTAATTTATTGGATACTCAAATATATGTACAGTATATGTGTAAAGCTGTTTTAAGAATAAGTTAGTGGAAGTGTTTCAAATCTCTGTTTCAGTAATGCAAAATAGGCTATTTTGAATGGAGTATAGGTATACAGGGCCTTAAAATGCTGACACTTTTTAAGGGGATGATCAGACCGTCAAGCTGAACAACTTTTTCTACGGGACCAACATCGAAATCGCGAAAAAAAAATCTACTGTCCCATACAGTCTCGAGTAAGTTTGCAGTTTTGTATGGAATAGCAGATTTTTTTCGCGACTTCGATGTTGTTCAATTTGAAGGTCTGATCATCCCCTTACAAAAGTGTAAAAATCCCTGTATTATTTATAACTAGCTGCAGTCTGTGCCCGGCATACGTTGCAATAGTAACTTATTATTAATCTGTGGCAATACAAAGTGACATGGCCCCCGTGGGAATCGAACTCACGACCTCCGTGTCAAGAGCCCAATACTCTTAACCATTAGACCACTGAGGCAGTAACTGTACTAATAGGTAGGTATTCGGTCAGTATTTTAATAATTTTACAACTCTCACAAAAATACCTACAATACAACTTTAGGCAGTATTGTAGTACTCTATCTATGCTACAACACAGCCGTAATCATCTTTATCACGTCGTGGGCTTAGTGTCAATCGTGGGCATGATTAGTTGGGTGCTAAGGTTGGGTGGGATGTGTCTCGCCCCTCGTTGACTTTAGACATTGACTCTACTATACAATTACAGTAATCTATCCTTTACATTAGATAAGAGTGTAAGTAAATAGTAACAAATTTACTCTGTCACTATATTTACGACTATTCAGGTTTTATCGCATTGTTACTTAGACTACCTACATAATATATGAGGATAAGTTACGCGTGTAATTCTACTAACAAACTTTTCTGCCACTTTTTGCGGGGGGCGAGGTAGCACGAGATACGCAACTTTGAATTCTATTCCATTCTTTTAGATTCTAATTTTGAATGTTAAAAATCATGAAAAACAGTGTCGTGTGAACCCCAAACGTCATAAGTTCGAAATTATTGTTCCGCAATTATAGGCTGTAGCGTTTAGTGATAAGGTATAAAATTGTATGTAAATGCGTAAGATCTTTTGATCTTGCACGTTGGCCGAGGGGAAATGCTAAGGCGAGGCGGGTCCGTATATAATTCGTCTAAGCATTGTTATGATGTTATGAGTATTTCCATTACTTATTTCGTGTAGAACTATTCCATAAAATACAAAAGATACCGCTCCAAACTGGCTCAGTGTGGGTTGATAGATGTAACCTGTCACCCTTTATTTCAAGGGTATTATCAAGGCGTCGTAACAGACTTCTAACTTGCCGCCATATAGCCCAGTAAAGTTACCGTGCGCTTGTATGGCGAAAGTAAATAATTTATAACAGCCGTTTTTTTCTTTTATACTTTAGATTATAATTGTAGTTACTTATTATTTAGATTGAAAATCCAACTAAAAATGTTCTTAAATGATTAAACAAAGTAAAAAAAAACATGTACCTACAATTGGCAAAAAATAGTACTTATATACATTTTTTTATGTCGTTTGTTAAATAAATTAATATACTTTATTAGATGTAAACCCAAAGATAAATCACCACAGGACCTTTTTAAATAAGTAGAAATTACGAAATACCATAACCTAAAACAAACAATAAAATAAAATAAGAAAGAAAACTGACACTATAAATAAAAAAAATACATTTTAGAACTAAAAATACGAAATTTTGTTGGATTCGTTAATAAAGTATCTTAATATCATTTGTATAAACGATTTAGCAATAAAAATTGCTTATTACAAATTATTTCCTTTCATTCGACCCGTATTTATACTGGGCTATACGGATCAAATGCTTGTATTTTAAACAAAATTGTGAAGCTGGACGAATTCAGGCTTGTTATGCTAAATTCTTTTAGCTACAGAGTGTTTCTTTATATTATTCTGACGGTTGTTAAAGAGATGATTAGATCATCAAACGAAACAATTTTTTCTAAAGTAAGAAAGAACTAGTTAAATATCGAAATCGTGAAAAATATTCGATCTATGTAGGTAAAGTATGCAGCACCTATCTTAAGTGCTTTCTTAAGTTCTTAAGATAAAAATGACATAAATATTCATATCTACTCCAATGGCGTAGCGTGGGTGTCTGCCGCCTGGGGCACATACCGATTTTGCCGCTCCCTTATTTTACCTACACAAAAAATAACGGAGCGAGCGAAGCGAGCTCGAAATTTTCTTGCACGTCTATTCGGGTTGTGGTCAGTCATCTTTTGACTTGAAAAATTTAAACGACTTCCTCAATACGAATCGGTTAGAGCCTGTGAACATGTGCAAAGTAACCTAAGTAAAAGCCTAAGTAAAAACCTAAGGTAAATGGATTGAGCTAAGCAAGCTATAAATTTTTAGCACCACGTCTTTGCTGTGGTCAGATATATTTAAGATTATACAGCAATTAAAACAGAATCATAGAGAATTGGTTATAGACAGAGCTCAATCAATCTACATTTTTCCCGAATTTTGGATTTTATTCCATTACTTTAGATTCTAATATTGATTGTCAAAAATGGTCTAGTGTGAACCCCAAACACGACTAGATTGAAGTTACTGTTCCTCAATTTTATGCTGTCTCGTTTAGTGATAAAGGTAGAAAATCGTTTGCAAATGCACATGATCAATTGATCTTGTAACGAGGCAGAGGGGAAATGCTACGGCAAGGCTAGTCTCTAGTTACATGGTTTAAGACTGTCCCCAATTGCCCCTATATATCTCCTTGATTCAAACGTATAGAACAGCTGATTTTTTTTATTGCGTCTTCGATGTTTGCTCCATAGTGCAAGTTGTTCAGTTTGACTGACTACCATAAAAAATGTGTAGATCCATTGTCTATGTTTGAGTCACCATGTACAAGGAGTGTCGGTATAATCATCCCAAGTTTGACCCTTGTGTGTATGTACCTATTACCTTTTTTACGATAGAGCGCTGATAGAGCGAGAAGAAAAAAACGTCGATAAGAACTAGTTTCTTGTATGGGGTTCCCTATCCCTATCTTGTATGGGTATCCCAAATTTTACTTTTTGTTTTTTTTATTATTTGCCATCAAATCCAATACAATAACACATATTATGTGAAAATGTCAACTGGCTACCTTACGGTACAGAAGATACAGCAGCCCTCTGAAGCTAGAACGGTCGGACAGGCATAATAGGGTCCCGTTTTCACCCTTTGTGTACGGAACCCTAAAAAAGAATGTATGTGGTGGACCTAAGTCGAAAAGACCTCGCACGCTTTTGTTACAAGGGCGACGAACTCCAAGTAATTGTTTTAAAACAAAAAGACACTTTAATTACTTAACACATTTTTGTTAAATTTATTCAATTCTTACGTTCGTTTTAAATACACAAGCTGTTAAAGTTAGGTACTTACCATAATTGATGTCAGGTTGTACACTGGGTATCCTCAAATATTCAATGAAGTTGGCGATGGCTGGATCATTTTGATATTTGGCTGCCATGTTTTCACTGTGAGCACTGCAACATGAATGAAATGCATTCATACACTGACAGATTCACCGTGTAGGTATAGGTACCTAGCTATCTATGTATATGTTAACAATTCACGTTGATAATGATAAGGCTTGTCAACAATGTAGACATGATATTATATCTTTATTTTATTTGTTAGGCGTAGTTCGTCTTTCTAACGTAGTTACCTACCCATTGGTAAGTATGTGTACCTAATTACCGAACTAACTATGCTCTCGGGAAGGGCGGTCTATTACTTTTTACCGGCCAAGAGTGTGTCGGACACGCCGACGATAGGGTTCCGTAGCCGTAGAAAGTAGAATGTTTGTATGTGGGCAAGATGAGGTTTGCGAGGCCCCATGGCCTGGGGTAGGTACTTTTGATTGCAGGTCATATAGTATATAGATATCATTAAAAAACTGCGAGGTCGTCCTCGAGAATTTCCGAATGTACAGAGTGAAGCTAATAAAACCGTAATAAGTGGTTTCCCTGACCGAACGACCTTGACCCTTTCAGAGCCGCTTCACTTCTACTAAACTACGTCATTATAGTACGTATTCCTATTTTTGTCTGGCTTGTACTTCATTATGTCTCTATGGTGCATTCTAATCCAAGGAAATCAAATTTGTAAATCATAAGAATTTGCACCAAATTTTACAATTATCTAATTAACTCATTAAATATTGGTCTCAAAAAAATTTACTACATTGCATTTTTATATCTTAATTTATTGTCTACACAATGGTGTGTGTCGCAAAGTAAAAGTGATTACAACTTATAAAGTAGGTAGATGCATAATACAGATTTTTTCCAATATTTAGGCTTTCCTTCACACAGGTTTCATATGTATTTTATAGAAAAATAAGAAATATACCTAACTACTTCATAGCAAATAAAGTCGAGATGTTGAAGATCGTTGCTATAATTTTCATTATTAACGGAAAGATATAGGTTCAAACAAGGAAAATATGGCCCTGTCCTACATTTACCTAAGCTCTGTTATGTGTGAAGCATCAAAATAACCAATTTGGAGCGAGCGAAGCGGGCTCAAAATTTTTCAGCACTGTGCTTCCCCTATGGCCAGGACTAGGGCAGGTATATGGCTTTTAGTGGTGTATTTATTTAAATATTTTTCATGAGTTTGAAGAAAGCTGCGTAAACCGTCAAGGCCGTTGGAAGTCGCGGGTAAAAGCTCGTTTATTATAAAACTGAAAGATGTTTGCATCTTTAAGGTCTGCCACATACTACATACGGAATTCCGAATCAGGATTACGATTTCGTATGGATTTCCCCCCTCCAAAATTCCATATGTGTGTGGTATCTAACTAAATCTTCAATCAATCAATTCATGCCTGCGCGCTGCGGTAGAGGAGCGGCGCGTGCGGGAAGAACTGAAATATATGACTTACTGTATGTAAAAATCAAATTTCAAAATACGCACGCGTTCTTTGACATCTAGTTGAACACTTAAAACTAATAAGTCAGCGGTTCAACATGCCTCGATAGCAAGAAGCTTAAAATACATACAGTACTATTTTAGTATTAGTATAGTACTAGTATAGTAGTTTTCTGACAGCGAGTAAAACATAGTTCCAACAAAGCGCGATAGATGGCGTTGACCAGCCCAGATGGAAATTTAGACTAACAATTTTGCAACAAAATGCAAAGCATGTCACTAGGTCAGGCGCAACCGTGGACGATGTGTATTAGGCTTTGTCTCCTGCTTCACTTTTTGTCTTCCGCCATCTTGCTCAGAGCCAAAATTGTAGTTATGGGGCGAAGCTATTTTGTATCATTTTTTTGTGTAATGTCTGCTAAAAAAAACAAGCGCTGGAGACACACTAATAAAGAAAAAACATATAAATATTAATTTACTACGTAAAACCTGGAATGCGGTCTTCTCGAAATTTTGTGAAGAGCGGGATAAAGATTACTGGCCCCGGTGTCCCTATCCTTAGTAGGGTGGCAATGCGATTATACGTTTAGGACTTTTAATATTTTTTCACTATTTGTGTAGCCGCAGAAAATGTTTTTCTTCACCGTTTGAGAGCAGTCGGTATTACGTACACAAGTTAGAAAAACGAATGGTAGGAACATTTATCATGTCATTTCGTCTGTGCGGATTCGAACCCGGACCCTCACGATTGAGTGTCCATACCTTTCTGCAACGCGCCATCGACGCTCTCTTAGGCTGAGATTCAGAGACGAATTTTTTAGTCTTAGCTCGAGCTAAGCGTGGCGAAAATGTATGGATTTTGACATACGGGAGTTCAAACTATGACTTAAAAATTGTCTCTGAATCTCGGCCTCAGAAACTGTTCACGAAAAATACACAAAAGTCTGAATATGATCGTTTTCGAGATTTTTTGTGTTCGTGTGTACGCTAGCGCAACGCCAGCATACCATATCATATCATACCTAACTATTATGTTTTATCTTCGTAATTTTTATCATAATGTAGGTATTATAGAGCAATTTTAATTCAAACCGAAATTTTGTTTGCTTCCGAAACTTACCTTCTATGTTTGTTGTTACCCTAACTCATTTAATATTTTCAAGACGAAAACATATTACAAATACAAAACTGTGATACGATAAGCCACAATCCGGATATTACTCGCTTTTGCAGCCGTCGATTAAACAAATGCGAACCATTTTAATATAAAAATATGAATTAAAATAATATAAATTAATTTGACGTCTAGCGGTAATTTCAAATAAAATGGCAAATTGGGTTGTCAACTTTTTTCTTTTTTACTACCACGGCTTTGCAACACACAAGTTTTGATACATTGTTGATTCATGAGATCTTACCAATTCGGCTGAAATCATAACGTTAACATATTGCACCAGTACACGGCTAGAACGAGACACCGCGTACAGAGCTCCTTCTTCTTCTAGTGTGGTCGACTTTATGCGTCTCAAATAGTTTTTATGTGTAAGGATCATTTTTGATCAAAGCAAGAGAAAGATAATTTGGCACAGCTCAATCCTTCTATTAGATATCTGTAGCGACACCTTCTTGGTGAGGTGTCTATGGTGATGGCCCTCAGCCGGATATGTCAGGATGTCGCTTTGACAGAGAGAGAGATAAAATGTCGACACGAATGTTTGTATTTATAATTATAATTATGGTAGTTATCGTGAACAACAAATAAACGTTCAGTCATTGGGAGAATCGTCCTTTTAATTCCTGCAGTCAATTTCCCATAGTGGTGACCCCGAGACGTAAAGAATTCAGAAATCTTCGCTCTAGATGGTGTTTTGTTTTTTTCTCATCACTGCCCATTTCGTAACCCTCGCCCTCGGCAGAAGTTTTTTTTCGGAGGCTGAGATAAAATCAGACTTTCATCAACAGCTGTCTATGAGCCGCTGAACATTTTTTGGCCGTCTCGACAGGGCCGGTAATTTTTGAACGACCCATTTTGAACAGCAAATTTTGCATGGGACCTGACGTCAGCTGCGGAACACAAGAATTCTCCAGCATCAGTGCAGTTACTGCGCGTCCCGTAACGTTACTTAAACACACATTTTTCTTTAGTTTTTTTTCCTTTTTGTGTAGTTTTTTTACCTAGTTATGTTAGCTACATGAATGTTATAGGTATTATAAAGTCTATTTAATTATCATGTAATTACGGTTTATGAACTGTTAACTTACGTATAATTACGGAGGTATGTGAATGCTTAGTTTTTTAGTACTTCCATAACGTTGTAACCTGTTGTCGGCTTAGCCCTATTTCATTTCAATTTATTAATTTTTCTCGTTTTCTTTCAATATGACTGAGAGCGTTGAACATTATAAAGAGCTTTTGCAAGCAATGTTAGAGCAGAATCAGGCTTTGCACCAGCAAAACTCGCTCCTAAAAGAGCAGATAGGTTGCACTACATCTGGCAACAGTGATTCAAACACCACCCCTTCCTCTGCTATGCCGTCTGTTTCTAAAGTGGCGGTAAAACTTCCGGCATTTTGGGCGGACAAACCGGCCGTGTGGTTTGCCCAGGCGGAAGCTCAAGCTCAGCTCAACTATGAGAAAAAAGTAACGAATTTATCAAAAAGCCTAGTATCAAGAGCCGTTAAAGATTTTATTTTAAAAAATCCCTTTATTTTGACCACAGATCACTTAAATATAGTAAGCTACAGATTGCGACGGTGAAATTTTCACTTAGTTCCAACAGATCCGTTGTGGCGCTGTTGTCGTCAAGGTAATTTGTATTAGAACTTGTAGTTATAGGTATGTATACAGTGATTCCAGAATGCAAAAATAGGGATATTTGACCACGGAACCAACTTTTTTAATTTTTTAATTTATTTTAAATTTTCTACAATTACAGAGGGTACAAATTACGTTACATTTCGCCAAACTGCAGTACAGTTTGTTGGCGAAAGACATTACACTCTAGTTATAACAATAGGTCTATAATCTTACCCACACCCAGTTTAGTAAATAAAAAATAAAAAAATAAGATAGAGTATTATGTTATAGTACATAGATAATATCACAAAAACATAACAGAAAGTTAAACTAATCAACGATATATCATGCAACGGAGTAGAATTAGGGTTTTTCTAGTATTCTCAACTCAAGCGAAAATACCAGAAAAATACAAGATACAAGATTCTGAAGCAACCACACGGTATGACGCTGATGCTGCTCCGAGTCCGATGCGCCATGTTTTCGTGTTTGCTAACAATGTTATCCGTCGCGAATCGATAACATCCCTCGCGTTCGCCTGCGGGGGAATCGTGTTAGCAAACACGCAAACACGGCACAGCGGACCCGGCTTATGATGACGTTTTATAAAGGAAAAAGTGAATACTGCGCCACAACGGATCTATCGGAACTAAAGCTGTCATAGGCCTGATTTTGACATTGACAATGACAAACAAACGAAATGGATTTGATTTCGTTGCATTTGCATTGTTGCTTGTAAAATAGTTTTGTGTTCGTTATTTTCAATTTTCGATTGAATTTTGTTTCTGTAATATTATAGATAGTGATTCATGCAATGGAAGCTGACTATTACGAAGTGACATCCGAGTTAGACGCTAGAGAAATACTAAGATATCTCAATCACTTAGGAATACGAAACATCAGTGGAGAAGTGCTCAAATATTTCATTACAGGTATCGACTTAATTATTTCTGAATATTATTCACTTACCTACTTATAAGCAGGCACTACACTCTCGCGAGAACTTTCAAGAATAATTATTCACACTCTCGTCACAATATAAAAAAGACTATCAGTGTGACCAGATTTGAATTGAAGATTCTTCTGCTAAAACCTGCTAAACCATTTCTATAGATTAATACAGACTCGCGCAACTCCCTAATAAAAAATGTTATATGAAACGTGCACTGACGGCATTAAATTCCTTTGAATGTTAGAGCATGATTCAAACATTCTGGAGATCGACGCAGCGACGACGGCGGACGACTTCCCATACTAATGGTGGACTTCCGATGCCAGCGGCCGATGCGAAAGACGCGCGCGTCTGACGCGTGGTTCTGTCATATGCCATAAGTCTATCGCATCGGCCGCATGTCTGACGCACGCGTCAGTCGCTGGCATCAGAAGCAGCGCCATACGTTTTCATAGTAACTAGTATTGTCGCATCGGCCATCGGCCGCGAGCCGCGCGCGTCAGACGCATCAGCCGCAACCATCGGAAGTCCACCTTAAATGACATTTATGTATGGGCCCGCCGTCGGTAAATGTGTCTCAACCCATATTCTGCCTAAAATAAAAAAATAAATCTCAATCACGCAATGCTGCTCGGATTGCGTTTGCGACTGAGTCAATTAGGTGACGGGGCTCAATTTATGCGGTCCATGCGCTATAGGCTATTCACCTGTCTTCCGCTTTTTTAATTTAATCAAAGGTCCACGGTGTGGTCTCGTTCTCGGCGAGAATGTAGCGGCGCAGACTGCTGAGTTGGCCGCCGGCGCTAATGATCGGGCTAAACTGGAGTACTTTACATGGGCTCTAAATCTAGCTCTCACTTAAAATATTTTGGCCCACAAATCTGACTCAGTTGGTTGGGTAAGCTAGGGGAGCAATGAGCATTGACCACAGCCAGAGGCAAAATGCAACAATTTATCGAATCCACGAACTCTGACTGTAAAAGGTTGTAAAGTTCATCATCATCATCCTAGTCAGCCTGTATCTACCCATTGCAGGGCAAAAGCCTCCTCCCCATTTTGCCATCCTTCTTGGTCCTTTGCCAGTCGCATCCTGGTCTTACTGATAGTCTTCCAGATGTTGTTAACCCAACTGGCTGCCGGACGACCCACTCTACTTTAGTATTAAAAGTCCCAAATCTTTGCCACGGTGCGATGCACACTGATACAACATATTTCAGTCAGAAAGAGTTTTTGTAGAAGGATGTTGTAGTAATAAAGTAGGTCATGCAGAACAATATTCTAAGTTTTACTGGCTCCAGTTGTCGGCGGCTGCTACTTTGGGTGTCGGCAAACGGCGCTGGTACAAACTACGGCTGTCAGCGCCGGTACCGGTTCCCAATGGCGTTATTTTTGGTTGGTTACTCCCAAATAATTAAGTGCTTACTTCTGTTTTTCCAGATCTCAAAAAGCTAATCAAATACGATTTGGAACAAAGAAGCGAGAGCCAAAATGACAGAAAATACAATGAAGGTCCAGAAAGGCTGCACAGTGCTTCTACTTTTTCTTCAAGAATCAGATCTAGAGCTTCGAGCGGCCTCATTGGTCCATGTAGCAGAGAATGTAAGGAGCTAAGAAGGCCGCTGACAGCTAGGAACATATATTCAGCTCCTAATATAGGACATCAGGGGCCAAGCCATGGAGATAAACCCCTGAGAAGAGCATGCTCCTGTGTTAGAATTGAGAAGAAGCCATCCAGTGTCGCAAAGGAATCTAAAGTTACAACTAGTTCTAATAATAGTAAGCATTTAGCTGTTTGGTATAATAGTTTTAAACACCCCTAGTTTTCAGATTGAATAATATTCTTTCTTTACTTTTTATTATATTCTAATCTTTAAATTGTGGCTCACAGTGTCAATAATTATACCTATGTCCTTTATAAAATGTGTTTGACGATTTGGTAATGAATATTTGGTGATCTCAAGGATTATTTTATGAACAAAAACACACTTTGGGCCAAAACTATGGTGGAGCCTTGTGGCAAGCTGAAAAGCAGGCACCCAAATAACCAGTAACAGACTTGCAACACTACTCCTTAGCTATAATAAGACATTTAAGGCTTCTAAAGTAAGAAATGTTATTTACATTAAAACAATAGTTTTACAATGACTAAACACCTGTAAACAAAACAGTAAATTGATAATATTTCTAATTACAGTAATAAAAGTGCCCAAAGTTCAACCGAAGAAGAAATGTGATCCGGTTTCCTTGTATCACTATTACACAGCTTTATGGGAGAAATATAAACCAAATGTACCAGGAGAAAATAACTGGGCAGAGCTTAGATGGAACATAAGGCAGAAGATGGCTGGATGTGTACCAAACCAGGTATGAAGTCAAGAGTTGTTTCTAATTAATGTAATAAAAGGGCCCAAAGTTCCACCATCAGAACCGAATCTCCAGAGAGACTGTATTGATTTGGCCCTCACCCGCCGTCTTGCCTTTACCGGCCGGCCAGGAGTGGAGTTGCAATGTAATTTCACCACTGGAAATAAATCAAGATAGAACGGTGAAGTAAGCAGGGAACACTTGCCAACATTAAGCTATACATTTCTTAATTTTTCATATGTCGGTGACAAAACAGAGAAAATGCCTTATTGCTTGGTTTCTAACCGCAGAAACAAAAGTTTTGAGGTAACTGTGAAGATTTGAGTACTTAATTTTTAATTGAAAGCGTAATTTAATGAAAATTAAAACCAAAATTCAAAAATACACGGCTGGTACGATACAGGCACGCGCGGAACACAAGTAAAACAATGATTATAACTGTTCTATTTTGATTTATTATTGTGACTACTGTTATATTACCAACATTAAATTTCCACTAATCTTCCACCTCTTCTACATGTTCTTCCGACATAGGCCTAAGTATAGATTTTTTTTCTTTTATTATTTATATTTTAATACAATTTTGCTTGTTCCCAGGCCCCTGAACATTGACAAGATTTTGACGAAGGATGACTAAACGGACAAAGTTTTGTACTTACTGAACTAGCTATATTGATTATGTCTGGAAGCTTGACATATAGGGTCTTTCTTTATATGCTGATACTTTTTTAAGGGGATGATCAGACCGCCAAACTGAACAACTTTCTCCCTGAAGGACCCTGTATAAATAACTTGATGTAATAACATAGTTTTAGATGTATGTTCATGTTAATTACGCATTTATTTTTGTACATCTGAATGTTAAGTAAATAAAATAAGTAATTTTTTAACTAGTTATTTATTTAAAATACCTACTAAAAACTAATAAATGGTAAGAATTACACTTGACTTAATTTAAATTCAGCTTCCTGATCAATTGTGATAGAATTGAGGTGGTGCAAGATTCTCTCTTCAATCTTCTCTGCAGCAGAGAGTGTGAGGACCAGTGTCTCATGCTTTAACATGGAGTAGACATTCAGACCGTAAACAGGCATTATATTGACATGGGGAAGACCATCTGTTGCCGCTGTAATGTTGCGTGGAGCGATGTCAGTGCTGGAATGAAAAATTACAATTGTAAGGCCTGGAGGGCTGATGACCGTAGCAGAGATGATGGACTGACTGATTTGGGTACCATTTCAAAATGTGTAACACCAACTCAGGGGGACTCTCACTCTAGCACTTTCGCTGCTGACGATCTATATCCTATACAAATACCCATCGTAGGTCTCATGGCCTATGGCTCTCGATTCTAAACAAACTACTGTCTGCTTTTGCATTTATTCATTAGCGCAAAACCTCATACACCCCAACTGATTTATAACAAAATAATTAGATTGAAACACTAATTTCATTATTTTGATAGTTAAAATTTAACGTTATTCACATTTAAAGTTTTCAGAAAATGATTTGTTTTTATTTCAGCAATGAATAAAAGCGCTAGCGTGCTCGTGGATACATTTTAAGAATTTTGTTTTGGTATTAAGTAGGATGAGTGTGCCTGTGCGGTGGGTTGAGATCGAGTTCAGTAAATTTTAAATTTTACAATGAAATTATTTAATATTTTGAAATTACCTATGTTGATAACATGATGATTTGATTCTGCTCTCGATTCTAAACAAACTACTTTCTAGTTTTGTGTTAATTCATTAACAAGTTGTATATACATATTATATATAATAATTATGTTAAGTAAGTATTTTTAGTTTTGTAAAATGTGGCCTAAAACTCTCCATATCTGTTATGTTGACCAATATTCTGACATTTCTTTTTGGAGAACAAATGGTGGTTGTATGTCTGCTCAGACAGACCACTCCACAGAACAATTCCATAATCCAAATATCTTGAAACTCAGACCGAACGGAGTTGAAGTAAGGAGACTTGAAGTAAACTTAAAACATATATTTTCAACTTCAAGCCTTTGTATCTCCGTTCGGACTGAGGGTAGGGATATACATCTAATAACAATTTTTGTTGGAACTATATTCAAGATTGATTGATAGCCATGCAAAAAAATGGGTAAAAGAAAAAAGGTGCCACTTTTAGACAGGTATTTTTATAGAAATGTAAACACTTACTCATCTACAAGTAATACAGACGGCCCCCAATTCCTCTTCTCAATTAACTCTGCTAAATATTCAGGTTCATCGGTCGGTATTTCCAGGCTTCTGACCACATGAAGATCATCTTGAGCCAGCTTCGCTGACAGCGTTGATGTTAAACCATGTATCCTCAAATGGAACGGCAGCATAAAGAAGTGTGTTTTGCCGGAGCGCGGACCGTGGGCGACTCCACCTCCTTTCCACAGGGGGGACCTGATAGAGCCATGTCTGGCACGACCAAGCCCTTTCTGGGGCCAAGGTTTTCTCCCCCCTCCGCGCACCTCAGCCCTTGTCTTCGTGTGAGCCCACGATACCCAGCGATACTTTCTCTGCCAAGTTACATTACGATGAATTATATCGATTCTTGGGGATGCGGCGTATACAGTTGGGTGCAATTCAAATAACCCCAGCTTCTTCTCATCAATAGTATCTAAATTCTCGATCCATACTTCCCTGGGTTTCGTGTAATGAGGCGGAAACTTCCAATCTTTCTTTGTTATGCTTAAAGAATCTGCAGAGTTAGCGTGAGAAATGGCTGTAGTGTTCACGGAAGAAAATACTCGGATTTGTGGAGTAACTGAGATGTTAAGTCTTTTAATAGCATTTATGAGGAAAGAAGTCATTTTGTTTAGTCTCTGTTTAGTTACGAAACATTATAAATGTGCAGAATGTGATAGAAAATTTATAAACAACCTCACTTTCACTCACTAATCTGTCAACATTTTTAGGTTAGTTTTTTTTCTTCCTTACGGAAAGGCAAAGGGCACGAACAGGTTACGTGATGGTGATGTGGTATTATGATTTCTAGAAATGACAAGGCATTTTGGCCATGCTGCCTTGTATCTAGAATAAGTTTTAAAATAAAAGTCAATCAAAAGTCGTACTATCTTAAGTTAATACCACATTCCAACCCAGGAAGCTGAAAATAGGTATTAATCTTCCAACCAAACCCTTCTAACTTAAAAATAAATGTTAATCCTTGGGGCCACACATAGCATACTTGCGGGACTACTAATAGTGGCGTAGCTTGGGTTTCTGTCGCCCAGGGCATACACCGATTTTGCCGCCTCCTTATCTTTATAAGGAGACCTACACAAACAAATAATAATAGAGCGAGCAAAGCGAGCTCCACATTTTTAATACAACTATTCGGGTTGTGGTCGGGTTCGAATTATGACTTAAAAATCGTCTCTGAATCTCGGCCTCAGAGACGATTTAAGTCATAGTTCGAACTCCCGTATGTCAAAATCCATACATTTTCGCCCTGCTTAGCTCGAGCTAAGACTAAAATAATCGTCTCTGAATCTCAGCCTTAGAGTGAGCTTGACTTTTCTCCTCAATACGAATCCGTTGGAGCCAGATATTTTTACATGCAAAGTAACCTGAGTATAAGCTATGGATCGAGCGAAGCAAGCTCGAAATTTTTAGCAGCATTTAGCTGTGGTCAGAACTCTTTAGGATTATGTGAAGAAAGAAAGAAACTTAGAGCGAGTGAAGCGAGCTCGACTTTTCTCTGCAGTGCTCTACGAATTGGTTTTCAAACAATCTACATATATTTTACCCGAATTTGCCGCTCCTAGTAAAATGCCGCCGGGGGCATTTGCCGCTCCACGGTGAGTATGTATGTAATGTAGGTATGAATTTATGTACGTATGTATGTATGTATGTCTGTAGGTGGGTTGGTAGGTAGGTAGGTATGTATGTGTGTATGTATGTATGTAGATATGTCCAGGGTCCTTCTTTAATATGCACACCTTTTCAAGAGGATGATTAAACCATCAGTCTGGATCATCTTTCTCTATATTCATCAAAAAGGGGAAAAAAAATTTCAGCTGTCCCATACATTTGGGTCGGGTAGGTACTATGCAGTTTTGTATGGAAGAGCTGTTTTTTTCGCGATTTCGATGTTGGTGCCATAGAGAAAGTTGTTCAGTTTGACGGTATAATCTGCCCCTTAAAAAGTGCCAGCATATAAAGAAAGACCCTAAATACTTTAATAATATAATGTATACACGGCGACAGATAAACCTACCCATAGTTGAGCTCTATGTTCATGGACATAGAGTTCAATGTGTCGCCGTGTATACATACAACGTGTTAATGAATTAGCGCAAAACCTCATACACCCCAACTGATTTATAACAAAATAATTAAATTGAAACAATAATTTCATTATTGACTATGATAGTTAAAATTTAAAGTTATTCGCATTTTAAGTTTTCAGGCAAACATGATTTGTTATTCCAGCAAAAATGAATGAAAGCGCTAACGTGCTCATGGATACATTTTAAGAATCTTGTTCTGGTAGTAAGTAGGGTGAGAGTGAAAGAGCGTTGGGTTGAGATCGAGTACAGTACATTTTAAATCTTACAAACAAATTATTTATTATTTAGAAAAAAATTACCTATGTTGAAACCATGATACTTCGATTCTAAACGAACTACTTTCTAGTTTTGCGTTTATTCATAAAATTAGATGAAACGTGACATAGAATGAGTCATTACTTAGTTACTTCCTTGAACAGTGCATTAGATCAGTGCAATCTGTTTGGGGAGGATTTTTATTATTCGGAGAATACTAAACGTAGGTATAACACGCTGAAATTCTGAGACTTTATTTAAGACTGAGGCAGATATCCGGATCTTAATTCCGATCGGATATCGATCGATTTTTGGCATGTTACGCGATAGTCCTACACTTCCTTGATTTACACTTCCATTTTGTCGCTAACATTTCGTGTACAATACAGTAGGCACTTCAGGGAAAATAATTCCGCCAGTTAAACCTAGACATTAAACCAATTTCGGGCTACGAGAAGCTGGGCAATAAAAGCACCTATCCAACATGACACAATGGTAGAAGGGAAACCTCTACAATTTTCCTTTTCGTTTATTGCTATAGGGGTACTCAAACCGAGGCATTAATTACGGCATTTGCGGAGCGTACGGTTCTCTTTTGGTTCTAAGCGCCTATAAACGTAGACTAGAGGCCTAATTCGGCTTTGTTTGCTTTTTTAAATCAATATGGTGTATAGCAGGAAGGTGGCATAGGTATTGTCTTGGAGTACAGAATGCCTTACAAGCGGTGAAACATGAAAAAAAGTTTTAGTTTGTCTCTTTCTATTATGCGTAAAACCTAAGAGGAAGGAAATTGCGTCATTTGATCGAAAGGGACGGATAAAAAACGTTGGAAACATCGATTGAAACGCAGTGGCGTAGCGTCATGGGTTTCTGTCGCCCGCTTATCTTACCTACAAAGAAAACAACGGAGCGAGCGAAGCGAGCTCGAAATTTTTGCACATCTATTCCGGTTGTGGTCAGACATCTACTCATTACGAATCGGTTAGAGCCAGAGCTTTTTACGTACAAAACATGTGCAAAGTAATCAAAGTAAAAGTAAAAGGATGGAAATGTTAGATAATTGGTCTAAATATCAGTTTTACGGATAGATTTTTCTGTTATTTAATAATATATCTAGTTACCTACACACTTTTTAGCTGCTATTGATCGCAAAATATACCCAAGGTGGTAATTAAGTACCTGGGCAAGTACCCAACTACGTAGTAAAGAATTAGATATTTTAATTTTCATTAAGAACTTTATTAGATCTCATGTTAGGTACTCGTAGGTAGGCCTTCCTATTTCAATAAAATTGGAATACCATGGAATTACAGTGCGACATAAAAGAGTAGACAAAAATTGAGGGCGCCACTTCTTTGTAAGAACGTCAAAATCACGAATAAACTGGCAAGACCAACTAACAACTAAAATATTTAGTTCCTTTTCCCACCGTTTTCTACTGTTTACAAGCTTTTATTAAAATTGCCTTGTTTATTTATTTAGTTGTGTATTTGTACGTTCGGGTGAAATCTTGCAAGTTAATTTTAACTTACTTCTAGATATTCAATCAAGCTGTAACTTGGTACACATATAGGAATCCAATGACAACACAATAAAATGGTAACAGTGACCTGGTGCTGAAGCCAGGAATGTCTCCGTACGAGGGAACTCCTCAACGGTTAATAGCATTGGCTTGCTATTTTGTGCACACGTTCAGGTTTGATAGCGAAACAAACATTTTAATTTAAGATCTGGTGCTGTGAAGCCAGGATAGTCTGTGTACGAGGGATCTCCTTAACGATTAATAGCATCTAAACGACTAAAAAGTAAAAAAATACAATTAAAAGTAAAAAAAACTTTTAAAAACAAGCTTTTATTAAGGGTTACTAAAAATAAAAAATAAGTAATTAATTCAATAATTAATTGAAAGTAATTAATGCATTTGTAGTGGATATAGTTTGCATGGGTCGATTCTAATAAAAGAAACTAGTATCAAAGTTATCGCTAAAATATTTACAATTATATTACCTATAGTATAAGAGATACGGGGAAATTTAGTAACCATAAGCTGTAAGGCTGATTCAGTGTTTATAGGGTGTAGAGAATCTCTGTGATCGGGTTGACGCAAGTCTGCCTGCATAAGTCCAGTCGGTTTAGGAGATACAGCCGTTCAAAGGTCAGTTATGGTTGAAAAAAATGAACGATCAGCTGCAAGGCTGATCATAGAATATTATTGTAATATGGACTCTAGCTATGTGAAAAGTACAAAAACTGACATGAACTACCAGTCGGTTTAGGAGATACAGCCGTTCAAAGTTGCAAAAATTTACGGTTAGAAAAAAAAATTGGTCTCAGGAAATGATGATCATAAGATATTATTTTAATATGCACTGTATTTATGTAAACAGGACAAAAACTGACATAATCCGTCAGTCGGTTTTGTAGCTACAATCATTCAAAGTTGCAACAAATACATGGTTTAATAAATAATGATCACCGAAAAGGCTGATTATAGGGTAGTATTTTAATATACACAGTACCTATGTGAACACTACCTATTTAAACTGATATGATAATGTCGGCCTGTTTACCAGTTATTACCGCTAATTTAAAAAAAAAAACGTAATTCTAGAAATTATTCTAGAAGTGGTTTAGTGGTTGAGTTTGGGTACTACCAGTGAAATGTGGATGTTCAGAGTTTTCAGAATATCTCTGACTATCCCCTAGGGGAATATAGTCATAAGCACTATGCTTGTAATATGCGTTGTGCCTATGTGAACAGTACAAAAACTGACATGATTTGTAGTTGCAGTTTGATGGGTAGCGTATGTGGTTTAAGGTTAATAACACTTATTCTCACATCTGTAGAATCCGACTGACAAATCATGTCAGTTTTTGTACTGTTCACATAGGCATCTATCTTCTGATGTCCTTTCCTGAGACCAATTTTTTTTCTAACTATAAATTTTTGCAAATTTGAACTGCTGTATCTCCTAAACCGACTAGAGTCACATAGCTAGAGTCCATATTACAATAATATTCTATGATCAGCCTCGCAGCTGATCGTTCATTTTTTGCAACCATAACTGACCTTTGAACGGGTGTATCTCCTAAACCGACTGGCAGTTCATGTCAGTTTTTATACTGTTCGCATAGCTACAGAGCATATTACAATAACATTCTGTGATCAGCCTTGCAGCTGATCGTTCATTTTTTGCAACCATAACTGACCTTTGAATGGCTGTATCTCCTAAACCGACTGGACTTATGCAGGCAGACTTGCGTCAACCCCATCACAGAGATGCTCTACACCCTATAAACACTGAATCAGCCTTGCAGCTTATGGTTACCAAATTTCCCCGTATCTCTTATACTATTATGTTTAATTAAATAATATTTAAAAGCTTGTCACGCTTGAGGTCATAATAAGCAAGAACACAGTCACGCGACAAGCTTTTTAGATATTTAATTACACATAATATAGTTGTAAATATTTTAGCGATAACTTTGAATTAATTAATTATTTTTAATTTTTAGTAAATCTTAATAAAAGCTTGTTTTTAAAAAGTTTTTTTTACTTTTATTTGTTGCACTGTAGGTATTATAAACTTACTATAGAGGTTCACAAAATTATCGAATGACTGAAGGAAGGACAGTATTTTTCCCGCTACACTATGAGTGGATCACAAAGCCCAATCTCAATTTCAATTTCATCTCACCGATTTGGCTGTGAATTAGGTGCGATTTATTTTCATTCCTTACATTCTCTCGCCTTCGAAGGTAAATGTTAAGGTTCTAACAGATTTATTGCTTTTCAGCCAACGCTTGAAGGGTTCATTGTTGAAACAGAAATGAGTTATTGAGAGTAATTTGAAATATTCATGTTTGTTGAGTTTCCGAGACAGCGTTGAACCTAAGGACCTAAGGACCGTAAGAGATGTATAAATCTCAAAGGGGGTATACAATTGAAAAGCAATGGAATGGAAATAAGTAGGTACCTACGCAATTCGGTATGTCAAGTTTTTTTTGGTCTTCATTTTATATTTTTTACGGATAGAAGAAATCATTTTAAGAAACCTATTCAATGTTTATCGCGATTCATAGAGTTTATCAATATAAATTTAATTTTAAATTACTTTGATCTGTTTAATCTCTAAATGCAAAAATGGTGGAGAGAAAATAAGTAATTCGAACTCCATGGAGAAAAACTACCTACTGCTTTATTAAAAAAATGATGATGATGACTATGGTTTTACGTAGTAAATTAATATTTCTATGTGACTATGATGGAAACAGAAACGGCAACATCAAATGTCAAATTCTGACATTGTAAATGTATTTTTTTCATGATGGCCAGTTATTTTAAGTTGATTTTAAGTTTACCAAGGAGTTCACAGGTTTTCCAGTGACGTCACTGGACCGTCGGAAAAACACCGTTAGTTTATTAAAAATATCTGGAATTTTAAAATCTCTGACATGGAAAATATTATTATTGAGACAATAATCTCGAAATGGTTTTCGATTCAGCCCTCCTTGACATACCGAATTACTTAGAACTTACTCTAATTACTCGGCAATAAGGTTCTAAGAATTAACAATATTATTATTTTTTAACCACCTGGTTTTAATAAAAATATAAAAATAGGTTTAAAAATAAGATATACTTATTTTTCCGATTTTATTTTTGACCGATGTTTCTATTTTTAATTTACATTTGAATTTTCTGAAAAACGTAGTATTTATGGCTAAGATACCTTGGCCGCAATAACATTAAAAATTAAAACTGTCAAATACAATAGAAAAGCCAAGCAGGCAAAGGAATAAAATCTCATTCAACCTCTATTATATTTTTCAAATAACTCGAGAAATAATAGATAGAAAAATCTGATAATTTTTTTATAAGCTTTGAATCACATAATCTCCAAATGGTTTTCTTATTTTGGTACCTTTCTCAAAATTAAATGTTGTCAATTGTGTCGGTAGGTAGTTACTTACCAATAGGTATTAATTTTAAATTCTTTTCTCGCTATTCATTCCCAGACATAGAGATAAACTATGTGCTGAATGCTCATCTAAACTTTATTTAATTTTCCATTGGCTAGATCAGAAAAATGTGCGCACAAAATAGGAGCTGAGGCGCGGGCCCGCTGCAAACTTATCGGTACTTAACCGTAATTTATCTAATCAAAGCTTGGTGTAATGATAAATTGCGAACTTCCACTAAGCTGTAGGGTGCTTAGTCATAATGAGAACAAATAACCGCCATTAGCCAGCCATTGTGTTCTACTAAATTGTGACCTGCCTATAGACACCGCTGTAAAATCGGGTAGGGTATACCTATATTACATACTCGAAATTTGGGTCTATTGATACAGTTTTTGAGAGTTACGCGGTTATTATTTAAGGGTATATTACTGTTGGCGCGCTCCATACAAACGAAGTCTGGTGATATTTTCAATACTAACCGATTAAACTCAATGAAATTTTGCAGAAGCAATCTAGAAACAAATCTCTATGCTTGTATCGTGTCAGATTTTCCTTAAAATGTACAGTTTTAAAGTTACAGTGCCTCAAAGATTTCCATACAAATCTTAAATTAGTCCTAGCATTGAAACTGTATATTTTAACGAAAATCGGACACGATATAAGCATTGATATTTGTTCCTAGATTGTTTCTGCAAAATTTCATTGAGTTTAATTGGTTAGTATTGAAAATATCACCAGACTTGGATTGTATGCAGCACGCATTTACGCATTCGGAATAAACTTCTCTTAATCTAGAATTAAACATTTAATCTAGATTTAAACAATGAACCTCAAAAGTCCGCCATCGCACAACATATTGGATTGAGTTGCACAAACCACGAGTCCTTTCTACTGATCGCCATTACTACCCTAGAATGGTGAGATTGGTGAGAGAAGCGATTGAAATTAAGAAACATCGTAATTTCAACAGAGAGGATGGTTTCAAATTGTCAAGTACGTGGAAACCAGTGGTTAACATAGGTATTAGTGCTTCACCGTCATACTCGGGTTCGAACAAAAATCGGAGTGACACAGTGAGTGTATTTTGTCGGGTTGGACCAAGCGACAAAAGTGACAATGACAATCGAGTGAGTTCCGATAGTAGTAATCCACACCTTCGTTCGTGTCTAGTATTCTTCAGCATTTCTATTTATAGTAACTGTAGCCCCGGGACTTTTTAATTACCAAAAATATTACCGATTGCCGTTTAGAAATTGTTGTAAGGTACGAAATTAGTAATATTAAAAACTTAACCATCAGTTGCAGAAACGCTCATTAGAGTTAATCTTCCATTAAATCTCTTGCTAGCTTTTACTACGTCAACAAAATAAGAGATTTAATGGAGGATTAACTTTAAAAAGCGTTTCTGCAACCGAAGGTAAGTCTCACAGCCTAACACGCCAAAGCAAAAAAAAAATATTTAAAAATTGTTAGAAATTTTTAAATTCGTTTTTACTGTTTTTTTTCTATATACTGTCATGTTCTTCACCTTAGTTCAATACCCAGACGTATAGTAAAGACAGTCAAAAAAGTTTATAGGTTTTTATATTGGTAATTTCGTACCTTACAACAATTTCTAAACGGCAATCGGTAATCTTTTTGATAATTGAAAAGTCCCGGGGCTACAGTGCTATTACCCACACAACACAGAATATCTACTAGATGTATATTAGATATTGTGTAGACACTTAGATATTTTGTAGATATCTATTAGATATTTTATAGACATTTGTGTTGTTGGGGTAGTTCATTCCAAACAAAACACTATCAACATCAACGTCAGTTCTCAAACAGGACAGGTCAGGTCGCTGGGTGAATACAACAACGGCACAACTCAAAAATTGGCAGTTTTGAGTTAGCGCCGTATTCTGGTTCTACATCGCATACTTTATCTTGTGCAATATAGATCTGACTCGATATTTCACTGAATTAAGAGATAAATGGTAGTTGTGCCACTACTACACTAAATAAAATTGTTATTTTGTGTTATGGAACAATGACACTTTTGAGTCAAAAAGTGAAAATTATTCCCGTCTGCAAAAACTACCCCTGTTATATTCTGTAAACCACAATGTGAAGGTTTGTGATGTCAAAGTAGGTCCTCCCTACTTCAAACTCTTCAGGGAATCATAACATCTCTTCTCCTATAAAGTTTTGACTTATGATCATCTACCAATCTGCTTTTTGTACCATGGATTTCTAGTATAGATAGAAGACTGATCTGTTGTATGAAGTTCCAAATCAGAAGATTAAAACAATGTGATAGTGTAATTTTGTGGAAAAGAGCGTAGCTATGTAAGCGTGAGGCTCTATTACTGCTTTCGTATGGTTACTTCGTAAATATATAGCTTTGGTAAATCATCTGATTCCTGCATATTCAATATTACCTTTATGATTTTAAAATTCAGTTTTCTTTTCCTCTTACCTCTTCTTGTCTTATCATTCATCTTTCATCCCAAATGACTGATGTCAAGATGTCTGCATTTATTTCCTCTGAGATAATTTGGGAAAACTTCAACAGATCTTTTCATTGGCTTTCCCCAGATGAAAATATCTGACGACGTATTCATCCAATTGCAAACGAAGGTATTCAACCTGAACATAGGGATCAAGGCAGACACATGAACAGTGACGACAGAACTAGTCCATCATTGTGAGCTATGGAAACAGCTACTGGTTGGTGTTTTTCTAAGAGATAACATCAGAAATGAAGTAGTAACGTCTGAGAACTAAAGCAAATAACGCAGCCCTGAAAATTAGCAAGCTGAAGTGGCAATAGGCTTGTTATATCTGCTGAAGAACTGGCAACTGATAAGGAGTATGTGTTCTAGAACAGAAGCTACAAACTAGCGTGGTTATTTTATAATTAAATAGTATGGGACGACCACCGGCCAACTGGCCTGACTACGTAAAATGGGTAGCTGGTAAGAAGACCGAAGATAGAGATTGATAATTGTTTTACACATCGTTCTTGATTTAAGCAGTACTAAAAGATCTATTGAGATCAACATGTGATTGGGCTCACGAGTAATTTCTTGGTCTGGCTCTTATCATCGAACTCTTTGTGTATGTGTCCCGAAACTCTGTCCGAGTTTCGGTTTTGTGTTTCATTTTGGGTAATAATTACTATCACATTTCTTCATGTTTTCTCAATAATTATCTGGCATAAATCTAAATCGTACCAAAAAGTTGATGCAAAACTGGCATAACTCGGAACCCCCATATTTATGGCCCTATAAATAAAAAAAATGAAGTACATAAATAAAATTCTCAACTGTTATAGATTACTGATGTAACACAGATATACAAAAGGCAAACATCAACAATCTAACCCTTACTGTGTAGTAACTACAGACGAATTTGTTCGCGCGCACTCTCTCGCGCCAACTTTAATGTAATTTTTCTCAAAATCAACTTTTTTGACTTGTGCCGTTGTTGTATTCACCCAGCGAGGTATCAGGTAGGTTTTTCTGTAGTTTCCGAACGAATTCATCCTACTATATTTTGTGAAATTGCAGAAAAAAAAAACATACCAAGGATATTATGTTAGGTACCTACCTATTATATGCCTATTATACCTTCATTCGTTTAAAATCGGTCGCCTTGCTTGACACCGGACTAAATATTGAAAGATGCCCCGATTAAATTGGGACCTTTGATTAAATTAAAATAGGGAGATAGGTGACCTTCTTGCATTACATTCATTACGTACTGGAAAAATGGACCAGTAATCTTACAAATGAAAAGTTGACGTGTGAATTGTGTTTTCTTTTTGAATGATTTTTACAACGAGTAAAAGCACACAAAGGCTTTGTGGTACATTTATTCCGCCAAAAATAAAAAAAAGTTACTCAATCACGCAATGCCGCTCGTATTGCAACTAAGGAAATTAGGCGACGGGAGCTCAATTTATGCGGTCCATACGCTGTATAGGCCAGTCACCTATCTTTCAGCTTTAAATTTAATAAAAGATTGGGACGTTATTAGTCAGCGCGCGCTAGTATTCTTATGTATAAAACTGTATTCAATACCTCATAAATTTTTAAAGGACGAAAAAATAACGCTCTCGTGAGGCCGTACATCGTCTCCTTCACCTCACAAAGGCCAAGGAAACCTTTTGATGTCGTTTTATACGAACGCAACGTACTTGTTTAAGAGAAGTTTATTTCAAATGCGTAAATGCGCGCTGCATACAATCAAAGTCTGGTGATATTTTCAATACTAACCAATTAAACTCAATGATATTTTGCAGAAACAATCTAGGAACAAATCTCTATGCTTGTATCATGTCCGATTTTCGTTAAAGTATACAGTTTTAGTGCTAGGATTAATTTATGAATTGTATGGAAACTGCACATTTTAAGGAAGATCTGACACACAGAGATTTGTTTTTAGATTGTTTCTGCAAAATTTCATTGAGTTTATTCGGTTAGTATTGAAAATATCACCAGACTTCGTTTGTATGGAGCTCGCCTCGATATACCCTTAATTGTGCAGACATAATTTCCCCGTAAATTAAAATTCTAACTTACTGTAATAGAATTTTAAATCGACTGATAAACGTAAATTCGATTCTTTGATGGCGAAAGTTTATGGTTTGTGAGAGGAATTCTCATAAACGAGACGACTTTCGAGATTACGAGCTTTAATGGCATCCAAAGTATTCACTTTCATAGATTGATGTTCATCATTATTTACCGAAGAGTATGCTATGGTTCTTGCATAGTATGTATTTTGTGTAGAACCGTTCACGAGCTCGTTTCAGAAATGTTTTCACAAACAACGTGATAAATAAATTGTAAAACCTTTGATTAAGGGCCAGTTTCACCACTTCTGGATAAGTTCCTAATAGCTTATCTGATCGATCGTTTAACATATTTCGTATGAAATATATGTCAAACGAGCTGTCAGATAAGCTATTAAGAACTTATATAGAAGTGGTAAAACAGGCCTTAAGGGTCTTTTCGAGAGCTGTGTGGGTAGAGGGCTCACGAGTAGACGTCTCTCGTTCGTCTCGCGTATTAAGTGACCACGTGGCTCCGACATTTTATGACTGTTTCGGGTGTGTGTTTTTGTATAAAACAAGGCCTTGAGATCGCCATATCATATCATTACCGATATTGGCAAAATCATCAACACTACGATGGAGATCCAATTAAAGGAAAGGCAAGATTTCAAAACAGCAAACAGGCGGTGTGTACCTAGGTCGTTAATTAAGTGTAGGTATGTTAGTAAAACCCGAATACATTTTTTTTCGTCCTAGTTACACAAAGCAAAACACTAAATTATACTTACTATTTTATAAGCGAGCTGAGTGAACTCTCAGAGGGGAATAAAGCTGCAACTGTAGAATTTTCCGCAGCATTTAAAATACTGCATACAGACGGCTCGAAGCGTGCGGCGCGAACACCACTCTGAGGCAAACGCTGAGCAAAAAGCATCCTGTGAGATGCATTTACTTATTCATTAACTCTAAGAACGTCACGGAAACGAAAATGCTCCTGGATTTTACCAGTTGCGAGTGGCTACCTACTGGTTTGCAAGACTAAAGGCCAGGTCGTACAGAGGCGGTACTTGAGGCGGGCCGGGGGCGGGATTTTTTGAAATGTACGAGTTTATATGTACCCGCCACACAGAAATCCGGGCTGCAGAGCGGTACTGGGCTGAACATGTCAAACAGACGGCTGCGACGCGGACAAGGCGCGGAGCGGAGGCGGCCGCGGCCGCTGTATTCCGTTGTAGTTAATGCGAGATGCCACACAGAGCGGAGGCGTGTGCGTCGCGGTCCGGAGGCGGTATTTACTTGCGCGTGTTTTTTATTTTAAACATGGCCGCTTTCGATGCCACACCGGCCGCCTCCGTGCCGCCGCCGCGCCGCTTTTTCGCTGCGTATCCCAGACCGGACCCTGTGTGGCACACCCCGGATCACAGTGCGGAGCTGTACCTGGCCGCGACGCGGACAGGTCGTAGCGCGGCGCCGGCGGGAGCCGGGTGGAAGCGGCTGCGGCCGCTGTTTTCCAGTGTAGTCAATACGAGGTGCCACACAGAGCGCGGGCGGGTGCGTCGAGGTCCGGAGGCGATATTTACCGCGCTTGCATGTTGTATTACTCCGCTATCGATGTCACTCCAGCCGCCTCCGCGCCGCTTTTCCGCTGCGAATCCCGCATCGGACCCTGTGTAGCACGCCCCGGAACGCATTCGTTTCCCGCAGGTCCGCCGCCGGACCGCTTTCCCGCAATCCCGCCTCTGTGTGGCCTTGTTTAGGGTTTCCGTTGACGCTTTGGCAGTCTTACCAAGACAGCTTTTATTCACCTAACAAAAGTTCTCTAGCTCTTTCGGTATTACTGAAGTACCTACTTTATCATAGCGTATGTAGGTCATACTGCGTGCTAAAAATCGTAGCGTGGTTAGGAACCCACAAGGTGGAGCGACGACCTGGTGAAGGAGGGGCGGGAACCCGTTGGATGAGGGCAGCGCAGGACAGAACATTGAAGAGGCCTATGTCAAGCAGTGGACGTTTATCGGCTGATATGGTGATGATGATGGATGTAGGTTGTACACTACAAGGACATAAGAATCCAGGGGGAGGAAGGGTGGGACTTATCTATTTATATACCACTAATTGTAGTCATTAAAAAATAACTAGCAACAGTTAAACTTTCCCTCCAACAAATTGTCTGAATACCCTTAAAATTTGTTACTAATAAAAAATTTGTGTATAGTTATATTTGTTAACACCTTGTATTATAGAGGTACGATAAATAGTGGCGATACTATAGGTATTATAGTAACCCAGAGTAATTATTGTCGACCGCGTGGTCAAAATAATCTAACCCCGAAACTACTGCTGTGTGCGCCAAGTCGTGAATTTAGGTAGAATTGGGATTTTCAATCTGAATAAAAACTAAACTATGAGAGATAAACATTTATTTTAGGAAAAAATCGTGAGGAAACCTGCATGCTTCAATTTCGAGGCATGTATTGTACCAACTGTCCATTACAAGTGGCGACGGGCTCACCCCCCGTCACACTGGACAGAGTTTCGGTACTATTGGTGAAACGTGGATGTTCTGAGGTTTCAGAATATCTCTGACAACCCCCTCAGGGAATATAGTCGTGAGCATATGCTTATGCTTTAGTAATTACTAGAGTTTACCCGCGACTTAGTCCGCACATATTTTAAGTCAGATCATAAGCTATCAAACAAAAAAAGTTTCATCAAAATCGGTTCAGTGGTTTTTGCGTGATGCTGTTACAAACATGCAAACAAACAAACAGACAGACAAAACTTCTAAAAAAGGTTGATTTGGAGTCAGAAAAACCATATCGTAATGTTTTTCATGTAAATATCTTTAATGTACAGACACACTTCTGTTACAGTTTTATAATAGTTAAGATAAGATTATTATGTGCGGATATCATTTCTTAAAAATTATTTTATCCAAATGCTGACCATCATGTCGGACACACTCTTGAAACCTTTTGAGTTACGGTAGTAATTATAGTACTCTGTGGTTTGAGCTTCAATTCGGTATGCCAAGTTTTTTTTGTCTTCATTTTATATTTCTTACGTATAGAAGACATAATTTTAAGAAACCAATTTAAATTTAATTGCGATTTATCAGTTTATCAATATAAATTTAATTTTTAAATTGCTTTGATCTGTAACTCTAAATGCAAAAATGGTGGAGAGAAAATAATTCGAGCTCCATGGAGAAAAACTACTTACTGCTTTATTTAAAAAAAAAATGTTGCCTTCTCTTTCTAACTCTATGCTGGAAACAGAAACGGCAACATCAAATGTCAAATCTGACATTGTGAAAGTATTTTTTTTCTTAATGGCCAGTTATTTTAAGTTTTACCAAGGAGTTCACAGGTTTTCCAGTGACGTCACTGGACGGACCGAAAAACGCCGTTATTTTATTAAATATATCTGTAATCCTTTCATTTTAAAATGTCTGACCTAGAAAATATTACTATAGAGACATTTATCTCGAACTGGTTTTCATTTAGCCTTCCAAAAAAAAAAATGACGTACCTTTGAATCCAGAACTAAGTACCTACTTTATTGTTGTTTTGTTTTAATTTCCGCGTATCGGGAATTCGCATTCGCATTTGTTCTGAATTCAAATTCTGATAAACGATAAATCAATAAATTGATGGACATGGAAATGAGCATTCATTTGTTTTCGGAAATGCGATGATTGCCGATTATCTTTTTAATTTTATAGT
Organism: Agonopterix alstromeriana; assembly: GCA_963924505.1. Classification (NCBI taxonomy): domain Eukaryota; kingdom Metazoa; phylum Arthropoda; class Insecta; order Lepidoptera; family Depressariidae; genus Agonopterix; species Agonopterix alstromeriana. The sequence continues at coordinate 6,624,216 of OZ004670.1, forward strand.
AAGGATTAAGATATTTAATTTTAATCCTTATTATCAAAGAACACTTATAATCCTGACGGATCTTATTATGATGTATTTATTGTACCGCATAGACGAAAAATCGAGTGTGAAAATGACACAGCTCATGTTTGCTCAATGATAGGCTCTTGCTTATACTGTGTCAAGTTTTTTTTTCTAAATTTAAAATTGTGCCTTTCACTGTTCCTTGGAAATTGAGCAATGTTTTTACGGATATACATTATATTTTCGTCGTCGTTTCGAAGTTCGTCAGGCACTTCTCTTTCGGAAGAACTTCTCGGCGAGAATTTTCGGCGAGAATTCTCGGCGAGAACTTTCAAGGAAATTGAGTAAGGCCTCACGACGCCACGAGAACAATGAAGAGCATCCACACTCTCGTTCTCAGTCTTTCTCATCTGTTCTCGGCGAGAATGAAGTGCCTGCTTAATAAATTGACGTTAATGTCTTTAAATCGGTCCCTAAGCGAGTCTCGAAGACGACGCAGTTTGTAAATTGCACGTACAGAAGTACCAGGTTTAGAAATTTCCCCGATGTACCTGTGCAGTTGAAAATTTTAACGCGCAAAATTATATTGACCAATCAGGATGTGCCACTCATTCTCTTGCTATGATTGGCTAATTGTTTTCACACCCTTTTCGCTGCTATCCGACTTTGCACCCTTTGATTACGCAAACGAAAATTGACGAGGTAAATTATTTTCCTGGTCGCACTGTACCTACCTCTTTTTTTGTAGATGCTCGCCCCCACAACAAAATGCCATAAGACATGCTGTGGGAGTAGCTGAAATAGACGAGCTTCGCCGTTGCAACATCAGTTATTTGTCTTATTTTCGAAACTGCATAATGCGGCAGAGCTCAACGTGCCACCTAAAGAGTCTAAACATAGGCCCCACTGAAGTTTTGAGTCTAATACAGGGTGTTAGGGTAAACAGTTGCAATTCTTTAAGGGGTGATTGTACCATGAGTCCCTAAGAAACATATAGGAAATTCGCAAAAAAAATCGACTTTTCATACAAACGCTCGATCAGCTAATTGCAATTACTATGGAAAGTCCAAAACATTTTTGCTAATTTCCTATAGGATTCTTAGGGAAAGTTGTTCAGTATCATGGGTACAATCACCCCTTAAAGTAATGCAACTGTTTACCCTAACACCCTTTATAAGCAGTTATACCTAAGAAAACAGTTTTATTCACAAATTTCTAGCTCGCTTTCTAGCACTGTAGGTGGGTAGTAGTGAAAAACGGTATGACAGTGACAGTTTACTCATATATTGTATAACTTTACTTAATACTTAGCCACATACATTTGCATTCGTAGATTCCAAACATAAGTAGGTGCACAAAAGGTGCCTAGGTGGGCGTCAGAGAGGACTGCGGGAGCTATCGCATCTCCTAGCCTAGACTAGGTATCAGAGTGGACTGCGGGAGCTATTCGCACTCGTCAACCTCAACTACTAAAGGACGGCTGAGGCGCTATCGCTTTAGTGGCTGCTAGCTAACTGAACTGCAGTCGCTGCGGAGCCGCTTTTATATTGTCCAAGCGCTGGTGCCGTGTGCCAAAACTCGTTGGGGGAAGCCGCGTGAGACGGATAGTCGGTGTGCGAGCGAGCAAGTATTCAACACCTCGCGTAGCTGGAATGTTCTTGCTACAGTCTCCCCCTCTGGTGCTCGCTGACGTCCCGTGAGAGTACCAGAATCATGAAAGTGCAGACATTTTCTTTGGTCTTCCACGTTGTCTTATAGGTAACACTGGGTCTGGGTTTACTTCATGTCTTTTCTCAAATTTAACAATTGCAGAAGTGTGATATTTTCCAATAGACTTTGTAGTATCATTTGTACTAGCTACTTCATAAATAGCGCTTCCATGCTTTTTCATTATAACGTAAGGTCCATCACGTCTTGGTGCAAATTTTGCAGAAAACTGTTTGTCTTGTCGACTTATTGGGTGGGTTTCGACCAAGACCAAATCTCCGATGTTGTAGCCTGGATCCGGGCGTCGTTTTTGGTTGGCTCTCATTCTGTTGTTATCTTGCATGGCTTCTACATTCTCCTTGGCCATGATTAGATTCTCAGCTAGTTCTTTTAAGTGTGGCGTTATCTCTGGGATAAGATTTTCAGTCTGTACAACCTCGCTGAGATTATGTGATATTTCAAATGGTGTTCTCATTTGTCTCCCAAATGTTAAATACGCTGCTGTGAACCCAGTGCTTTGGTTGTGTGCAGAGTTCATCGCAAAACGTATAGCAGGTAATGTTTCTGGCCATTTGTTGTGTTTATTCTCGACCATGATTGATATTTGACTTTTTAAGTCTCTGTTCTTTCGTTCTACCATGTTAGGCTCAGGATGATACACAGGACTTAAAAATTGCTGAATGTCTAGACAGTATGTCAATTGTTGCATTACTGCCGATATAAACTGCGTACCGTTGTCACTCGATATTCGACGAGGTAAACCATAGCGTAGCAGGATTTCATTAAGCAGAGTAAGAGCGCATTGTTGGGCTGTTGCTTCCACTAGAGCAAATAATTCAACCCAACGTGACGTAGTGTCTTCCACAATAAAGATCCATTTTTCACCTTTTGGACCCTTAGGTAATGGTCCGAATAAGTCTATTGATAATACCTCGAATCTTTGATTGTTTGCATTTGATTGATATAATCCAGTTGGCTTTTGATTTGTTGGTTTATATCTTTGACATTCAATGCATGTTTTTATATGTTTGATAACATCTTTCCGAAGACCTTTCCAATAATAGTTATTTTCTATGCGTTTTATTGTTCTCTCTACTCCCAGGTGTCCAGCAGTAGGCGCGTCATGGAACGTTTTTAACACCAGGCCTACCTCATGTTTTGGTACTACTAATTTCGAATTATCGTCTTCTTGGTCTGGAGTGAATCTGTACAGCACTCTGTTATGTAAAAGATAACCTCTTTTGGACCATTGTATGTAGTCTTCTGATTCTGACTTGTCTTCTAATGCTTTTATTATGAGATTTAAGTTTTCATCTTTTTCTTGTTCAATACGTATATTGATTTCGCTTCTTCTTGGTAACTCCAATTCTATTGTACAAATTTCACATGATTCGCCATCATGGTCTTTGTCATCATGGTCTTTGTCACAAGGAGGTCTCGATAGAGTGTCTGCCAACACATTGGTTTTACCAGGGCTGTACTTAATTTCAAAATGATATGGTTGTAACTGCAAGGCCCATCTTGCCAGTCGACCAGTTGGTGATTTTAGGTTTAATAACCATTTCAATGGTTGATGATCTGTGATAGTCAGAAACTTATTCCCTTCAATGTAACCTCTAAAACGTGCTATTGCCCACACGATTGCTAAGGCTTCCTTTTCTGTAACTGTATAATTCCGTTCTGCTGGTATTAGTAATCGGCTGGCGTACTCAATGGGGTGTTCATTATCGCCCTCCCCCTGCAATAAAGCAGCACCGATTGCATAATTGCTTGCATCTGTTTTGATAGTAAATGGTCCTTCGTAGTCTGCTTGTCTTAAAATAGGTGCTGTAGTTAGTGCACTTTTTAACATCTGATATGACTTATCTTGTTCATCATTCCATTGCCATGTGACCGTTTTCTTTGTTAAGTTAGTCAGTGGTCTCGCAATTTCTGCGAAATTCTTTATAAACCTTCTATACCATGATGCAGTTTGCAGGAATGATATTAATTGTTTTAGGTTGCTAGGTTTCGGTCTCTCGGTTATTGCAGTGATTTTATCAGGATCAGTCTTTATTCCTTCTTGCACGATAAGATGTCCCAAGTATTTAATTTTTGTGCAGCCGAGTTTACATTTCTTCCTGTTAGCTCTTAAGCTAAATTCGTTTAACTTCTCAAATATTTCTCTAAGGTCTTTCAAATGTTGTTTAAATGAATGAGATCTTATGATTAAATCATCAAGGTAGCATAAGACGCATTGTGCCCGAAGACCTTGAATGAATTTATCCATCATTCGTTGAAATGTTGCTGGTGCGTTGCGTAGGCCAAATGGCATGCGTTTGAATTTGTACATGCCAAAAGGTGACGAGAAAGCAGTTTTCTCCTGATCGTCGGGGTGTACTTTAATTTGCCAGTACCCTGATTGAAGATCAATTGTTGACATATATTTCATAGCTTTAGCTTGATGGAGTAAGTCATCTATACGTGGTAAAGGATATCTATCTGGTTTTGTTATTTCGTTCAGCCGTCTGTAATCAACACAGACTCTTACGTCGTCTTCACCTTTAGGTATCATAATGACAGGGGCTGACCATGGTGAGTCGCATTCCTCTATAATGTCATTACTTATCATTTCATCTATTTTAATCTTTAACTGTGTTTGTCTGGTTTGTGATAATCTATATGGCTTTACTGCTATAGGATTATTTTTCCCTGTATCAATTATATGTTCGGCATAATTTGTAGGATTGCCCGATTTTGCAAAGACGTTACTATAATCTGCTAATAGTTCATTAAGTTGGACTATTTCGTCTGTACATAGTGAGGTACCTTCATCAGGACGCAATAAAATATCAAGGGAATAGAATGGCATAGGATTTATTGGTACATAATCAATTCTAGGATCAAGAAATGAATTAACATCTGCAGGTTCTCGTGGACGTACTATGTGAGGTGGAGATTCCAACTTCGGTAACTGCCAGCGCGGTTTCTTCGGCGGAGAACCTTCATCACTCCTTACTGGCGAGGGTGTTTGTGGCATAGGCGACACCATTCGTAATTCGTTTGCCCACTGCAGGAAGGCAGACATTGATTCCTCCTGTTGTACTGCTGCAAAGTCGATTTTTTTTGCTGCCTGGAGTATTGGAATAGACTCATTCCGTAATTGTAAGAAACCGTAAATTTCTTTTGGTTTGTCGATGAAAAACCATGTACGCTGTGGCAAATTTAGTATGATGCCTGCAACTTCTAAGAAATCTATACCCAGTAGTGTCCTATTGTCGCTTGCGTTGGGTAAGACTGACAACATTATGGACTTGGTACGGTTGCCTAGTGTCACTTCAACAGTAGTGGTCAGCAGCTTCTGACTGGAAATTGTTCCGTCTGCCAGGCTCACATCAGCTGCTCGTTCGATGAACTCCGCTCCAGACATTTTTAGTAACTTATACAGCTTAGTGCTCGCAATGCTTGTCCGTGCCGCCGTATCGATGTACGCATAACCTTCCTCACCATTTATTGTTATCGCAATCGTAGGAATCTTTACATTACTTTCCACTGTAGTTTCTATTTTGTAGAATGAAACTGGCTTGGGTGGAGTTTCTTTGTTCTTGCAAGTTGTACAGTTGCTACGGAAAACTCCTGGTGCACCACAGCCATAGCAAGTGATGGTTGTATTTTCTTCGGGGGTTTTCTTTGCTTGTTCTTCAATTTCCTTACTGGCTAGTCCAGCCAGTCGCTTACGGCATTCCTCATAACTATGGCCCTTTTTGCCACAATAAAGGCATCGTTTAAACCCTTTAGATGTAGAAGCGACATTATATTTGTTCGGTTTCTCAGCCGGTGCTACATTTTTCCTTTCAGATTTAGAAAGAGATTCATGGTGACGTGCTCGCTCAGTTAATTCTGTGAACGTTTTAACATCAGTTCTAGCCATCTTTCGTTTCACGTCAGTTCGCAACAACCCATAAATCAGATCGAGTTGATCCTCTTCTTTATGGCGTTTAGGGGGAAGTAGCCCCAACATAGAAATGCATCGATGCCTTCATCTTTACCTTGCGGTGTTGCAAAGAGCTCGAGGTATATTTCATGGGGTTCACGTTTTGGAGCGAATGCTGCTCGAAGATTTTTAAGTGCCGCAGACCATGTCTTTGTTTCGGAACGCACCCCTTGCCACCAAGTATTTGCATCATCTTTGAGAAGTAGGGGGATCCCAATTAAAGCTTCTTCATCTGATATATTTTCAATGTTTTTATACACTTCCAATGCAGTCACAAACTCTTCTACCTTATTGTGATCTCTTTCGCCATGAAAACGTAAAGCACAGCGAGTAAAGTTCTTGTTTGCCATTTTATTTGACGGAATAAAGCTTAGTAGTTCCTTAAACTGTTCGGCTGTAAGTTGAACTGCCATTTGATTTTCCTTCTGCCCTCCTTTTAAGTAAGTTTGACAGGTAGTTATATTCGATATTTACGTTGGGCGCCACTGTAGGTGGGTAGTAGTGAAAAACGGTATGACAGTGACAGTTTACTCATATATTGTATAACTTTACTTAATACTTAGCCACATACATTTGCATTCGTAGATTCCAAACATAAGTAGGTGCACAAAAGGTGCCTAGGTGGGCGTCAGAGAGGACTGCGGGAGCTATCGCATCTCCTAGCCTAGACTAGGTATCAGAGTGGACTGCGGGAGCTATTCGCACTCGTCAACCTCAACTACTAAAGGACGGCTGAGGCGCTATCGCTTTAGTGGCTGCTAGCTAACTGAACTGCAGTCGCTGCGGAGCCGCTTTTATATTGTCCAAGCGCTGGTGCCGTGTGCCAAAACTCGTTGGGGGAAGCCGCGTGAGACGGATAGTCGGTGTGCGAGCGAGCAAGTATTCAACACCTCGCGTAGCTGGAATGTTCTTGCTACAGCACTATTTTGGTTACAGTCAAATCGTACTGCGGAAAAATTTCGAGCTTGCTTCGCTTTCTCCGGTTTCTATTTTATTTATGGCACTGCATGCATAGATAGACCGACAGAAATGATCATAGCCAGTTGTAGTTTTGGTGTTGGGAAATTTCGAGCCTGTTTCGTTCGCTCTGGTTTTTAATTTCATTCTTGTACTGCATATTTAGACCGACAGTGATAGATTATTGCACAGCCAAGTCGTATTACGCAATTTTCGAACTCGCTTCGCTCGCTCCAGAGTTAGATGAAACTCGTGGTAGGTAATACTGTCATGAAATAATCGACTGTATAGAAATATTTATGAAAACCATAGAACCATAGAACCTTGGAACCTTGCTGGCACAAATCTTGGCTACGATCACGTAGTTTTCAAGCTGCATTTATGGAGCCGCAGCCAATTATATTTCGTACTTAGTCCGAGACATAACTATGTAGTAGTCGCTATCTTGCGTGTATCCGCGTCCTTTAAATCTATGGGAAAAAAACAAAAAACGTGTCTCCGAACGTCATCTACCTGTCAATGGCATTCGTTTATCGCGCGTAAACGCGATCCTTGTTGAAAATGAAAATTTTAAAGTTTTATAGTTAAATTATAAGTTCTTTTGTGTATAAAATGGAAAGAATTAAGTGTGAAGACAATAAGGAAAGATGGAAGTGAAGGATACATAAGTTGGAGGAGAGATTGACTTAGTAAATTATGGTAAATTACGACAAGGTACGTACACAATTTATTCTTTTAGTTTCTGTTATTGAAAAAGTTTACCTATATACTACGGGGGATTGGATCCCCTCCCCGGCCCGACACAATGTGTCCACGCATTTACGAGTTTCGAAGATGCGCTTTCCCGTGGGGAAAGAAGTATACGAAAGCCGGTTCCCGTGCCCTTGCCGGCACACGTATGAACGTGTTACGTTCATACTCTTTCCCGTTGGGGAAAGATAGCCGACGCCGATGGCAGACCCTGGGCCCGTTGCACTATGCATGCTTGAGTTGCGACCATGCACTTGTTTTCCCGTGGGGAAAGGCCATACCAGTACTGTGCCCATTGCCCAAACACTTTTGAGTTTCAAACAGAGACACGTTCCCATTGGGAAGGTAGTTATTACAGCTCTTTTGCCTATTAGCCACACATGCACTTTTAACGTTGGGAAAGATCAAGCCATTACTTGTGCCGTTTGCCCAAGCACGTTTGAGTTTCAAACAAAGAGACACGTTCCCGTTGGGAAGGTAGTCATTACAGCTCTTTTGCTTACTAGCCACGCATGCACTTTTACCGTTGGGAAAGATCAGGCCAGTACTTGTCCCATTGCCCAAGCTGGTTTGAGTTTCAAACAAAGATACACGGTCCCGTTGGAAAGGTAGTCATTACAGCTCTTTTGCATATTAGCCACACATGCTCTTCTACCGTTGGGAAAGATCATGTCAGCTCCTGTGCCCTTAGCCCTTGGAAGGTTCTAGGTTTGATGATGATGATGACGACTTTTCCGTAGGGGATAGAATAGAATCATTTATGGCACAGAATCTTTAATTGGAAAGACAGCCGACACCGGCTCCGGTGCCCAGTGACCAATTGTGTTCAGAATGACGTAATATTTGCTGAATTATTATGAGGATGAATGTTTATTCTTTCTTACCATACAAATTCCCATTGGGAAAGAGGTTACTGGCCTAAACTTGTAATGTATTAATATATTGCTCATAATTCTGTGACAGTTATACATCTTTCCGTTGGAAAGTATTTTTGTTTTTGTCCGTTTATTTGCCTGATTATAAGATAGTCATTGATGCCTCATTTATCTAAACCTGGTTGTTTCCCATTGGGAAGACATAACTCTGAACAGTGGGTGTTGCCTGTAGCTATGTTCCGGGTATTAACATGTTTGGGGCTAGTTGGTAAAAAGCTTTTACTCTGTAAGTAGGTAATACCTCTATGTTGATCCTGAGATAGACATTGAGCGAAATCCTGAGATATCAAATCATAATTACAATATTCAGTATTTAATTAATAACTGCACTTTAGTCACACTCAGTCGATTAAATTAGCCTCAGGCACTGCTAATCACCTAACTAGGTTAAGTTAGAAGACAGCTCGGTAAGGTGACAGAGACAATCTACTCTCAGATTGAGAATGTTACAGTCAATAGTATGAACACAAAGAGATAAAAATTGCATTATCTAAATATAAATCTGCACCCTAAATAATTTTGGAATTGCCTGGCATTTTGAAACAATCTGGTACTAGGCTAAGATACATTATTACAAGATTGTTAGTGGCATTGAAGGTAGCGTCAGCCACACAGCCTACAACACAATAATCCTTATCTCAAGAGAAGATTTAAATAAATTGGCACCAATTAAAGTTGCTGACAGATTCTCCAAGCTTAGCATGCTGCATCTCCAGGTAAATTGGGTTTTGATAACAGCTTATTGCACCTTTTGTTAACAAAAATATTTATCTAGTTCATAAAAGGAAAATTAGTAAACAGAATTCCTTTGCACAAAGCTGGATGACATGTGAATTTTCTAACAATAAAGAAAGGTTCAAACAGTATGAAACCCAAAGTAAATCCAGCCTCAAACTTGTCGTCATACAGTACAGAAAGAAAGTGCTGAGGTCACAAGTCATTATTATTTGGGGGTATAAGGGCTTGGTTAATGACCAATAGCTACCGCAACCTGAACAGATCTATTGTAGCTGCCCACAAGCCATTCTGGTAACACCAACCTCTGCATCAACCCAAACTGTTACCCTATCCACCAGATAGGGACGGGTGTAGTACCCTTTGTGATAAAGCTTATCGCTAGACTCAAATATTTACTTAGTTGTACAATTTTGGTAATATCACTAATGATCTAATAAATAAAATACCCTTTGAGAAAGAGTTTGCCGCTGGACTTAAAAGTATTATAGCATAAGCATATGCTCACGACTGTACTCCCCGAGGGGGTGGTCAGAGATGTTCTGAAACCTCAGGACATCCACGTAAACATTTTTATACTTGTAGTAATATAACAAATGATACCCTTTTAGGTAAAATTTGCTGCTAGACTCATCATATTTTCTCATTTGTTATTATAATATCAATAATGATCAAGTTGTATTTAGGTTGAAAAGGGGCTCCATCCTTTGAGTAGTCCATAACCTTCATGTTAATAACATGTTATAAAAAGTCTGAAATGAAAATTATAAATTCTGATAAATAATTAAAACTGAAAATTAATTCTTTTCTAACTTTAGTACTAAATTTAGTAACAATAAAATAATATGGCTCATAAAAAGTATTTCAATATTTCAATTACTTAAATAATGGTTCATTATTTAAATGGGATGGCCTACCCAATAAACTAGCCTGGCTGGCTAGGCCGGCTCTGACTGTATTTACAAGACAGTTAAAATCCATAAATGGAGCATGTCCTGTCCTTTTCTTAGGACAATACCTGATAACATGATAATTTATCTATACCTCAATAGTACTTACTTACCAAGTTTGCTTAAAACTTAAATAATGGTATAAGGCTAAGGATTTTTGGGAATCTCTAGGTTCCATTAGCATAAACATAGCTAGGTTCTATTAAAAGTAATATATTTTTATCATCCACTGCTCAATCTACTTAACCAATATCTGACCATAGTCATGATCAATTAAAGATTTTATAATGTGGTTATACAATTTGGTATCAGTTGTGTGGCAGCATAGGGCTTTGTTTACGCAAAGAATCTGGATATTAATATGTACCTATGTCACCTACATGTGCAAAAATATACTGAGTTAAATGGGTTAAAAGTTCAAGGGTTTCGGTTTAATCAAAAATGCATAGTAGGTACATTATAACAACTTTTATTTAGTATAAATTCAGGACTCCGAAGCCTGCTACATCATAGGTCCAACATACTCCTGCTACATAGTTCTAATCTATTAGAACTAGAGAAAGAATTTCATGAAAACGAACTAAGCCATTCGTAGCATTGTTTACTTTATAGAATCAGAATCAATGTGAAACTTTAATTAGGTAAAATCACACATAACACAACGGAGATTTCTTTTAAAGAGTGTATTGTGTAGACAGTCAGTAACCTATTTTAAATAGTAGCCAAATCCAAATATATCTGACAGTGTGTGGATCAATTCAGTCTACATTACACTTAATTTCATTACAAGACCTTATCCCTGAAGAGATAAAGGAGAGAATCACATAGATACCTAATTATAGGTCGACTTACTGAATGAGATTTTTCTCAGAAAGTTTTAGATATGATTAATTCTAAGTTCGGTTTAGTGTGGAAAGTATGTTTCATTGCTTAGATACCCTTTCGCATGGAATGTAGAGGGTTAAGTAGACAACATTTTTCTATGTTCTTTAGTGTTCCAATCAGATTCTCTCAGCCTTGGTACCCACTGCTGAAAGAAATGGACAGTCTCAGAAACAGTTATATTTGAACACTCTCTGTCTTCTACTTTATCATGAGATCCTAGACAGGAAACTTATTCCTAGGTTAAATAAATGTCAAAATGATATCTGGCAAATTTTCTCAAAACCTCTTTATATAAAACACTGATAGAATTCTATAGTCTACGTCAGTGGAGGCCATTTTGTTAGTCAAATTAGATATTTTTAGAGGTTTCTATTTGAGTTAATGTATTTTACATACTTCTGTTATTGATAACGGTGATTCTGAAATAATGCATCACCTATCCTACATCTCATAATGGATAATAACACTCATATCGGCAATGTTCTGATGAAACGCGTTCTAGAATAAAACGCGGGTTTAAAGGTTATTCAAATTACGCCCTTCTAAACAAGATTATATTAGTATTTGGGACTCACATCATGTCTTACAATGCTTAATAGTGGTCCACTCAATTTTTGGTTGATTGGTGTCGACGCATAATGACCTAATTTGTCAACGCGACATGACTTAAACTTATAATGTCCTAATCGCAAAATGACCTAATCGCGGAATGTCCTAAACGCGGAATGTCCTAAACGCAAAATGTCTTAAACGCGTTATGTCCTAAAATTTAGGTAAACTATCCGAAAGTTAGATAGTAGGTAATTTTTACTTAATCTTCAGATTCAGAAATCAAATTTAGTATTCCTGCACCTAATTATGTGTATTTCTCATATTATGAGTCATAAGACATGAATCAATTCATGATAGAAGATTGTTATACCATACGGTTTTAAAGGCGTCTGCTCAGGGTACAGATATTAGTTTCGAAAGTTTTATTTTTTATTTTGTAAGTCATCATGTCATCGTCCCACTCGACTATATGGGTTGCAGCGCACCCTCCCACATAGAAGGCTTACAGTCGATAATATTTTAAAAACAATACCTATGTCGTTCTACTAGAACCTCAACAATTTAGAGTCTGACAGTGATCAGACAGATTAAAGTGGGAGAAGCAGTTTGAGGTACTCACATAGGTACCTAATTATACATAATATTAGTTAACAAAATATTGTTAATTTATTACTGTCTGATTTTGACTAATATTGTATGATTGTGATTTACTAATCTCATTTTGTGTGATAGGTACTACTATACCTACCTATAACTTACAAGGTGTTGTTCTTAGTTGTGACTCTTAAGTTCACAACAGACGAGTTTGTTTTAGTTTAAGATGTTGTTTCCTCTAAACATCTACATAGTTATGTCTCGGACTAAGTACGAAATATAATGGTAGGATTAAACGAACTTACCTGAAGTGAAGTTCTATCCTAATTATATGAAGTACTTAGTCCGAGACATATACCTACTTCCCACCCTCCGCATACCCAGTTACTACCAGTTAGCTCTGAACTAATGACATTGACAGGTAGATGACGTTCGGAGACACGTTTTTTGTTTTTTTCCCATAGATTTAAAGGACGCGGATACACGCAAGATAGCGACTACTACATAGTTATGTCTCGGACTAAGTACTTCATATAATTAGGATAGAACTTCACTTCAGGTAAGTTCGTTTAATCCTACCAATATATTGGATTAGGTTAGTGCACCGTCACTATTGTTTGACAACAGCAATTAGTCGCCCGCGATACATGCTGCATAAGACACATTTTAGTTCGTCGTTCCTGAACTTAGACGAATTATATACGGACCCGCCTCGCCTTAGCATTTCCCCTCTGCCAACGTGCAAGATCAAAAGATCTTACGCATTTACATACAATTTTATACCTTATCACTAAACGCGACAGCCTATAATTGCGGAACAATAATTTCGAACTTATGACGTTTCGGGTTCACACGACACTGTTTTTCATGTTTTTGAAATTCAAAATTAGAATCTAAACCAATGGAATAAAATTCAAAGTTGCGTATCTCGTGCTACCTCGCCCCCCGCAAAAAGTGTCAGAAAAGGTTGTTAGTAGAATTACACGCGTAACTTGTCCTCATATAAGTAGTCTAAGTTCCTGAAGCGTAAAGTTCGAAATTTGAAAAACCGCACGCAATCGGGCGGGAGAGTGCGGTATCTGTTATTGTAACAGATATTTAATACACAGAACGTTATAAGAGGGGTTAGAAGTGCAAAGTAGGCGTGGAACGTGTCGCAACAGGTTATGCAATGATTTGCATAACACCATAAGGCGCGTGGCGTGGTGCGAGCGAGAGGGCATGAGTAATTGCAGCAGCGTGAGAGGGAAGACAAGGGTCGACAGCCGTCTCCGAAGCAAATGCGCTAGTCAGCGCTACTTTGCATTTCTGACCTCTCTTATAATGTTCTGTGATTTAATAATTGTGCCCAGTGTAATATTTAGTAATACGTTCTTAAAAGTAGGTACTGTTCACAAAATATTTTGTAACCTACACCTTAATGAATAAGTTCTAAAAGGATTGATAAAATAATGTTTCGAAAGCTCGTAAAAGAGAATAAACTTCAACAAAAAGCTGTAATTCTGTTCATTTTCATGAAATTCTTAAAACCTCGTTTGAAGCCATTACAACAGGAACACAAAGAGAATATTCAGTAGTGGTGAAACTGCAGCCCGTTCTTGTTAAAATATAGTTAATGAGGTCAACATGATCAATTGGACATATACCTGCACCTTACTCCTTTGTGATAAGGTTGATTTGCAGTGAATTTAGGCCAATAATGTGGGTGACATACTAAATTATAGACTACATGGTGGACGTTAGTGCAAATCCAGCAGTTTGTACACAGATGGTGCTAAGTTAATCACTACAAGCCAATTATGTGCTTTGGTAATTAGAGTACCAAACTATACAACGTGTTAATGAATAAACGCAAAAAAATAGAAAACAGTTTGTTTAGAATCGAGGACAGAATCGATCACGGTTTCAACATAGGTAAAATTTCTTTGAAAATAATAAATAATTAAGAATTATTTAATATTAACAAAGAATTTAACTTAAGAGAAGTTTACTAACCAATTAAACTCAATGAAATTTTGCAGAAACAATCTAGGAAAAAATCTCTATGCTTGTATCGTGTCAGATTTTCGTAAAAATATACAGTTTCAATGCTAGGATTCATTTAAGATTTGTATGGAAATCTTTCAGGCACTGTAACTTTACAACTGTACATTTTAAGGAATATCTCGATACAAGTATAGAGATTTGTTCCTAGATTATTTCTGCAAAATTTCATTGAGCTTAATTGGTTTGTATTTAAAATATCACCAGACTTTGTTTGTATGCAGCGTGCATTTACGCATTCGGAATAAACTTCTCTTAAATTTAAAAATTTGTTGAACTCGATGTTAAGGGCCTATGTCGAAAAATAATTGAAGCGAAATGGGCGTGGCTTAGTCGCAGCAAGCGCCCCGCGCCCCGCTACCGAACATCGTCGCGCACTAGCCCGCGAAAATCAAATCACTCAAAATGCGTAGAAGACGCTTCGCTGTTAAGATATTATTAGTACCTTTTGTCGTATGAAAAAACACAATATATCATAATTAAGTATCGTTCTATTTATCCTCCTTGATCAATTATTAATTTATTACAGGATCAATTACGGACAACCAATTTATAGATAGAAACAATACCTAACTAACGATACTCTTTAATTGATTTCACTTAAAAAAATTAAAACTTATTAATATCATACCGAAAATCACTGTACCTATCTAGAAGGAAAAAAACTATCATTACAGGATTTTGTTTTACTTTATAGTACGAGAGCTACCTGTTGGTAACTTTACGTCATTAGGTCCCGTAATCAAATCAATTCACTTCTTATTTTGTACTTGTAATTGATATAATACAAGTCAAAACATTCTATGGTCAAAACATACCGACTATCTAGATGAAACCTGGAAGTTATTTTACGCCGTCAACAAAAATGTAAGAAGAATTTGAAAAAATAAGTTTCGTAATACTGCAATAATCTCAGTTATTCTCGATACCACAAGAACTTTCAGGTTGAGAAGTTGTATAACACTCAAAAACCTATTTTGAAAATCCATAGGTAATTCTAAAATACCTCGCATCCCTCAGATGCATGGCATAGCATTGAAGGATGAGGATGATGCAGGATATTATAACAGGTATGAATGAATTTTAAAATGGTAAATCAACATTTATTTACAAAATCACTAATAATATTTATCTTACGACCTAAAATAAACATTTATTTACATTAGTACATTACGATAAGTGTGACTTAAGTAGTTCCTTTTTGCACAGCGTGAAGTTAGCACCCGAGCACAAGCAAGGGTGCTAAACGTATATGCAGGTTTAGGTCACAGAGTGCTGGAAAATTATTTACAACTTATTACCTTTTCTTTTCTCTCATACTTCTGGTATGTTCCTGCCTACGTTTCAAATTTAATGTTTTGTTCCGTTTTGTTTTTCATTATCACTGTTTCTCCTAGTACCCCAGGAAAATTAGGTGAAAAAAAGGGTCAACCTCGGAATGAGAGATAATAAGCTACAAACTTCTTTAAATCATCGTTATGACATCCTATACGTTAGGTCAAATGTCACATAAAATCTCGTTTATGCAGGTCAAAAGATTCAAGGTAAAATGTCAAAAAACAGGTCTTTAGGAAATATCTTCTTTTCTATGCTCTAAATGACCTTTGAAGTTTTAAAAAAAAATTGTAGAACTTTAAATTTTCTTCAAATTAGGTCATTTATAATATTTAATATAGTTAACCGTTCTTGAGATAGATAGGTAGCACGCAAAGAGTTGTAACTCCCATAACGGTTTGCTCCCATAGTAAAATGATACTTTTCCTTACACCCTGTATAATATTATTTGGCGTTATTAATGAAAATACATAATTTCAATAACTATACACGAAAGAAGATGATGAAGAATTATTTCGAGTTCGAATCAATCGGGATAGAAAAACGAGTACAGAATAGTGACCCTGACCAGCGCGCATTGAAGATATTGAATGAAACCAGTCACCGCCTGCCCGACAGACGCTTCAAAACAATACTTATATGGAAAGAAGACGACATGAAGATTCCGAACAACTACAAAAACTCACTCAAACGGCTGCACAACCTAGAGAAGAAACTAGACCGAGATGAAGACCTGAAAAAGAAATATGAAGAAAGAATGCAAACCCTCTTCACTTTGGGCTACGCCGAGGAAGCTACCACACCGCCGGTGCCAAATAAAACATGGTACCTACCCCACTTCGCGGTCATTAACCCCGCGAAACCGAAGATAAGAGTAGTACACAACGCCACAGCGAAGACAGCTGGACGCAGCCTGAACGATATGCTACTCTGCGGTCCAGACTTGCTGCAATCTCTGCCGGGAGTTGTAATGCGATTTCGTCAACACCAACACGCCGTGTCGGCTGACATAAAGGAATTAATGTTTATTCAAATATGAGTTCAAGAGGACGACAGAGAGGCACTACGATTTCTATAGCGGGGCGATGAGAGAGGGAACCAGCGACCGCGAGAGTACCGCATGACGTCGGTAATCTTCGGCGCGATGTCATCACCATGCACCGCGCTATACGTGAAGAATAGAAATGCTTCAGACCTCAAAGAAAAGTATCCTGCAGCCGCGCGAGCCATTGAAAAGAACCACTACATGGACGACTACATAACAAGTTTTCCGACCGAAAAAGAAGCCAAAGAAGTATCGAAATCAGTCGACTACATTCATCGGCAAGCCGCCGGCTTCGAGCTATGCGGATGGGTGTCCAATACAAATTCAGTAGTACAGCAGTTTTCCGCCAACTCGGGCGGCGCCACGGTCTCTATCGGCGGGAGCGAGGTCCGATGGTACAACGGGCCGAGCTTCCTACGAAACCACGAACGAGAATGGCCACAAGAGACGAAGATAGAAGCACCGAAGACAGGAGAAGAGAGGGGACTTGTCACGTCACCCACCAGCGACCTGACCACGCTCACCTATCTCGAATCAAGCGATTTTCGTCGTTCCCACTTTTGCTACGAGCTACGGTGCGCATGCTACAGTTCGTCAATTTATGTCGAAAGAAGAAAAATGAAACAGTATTGGCTACGAAGCGCAAACGAACGAAAGAAAACAATAAAAACGACTCTGATTGAAAGATTGATAAGAAAACGCGCAAGAGCGAGACACCGTATGTGAAGAAATGAGATAGCAACACCATCGGTATCGAAGCGCACTATCTCATTCGCGCTGAGAAACTATGGTGGAAACCTATACAAGAAGATTGTCTTTCCGAAGATTTACGTCGAGTAAGGAGCGGCGCGGCGCCTCAGCCGGGAGACAAGCTGTCGGCGCTATCAGTGGTCGTCAGCGAAGATGGCTCAAAGGAAGAATCCACGTAGCACCTGACATCGTTGAAGACACTGCGAGCCCGACCGTACTCGACGGGAAACACTACTTCACGCGACTGTACATACAACACGTACACGAGCGACTACATGGCGGTATCAAACCGTCGTGAATGAGCTACAGCAGCGACTCGAAGAGGAGTGCCTAAGGAGCTATGGAGTGACAACGCGACGTGCTTCAAGGCTGCAGAGAAGGAGCTCGCCAAGGCCGCGCTGGCGGCGGTCAGCGAGGAGGCGACGGCGCAGCGCATCACCTGCCACTACGTCCCCCGGCCTTCCCCTTACGCACCGTGAAGGAGGCACTGCGCGTCAAACTCCACGAGCAGTACCCTAGCGACGAGACACTGCTCACCCTGCTCGCCGAGGCGGAGAACATCGTCAACTCCCACCCACTCACACACGTGGCGGTGACCCCAGAAGAACCGGAGGCGCTTACACCCAACCACATCCTGTTGGGACCCAAACGACCTCACCGCGCGCAAGCGCAGCGCGCTCAACGCCTGGCGGACGTCTTCTGGAGCCGCTAGGTCAAAGAGTACCAGCCTCTACTCCAACACCGGCGGGAGCCTCACATGACCAGCGCACGCTATCGGCGACCTGGTACTCGTCTGCGACCCCACCCAGCCCCGCAACACATGGCCGACAGGAAGATTCGTCGCGGTCTACCCAGGGCGAGATGGCGAGGTGAGGATCGTGGACGTCGTAACCAGCAACGGGCATGTCCTCCGGAGACCGACCAAGAGGATCGTCGTGCTACAGGTTGGATCGCAGAGCTGCGACGGCGGGAGAAATGTGCACGACAGAACCTGAATTGACTACCTTTGTACATGGTTTTTTACATTACTTTGTTTATTTCGTTTTATATACCCTTTTATACTAGTAGGATAAGTTTAGGTTAAGTGTTCATTT
The DNA here is from genome assembly GCA_963924505.1 of Agonopterix alstromeriana. NCBI lineage: Eukaryota > Metazoa > Arthropoda > Insecta > Lepidoptera > Depressariidae > Agonopterix > Agonopterix alstromeriana. The sequence goes on from OZ004670.1 coordinate 6,642,524, forward strand.
CAATAAATAAAATTTTCTTACTAGAATTAGGGCTTAGCACATAAGTTATGTAAATAGTTCTAATAGGATTCTTATTTGATTTCTCTAGTGATTTCTACCCCAGATTAGATTAGGTACACTTCCCTATTAAAATTAACGCATAGCACAAGTAAATAAAACAATTAGAATCGAGTTAGAACTTATAAATTCCAATTAGAAATTATGCCAATAAGCTTCACTACCACATTAGAAGGGGTAGAATCCTATTAGAAATAATTGTTAGAAAGAGACAGAACGCTCCATCTCTGTCAGCGCATACAGGCGAGAGGGGGGCCCCGGCGTCCGGAACCGGTGTTATGAGGAAGCGGGGGCCGGGGTAATATAAATATTGTACCTTTCCTTTACGTTCTGTACTCTGTTATGCACCGGCGGATGATGCACATGCTATTTTTAGAATAAGAAAATATGTATCTTAACTATATAATTATATTGATTTGTAAGCGTAGAAATTAAGATTGTATGAGAAATAAAGAGATTTTTATTCAGGGCAAGAGTGCGGGGTAAGGAGGGGTGGTCGCTTGAAAATGATATAAAATGGCGCCAAATCGGCGTAGATTCATTCCGGATCTAGCACTCAAGAAAGAAACAACTTGGAAGAAGAAACTCTCTGCGACCACTCGCCTTCCCTACCCTGCCCTCCAGCCTGGCTCACCATACTGACGACCCATACAATTAAGGGCCACAGAGTTTTCAAACTCTCATACCAGGCAAGATGTTCCGGAGCAATAGAATCCTTCAACTCGGTAAAAATACTGACAACGGTTCATAAATACGTTTATAACCAGATTCCATTATGACAAATAAATATAATTATTTGAAGAAATTGAAAAACAAGAGAGTAAAACCGAAAATTGATTTCATTACGTGACCGACGACTTAAAGATAATAACAGCTAGCTCTTGGTCTATGAAGTCCAAAAAAACTGCTAGACATATTTGAGTGAGAAATATACTTAAGAGAAGTTTATTCCGAATGCGTAAATGCGCGCTGCATACAAAAGAAGTCTGGTGATATTTTCAATACTAACCAATCAGTAAATGAAAAATTTGCAGAAACAATCTAGAAACTAATCTCTACGCTTGTATGAAGTCAGATTTTCGTTAAAATATACAGTTTAAATGCTAGAATTAATTTAAGATTTGTATGGAAATCTTTGAGGTATTGTAACTTTAAAACTATACATTTTAACGAAAATCTGACTTCATACAAGCATAGAGATTAGTTTGTAGATTTTTTTCTGAAAAATTTCATTGACTTTAATTGGTTACTATTGAAAATATCACCAGACTTCGTTTGTATGGAGCGCGCTCCGAATTATATTCTCTTAAATGTGAAGCTGCTATGGCCTCGAATTTATTTTAGATTGTATTTAATCTATTACACTATAATATTTACACGTAAGCTGGATAATTAATCGTAATTCGGAAATTGGGCATGCGAACGCAGGTCTGACGCGGGCAAAGGCCACAGCCGACTGAGCTTTTTAATAGATTGTGATAGCTTATATTACTGCCTGACGCGAGAGAAAGAGATGGGGCGGCGCGCGCGCCTGACTAAATAAAACGACGTAAGCGCCAAAACAAACTTTATTTAGTTGTGATTTTACTATTTATGTAAGTTAATTTCTGCTGCAATCAAAATTTATAAAATATCAATCTCTTTTTTTTAAATCAAGTCTCGTGTTTCTATTATTCACCGTTTAGCAGTTCCAAGCGTTTATAGATAAAGACGGAGGCTACTTTGGCTTGTTTTTCTATCGAGAAAATTTGTCTTAATCGTGTTTTGGCGGCAATCAAAATTTTAATAATATGTTCAATTTACACATATCCTGAAATCATACTCCTACTCTTAGTACTTCATGATATCTGATGCTTTGAAGAATCCTATTTTTTTCACATATCCTCTTAACCCACTGAACGGGTAGGTACACTCACCCTAACTTACTACCAAACTACCAAAACATAAAATGTTAGGATAAAGTTTGTTATTTAATATTAAAATAAAGTAAAAACTAAATAAATTAGCTATATTTTCGATATTAAAAATATTAAGTATAATACTTACCTAACTAGCTGGAATTCCCATTCTTTGTTATGAAATCGTTTGAAGCCGTAGTGGTCCAGTGGCAAATAACCTTGCCGTGAAGAAGGCGATGGTTCAATCCCCGTCCAGACCGACTCGTACCAATGAGTTTTTCGGAATTTATGTACGATTTGTAACACCACTGGCTTTTCGGACAACCTCGTGAGGAAACCGGCATGCTTCAATTTCGAGGCATGTATTGTACCCAATATCCATTATGTGGCGACGGGCTCACCCCCGTCACACTGGACAGAGTGTCGGTACTACTGGTGAAACGTGGATGTTCTGAGGTTTCAGAATATCTCTGACTACCCCCTCGGGGAATATAGTCGTGAGCATATGCTATGCTATTATGTAAAATTTCATTCCTATTTTCACCCCGGTTGTGAAAACCTTTGGGGGTTGAATTGGGATTTTTTTGTCTACACCTAGATGGCATTAAAAATATCCCTGCCAACTTTTAAATTAGTAGTCTTATATTTGGATATTTGAGTGTTAAGTGAGTGTGTGGATTTGCATAGATCAGAAACATCTTCGCCGAAAATAGTTCGAATTTCTGCCACAGCGTGCGCTGCGATCTTTGACTAGTTATATGTGGACTGGTTCCGCGTGAAATTCTACTAACAAACATTTCTGCCGCTTTGGGGGGGGGGGGGGGGGGGGCTTCCGCGAGGTAACATGAAATCCGCAACTTTGGATTTTATTCCCCATAACTTTAGATTCTAATTTTGAATGTTAAAAATCATGAAAAGTAGTCTCGTGTGAACCCCAAACGTTCTGAGTTCGAAGTTATTATTTCGCAATTATAGGCTATCTCGTTCAGTGAGGTGTAAAATTGAATGTAAATGCACAAGATCAATTGTGCTTATACCGTGGCAGAGGGGAAATGCTACCGCAAGGCTAGTCCTTATAATAATTAGTCAAAGGCTGCGATCGACTTGACAGTTCCCAACCAACACCCACTTCACAGTTCGAACATAGCCAAAAAAGGTTTGTTCCTATTTTCAGTAAAAATACTATAATAGGATTATAAATGACAAGGAGCAACATTATCCTGTCCTAGAAAGATAATACCTATGTAGGTACGTCTTAAATCCTGTTGAAACATGCATGAACATGAGTATAAGGGTCACAAACCTACAATAAATACATATAGACAGATAATACCTACATGTGCCAGAAAAGAATCTGTCTCCAGCTTAGATAAAACCAAAGAACGGAAGATGCTGCAATTTATTTAATGTTAGGTATGATTTAATTCTGTGGCAAGAAGGTAAACTAAGGTACCTATTTGTTTTATTTCTTTAAAGTTAATTACCTAGCGGTAGGTAACTGAAAACTAACCATTTAATTCAGTGCCCAACCACAGAACACAGGTGCTATCGATGTAATTATCATAATAATTATAATTTTGAGTTTGTAGGTGTTAGCAAAATCAAATTTTATAAGAATGCATGTAAGTAGGTAGGAAAATGTGTCAAAATGTATCAAAGGCTGTAAAGGATGGCTGGACAACAGTAATTTGGAAGCCGTGGAAGACCTGAATAGTGGTGACAATGATGACAGCAGATGAGGCTCTATTATTAATGTGCTCGACTGCGTATACGAAAACATTATAAAAAGGAAATTGTTTAGAAAACTGCATGTACGCGTAGGGCAAATAACGACCAATACAAATTCAAACTGATGCGGGAACATTAGACATGTATTTGGGATTAACGTGTTTAAAGAGTGCCGCTCCTTCCCCATTTGGTTTAATCTATGGATTCGAGTTTGGCCGACAGTAAGGCGCCAACTTACTATCATTCTATGAAATGCGTCGTATATTTCAGATTTCCAGCCGCTGTATGTAGCGGTACGCAGCCTTTTGGAACAAAGCCAGGTCGTAAAGAGAAAATAGGTTGAATTCCTCGTATTTTTCTTTGAAAGTTGAAACTACGTTAACAACGGTCATTGAGGTCAAGTGAGCGTTGGATCTAACTGCAGTAACGTTTTTGTAGCTTAAGAATGATACTATTTCACTAAGTATAATAACTAATTGCGGCTTAGGCGGACAAAGCGTAAACAAAATCGGACTGAATACTCGACATACTTAGGGGGTGATTCGGACCATCAAATTGAACAAGCTTTTACTATAGGACTAAAATAGACATAACAAAAAAATGATTTGCTGTTTCATACAATAGAGTGGCTACTTGGCCCAAATGTATGGAACAGTTCCTAGATATTTTGTTCTTGATTTCTTTGTTGGTCCCATACCGGCCAGCTTAGGTTGGTTTTGTATAGCTTGATGTGTCGCCGTAAGGTAACTTTTTTAAGAGGAAATTTCTAAAAACCGGCCAAGTCATGTCGAGCCACGCGCAGGGTAGGGTTCCGTAGTTGCCCGTCACAATATACGGACTTAGAAGGGGGCTTTTGTCGTATACTACGGTTTAACGAAAAATTTTAATTTACCACTTTGTCCGTTTTAAGGTACCCAATCCATGTCAAATTACAGTTTTCTAGTACAAAAGCGTCTCTGAGCTAAGCCGCGGACGGTCGGACGGACAGACGGACAGACGGACGGAAGGACGGCGGATTTTGACTTCAGAACCCTAAAAAGTATGTTTTAGGGATTTCGAAAATTGTAATTATTATAAATCACAGAACTCATTCATTTACATTATTGTCGACGCGCATTTACATAATTGAGATAATTTAGACTACAGAAATAATTACATCGGAAATGAAAGGTTTTCATTAGCATTTCCTTATTCCACGTTTCTATTTTGTTTGCGAAATTAATTTAAATGCGCCTGTAACATTCTCGAAGGTTCTAAATATTCAAGAGCGACAGCTGTCGTCGAAAAGAACGTTATGGCTTTAATTAAATAATTGGGGACATATTAAAATGTTGAAGAAATAAAAAATCGTGCGTTCAAACATAATCCGCGCAGAAGGCAGGGTACCTGAAACCCTGCCTTCTGCGCAGAATATTAATCCCGGCCCGGATCAGATGCTTTTTAGGAACTTTTTTTTTTGCTTTTTTTCTGGCTTTTCGGTGAAGGAACATCGTGAGGAAACCTGCATGCTTCGATTTCGAGGCATGTATTGTACTACTGTCCATTATGTGGCGACGGGCTCACCCCCCGTCACACTGGACAGAGTTTCGGTACTACTGGTGAAACGTGGATGTTCTGAGGTTTCAGAATATCTCTGACTACCCCCTTGGGGAATATAGTCGTGAGCATATGCATGCTTATGCTATTTTAAAACCGGCCATGAGCGTGTCGGACTCGCTCGTGATACGGTTCCGTAGCCAATTTAATTGTTAATCATACGTAAAAATATTTTTTTCCATCCCCCTTTTCGTTGTATGGGTGGGGCGGGAGGGAGGCAGGGGGGTCGAATATAATTAGTTTCTTCATAATTACCTCATTTCTGTTTTTGGGTTGTTTTTGTCCATTTTCATGCCAAATTTCGATTCAACAGGTGCAACAATGAGCGAGTAATTGAGGTGGGGCATACAGACAGACAGAATTTAATGGACGAAAGTATTTTACCTTTTTCCCCAATTTTGACTACGGAACCCTAAAAATCGTAGCTGTTCGATACAAAACTGCAAACCTTCTAATCTACTCGACCAAAACTCGGTCAAATATTTGTTTCCCCTATATGGAGGTTAATCCCATAAAGAAATATCTATCGTTTCATGCTTTGAAGGTCCCCTTTAAAAACCCCCAACGCCAAAAACAAACATTTAAAAAGTAAAAAATAATTCGGTATTATTTTTGATGTAAGCAAAATGTATGTTTTACTTCTTAACTCGCTATGAAATGACCATTGATTTTTACAATCACTTGCGGTCTCCGACACATTAATTGACCTTAAATATCTTAAAGAGATTTAAAAGTAAAACATACAATTTGCTTATATCAAAAATAATAGGTGACCGAATTATTTTCTACTTTTTAAATGTTTGTTTCTGGCGTTGCGGGTTTTTTAAATTTGTGATTTAATGTTATTTCATAATTTTAAAGTAACATGAAAACTACTGAACCGATTTTCGAGAAACAAAGCTAAGAACACTGTCGTGAAAATTAGCTTTCTATTTAAAACAAACTGCATCGAAATCGGTCTACCCGTTTGGGAGCTACGATGCCACAGACAGACAGACTGACAGATAGACTGACAGCTATAGACAGACAGACAGACAGACAGACATACAGACAGACGGAAATACGCGTCAAACTTATAACACCCCTCTTTTTGCGTAGGGGGTTAAAAAAACAGCATTAAGAAGGTTTACAGGGTATACCTAATGATTTGTTCACATGGTTTTTGGTTGTAGAAAACATTGAAATCGTATGAGAAGTTTATTTCAAAAGCGCTAATACGCACTGCATACAAACGAAGTCTGGTTATATTTTCAATACTAACCGATTACTGTCAATGAAATTTTGCAGAAAAAATCTAGAAACAAATCTCTATGCTTGTATGGTGTCAGATTTTCGTTAAAACTGTATAAGTGCAATGCTAGGATTAATTTCAGATTTGTATGGAAATCTTTCAGGTACTGTAACTTTAAAACGATACATTTTAACATAAATTTGGCAACATACAAGCATAGATATTAGTTTCTAGATTGTTTCTGAAAAATGTCATTGACTCTAATTGGCTAGTATTGAAAATATAACTAGACTTCGTTTGTATGGAGCACGCTAACGGTAATATACCCAAGCCAAGCCTGTTGTGGATGTGAAGCCTGTAAAGAAAATGTATTTGTAATATAAATAAACTAGAGTTAACCCGCGGGTTAACCCGCGGCTTCGTCCGCACACATTATATACAAGATTTTAATTCAGATCATAAGCTATCAAACAAAAAAAGTTTCATCAAAATCGGTTTAGCTGTTTTTGCGTGATGCTGTTACAAACATACTAACATACAAAACAAACAGAGAAAAATTCTAAAAAAGGTTGATTTGGAGTCCGTGATACCTAAAAACCATATCGAAATCTTTTTCGTATAAATATCTTCAATGTACAGACACACTTCTGTTACAGTTTTATAATAGTTAAGATAAATATGAAAGGTAAAAGGTTGTTCGTGGTTGTAGCAAAGTTTCTCACCACCATGAAATGGAATATGGTGGTGAGTTTATTTGAGTATTATTTTATGTGTGCCAGTCTCTCAGGACGATACTCACAGGGAGCTTCCGTTTTTCAAATAGGATGTAATGGGATGACTACAGACGGAAAAGGAAGATCTTCCTATCTGTTTCATAGTAAAAAGTTCCTGAAAGCCGTAGACCTTGGTTGATGCTCGCTTATAATATCAACGTTTGCGAAACAAATGCTCGTGGTGAGTAGGATCCTCCTTTCAGCTAACCAAAGCCGCACTCTGGACACTTCATACAAAAGTAAATTTAAAAATCAAAAAACCCGTCTGCGTAAAAAGTGAACTTTAGATAAAAACTGAAAAAAAAAACAAGTCCAGCAGTCTGGAATTCTGTTAAGTAATATTGAAGCGACTTTCACAGTCGGGGATTATTGGGGAAATTTTATTCCATCTAGAATTTTTAATGGGTCCCGATTTTTAATGTCGCTTAAATTTTGATTACTGTCATGTCTTCAGTGAGACTCGCAAGATTAAGACAAATCGATTGACGTAAGAATCATCAAACTCGGCCCATGTGTTTGGTCTCTAGTGTGCCACAAAGGAACAAACTTACATACAAACATACATACATAGGCTGATAAACACATTACCCTTCCTTTTGCGTCGCGCAGTCGGTTAAAAAGGCTCGCACTGACATGATGAGGGTAAGGCCTTTCGAGCATTTGGACAGATTCTCGACTAGATGGATTCGCAACTGGACGGTACAGAGCCAGGAAAATAAATTTCAGTAGGCAGGTACTGAAGATTAAAGTAACAAAAATTAGGTCTTATAGAAATAAAAAAAAGTTTACTTTGACACCGTCTTGTAAAAAAAAACTTGATCAGTCTATAACCAGTGTGTCTAACTAAAGGGGGTTTATTGCAGCGCTATAAAAGCTGAAAGTTTTATATGGATTGTTTATTCGGTTCTGGTTGAATAGGTCGTCGCCCCGAGCAAATAGGGGCGGGTGGCGGGCCTGCGGGGTTGCCTAAATAGGGTTGCCATTGCCAGATACAGAATTATTATTTCTCGGACATGTCCAGGGTTACGAACGGAGTTTAAATCATAGTTCCAACTACAACTGTTAAACAGAAGTTAGATTATTAGTGGCATGGCATTCCCAATTGGACAAGATAAAAGAGAAAAACAAAAGATAAAAGACGAATTGGGAACCTCGTAATTTTTTGAAGTCGGTTAAAAATACAAATCATTGTCAAAAAATGTATTTTAGGTAAAAGCCATGTTAACGTAGGTACAATCCTTTCATACATACAGTTTAGCTATAAACAGTTGAAAAAAACTGACGCAGCCGTGGTGTCGTAGCTTAGTGAAAAAAATAGTAGGTATTCGGGGATTACGGTACAGTAAAGTGTAATTATTGGACATGGGACCAAACTCAAAATTCCGGAACTTTCCTGGATTTCCCGGCCATCTGGCAACCCTAATTGTCTACGAGATACGCTGATAGACAACAAGTATTCGATATTTTTATCCCTAGTATTGATTGAAAACAGGAAGCTGGAAAAGGATTGAAACCAACGTACGAAACGCATCAAATATTATTGTACATAGCTTATAAAATTTATATTTTTTACTTTTTTTTGAGATTCTGGTCGACCTATACCAAAATTCGACTCAAAAATCAACATTTATTAATCAAAATAATATCACATTGGTAGGATAAGTACTTACATAGCTTTCTGGCGTAATTTTCATGACTCATGCGTCGGAAAGGATTCAGGGGGCCTAGATAAAATGCACACGCTACTTATTCTACAAACGTCAACGCCGTAGCGTTATCGACGATAGAAAATGGACAGAATGCTAGACAATGTCACAAATTATTGACGATCGCTTATTAGAGAAAAAAAGCTAAATCTGATCTATGATTAGCGTTCAGTTCAGTCAATCATTCACTCTTTTTTCTTTTTTATTGAAATCGAACACGAACCATGCTGGATCGTGTTCGATTTTCAAAGGCATTTTAAAATTTGAAATTGCCTTTATTTTTCCGCCCGCCATTTTCTAGCGTTATCTACTAGGTCTAGTAAACATATTTTACAGAATGTTTGTTTCCCCAAATAAATAATTGAGGCTGCATTCATTGTCATGAATAGGTATTATCCCTTTGAAAGCTCAATTTATTCAGGTTGAATCTTGAACTAAAAATGACTAACTTTAATCTGTATGGATAGATTTAAATATTTAGCTACAGATTATTCATTAATTTGATTTAGCTTGGCTATCTAATATTTTATAGGTTTCACGGAAAATTTTCACAGAATAATGCGTCATTACAACGGACTTGGTTCAAAAGTAAAAAATTAAAGGGTGTTCTCATTCAAGAAACGTTTTTTTTCAAAGTTTTTAGGGTTCCGTAGTCAAACAAGGAATCCTTATACTTTCGTTCATTCTGTCTGTCTGTTTGTATGCCCCGCCTCAATAACTTAAAATTATAATAATCGACATTTGGCATGAAGACAGATAACAGTAACCCAAAAACAGAAATCTCTCCAATTTCGCAAAAAACCAGTAAAATTGATTTGTTCTCTAAAGACAAACTAGATAGCGTTGCACGAAAATAAATCGATCTATCATTGTGTTTCAAAAATTTCTCTTAGGTAAGACACAATAAAAAAAAAAATCTTCTTTTTCTACTTATACAATGGCTACGCAACCCTATCATGGGCGAGTCCGACACGGTCTTGGCCGGTTTTTCTTTTAAAAAGGTTATTAAAACCTACATGCAAGAGCCAACACTACCAATTTTGTTTAGTTTGATTTTAGTTTGATGTTTTTGACCACCTCATTATTGTAATAGAATCGTAATTAAGTAGAATTATTAGTTTCTGACTTTATAATAATCAACACCTTTATTCCTTAAAATAGCAAAGACGTTTTATTCCCTTTGACTTTCCTGCAAGCTTAAATATTTTAAAATGTTCCTGCTAAGTGCTTCTGAACATAAAAGTCTGACAGAAAAATCTACTCACTGCTTTTTTCCGAGCTTAGGTTCCTTTACATTTGAGAGCATTGAATTTCATTTTATTTCTTTAGTCATTCAATTCGACAGGGCCAGCGTTTACTGACAAATAATATAGTTATACTTCATGTCTCTGTGTAAAATAACTACATAAACTATTATAAAACTCTAAAAAAAGTGTCTGTACATTGGAGATATTTACAATAAAAAGATTACGATATGATTTTTAGGTGTCTCCGACCCCAAATCACATTTTTTTTGCATACATGCATGTATATGCTCACGACCATATTCCCCGAGGGGGTAGTCAGACACATTCTGAAACCACAGAACATCCACGTTTCACAAGTACCGAAAGTCTGTCCAGTGTGACGGGGAGTGAGCCCTTCGCTACTTATAATGGACAGTGGGTACAATACATGCCTCGAAATTGAAGCATGCAGGTTTCCTCACGATGTTTTCCTTCACCGAAAAGCCAGTGGTGAAGCTGGTGCCAATTTTTTGTCTGTTACTATATTAACTTTAGTCATTCAATTTTAATCAGGGAAGTAATTCCTGTAATTTGTATGCCAAGTGCTATACATTTTTTCGAGCAATACAGGGTGTTTTATGACAGAGTTTCAAAAATATTACTATCTTTGCCATTTAAGAGAAGTTTATTCCAAATATGTAAATGCGCGCTGCATACAAACGAAGTCTGGTGATATTTTTAATACTAACCAATTAAAGTCAATGCAATTTTGCATAAAAAATCTAGAAACATATCTCTGATGCTTGTATCTTGTCCGATTTTCGTTAAAATATACAGTTTCAATGCTAGGTTTAATTTAAGATTTGTATGGAAATCTTTAAGGTTACTGTACTACACATTTCAACGAAAATCTGACATGATACAAGCATAGAGATTACTTTCTAGATTGTTTCTGAAAAATGTCACAGACTTTAATTGGTTAGTATTGAAAATAAAACCAGACTTCGTTTGTATGGAGCTCGCCAACAGTAATATATCCTTAAGACCTATTATTGCGATTACAGACATTTTAGGTAAGGGGTTTATTTTCAAAATAATCATTGATTCAAAAGCGAATCAAAGGACTGACCAGGATTTAGTACTTTTTTTAAATTATATCTTTTTTCGGGACCAAGTCCGTCAATTTCTGAAAAATCTTAAAACCATCATAACTCGGTAACCACTCATTTTCGACCACCAGTTTCACCTCTTTCAAGAAACAGGTCGAATTACTAATCACCCTGTATACTTTGTTGAATGGTTCCAAATGGTTTCTTAGAAAGCACTAAAGTCTCTCTCTCTAATTAATGGTTTTAGTTAGAAGAACTAAGTTGTTGAAGTTGTGAGAATTCTTACATGTGATACTTTATTACCCTTATACAACGTGTTAATGAATAAGCGCAAAACCTCATACACCCCAACTGATTTATCACGAAATAATTAGATTGAAACAATAATTTCATTATTTTTACTTAAAATTTTAAGTTTTTCGTATTTTAAGTTTTGAGGCCAAAATGATTTGTTATCATTTCAGCAATGAATGAAAGCGCTAACGTGCTCATGCATACATTTTAAGAATCTTGTTTTGGTAGTAAGTAGGGTGAGAGTGCCCGAGTGGTGGGTTGGGATCGAGTTCAGTAAATTTAAATTTTTACAAATAAATTATTTAAAATTTTGAAGAAAATTACCTATGTTGAAAACATGATAATTCGATTCTGCTCTCGAATCTAAACAAACTACTTTCTAGTTTTGCGTTAATTCATTAACACGTTGTATATTTGACGGCCCGATAGTACAGTCAGTAGTGATCCTGCCTGCTATGCTGTGGGTCGCGGGTTCGAATCCCGTAAGGGACAATTATTTGTATGATGAATATGAATACTTGTACACGAGTTATGGATGTTTGTATCTATATAATATGTATTCTATATCGTTGTCTAGGCATCATAATACAAGTCCAGGATAGATTCTGGTACTTTAAATATTAATAGATAATTTGTGTGACAATGTCCAAGACATTTATTTATACAGGGTCCTTCTTATTATGCTGACACTTTTTTAAGGGGATGATCAGACCATCAAACTGAACAACTTTATCTGTGGCACCAACATCGAAATTGCGAAAAAAATCTGCTGTTCCATATAAAACTGCAAACCTACTTGAGCCAAATGTATGGGCCAGCAGATTTTTTTTCGCAATATCGATGTTGGTCCTATAGAGTAAGTTGTCCAGTTTGATGGTCTGATCATCCCCGTAATAAAAGTGAAGTATCCTATATTTGTTACCAGCGGGGCGCCCGCGACTCCTTACGCGCAGACCACTGACTTTAAATACTCATAACTTTTGATTGAGTGAACCGATTCCGATGAAACAAAGCCTAAATGTTAATACAAACCAAGCCCTACGCTTCTGTGAAAACCACATTCAAATAGGTTAAGTCATTTTTATGAGATGAGTGCACAAACAAACAGACAAAAAGACAAAAATTCTAAAAATAGTCTTTTGCATTCCATTACGTATTGTAAACTTCCTTCATCGTTTGAGAGCAGTCAGTATTACGTATATTGGTATAAAACTCATTGGTACAGTGGCATGTCGTCCGTGCCGATTTGAACCTGGACCTGACCCTCATTATTGACTGTCCATAACTCTCCGCAACGCGCCACCAGCACCGATAATCTCCATTGGGTCATAAATAATGTAAGATGTAAAACTACCTCCATACTAATCGATGTGAACGAGCGCGTGGCTCCGATCAGAATTTAACCGTTTTCCTTGAAAAATGAGATGATATTTATAAAATTTCAAAATATAAGAAAACCAAATCATTTTACGTTGAAGTGTGAAGTAAACTATAATGTAAGATGAACAATGTGCAAGTAAAATGGTTACAACTGGAAAAACGGGCTGACTTTAGATTCCTTTTTCTTCAGTTTTATTAAAAACGATTTCGAGAAAAACAAAATCACGTCTCATATCCTGTAGATTGTTCTGTTTTGTTTTCTGCTTAAGGGGCTATAGGTTCAGACGAATGTTTTCTATGAGAAACGGGATTGCCTAGCCCTCCGAAAAGAGCGTGCGTGTACCGTATTTTCGATTAAAAAGACTTAACAAAAGTACTTTTTATGATTTCACTAGATAAATTAATGGTCAATATGTGAGTATAAATACCAAAAATCGGACACTATTTTAAGTTCTTCTACAACGAGAAAAATGTTTATAAATACATGAAAATACGTTATCTTCGAACGATTTTCTATCGAGTTAAGTAACTCCAATCGTGTACTCAATTTATGATTTCACTAGATAAACTATCTAAGAATACTGAGGTATGACTTTGATTTCGGTAAATTGTATAAATCTAGTCGAAAAATTAAAAATAAAAGATGCCTCCGAGGTATTTTGTCCTACTATTCCGTCTTAAAAAGTGCCATAGTTAATGTATAAAATGTTACAAAGCTTCTCAATTTTACGGTAAAATCGGACAGTAGAGCCTTAAATAACCAAACTACACAAGGAACAAGAATGATTACGTCGTGTTTGTTGCCAGCTTTTATTTCGGGCGATACCTATACTTGTTCTGTAGACTGAAGTACAACTGAAACCTAATAGTTTAATAGAACTGCATCATTTCAACATCAGTTCTCACTCAAGAGTGAGTCACAGAATCGATGCTCTCCTAGAGTAGGTATCAATGTTAAATGAATTCTGCCCCAATTCATTCCGTACTGTCTATTTCAAGCTTTGGAGAATAACTAGAGAGCGCAGATGGTTCACTTCATTCATACCTACGAGTGATCTATACAGGGTCCATTTTAATATGCTGACTAGGAACTATTGAGGATGACCAGACCATGAAACTGAGCAACTTTCTCTAAGGGACCAACATCGAAACCGCGAAATAAAAAATCCACTGTCCCGTACATTTGGCTAGAGTAGGTTTGCAGTTGTGTATGGAACAGCTGATTTTTTTTAGCGATTTGCTATAGAGAAAGTTGTTCAGTTTGACGGTCTGATCATCCCCTTAAAAAAGTGTCAGCTTATTAAGAAGGACCATATATATTATGCACATACTTACTAAGGTTGGCTAAGGGCTTAAACTAATGGTCACCCTAAAATTGCTATATGACAAAAATGCTATATTTATTCAAGATTTTTTTTTTGTAGGTTGAAACTTGAATCTCACTTATTAATTTTTTTTGAAGCTACCCACGTCGTATAGTGACGTGGTATCGCTGTAGAGAAAATGCGGTCAGAAACATACATAAGATTTATCTATTAAATATTCTCATTATTTTTGTAGAACTTTTGAAGAAGACAAATTAATATCTTGACATTGAGTCATTAATTATCTGAAGCTAAATAATTTGGTAAGAAAATCCGTCCCTGGAGAGATGCTGTTCCCTCAATTATTATTAGACACCGCGGCGCGACTTGCGAGGGGCGACTGATGATAATTTTAAGAAAACGCAAAAAGTCTTCTTGCATTTTTAGGGTTCCGTACCCAAAGGGTGAAAACGGGACCCTATTACTAAGCCTACGTAGTCCGTCCGTCTGTCCTACCTATTTAGGGCTGTAACTTTTGAACCGTAATAGCTAGACAGTTGAAATTTTCTCAGAATATGCGTTATTAAGGCGGATTTGTTAAAAAAAATAAAATTACAAAAAGTTAAAATTTAAGGGGAGTCCTTATACAAGATTTTATCAACGTTTTTTCTTCTCGCTCTATCGTAAAAACAGTTATACGTACAAGCGTCAAACTTGGTGTCATTATAAAGCAAACTCTACAGTATAACAATAAATAGTACTCGGATAAATAGCATTGGGCTAAGTGAAATTAAAAGATATTCGTTTCCAGCACAATTTACGAACCAAACACACTTTCATTCTTTTATCTTTTCTGCTTATCATCATCATTAAGACCGTTATCGGCCACAGCAACTAGTTACTCACAGTATGTCTAGTATGATTTCTCTACACGCGCGCGACGCGCCTTCGCTGCATAGAAAATAACCTGTTCCCGCGCTTTTCGGAGAGCGAAAGCCGCGCTTGCCGCGACTTTTAGTATGGGAAAAAGCCGATTCGCGCGCAAGTAGAGAAATCATGCTAGTCGTGCAGCTCTGCTGAAAACGTTCATGTGCTCTCAGGGGTGCGATTTTTGAAACTCATACGTTGAACTCAGCAGTTGAAAATGTCAATATTATTATGGATATGCATCTTTCTACTGCTGATTTGACTTTCAAAAATCATACTTCTGGAGTGCGATTTTTGAAAGTCAAATCAGCAGTACAAAAGATGCATATCTCCGTAGTGATTTTGACTTTTTCAACTGCTGCTGAGTTCCACGAATGAGTTTCAAAAATCGCACTCCAGGTGGCTCACGTTATGACGTCGTAGGTACCAGATTTTTGCAAGACAGAGTATCTAGTACTGCATACATTACGGGACACTCCCTGCCTCCCACCAAATTTAGCTTCACCCCCGCTTGGTAGAATTCCTATCTCGCTCACACTCACTCAGTATCGCACATGCTTAGCTCTTTCCCATTTGTATGATATGACAGCTGTTTCCAAGGTGTACGCACACTCTGCACGTCACGTCAGCTCAGCACCCCTCCGACTAGACAACTTCTTAAACTGAGCCACGGTTCATACAGAAGAGACGTGTGGTGGTGGCGGATAATCTAAGTAACACTATACAACGCGTTAATGAATTAACGCAAAACTAGAAAGTAGTTTATTTAGAATCGAGAGCAGAATCGAATTATCATGTTTTCAACATAGGTAATTTTTTTCAAAATATTTAATAATTTTTTTGTGAAATTTAAAAATTTCTTAACCTGATCTCAACCCACCTCACGGGCACACTCACCATACTTACTGCCAATACAAGATTCTTAAAATGTATCCATGAGCACGCTACCGCTTTCATTCATTGCTGAAATGATAACAAATAATTTTTGCCTCAAAACTTAAAATGCGAATAACTTTAAATTTTAACCATCAAAGTAATGAAATTATTGAACTTATTAATGAACTTATTTTGTTGTAAATCAGTTGGGGTGTATGAGTTTTTGCGCTTATTCAGCGCCTCCAGGTGACGTCACCAGGAGGCTCGGGCGTAATTCTCCAAACGAAGCTATACTACGTACTATAAATTTTATAATTGTGTTACTTTGACTATCCGCTCCGCCACACGTCTATTCTGTTTAAGCCGCGCCTTAGGTATATATGAAGTGGCGTGTTTGATGTGGTAACTCTACTCTCTGTACGGACTTGTATTATACTTCGAATGCACGAGCAGAGCAATATGCGGTAATACCGCGTATATATTGTTGGCGTATCGTCACGTTCGCCTATTTCCCAAGCATTCGTATGATTTCTTAATAAAGTGCGACCCAGCCTCGAGCCTCTGGCGTCCATGTCAATAAGCGGCAAGAGAATTTAATGAAATTCCCTTCGAGAATTCCATTCAGCACTTAGGTGGGATAATTCCCGTTTATTGCTCCACATTTGAAGTTAAATGTTTTGTGGAACGATAAGATAGGTAATATTGATGGATTCGTGAAATTAAAACTTGGGGTTTTGTCAAATTAATTTTAAAATTTCAGTTTTCTCATTAAATATTAGCACAGCATTTTTATAACGTAGGTACTCTTGAGTTTTTGCTATATAGGGTCCTTCTTAATATGCTGACAATTTTTTAAGGGGGTGATCAGAACGTCAAACTAAAAAACTTTTTATATGGCACCAACATCGAAATCGCGAAAAAAACAGCTGTTCTATACAAAACTGCAAACCTACTCGAGCCAAATGTATAGGAAAGCAGATTTTTTTTTTCGCGATTTCGATGTTGGCCCCATATAGAAAGATGTTCAGTTTGATGGTCTGATCATCCCCTTAAAAAGTACTAAAGTAATAGAAATTAAATTTTATGATAGAAATTGATTTATTTTTAGGATTCGCAGACGGCTTCGCCAAAACGGTCTCGACCGCCGCGCCGGTCTGGGTCATATCTCGTCCAAAGGATATCGCTGGCCATTCAGCGAGGCAACGCAGCCAGCACAATGGGTAAGTACCTTTAGGCGGGACATAACGGGTTAGTGCCATCTAACACCGTTTCCAGCTGCTCCCATCCCAACTGCACCCGATTTAATTTGAACTCGATTAATTTGATCAAAATCTTATTTCCTTAATTAAAATAGATTCATATTTAGTACAGTTATAATTTTGTGTATCAATTAGTACACCGCCATAGCATTTATCTCATGTAAGACTTCTTCCATCCACTGGTTGTCTGGAAGAAATCACTTTTAGTGATAAGGCCGCCTTTTGTATCCGTGTGTTTGTTCGTGTATATTGTTGTAGTTTTTTGTGTATTTTGGTGTGCAAATAAACAATATTTATCTTATCTTATCTTACATTTGTATCAAAAAGTGTTTCTGTTGAAATTTACGTCACATTTTTGAAATAATTGGGAAAATAATTGTAGCACCTACAGGGTCCTTCTTAATATGCTGAGACATTTTTAAAGTGGATGATCAGTCTGTCAAACTGAATAAGTTTCTCTATGGGACCAACATTGAAGTCGCGATAAAAAAAAACAGATTTTCCATACTAAACTACAAATCTACTCGATCCAAATGTATGGGACAGTGATTTTTTTTTCGCGATTTCGATGTTGGTCCCATAGAGAAAGTTATTCAGTTTGATAGTGAAAGTTGCTCAATTTGATGGTCTAAAACGGGTGGTTTAGACCTTAAATCTTTAATTATATTTTTGTAACACCTTGTATACAGTCAAGACAACAGATCAAACTAGCTAAAAATCGTCTTAAACTTTTATACAAGGTGTATCAAAACAGTACCTAGTCATATTTGAAAGGGTGGTTGAATATTTTGATTAAGACCATAAAGGACTTTGACTATGGAGACAATGTTGATAAAAATATAAATATCTGCTGCTCGATTACGTACTGCAGTTTTGTATGAAACAGTAGAAGATTTTTATTTTTTTCTCGATTTTGGTTCCATAGTGAAAGTTGTCCAGTTTGATGTTCTAAACCATCCCTTTAAATTATATTACTACAGTGTTTTGTTACAGCCTGTATTTCAAGGCATTGTTAGCTGTTCACCCTACCAAAAAAAGTCTTACTGAAACGTAAAAGATTTAATCGAAACCTTTTCCAAGAATACCAAAAATATGGTACGTTATTCGGTATCTAATCTACATAAAATGAGATCCCGTTATTATGGATGAGAGAATTACATATCAAATACACATTAGGTACATACAGTTTCTTGGCTAAAAGCTTAAGAGAAGTTTATTCCGGATGCGTAAATGCGCGCTGCATACAAACGAAATCTGGTGATATTTTCAATACTAACCAATTAAACTCAATGACATTTTGCAGAAACAATCTAGGAACAAATCGAAACGACGATACTCTCATAAGCTATGCTTGTATCGTTCGCAATTTTCGTTAAAATAAATAGTTTCAATGTTAGGATTAATTTAAGATTTGTATGAAAATCTTTGAGGCACTGTAACTTTAAAACTGAACATTTTAATGAAAATCTGACAAGATACAAACATAGAGATTTGTTTTTAGATTGTTTCTGCAAAATTTCATTGAGTTTAATCGGTTAGTATAGAAAATATCACCAGACTTCGTTTGTATGGAGCGCGCCAACAGTAATATACCCTTAAGAAAGCAATAATGGCTTGAAGTAGAAATGGGTCGTGGCGATTGTGGAAGTTTGGACGTGGAGTTAAACGAAACACTGAGCTTTTTGTCCATTCGTGCGGTAAACCTTTACATTTCCCGGCAGTGGCACGAATCTCAATTAAAGTTGGTCGCAGCTTCGCCTGCATACGATACGAGAAATAGCTAACAAGGTTATTATAATAAACGAAAAACTTTACTTTCCTCTGTTGGAAATGCTTTTAAACAAAAATTAATTGGCGTTAATCTGACATATCTACCTAAGAGTATCATCATCATCATCATCAGGGCACAGGCCTACGGTTCAGGGACGGTGTTTGGGCGTTAGACCACCACGCGTGCTCAATGCGGATTTTAAGACTTCACATACGCATCAGAATTTCATCTTCAGCGTATGCAAGCTTTCTCACGATATTTTTCTTTACCTTTTGGCAGCAGTCGTATTACGAACTCATTGGTAGGTGGCATGCCGTCCGTGCGGATTCGAACCCGGGCCCTCATGATTGACTGTTCATTCCTCTCCGCAATGCGCCACCAACACCGACGTACTCAGATGACACAAGAATTACATGGTGATGATGTTGGATTATTAGAATTATATTAATGTAAAAGGTCAAATGCTAAAAATTAGTTAGGGGGGGGGGCGGCAGGTGGGGCAAATGCCCCAGGTAGCACTTTACTAGGGGCGGCAAATTCGGGAAAAATATAGATTGATTGAGCTCTATTTATATCCAATTCGTAGAGCAGGGAAAAGTCGAGCTTACTTCGCTCCATCCATAGCTTTTACTTTGGTTACTATGCACATGTTTTGTACGTAAGAAAAGCTCTGGCTCTAACCGATTCGTATTGAGGAGAAAAGTCGAGCTCGCTCTAAGTTTCTATTTTTGCATAGATAAACCAAAAGATGTCTGATCACAACCGGAACTGATGTGTTTTTTTTGTAGGTAAGATAAGGGGCGGCAAATTCTGTGTGTGCCCCGGGCGGCAGAAACCCACGCTACGCCACTGCTAAAAATGCCCTTAGGTAGGATATGATAATGAATCAATTTTGCTTTAGCGGAGCAAAGCTATTGTTGGTTGATGTTTTGAGTTTTCTACAGAATGTAAAACAATCGACTTTAATAAAATTATAGCATAGCATATGCTCATGACTATATTCCCCGAGGGGGAGTCAGAGATACTCTGAAAACTCAGAACATCCACGTTTCACTTAGTAGTACTAAAACTCTGCCCAGTGTGACGGGGAGTGAGCCCGTCGCCACTTTTAATGGACAGTGGTTACAATACATGCCTCGAAATTGAAGCATGCAGGTTTCCTCACGATGTTTTCCTTCACCGAAAAGCCAGTGGTGTTACAAATCGTACATAAATTCCGAAGAACTAATTGGTACGAGTCGGCTTGGACGGGAATCGAAACATCGCCTCCTGCACGGCAGGCAAGGTTTAATAAAATTCTCTTTATTTATAGTGATGTCATTTAGTAGTACGTGGCATGGCAGCCCTCGTTGCATTCGCATGTGCAATGTTATTACACAAAGTATTTCTTTGCAAAACCATTCTGCCATGCCTGAGAAAACTTTGTGCATTCATATAATAGCCCAAGATCCGACCGTAAATTTATGTACCTATTTGTTTGGTGAACGAAATGCTATTTAAGTGAGAGGAAGGATAGGGGTTCATACAACGCCGCCGGGTTGCCTAGCAAGATCTTGCCGCAAGTACCTTTACCATGATGATTTATGGTACCATTTTTTCCACCGATCTGTTTGGGAAGTAAATGAGATGCCATCTGAAGGAGACAACTGGAAAACCTAGGGTTGCCACCTCTCAATCTTTATAAATCTAATTCCTATTTTCTAAATTTACTTCCCAAACAGATCGGTGTAAAAATTGGTACCATAAATCATCATGGTAAAGGTACTTGCTGCAAGATTTTGCTAGGAAACCCGGCGGCGTTGTATGAACCCCTGTAAAACCTTACACTTAAATCACATTTCGTTCACCAAACAAATAGGTGCATAATTTTGCGGTCGGATCTTGGTATATAAGTAATTTTATTATAGGTAAGTATACTTATTATGAGAGACGTTAGTGAAATAAGCGCATAAAATTATAATTTTATTAAAATTTTAGAATAAAACTAAAAGCTTTTCGCTATAAATTATACATAATATAAACTACCATACTTAGCGTAGCATATGCTCATGACTATATTGCCAGAGGGGGTAGTCAGAGATATTCTGAAAACTCAGAACATCCATGTTTACTCTGTTCTCTGTCCTGTATAATGTTAATAATCAATGCTAATCAAGATTTTTAATAAAATAAAGTTTATTTACTCCGAGATACTTTTTAGGATCAGTTAGACGTCATGCTTTTATTAGCTTTATTCAAACAAAATACCTACCTACCTATCTAGGCCGACTTTTACCTATTTCTATTTGTCGCATCGTTTTGAAACTTTGCAAGCATTCATCGAGCTGATTTGAGATGGAGCCAGAATGTAGAAAGTGAAACTCTTCAAAGGCTGTTTGGCTCAAAGCGTGTTTTTTAAGTTTTTTTAAATATCTGACTCATTACTTTTCAAAAGTTTTTCTATAAGCTAACAGAACACTAATGAAAAATAAAAATAAAATAGTACACATAAATATTTTTGAATTTGCTTTATTGACGTTAGTTATGAGGATATTAGGTACGAGACATTTGGCGTATGCTTTACAAACATTTACTCAGCCGTATCCTAACTGGAGGAACACAAACTTGATGCTTTGAAAATACTTTTTGGATTTTTAGAAAACAAGTGTCTGAAAGGTAATGTTGTAGTTTATTTTTAGTACCGGCTCATGAATCCCTTTCATTTAACACCCCATGCGATAGACTTCAGAGTTTTTTTATACCCCTACAAAAAATTGATGACGTCATAAAGGAAATATTTTTAAGATCTGTCGTTCAAAATGATTGTTCTGACCCAAAGTACATGTGTGCCGAACGGCTCTCCTTTACATCGATTAGCGACTTTTTAATGATTTTGGCTTTATAGGTCTAACACTAAATGGGACTAATAGAATTCTGATAGTCTGAGTGACAATTTCCAAGATATTTTTTTTTTAGAAAGATCTCGAAAGATCGTTTTAATTTTATACGGAGCGCGCTATCGTAGCTTTTTTATTGTACAGTCATATTTTCTAACAAACGATTTTTTTGTGAAAGAAGGTAATGTAATAATATGAACAATTTATACCAAACGGTAGGTAGTGAAAGTTTACTTTAACGTAATTAAATGGAAAATCTAAGTATCAAACAAACCTATACGTTAACAAATAATATAAAGGGCGAACTTATCCCTGACGAGATTATGAACTGATCTAATATTTCTATATCTACGTTTTCTTGAAGAAAGAAAATTGTATTTTATAGGAATATAAACCTTATACGGTCTCAGTAAAGCCGTATGTAGCGTGTGCAATATCAGCAAATAGTATCGTTAAGAGTGCGATTGTACAAATTGAGTGGAGTTATGACGTAGCATAAAGATTCATAGGGTTTGTTCCACTTTGGAATATATTATTTGACCCTTCTTTGAATTTTAAACACCCTATTCTCTGTCGCTTTCTTGAACCGCATGAATAAATATCCCTACAGAGCCAAAGCTTCATAGAAGCGGCCGCTGTCGGTGCACTCACACATAGCACGCGTTAGAGGACGTACGAACATTTACACTCACTCAGTCGTGATATGTGTAAACCGACAGCGGCAGCGGCCGCTTTTATAAAGCTTTCTTTCTGTAGGGATATTTTATTCATGTGCTTGAGCTCTAACTAGACAGTAAAACCAGTCAAAGAATTCCTTGGCTCATCTTCAAAGTCTGTATTCTCAGTTATTACCTCTAGGATCCTTAAGTTACTCTTACTCGACTTGACGGAGGAATTTTCGTCTAGGATGTTTTTGACATTTATGACATACCTACCTACAATTGGAACGACATGAGAAAATCTCGAGGAAGCAACTTAAAGTACGGGTATTATTAGTCTCTCCGATTCTCGTTATACAGAAGTTCAAATACGAGTTTTCGTGCATTTCGTTTGATATTACCGAAGCAGTTTGTGCTGTCGTTATCGTTTTAAACGTATACACGGAGCTACAAGGCGATTTAAACAAGATGAACAAATGTAAGCGCATACGGTACTGTACCTCCATTGATATATTAAGTTATGGACGATTCCGCTCGTTTCTTGATCCATGTGACAAACTAATTGAAATTGAAATCTATAGTCCAATATAGCTCCGTGATTTTGACAAGCCGTTTTACTGCCAGTTGCATGAACATTCCCTCCATTAAATCTCTTGCTGTCACATTTTGTCTTGTTGACGAAGTAAAAGCTAGCAAGAGATTTTATGGAGGATTAACTTTAATGAACGTATGTGCAACTGACCGTTAGAGATTTTATTTTACTTTTAAAGCTGTTTGAGACGTCAACATTTTATAAAGCTACAATACAAGATTAATTAACATTTAACACAAAATTGAAGGTTTTACGGCTCAAATATTGTCAGAAAGTAAAATCATCTCTCTAAAACGATATGTCAAAATCACAGAGCTATTTTGAACGTACTATAATCGGAGCGTAGGGCAGTGCAATCAATGTGTGAATTTCGATTGTTCAGAAATCCAGCAAAACAATTTGTGGCGACCCCTTTATTTTGTTTCAGCGCTTTATATAAATCACTTACAGAGGAACCCAAAAACAAAGCCCACCCAGTTCCCTTTCGATGCGGACCACTACATTTTATTGATACACTCGGAAGATTTCATGAATTTTAAATTTCCTCTTAACCAAACTCTTTATTTAAATATTTTTTCCCACAGGAAAAAAAAACGTTACGCTAGAAAGAATTCAGCTATAGGAACAATATTGTAGTAGGTTGACTTTATCATATCAGCACAAAGTGGAACGCAACCTCAGGGGTCCCAGCTCGTGAATTCGGGAACAGTAACTAGGTAGTCATCGTGATAACAAATGATCGCGGCGGTACAAGGATATGGGGGATATAGTCGGTCATTGCCTTCGCCGAAACGGGGAAACAAATTAGCATATTGTATTGTATCTTTTCGAGGCAATGAAATGCGATGGCAAGGAATTCGTTACGAACAATTTGTGTCATGTCCTTAATATTTTCCTTGCTATCTCATTTCAATGCAGGAATTTTAGTACTTAGAGAGCGCTCTAAAGATATTACCTACTCTTCTTCTTATCGAGTGGGCAAGCCCTGGTGTCAGAGTTTTTTCAGACCGCCTTTCGGCCTCTAACGTAATTTTTATGTAACGACTATACCACGATAGATAGTAGCCGGAACCAACGGTTTAACGTGCCATCCGAAGCAAGAAATCATATTTCTTTCAGACAATCTGGTGATTCGGCTTGCAATGTCCTAACCAACTGGGGAAAAACGCACAAAGTGACCTACTAATATCTTCGATATAGTCACACAAATTATCTAGTCACATTTAAAATACCAGATTCTAGTCCTTCCTTAAATCTTATCCTTCCCTTAAACCTTAACATCGACGTTCTATTTTATAGAGCAGGTAAATCAAACAACATTTTTGGGTCTCGATATAGATAGAGTGTAACTGCGACTGGAAGGCAAACATTCAACGCCTGTGTGACGCGTGGCAGACTGTCCCAGTTTCCCTACCCTTTAAGGCGGATTGTACAGGGTTTATCAGATAATGTGGGACTGATGGTTTATTTTGGTTATTTGCAGTCCACACTAAGCTACGGTTTGATTTAGGGCTACTCCGTAAATAGTATATACAAGCTTTCAAAATGCAAAAGCGTTGCGTTAGAGCATTGGGCGGCGTGTCACGGAGACACTCTAGTAAACCCCTTTTAGCCGATTGATATCATGCATCCATGTATGGGCCGTTCGACTAAATTGTGATATGCATTAGCTTTGATGATATAGCTTTGTTATACGCATTATAATATAGATGAAAATTATAGAAATACAATCCAATTTAAATTCACTGCAGTAGTGTATATAACGAATTTAATAACTGAAAAGAGAAAAACAAGCTCTAAAATCACTAATCAGCTATAACACCTGTATTTAAGCTAATATAATTTGAATGTTATTAGGTAGGTATCGCAAACGGGGACAAAGGAGATTTTTGGTTGGTTATTTTTGACCCCGCCTGCAATACCTACCTAATAACATTCAAATTATATTAGCTTAAATACAGGTGTTATAGCTGATTAGTGATTTTAGAGCTTGTTTTTCTCTTTTCAGTTAATAGGTTTTTTATGCAGTCGGGTTTTTTGTTTATCTTAATAATTTAGTTTATTTCATACTTTTTAGTCTTGTGTCGAAACGGTAACACAAAAGTACTATAATATTTATATATTTGGAATCGTCTGATCACTAGCTTTCATTTGATATCCATATTGTAATTTTTTACAAAAAAAAATGGTTTATTCCCCTCTCTTTTTTAATTTGTAGACGCCATGTTGAAATAATATACCCTATGTCACTTTCACGATTTTTACGAATCCAATGACACCCCATACGTTAAAATCCATCAAGCCGTTTAGGCTGTAGGCCGTGCCAAAGAAATAGACATACAAACATACATACATACATCCATACATAGATACATACATACATACATACGCTCGAAAAACATAACCCTCCTTCTGTCGCAGTCGGGTAAAAAGGAAAACTATCACCGCTAAGTAAGCTTTACAAGTTAACGAGTAATAGTCGACCAACTTGTGTACTTTTTAGACATTATTAACCAAAAAGCCCCCAACAACGAGTAAAAGTCGTAAAATGTACTTTTTTAGACTTTATTAGCCGTTAAACCGTAGTATAAAACAAAAAGCCCCCTTCTAAGTCCGTATATTGTGACGGGCCACTACGGAAGCCTACCTTGCGCGTGGCCCGACACGCACTTGGCCGGTTACACCCTGATTACACCCTGTATAATAAATTGTTATGCGACGCAAAGTTGAGGGTACCCAGTTATTACGTAGTTTATTCTATGCTTTACTCTGAAGTAAAAAGCATCAAAACACAGACCTAAAAATAAAAAATGTTTCTGTGTCCATCTAGACACAGACAGGGGCGGGCGTAGCTACGCCCCTATAGGGTCATGTGAAATTAAAATCCGTTTTGCTATAAACTTTAACGCACGACTATATTCCCCCAGGGGGTAGTCAGAGATATTCTGAGACCTCAGAACATACACGTTTCACCAGTAGTACCGAAACTCTGTCCAGTGTGACGGGGGGGAGCCCGTCGCCATATAAGCGTTAAATTTGGTGTAATTAAAGGGCAAATTCTACAGTACAATAACAAATTATAAAAACCGGCCAAGTGTGAGTCGGTCTCGCGCTGCAGGTCCCGGGGAAAACAAAACTTTTTTGTTAGTTTTTGTTTAGTTTTTTTTTTGTTAGTTAATATGTTGAGTGGTTGTTTGGTACGGAACCCTTGGTGCGCGAGTAGCCCGACTTGCACATGACCGGTTTTAATATTTCTATTTTTTCACTGGGGAGACCTTGGCGTCCTCGGCTCTCAATTTCTAATGTAGCAATATAATCATGATTTGTACTTTACTACCTATCCCTTAAGTAATCTTTGGACTCTTTATACGCGATGCAATTCCCATGTGTTACTTATAAAGTATAATAAACTTAGATAAAGTCATAAAGGAGAAGACGCGGCATGTTCACATATTGTGTAAACGAAAAATGGACTACATTTATTATCCCACTCCGTATGTTATCTGAAAATACATTTTAAAACGGATTGCTACCTATTTATCAATAGTAATATCTTAAACACTACAAAATAATATGCCTAGTTTATTGACGAAAGCATGAAAAATACTTACTATTATAATACAATATTTTAACATCGATTTAGTTTAGTGGATACGCGTAATTAATAGCAGGACGAGACGTAAAGACGCAAAGCGACGAAAAACCGCGACTGGGTGTAACGTGCAGCCGAGCGACTCGAATAATAGAAATAAATAAGACACGCGCGCGCGGTAAAATAATACCTATTTCAATACAGATAGAGTCCACAGAAAAACCTCAACTCTATCGGTATTAAAATAGGTATTATTTTACATTGCACCCATCGTAAAATAATACCTATTTCAATACAGATAGAGTCCACAGAAAAACCTCAACTCTATCGGTATTAAAATAGGTATTATTTTACATTGCACCCTTCGTGTCCGTCCGCGCCCGTTAGTCGTAATGTAAATAGAGCTTATAAGTCCGTATCTGTATCTGAGAGTTGATTCCACGTATGCATCTTGTATGCTATAAGAACAGTCTCTGACGCATCTTCTTCATTTGGTGTCTTCTACGGTCTTAAAATTGATGTCCTTTTTTGCTATTCTGACCTTAAGAGGCACCAAAAGTTTATGTCACGTTGTTTTTTTTGTATGAGTCGTTATCTTCAGTCTAAAATAACGACGAATCTAGAAACTAATACTGTTTATAGTTATCACTATACAGGGTAGTGCGCATAAGTTCACCATGCAGTCTACTCATCAAACTGAACAACTTTCAGTATGGAGCCAACTTTGAAGTCACGAAAATAGAATCGGCTGTCCCATACATTTGAGTCGAATAGATGCTTCAGTTTTATATGAAACAGCTGATTTTTTTTTCTTTATTTTATAGTTGGCTACTGATAGTTGTTCATATTGATGAGTAGAATACATGGTGAAGTTATCCGCGCTGATATAAAATTTACCCTGTATGGGGTGGTTAAGCCAGGTCACAGGCCTATTAAGGCGGCTTGAAAATTCTCTGAGTGCAAGTTGACCATAAACATGCCTCCACCGACATACATTGGGCCCGCGTGGTGGAGTATGGCCCACTCCCTCTCACCCTTATTCGTGAGAGGAGACCTTTGCCCTGCAGAGGGATTCTACAGGCTACAACATACTTTTTTTGGAGTGGTGTAAGTGACAGCCCGGCAAATACTGAAACGGTGAATTCAGACCATCAATCTGAACAGAACAACTTTCACTATGGAGCCAACCTTTGGAAACGTGAAAAAAATCTGCTGTTTCATATATTTAAGTCGAGTAGGTAGAGCTGTTTTGTTTGCAGCAGCCGATTTTTGGTGGGTCCTGAGGGTGACTCCATGAAATGAAAATAGTTCAGTTTGATGGTCTGAATTTACCGTTTACTGTCAAGTAGTTTATAA
Organism: Agonopterix alstromeriana; assembly: GCA_963924505.1. Taxonomy (NCBI): domain Eukaryota; kingdom Metazoa; phylum Arthropoda; class Insecta; order Lepidoptera; family Depressariidae; genus Agonopterix; species Agonopterix alstromeriana. The sequence continues at coordinate 6,670,734 of OZ004670.1, forward strand.
TCTCAAGTTATTGTTTTATAGTTAAAACACAAAAGAGCTTCACAAAATGGGGGGAGCCTCGTGCAAGCCTAACGCTCCGATACGCACGCGACCGTCCTCCGTCAGACTTGCAGCGCGACTCCAACCTGTAACATAATAACCTCGTATCCTTTTCGTTTCTGTCTGTCTGACATTCATTATTTTAACAGGGTCCTTTTTATTACGCTGACGGTTTTTAACGGGATGATCAGACCATCAAACTGAACAAATTTCTCCATGGAGCCAACATCGAAATCGCGAAAAAAATATCTGCTGTCCTATAAATGGGTATGGGCTCGAGTCGATTTGAAGTTTTTATGGAACATCTGATTTGTTTTCGCGATTTCGATGTTGGTCACATGGAGTAAGTTGTTCAGTTTGATGGTCTGATTATATCAATCGTAGCACAAAAAAATCTGCTGTTTCATACTAAACTGAATCGCCTCAATCAAATCAGCCCACGTCAACCCACTGCTGGGCCTCCCTTTTATTGCGCCATTCTTCACGGTCCTGTGCTAATCTGACCCAATGCGAACCCGTCACCCTCACAATGTCATCAGACCAACGTCCTGGTGGTCTGATTACAGACCTCTGTCCCTCTCTTGACCACCACTCTGATATTGCCTTGGTCCACCGGCCGTCTTCCATTCTAGCCAAGTGTCCTGCCGATCCCCACTTCAACTTTGTGATCCGCTTACACACGTCTTCGACCTCGTATCGCCTTCTCGACTCAAATGTATGCAACAGCAGATTTTGTTTGCTCCGATCGGTTTGCTCTCATAGTAAAATTTGTTCCGTTTGATGAGTAGACTCTTAGTTGAAAAGGATGCTGTACAAGCAATCAATAAGAAAATAGTGATATTTTCTTTTCCTGAGTAGTTACCGCCCTGTTTCAATCTTCCGGAAGGAGACAGGGAATCGATAAATTAATCAACAAGCTCATTAAGCTGCATATTCCTGTTTCCTGTTTACCTACACGATAAAGTTTAATAGTGAAAAACGTACAAGATGAAAAATTAATTTTCTCTTATCACTGTTACGTAGTAGGTGATGGCTACAGCTATTGACCAGGCTATACAGGGTGTAAGGAAAAGTATCATTAACCTTTAAACCACATACTCTACCCATCAAACTCAACAACTTTTACTATGGGAGCTGACCTGTCAGAACAAAAAAATATCAGCTGTCCCATACTAAACTGCAATACCTACTCGAATCGACAGCTGACATTTTTAGGGTTCCGTAGTCAACAAGGAACTCTTATAGTTTCGCCATGTCCGTCCGTCTGTCCGTCTGTCCGTCTATCCGTCTGTCCGCGGCTTAGCTCAGAGACGTTTAGTACTAGAAAGCTGAAATTTGACATGGGTACTTATACATATTTATCACGCCGACAAAGTGGTGAAATAAAATCTTAAAAATATTTTTTAGGGTACCTCTCGGTAGGGGAAGGCCCTACACGAAAAGTGGGGATGCAATTTTTTTCTCGTCTATCCCATGGTGTGGGGTATCGTTGGATAGGTATTTAAAAAATATTGTGGGTGTGGGGAAACTATTATTCGATTTAGGGATCCGTTAGCGAAATCTTAAGCTTAAAAGTGAAAATTTTTGTTAGAGTCATGTGTCCCCCTCCCTCCCCTGCCAGCTAAACGGTTGTTTCTGGATACGTGAAAAAATTCCCGGTAGTAGTGTACATGACGAAATTAAAAGGAAAACTATCACCGCTAAGTAGGCTATCCAAGTTAACGAGTAATAGTCGACCAACTTGTAAAATGTACTTTTTAGACTTTATTAGCCAAAAAGCCCCCTTAAAAGTCCGTATAATGTGACGGGCAACTACGGATCCCTACCCTGCGCGTGGCCCGACACGCCTTTGGCCGGTTTTTATTTTTGTTCTGACAGGTTTGCTCCCATAAAAATTTTTCAATTATAGTAGAGTATGTGGTTTAAAGGATAATGATACTCTTCCTTACACCCTGTGTAGTAATTTGCACTTTCTACTTTGAATGAACGAAACAAGACTATTGTAAACAACAAATGAGCGCAAAGGACACTAGCTATTTGTATCCTTTAGTGGCGCCCAGCGTGCCGTTAATTTTTGAATGAACCAGAACTTAGAAAGGGCCAAATTAATACTACAGCATGGTCAATAGCTGTAGCCATCACCCTACTAGGTAGCTACTTTTTCTACTGTGACCCATTTTTAATTAAAATTAAACGAACCATTCCTAATTTTTATTATATAAGCTTTTTTTTTACAAGCTTCATTCAAGCTTTCATTATCAAGCAAAGCACCATTTCTTTTACTTCAATTACCTTTTTCAAATTAAGTTGATAGAGCTATACACCACTAGTTTTTAATAACACAACACAACATAAGTCCTCATGTCACAACACAAGTCCAGGCTAGATTCTGGTACTTTAAATGTGACTAGAAAATTTGTGTGACAATGTCCACGATATTTATTATTATTATGTATCTCTGGAAGGTATTTCACGGGCCGTAGCACGGACCTTAGGAAGGCTTGCGTGGGGACACAGGTCCAACACGTAGAGGCCCCTTAGAGACACTTTTATCTAAATGAGATGGTATGCACCAACCGTGGTCTATCTCTGAATGCATTATGAAAACGCACCAAAAGACACACGTTTAGTGCAGAGACTATTGTAGAAAGGACAAAGACTACTCGGGTTATGGGGGTGAACTGGGTTGGGAAATCTGGGTTATTGCGGTGAGACTCGGGACGCCTGCCGTAACAAATGTCTCTAGTTTGTCAAAAATAGCAGACGGTGACTTGCCAACTCATTTGATGGGCTCCCCAAAAATGGCCGCTCTCAAGGAGCGACAAGGCGGCAACATCTACTGAGCGAGAGGTGAGTCTGCGGGCGCCGGTTCCCGGTGCTAAGCGCACCAGTTAGCAGGTCCCTTCGTTATGACATTTTACACTTCCAACCTGGAGCATAGGTTCCGCTCTTGCAACTTCACTCCTGGCCGGCCGGTTAAGGCAAGACAGAAGGCGAGGGCCAAATCAATCCGGGCCCTCTGGAGAATCGGGTCCGTGGTGTCGCCACTCACCAACAGCTCGCCACAAGCTGCTCTGCGGGTTTATTATTATTATAATTAATATCATAATTTTAAGGGTGTATTCAGACAATGAAACTAAACAAATGCCCTAAGACACATGGGTAGAAAAACGAAAAAAAGCTTGCGGACCTTACATAGAAAATCGATCGGCTGATCCGCACTTTTCTATGGTTGTTCAAATTTTTTTTTCGTTTCTCGGCCCATGTGCCTTAGGGAGCGTTCTTTAGTTTCATTGTCTGAATACACCCTGAGAGAAGGCGCAGCGGCAGCCTCTGCGGAGGGTAAGGAGAGGCACAGATATACAGCCCTGGGTGAGGGCTACATATTTGCGCCATTCAGTGTGGAGACCCAGGGACCTTGGGGTCTAGCCGCACGCCAACTCTTTAAGGAGTTTGTCGTCACGCCTGGTAGAGGTCACTATATACTGACTTAGAAAGGGGTTTTTTGTTTTATACTACGGTTTAACGGCTAATAAAGTCTAAAAAGTACATTTTATAAGTTGGTCGACTATTACTCGTTAACTTGTAAAGCCTACTTAGCGGTGATAGTTTTCCTTTTAAATCCGTTATGTACACTACTGCCGTTAATTTTTCACTTATCCAGAAACAACCGTTTAGCTTAGAAACTGACAAAAATTTTCACTCTAAAGCTTAATATTTCGCTAACGGATCCCTAAATCGAAAAATGGTATTCCCACACCTACAATATTATTAAAAGGCCTATCCAACGATACCCCACACCAAGGGGTAGACGAGTCTTGGAGCTAAACCGCAGACAGACGGACAGACGGACGGACATGGCGAAACTATAAGGGTTCCTTGTTGACTACGGAAGCCTAAAAACTAGTGGTGTATAGGTAAATCTATCGATACTATCACAGAGTCCTATAAACACTATTATAAAACTGTAAAAGAACAATTTCTACAGGGTGTTAGGGTAAACAGTTGCATTATTTTAAGGGGTGATAATACCCTGATGATACTGAATAAGTTTCCCTAAGAAACAGCAAAACGCAGCAACAATACCCCAACATTTCATACAAAAGATCGATCAGCTGATTGCATTTAGTATATGAAGTACAAAAAAATTTTTACTACTTTCCTCTAGGTTTCTTAGGGAAAGTTGTTCAGTATCATGGGTACAACCACCTCTTAAAGTAATGCAACTGTTTACCCTAACACCCTGTATACGTCAATCAAGATATTCTTAAAAAAATTACTGTAGTCGACTTCGAATCTGACCGCGACAGTTTCCAAGCTATTCACTACACACTATTTCACATAATCAAGATTTGTAGCAGAAAAATCCCTTCCCTTGAGTTCCCTTCCTGTTGAGTTTTGGTGGAGACCCATCGTAGCTCCCCCATTTTATACGCTACAACGGATAGGGAGCCACCCTTCGTTTGGCTTAGACCTTTATGTATGAGTCAGTCTTTTAAGATATTCGTCTTAATTCAATGAACATTTTTCTAGAATTGTAGTTGGTGTTGACATGCGTGACAAAAATACCTATCATTATTTTTAAACGAATATTCCTTTATATTTAATACGGCGGGATATTTAGAAGGAAATTGTTATTGTATTATTCCGTCCATCCGTTTGTCACAGGCATTTTTTCAGAGACCGTAAGGCATAGGAAATTTTATGTACAAACCAAATAGCAATGCGGTATGTAAAGTTTTTTTCTGGTAGTAAGTATGTAATCAGTGTTATCAACTATTTTGAAAGGTAGACTAATTTTTGAACAGTGAGAACCGCATGGAATTCGGTTTAGTCGTTTTAGCATGATACCCGAATGTATGGGTTTGGATATATGCCCTATTCCGAGATTAATATTTTTTATTTTTATCTAAAGACTGTTAACTATAAATACAGGGTGTAAACTTGAATACGTTAGGTACATACTTTAGTGGATACTTCAGAACATAAAATTAAATGGGACCACCATGAAAACGCAAAAAAAAATTCAGGTGTTTCATTTTGGTCGAGTAGCTTGAGATGCTTAGCGATTTCAATGTTGGTCCCATAGTAAAAGTTGTTCCGGTTGATGGTTTGAAGAATTTTATGATAGCGATATACAACGTGTTAATGAATAAGCGCAAAACCTCATACAACAATAGATTTTTAACGAAATAATTGCATTGAAACAATAATTTTATTATTTTATTAATTAAAATTTGAAGTTATTCGCATTTTAAGTTTTCATGTTAAAACGGTTTGTTATTATTTCAGCAATGAATGAAAGCGCTAGCATGCTCATGGATACATTTTAAGAATCTTGTTTTGGTAGTAAGTCGAGTGTACCTGTGTGGTGGGTTGACATCGAGTTCAGTTAATTTTAAATTATACGAACAAATAATTTAATATTTTGAAAACAATTTAACCTATGTTGAAACTTTGATAATTCGAGACTCTGACCGCCCCAAAAGAGATTATGATAGTTTTTAATGTGGATTTTATAACTAATCTAACTACGTGTTTGCCTATAGTGATAGTTTGACACTCGTGATAAATAGGCAAAATGTTTGATGCAATTCCGTAAATTTTTTTTAAACCTATAGTTCATTCCAAATTAGGACAAAAAGATTTTCAGATTACTAATTATATTTTCGGCCAAAAAATATAATTTATTTATCAGAAAGACATACTATCCGACATAATATCTTGGACGTTACTAAAACTGTTCAAGAATAAGTGAGAGTGTTTCATTGCTATTTGGAATGGAGTAAACTCAAAACTCAAACTCAAAATGTTTTATTCAAAATAATATCACATTGGATAGCTTTCTGACGTCATTTTTGACTCTACCACCGCGTCGGAAGGTGTTCCGTTGTAGAGAAGATGCGGCCAGAAACTCTACAACACACATCTTTTAAAAAAACAATATATACAAAGTACATTTACAAACACAATATTTAATTACATTACAGTGTAAAATTGTCATCACATTTTGGTTATTCATATAATCATCCAGTTTATAGTAGCCTTTTTTACAGAGGACTTGCTTAACATAGGACTTAAACTTTACAATATCCTCTGGTATCTTATTATAATAGCGTATACAGTGCCCCATGAAAGATGTGTTGACTTTACTGAGTCGAAAATGTTTTAATACTAGTTTATTTTTATTAATTTATTAGTACATGTACCTAATTACTTAGTACATTGGTAGGTGTTGTTAGCTTATGAACAATTGAGCTAGATACAGAAATGGATCTATTCGGCAGAGTTCAAGGCTCCTTGGCAACGAAACAGCTCTAGAAGTAGGTATAAATCCTTCTTAATAAGTAGTTGGCTTTAGCTATCGAAATGATTGATTACGATGAGTCGAGGATTCCGCAGGCATTTAGATCTATCTTCCTTGAGGGCTTTATGATCGATGTGCCCTATTACCATATAGCCAATCTTTTTTTTCTGACATACCTATCATTGTTCTACAAAAAAAAATCTGCTGATTTCTTTTTGCGCTGACAGAATTGCTCCTATAGTAAAAGTTGTTTAGTTTGATGGGTAGAGTATGTTGTTTTAAGGGTAATGATACTTTTCTTTACACCCTGTATAGGCTGATGATGACGATAGTTTTTAGAATTTCACTACGAAACACCAAAATCTCTGAAAAATCACAGTTATGTGACTTGTAGTAACGTCTCTACCACCATACCATCGCAACCACCCCAAAAGGGGTTACGTACGAACGTTAGATTTTCACTACGAAATACCAAAATCTCCACCAAAACCCTTTAACGTCAAAATAATAATACATAGCCTTCAAACGTCACCTGCATTAAACATGCTCGTTCCCTAGTACATAGCACCATTGTGGGGTATTAGCCACATTATATGGTAGAACGAAGCCTGCCAGCGGGCTGAACAATGACTGAAAGCAGAATTGCCTATTATAACACGACATTATGTATGTTCACGCACCCCGTAGCGTAACCAACATTTATACGAAGGTAAAATGAAATAATAAAATATAATACTTGTGTAGGTGTACCTATCATTCTTGTTTTCTTTTGTGTAGTTACAGTATAATAAGGAGACTCTAGTACTATAGTGTAGCTGTTCTATACTTCATTACAAAAAAAGACGACGTGATTTTCCGATTTTTATTTAGCTTTCTGGCCAATTCTGATTACCAAATGTAATTAATTCATTGGATAAATATCCTATTCGACATATCTTGGACGTTACTAAAGGTGTTCTAAGAATAAGTGAGAGGATGTGTTTCAAATCTCTGTTTCTGTCATGCAAAATAGCCTTAAAATTTCGTTGCTATTTTGAATGGAGTATAGGTGTTAGCGAATTTGTAGCATAGCATATGCTCACGACTATATTCCCCGAGGGGGTAGTCAGAGATATTCTGAAACCTCAGAACATCCACGTTTCACCAGTAGTACCGAAACTCTGTCCAGTGTGACGGTGGGTGAGCCCGTCGCCACATAATGAACAGTGGGTACAATACATGCCTCGAGATTGTAGCATGCAGGTTTCCTCACGATGTTTTCCTTCACCGAAAAGCCAGTGGTGTTACAAATCGTACATAAATTCCGAAAAACTCATTGGTACGAGTCGGTTTGGACGGGCATCGAACCATCGCCTCCTGCACGGCGGCACGGCTCCTACTCGACCAATAAATTCAAAAATACTATACAGTAGCTTCAGTTCCAAAATTCTAAATCTGGGGCACGGCAGTGCCCCCGCCAAGTCGAGCCAATTATTATTATTGCTTGCTTATGCTTACTATTTATAAATGTCGTCTTTTCTAAATTATCATTTTCTAATTTTAGATTTAATCTTGTGATTTTTTAATGTTGTGTATACGTTTAATTGACCTATGTATTAGCGACTTATTTATATGGAAATTTTATTGGTAATGCGAAATACGTTATGTCGTTGGTGTGACTATTAAATTAATTTTTTTTTAGTTTCTAGTTAAATTTATTTTATTCAAATTCAAAGCAATATACTAATTTAATTAAATTTTTATTAAAACTCGGTTACTGACGTTTACTTAAAAAAATTGTTAAGCCTAAACATTTTGATATAAACTTGTAAAATAACTCTGGCTGAAACAGTTAAAAATATTTGGATTTTTTTGTACTATCTAGCTGGTATATGGATATGGCATCACGTCAACATTTTTTGATTCTTAGTAACCAGGAGTAACCCGAAATAAAAATAAGCCTTTTTTTGTTTTTAAATTTAATTTACTAATCCAAGAGTCTTCCTGAGAAAATACAGTATACATATATAAATACATATATAAGTAAAATTTTTAAAGAGTATTAAGGGCCGGTTTCACCATGCTTTCACCGCTTCTGGATAAGTTCTTAATAGCCTTTTTAATAGGTTATCTTCCAGATCGTTTGACGTATATTATATTAAAGATAATAGGCGTCCGTCAGGCCGTATAAAGACGAATTAATTCAAAGATAAGTAAATGAGTAAAATTGCTTCTCAAAAATAAAGGACAACATTTTAATTTAAGTTAAGAGGATGTGCCCTCTAGCACGCTCTATACAAGGAAAATTAAATTATATTTAGGATAAAATTAAATAATTAAAGCCAATGAAATTTGTCAGATTTTCGTTAAAATGTATTGTTTCAAAGTGGCCCAAAGATTTCCATGAAATCTTAAATTGATCCAAATATTGAAACTGTCTGACAAATTACAGGCACAGAGATTAATATCAAGATCTTCTTAAAAAAAATGACTTTAAGAGAAGTTTATTCCAAAAGCGCTAATGCGCGCTGCATCCAAACGAAGTCTGGTTATATTTTCAATACTAACGAATTAAATTCAATGAAATTTTGCAAAAACAATCTAAAAACAAATCTTTATGCTTGTATGGTGTCAGATTTACGGTTAAATATACAGTTTCAATGCTAGGATTAATTCAAGATTTGTATGTAAATATTTGAGGCACTGTAACTTTAAAACTATACATTATAACGAAAATCTGGCAACATACTACTAGCATAAAGATTTGTCTCTAGATTGTTTCTGAAAAATGTCATTGATTTTAATTGGTTAGTGTTGAAATTATAACCAAACTTCGGAGGGCGCCAACGGTATTATACCCGGTTAGTATTGAGAATAGATCTAACTTCGTTTGCATGCACCCGTTCTCGGGCATACGAGTTTCATGCACGTATGAATTATAATATGTTTGTGTGTGTGCTTCACTCACGTAAAACAGTTACTCACAACGCTTTGTAAACAAAGAGATTTAAAATTAGATTGTGTCTGAAAATGATGTAAACTTGTCCATTTTAATTTAATTTTATGCGTTACGCTTTTCTTAATTTCGTACAAAGAGTGCTTCTGATTATATTACATTTTAATGTGTAAAGGGTAATTGCGTAAAATTAAGCTAAGTAACAACTACCAAGGCAAGTTAATTAAAAGGTTGTAAAAACTGTAAAAAGTCACAAAATTTTAATTATACAACGTGTTAATGAATTAATGCAAAACTAGAAAGTTGTTTGTTTAGAATCGAGAGCAGAACCGAATTATCATGTTTTCAACATAGGATTTTATTTAAATATTAAATTATTTGCCTGTAAAATTTGAAATTTACTGAACTCGATCTCAACCCACCGCACGGGCAAACTCGCCCTACTTACTACCAAAACAAGATTCTTAAAATGTATCCACGAGCACGCTAGCGCTTTCATTCAATGCTGAAATGATAACAAATCATTTTTGCCTGAAAACTTAAAATGTGAATAACTTTAAATTTTAACTTTCAAAATAATGAAATTATTGTTTCAATCTAATTATTTTGTTATAAATCAGTTGGGGTGTATGAGGTTTTGCGCTTGTTCATTAACACGTTGTATATAATATAAATGAAATTGATATCATAAGCATCCTTTTAAACTAACACTGGTACAAATAAAAACTTACTATATATTAGAAATATCTAGGATTACAATGAGCTAAGAATAAGGTGATCATAATTTCTTACTTATAAACTCGTAACTACGTTGGTGGCAACCTTTGACTATTTATATGTGGACTGGTTACGCGTGTAATTCTACTAACAAACATTTCTGCCACTTTTTGCGGGGGGCGAGGTAACATGAAATCCGCAACTTTGGATTTTATTCCCCATAACTTTAGATTCTAATTTTGAATGTTAAAAATCATGAAAGTAGTCTCGTGTGAACCCCAAACGATCTAAGTTCGAAGTTATTATTTCGCAATTATAGGCTGTCTCGTTTAGTGATAAGGTGTAAAATTGAATGTAAATGCTCAAGATCAATTGTGCTTATACCGTGGCAGAGGGGAAATGCTACCGCAAGGCTAGTCCTTATAATAATTAGTCAAAGGTCACGGTTCATAGATAAACATAAGAAAAAAAACAAAAATGTGTCTATGATATAGAATAGTTACGCCGAAGTTATACTAGGTTTAAGTTATTCCGGGTTTATTAGTAGACATTTTGCATATTAGTTTATTCTTGGTATAACATTTATACCGTTTATTTGTACCAGGGTTAGAGTCTACCTATGAAACTGAACAACTTTTACAATAGGAGCAAACCGATCGGATCCAAAAAAGACAGCTGTTGAAGAAAAGGAAAGTTGTTCCGTATCATATAAATTAAATTATAAATTTCTTTATTGTACTTAGCTTAGAAATAGTACAATGTAGCCCTGGATCCAAAACTAATTTTGACGTAGGTCTGGAGCCATATTTGTGAGATATCGGTTCAATCTTCCATCACCCCTTAAGATAAGTTTATTCTGAATTTATAAATACGCGCTGCATACAAACGAAGTCTGGTGATATTTTCAATACTAACCAATTAAAGTCAATACAATTTTTCAGAAACAATCTATAAACTAATCTCTGTGTTTGTATGAAGTCAGATTTTCGTTATAATTCGAAAGATATTCGTAAAGTTTGCTATTGAGCTGTAATCCCTCCCACGGCTCAGAGCTAAAATCAAGGCAGCATTTACACATCTAAATACTGAAATGAACCATTGTAAACCCACCCGGACCACAGAAGTTTGGGAGTTATGAGTATTGGAAGGGTTTTCATATACGCCCCAGGTACCTACTGTTATTTAATTCCGGATTGATTCGATTTCATCCGTCTCTAAAATACACAATTTAGTCCATTGGATATTGGTAGTCAGATGCGTGAGAACCATTCATTAAAAAAAACAAATGATCCAACTTTTCAAGTCAACACGTTTTTTATTCGCCGAATGATAGCACTCCATTGCAAATTTATTGACATGCCATACGAATTGGGTTATAATCGTAACGTTACATTTTATGAGGGTCGAAATCATTCTCGTTTGTGTCTGAAGTAGGTAAATTAAATATTTGCGAGTCTGTAATGGTAAAGTAGGGGTTTATATACTGGTCGGTTTTTTATATTCACTGGCTGTCAGTCATGCATGAAATAGACATAATGATTGCTACGGGTGGCGTACCTGTTTTTTAGAGTCCGTAAAGTTTCGCCATGTCCGTCCGTCTATCCGTCTTCCATGGCTTAGCTCAGAGACGCTTAGTACTAAAAAGCTGTAATTTTACATGGGTATACATATTTATCACGCCGACAACGTGGTAGAATAAAATCTTGAAACATTTTTTTTTTGGGTACCTACCTCTCCGACACGAAAAGTAGGGATGAATTTTTTTTTCTCGTCTATTCCATGGTGTGGGGTATAATAAGCTGTAAAGTTAAAATTTTTGTTAGAGTCAAGTGTGTGACCCCCTGCCAGCTAAACAGTTGTTTCTGGTACGTGAAAAAATTCACGGCAGTAGTGTATATAAAGAATTTAAAAGCAAGATTAACATTAATAGTCGAATAACTTGTAAAATGTACTTTTTAGACTTGATTAGCCGTTAAACCGTAGTATAAAACAAAAAGCCCCCTTCTAAGTCCGTATATTGCGACGGGCAACTACGGAAGCCTACCCTGCGCGTGGCCCGACTCGCACTTGGCCGTTTCAATGGCCGTGGAAATGATCGTTTCCAATACCGAAGCTCCACTACGCCAACGAGCGCGGGCTAGGAAATACCTACAGTAACAATTTTTAATCGGTTATTAATTCTGGACAAACTGTTTTTAATTTCCGGCCTCAGGTTCTGGCGTTCATTTTGTCTAACACATTACATTACATAAAAGCTTTTCTCCATCCCTTTTCACGGTAAAAGTAAAGAGAAAAGGGTTGTTCTATAGGTGGTTATAATCATAACGTAGGCTTCGCTTTCAAACTTATGAATTTCTAACGTTGCCTTGTCTGCCACCGGCACGTGGCGTGAACTGTATAGTATGTATAGGACATTGCCTGCCTCTATTTATTATTCCATACATGAAGTACCCTACATAGATAAATCAACAAGGGGAAGACGCAAGTGAGCTAGTAATATGCTCATGTAGGACAACTTTAACTCACTTGGGTGTCGACTAAGCTCAGACTTGCGCTAACCTGTAGGGCTAACATGCCACCCACGACAAAGCGACAAAACGAGAAAACCGTCATGCGCGCTCGGTTTCGCATGCGCAAAGTAACAAAGACAGAGGCACGTCTCGATTTTTGTCGTTTTTTCGGGGGTGGCATGCTAGGCTCCCTGCACGTCTAGCATGATTTCTCTTCGGCGGCTTTCGTTCTCCGATAAGCGCGGTGGCAAGTAATTTTCTATGCAGCAAAGGCCCGTCGCCCGCGTGTAGAGAGATCATACTAGACGTGCTGGGTTAGCAATTAACTCCGGATAAAATACCTCTCTCAGTTGTTTTTCTATACAAACAATCATGGGCTACCAACTTATCCTGGAGTTTATTGCTAGCCCAGGCGCAAGTGGGGCTAAGACAGGCTAACTTGGGTTGGGCGTAAATGCGCGCTGCATACAAATCAAGTCTGGTGATATTTTCAATACTAACCAATTAAAGTCAATGAAAATTATTAGAAACAAACTAGAAACTAATCTCTATGCTTGTATGAAGTCACATTTTCAATTTAATCTTAAATTTATTTTTTCAATTAAATTAAGATTTGTAGGGAAATCTTTGAGGCACTGTAACTTAACAACTATACATTTAAATGAAAATCTGACTTCATACAAGCATAGAGATTAGTTTCTAGATTGTTTATGAAAAATTTCATTGACTTTAATTGGTTAGTATTGAAAATACCACCAGACTTGGTTTGTATGGAGCGCGCTCCGAATTATATTCCCTTAACTACGATTGGCAATCTGCCTGCCAACGTGAATCTCTTCTATGAGAAAGCCCATATATCCATAAGCGGGATTCTTGTGGGAGGAGGTTAGTGTCTCACCCTTGCGAACTAACGACAATTAAGAGCACATTGAAATTTTTGGAGCATGACTGAGTTTAGAAACAATATAATTGATCTTTTGAGCATAAAAGACCGCGACATGTTTTGATAATCTCAATTAATCTCATGTTTGCCTGTAGATTGAAGATATTTACAAGAAAAAGATTATGATATGGTTTTTAGGTGTCCCTGACTCCGAATCAACCTTTTTTAGAAATGATGATTGTCTGTTTGTTTGTTTGTGTGTTTGTTTGTTTGTTCGAGCATCACGCAAAAACTACTGAAAACTTATGTATTGACTTAAAATTTGGTATATAATTTGTACGGACGAAGTCGCGGGTAAAAACTTTTACTTTATAAAACAGTTGGTTCCGTGACTGACTGACATACAATGCACACCGTTATCCTAAATTTGCGGGCAAAAGCTACTGTAGTATAATTGCAATATCGTGGTATCATCGCGGTGGCATACTTTTGTTATCTTCGGTGGGAAATCGCTAGATTAAAATACCGTCAGTTGCCGAATCTTCCTTCTTTAGTTTAATCTATGATTAAATAAAATAGGATGAAGCTGGTGTTATTCATATGAATGTTACTGAACCCGTCTGCTTGTTATTTGCCTATTATTAATTACAAGCAAGATGAAAGACTTTTAAAAGAAAGTTCTTTACCCTCTTGTGTTCTCTTGAATTTTCTTTTCAATGTATTTGTACAGTTACTATCAAAAGTCGATGAACTTCAGAAAAAAATAATTTTAAGATATAATGTTGATGGTCTTAACTACCTTTTTATTTAATACAAGAGTTAACCCGCGCTTTCGTCCGCACAAATTATATACCAGATTTTAAGTCAGATCATAAGCTATCAAACAAAAAAGTTTCATGAAAATCGGTTCAGTAGTTTTCGCGTGATGCTCGCACAAATAAAACACACAAACAGACAGACAACAATTCTAAAAAAGGTTGTTTTGGAGTCAGGGACACCTAAAACCATATCGTCATCTTTTTTTTGTAAATATCTTCAATGTACAGACACACTTCTGTTACAGTTAAATAATAGTAAAGATTACTAGGGTGTTTTGTTACACCTTGTATAAGTTGATGATGATGACTCTAAAGGTCTGAATACGTCCTGTTCTGTAGGGTGACCGCTTTCGTCTTTTCCACTCATATTAGCCTGTGTAATTTCATATCACTGATGAAGGTGAGATGAAGATGAGGATATACAGGGTGAAATTGACATCATTTGCATCTTTTTAAATGAACAACTTTTACGATGGAAGCAACAGCTGTTCCATAACAATGCCTACTCGACTCAAATGTATGCAAGGGCTGTTTTTTTTTGGGACCGATTCGTTTGCTCCCATAGTCAAAGTTGTTCAGTTTGATGGGTAGACTCTAATGATATCAATTTCACCCTGCAGTAGAAATTTGACATTATTGACCACTTGTTAGCCTATGCCAGTTTTCTCAAAAATGGCTTCGAGGTACGCTTTGATGTACACCTGAGGCTCTGCTCTCCCTATTAGTGATAATGAGCGTGAGTATAATGTATACAGGGTGTAACAAAACATCCTATTAATAATTAAAGGGGGTGCTTCAGACCATCAGAAATTGCACAAAAAAAGCAGCTGTTTCATACAAAACTGCAGTAACGACTCGACTCAAATGTATGGAACATTGGCTCCACAGTGAAAGTTGTTCAGTTTGATGGACTGAAGCACTTCTTTGAGTATAAGAGCCCGTTCGAGTTTGACGGCCCTGTAGCTCAGTCGGTAGTGAACCTGCCTGCTGTGCCGAGGGTCGCCGGTTCGAATCCCGTAAGGGACAATTATTTGTATGATGAATATGAATATTTGTATCCGAGTCATGGATGTTTGTATCTATATAATGTATTCTATATCGTTGTCTAGTCATCATAATAATACACAAGTCCAGGGTAGATTCTGGTACATAAAATGTGACTAGATAATTTGTGTGACAATGTCCAAAATATGTATTTATTTATTACTAGCGTGTTTTACTACACCCCCTATTGAAGGTATAACACAACTCCCTAGTAATATTTAAAGGGGTAGTTGAGACTATCAAACTGAACAACATTCACTATAGAGACAATTACGAAAAAAAAACATCTCAATGTTGGCTCCATAGTGAAAGTTTTTCACTGTTCAGTTTGATGATCGTCGTAACCACCCCTTTCAATGGTTGGTTTGTTATAGACACACTCTGTATAAAGTAGAATATACAAGGTGTTACAAAAGTAAAAATAAACGTTTAAAACTTTTAAGGAGATCGCTTAGACCATCAAACTGAACAACTTTCACTATGAGACCAAAACGGAAATCGCAAAAAAAAAATCAGCTGTCCCTTACATTTAGCTCGAGTAGATTTGTAGTTTAGCATGGAACATCAGTCTCCCTAGACAAAGTGACATTCTATTAGCTTCGACGCTAGTAGAAACGGACAAAATGTATGGATTTGACATTGGCGATCGAAACATTTTGACGTTTGTTTTCGTCACCATAGGTACGTCAAATCCATACATTTTTTATGCTTTCTACTGTCGTTAACGCGAATCGAAAGTACTTTATCTAGGGGCACAGATTATCTATCGCGATTTTGATATCGGTCCAATAGCGAAAGTGTACTGTAATATAAATATATTTTCGAATACAAACTAGATGGCGTTGCAGGAAATTAAATCGCGCTATCGTTTGGTTCCAAATTTTCTTTTAGGTAAGGCAATCGACATTACTAATATTTTATAATTCTATACTTCATTCCAAATAAGGACGACGCGATTTTCCGATTCCTATTTAGCTTTCTGGCCAATTCTGATTACCAAATGTAATTAATTTATTGGAGTCGTAACCGACATAAATCTTGGATGCTACTAAAGCCGTTCTAAGAATAATATTGAGTGGTGTTTCAAATCTCTGTTTCTGTAATGTAAAATAGCCTTAAAATCGTCGCTATTTTGAATGGACTATACTTATGCAATGGCTACGGAACCCTATCATGGGCGAGTCACATACGCTCCTGGCCGGTTTTTACCCGACTGCGACAGAAGGAGGGTTATGTTTTTCGAGCGTATGTATGTATGTATGTATGTTTGTATGTCTATTTCTTTGGCACGGCCTACAGCCTCAACGGCTTGATGGATTTTAACGTATGGGGTGTCATTGGATTCGTAAAAATCGTGAGAGTGACATAGGGTATATTATTTCAAGATGGCGTCTACGAATTAAAAAAGAGAGGGGGAATAAACATTTTTTTTTGTTAAAAATTACAATATGGGTATCAAATGAAAGCTAGTGATCAGACGATTCCAAATATATAATTATTATTGTACTTTTATGTTACCGTTTCGACACAAGACTAAAAAGTATGAAATAAACTTAATTATTAAGATAAACAAAAAACCCGACTGCATAAAAAAACTATTAACTGAAAAGAGAAAAACAATCTCCTTTGTCCCCGTTTGAGATACTTACCTAACAACATTCAAATTATATTAGCTAAAATAAAGCTTTTATAGCTGATTAGTGATTTTAGAGCTTGTTTTTCTCTTTTCAGCTAATTTAAATATTGCATAATTGTAAAGACATTAATAAATAAACGATTGAGGGCAGCACTGGAGGGTCGGTACTCTCTTAAAATCTCATACTAAAATCAATTTTATGTTTAATCAATTAATTGGTCAGTTTCGAATCTCCAGATTAGTTTCCATTAGGTCGCTGCCTGTACCAATGTTGAGAGGTGAAATTATATACCACTCGATCTTGTTTGAACAGCCGTTCGATCTATCTTTGAGTTGATTTAGGAATATTGGATTTCACCAGATCTATTATTTTATTTGTACAGAGCATGACGCTGCAGCAACTGATGAAAGTTCACTAGAATTGAATCTATTACCGACATCTTAAGGGTATATTACTGTTCGCGCGCTCCATACAAACGAAGTCTGAGGATATTTGCAATACTAACCGATTAAACTCAATGAAATTTTGCAAAAACCATCTAGAAACAAATCTCTATGCTTGTATCGTGTCAGATTTTCCTTTAAATGTTCAGTTTTAAAGTTACAGTGCCTTAAAGATTTCCATACATATCTTAAATTAATCCTAGCATTGAAACTGTATATTTTAACGAAAATTTTACACGATACAAGCATAGAGATTTGTTCCTAGATTGTTTCTGCAAAATGTCATTGAGTTTAATTGGTTAGTATTGAAAATATCACCAGACTTTGTTTGTATGCAGCGCGCATTTACGCACCCGGAATAAACTTCTCTTAAAAACGGCAATGTTTTTATTTACCGGACTTTGGGGTATATGGGGTATATACCTATCAATTGTCGAGGATATCATATTAGTCAATATTTTTGTATTAATTGTATGGGGTGTAAAATTATATGCGGTATACAGGGTCCTTCTTAATATACTGACACTTTTTAAGGGGATAATCAGACCGTCAAAGTGAACAAGTTTCTCTATAGCACCAACATCGAAATCGCGAAAAAATATCTGCTGTCCCATACATTTGGCTCGAGTAGGTTTACAATTTCGTATGGAACCGTTGATTTTTTTTCGCGATTTCGATATTGGTGCGATAGAGAAAGTCTTTCAGTTTGACGGTCTGATCATCTCCTTAAAAAAGTGTCAGAATAATTAATAAGGACCCTATATACTTAAAAGGGGGCTTCAGACCATCAAACTGAACAACTTTCACTGGGAAAAAAATTGTAGTAGGTGTTATGTTTGAGTCCGAATGATGGACAAAAGGGCCGCTAGGCAGCGGCTAGTACCGCCTAGAGAAGAAGATGTGTGAAAGTAAGACGACAAAGGAATTAAAAGGAAATAAACTGCATCAAGTGAAGCACAGTATTTTATTGGTTGCCTTGGACCCTGATATGGATGGAGTATCCTCACATATGTAACTCAATTAAGATTACACCATAGAAAATATTCACAATGTCCGAATTTGATGTTGCCGTTTCTGATTCCAGCATAGAGTTAGAAAGAGAAGGAAGGGTTTTTCTCCATGGAGTTCGAATGGTATTTTCGCAAACACTTTTAACATTTATAGATAACAGTTAAAAATTAAATTTATGTTGATAAAGTCGATGAATCGCAAAAAAAAAAAAATTAGTTTCTAAAAATTATATCTTCTATCCGTAAAAAAATATAAAAATAAAGACCAAAAAAACTTGACATACCGAATTGTAGCAATATCCCTTCCCTTAGTCGACTCATAGATCATACTCTTTATATTTTAAAATATAAAGCCTCCAATGTTGGATTAAAGGTTAAAAAAAAAATAGGCAATTCGACAAATGTAACGATAAAATATGTTAAATATAGTAGCTTATAGGTTCAAAATAATCATACAATCTGTTTTTTGCATTAAAGTAAATTGGAAATATTAAAAGTAAATTGGAAAAGCTGATAATGCAAATCTGCCAAAAGTAGATTCATTTATGGTTGCGAATTTCTTTGCGGGTAATTCTGACTTTTGATCAGCCGAGTTTCGGAATGCAAAAACTTCCGTGTAAGTACCGAAATAAACAAAGTAATGTATTATGTAATTTATTTGGAAAAGTCGATATAAGTATTTATAAGCTTTTTACTGAATAAACTGCAAACTTTCCACTTAAAATATGCGTAAGAGTTGAAGCGTCGTAGTTAGCTTTAATTATTTTTGTGATGTGACGTCACAGCCAGAAATGTCACGTGACCGGCTGTTTTCACGCAAATTTCAAATTACTTAATGAAAAATATTTTTTTTTTAAGAATAAATAATTGTAAGAGGTATAACATAAACCTATGCATATTTTAAAATAACTTTCCGAAAACTGTCAAATAGCCAATTGGAATAAAAATGGTTCTCCCAATAATTTGTGAAGATAATGGTT
Organism: Agonopterix alstromeriana; assembly: GCA_963924505.1. NCBI lineage: Eukaryota > Metazoa > Arthropoda > Insecta > Lepidoptera > Depressariidae > Agonopterix > Agonopterix alstromeriana. The sequence goes on from OZ004670.1 coordinate 6,690,057, forward strand.
TGATACTTGTATTGTTGTACGAGCAAAAGCTGTATTTCAAAACAAAGAACATTTATAATTAAACAATAAAGCATTGCACGCTATGTATTTCCCAGACTAACAAAACAAAACTTCGTTAATTTTCGGTAAAGAATTTCAACAATGATGCCTGAAATTCTTTACCGAAAATTAACGAACTAATATTAAACATTACCTACGAACAATACCCGCTCCACGCTTGAATAATCAAATCTCTTGTTTCGCTCGTCCGTGTGAAGGAATCCTACTGGGGCCCGATCGCGCTAAATGAATATCAACTAAAACATCACAGGACCACACCCCGGACACTGCCTACAAAAAACTGAAATTGACAAGATGTCGTCAGCTCATGCGAAACGGAGTCTAGGGCTGCAATAACTTTAGCTGCGTGCGGTACATGACTTTTTCGTAAATAAAACACATTGACACCCGTCTATTCCAAAAGAGTTTTTATCCTTCGTCCTGAGATTATATTCTCTTTGTTTCGAAAACATAAATTCTAGCGTGTCAATTGTGGTGTCAGTCTAGGCTACAGGTAACCGCCGAGGTAACCAGAGGCAATAGAGGGGTGAGGTAAAAAGTTGGTGGGAGGCAGGGGGTTTCCATACTGTATGTAGTAATAGATACTCTTTCTTACACTGTGACTGGACCGCATGCGAATTACAACTTTATACTAATTTGGTATTGCGTTAATCATTTGACAGCTCATGACAGCTATTTGACAGATCGCTCGGAAGTTACAGGCAGTCAATCACATACTAAAAGAGTCAAGTTTAGAGTCGCGTTGCAGTTCTGGCGGAGTACGGACGCTTGCGTATCGACGCGTCGGGATTGCACGTGGCTCCACCATTTTGTGAACTCTTTTGTGTTTTAACCTTAAAACAATCACTTGAGATTATAACCTACTTACATTGGCAAAACTGCCACTCTAGACTTAATAAATACCACTGATCATTTTCCTTCATATAATATCCACATAACGAGACATTGGCTGAATTGTGATAACGCATCGGATGCCACTAAACAAAAATTGAATTGAATTGTCAAGTTTAGCGCGATACGGAATGCAGCGTAGTTGAATAGTAACTGGATTTCAATGTGATTAGAATTGAAATTGTATAAATTTAAATATTTTAAATTAGCACGATCGGCTCCTGGTTCTTAATATGTGATAGACAGCCTGAAACGTCTGAGCGATCTGTTACACAGCTGTCATGAGCTGTCAAATGATAACGCGATACCGAAAGTGTAAAAATATGTGATTCGCATGCGATCCAATATAATGTTTCAGTGGATATTTATTTAGCGCGATCGTTTCCCAGTTCTTTATTCAAAATGTTCTACTCATTGATGAAATTGCTCACAACGTGAATAATGTGGCGTGAAAATCCCGCGTGAGCAGTAAAAGGCAGTCCCAAGTGTGTTACAAACCCGCGTTTTGAATGGAGCTCAAATCGACGAAAGCGGGGTTGCCGTATCCAAATTAAAAGAGATAAGATCATAGCCATTCGCTTAAATGTGCCTTGAAAAGGTCCTCTTTTAACTAAATTCTTTTGTGAAATAAGATTTTAAATGTACATTTTATTAAATGTTTTTATTCCGGTAAAGACTAATAGATTTTTACTTCAAGAGAGGATATTAAAAGGTATCCCCGACCGATAGACCTACATAATTTTAGTAGGTATACCTATTTATGACTGGTTTGTACTTCATTATGTCACTGGTGCCTTTTAATCCAAAAAAATCTAATTTTAAAATCAAAAGAATTCGCACCTTTTGAATTTATCTAATTAACTCATTAAATATGGGTCTTAAAAAAAATTTACTTCATAGCATTTTTAGATCTTAATATTATCTACACAATGGTGTGTCGCAAGTAAAGTGACTTCAACTTATAAAGTAGATGCACATAGGTATTACACATTTTATGGGGCGTCTTAATGAGAAATCGGGGTGTCCCTTAAATTGATTTTTTTTACTAGCCTATTTCATCCCATCTTCTGTCCTGGACATGCTCTAGTGCATAGCTGACGGAAAAATGCTAGAGCAGTTTTCATTGATAAATTGATAAAATTGACTCCGAAACAAAAATTTTCACTTTAAAGCTTAATATTTCGCAAACGGTACCTTAAATCGAAAAATGGTTTTCCCACACCCAGAATATTTTTAAAAGACCTATCCAACAATACCCCACACCATGGGGTAGACGAGAAAATGTCATCACCACTTTTCCCCTAAAAAAGGTAACCTAAAAAAATAATTTTCAAAATTTTATTCTACCACTTTGGGTCCGTGATAAATATGTATACCCATGTCAAATTACAGCTTTTTAGTACTAAGCGTCTCTCAGCTAAGCCGCAGACAGACGGACAGACGGACGGACATGGCGAAACTATAAGGGTTCCTTGTTGACTACGGAACCCTAAAAATTTGTGGTATATCAATCACTATAGTAATTCTAGCTGTATCACAATCACAGCACAGCAATATGAAAATATAAATATCAGCAGTTAGTATTCGATCAACTTAACACGGAAACGGTTTTACGCTTATAGAGAAGAGATGCGCGCACTCACACTAAGCCACGGTTTATACAGAAGAGACGTGTGGCGGTGGCAGATAATCTAAGTAACACAATATATACCTTATAGCACGTAGCACAGCATCGTTTTTGTCGTAAAGGAGAATCGCGCCCGCGCCTCCAGGTGACGTCGCCTGGAGGTGCGGGCGTAATTCTCCAATCGACGCTATGCTACGTACTATAAGGTTTATTATTGTGTTACTTTGACTATCCGATACCGCCCACACGTCTCGTCTGTATAAACTGCGCCTTACTCTTGCTGTCGCTCTGAGCATTGTTTGAAAATGACTTCCTATGGGCTAGTTCGTGTCATTGCTGCTCAGATAAATTCCCGTTAATTTATCTGAGCATTGCTGTGACGTCTTTAAATAAAGTTTTTCAAATGATTAAACGGTAGTTTTTCCAGTCAACCGAGTGACGTCAATCGGTGCTTGTAAACTCCATGGTAAACTTAAAATAACTCTGGCCATTAATAAAAAAATAGACAGGGTGTAAGCACCCTGTCTAGCAAAGCCAGCCTAGCAAATACTGAAACGGTGAATACAGACCATCAAACTGAACAACTTTCACTATAGAGCCACCCTAAGGAATCGCAAAAAAAATCAGCTGCTCCATACAAAACAGCGTACTACTCGACTTAAATGTATGGAACAGCAGATTTTTTTCACGTTTCTGTATTTATTACCTTTCCCAGCCCCCCACTTACAATGTCCAAATTTGCAATTTGATGTTTCCTGTTTCCGACATAGAGATAGAAAGAGAAGACTTGTTTATCTTAACTATTATAAAACTGTAACAAAAGTGTATCTGTACATTGAAAATATGTAGAAAAAAAAGATGAACTTTTCTGAAATTTTGTCTGTCTGTTTGTGCGAGCATCACGCGAAAACTACTGAACCGATTTTGATGAAACTATTTTTGTTTGATAGCTGATCTGACTTAAAATCTGGTATATAATTTGTGCGGACGAAATCGCGGGTTAACTGTAATAATTAATTGATAAATTCGATTAATCGTAAAAAAATCTGTACCCTCTAGGCTAGGGGGACATTTGTGGGCTGGTGATGATAATGAGTATCGGATTTATATTAGATTGGTGTATATCTACCTAAAACATAAATAAGTAGGTATTTAACGTTAATAGGAACAAAAGAACAAATTAAGAAGAGGAAAATTTATCCCGATGTTCGAAGTCTATTTCGGGAACCTAATTTCCGGTTTTACCTATACATACGTACAAAAACTAAAAGAAGCTGCAAAAACTACACTCTACATTGTATTTTAAAAACTTGCCTAGTGCGATTCGAGCTCACGTACAGAGAGCTTTTACTAATTATTATAAGGACTTGCCTTGCGGTAGCATATCCCCTCTGCCACGGTATAAGCACAATTGATCTTGTGCATTTACATTCAATTTAACACCTTATCACGTACCGAGACAGCCTATAATTGCGAAATAATAACTTCGAACTTAGAACGTTTGGGGTTCACACGAGACTACTTTTCATGATTTTTAACATTCAAAATTAGAATCTAAAGTTATGGGGAATAAAATCAAAAGTTGCGGATTTCATGTTACCTCGCCCCCCGCAAAAAGTGGCAGAAATGTTTGTTAGTAGAATTACACGCGTAACCAGTCCATATATAAATAGTCAAAGACAGAGAGTTACAAACCATGATACAATATTAAAAATTGTTTTTTTCCTGGATCCGTAGTTCGAAGCCAACACACACTTGACCAGTTTTTATTATTTGTAGTTTTACCTTAGAGTATGCAACATAATAACGCCAAGTTTGACGCTTATATGTATTACCGTTTTTACTATAGAGCAAAAACAAAAAAAACTACTAATACAAAATTTTAGATATTAACTGTGTGGTAACTAAATTTTGGAATGAGGTTGTAAATTCGGTCTTGGTAAATATCTCGTTCTTTTTAGGGTTTCGTACTCAAAGGGTGAAAACAGGACCCTATTACTGAGCCCACGTTGTCCGTCCGTCTGTCCTACCTATTTAAGGCTGTAACTTTTGAACCGTAATAGCTAGACAATTGAAATTTGGACATACTGTGCGTTATTACGGCGGATTTGCTAAAAAATCATAAAAATTTCAAAAAGATAACAATTTTAAGCGAAAAATCGCCATCATTTCACGTAATTAATGGACGCCCCCTAAGTTAGTCGTTAGTAGTTAGTTAGTCCCCCTAAAACTTTTTAGTACAAGGCATGTTGTCCGTCCGACTCACCTCTTATCCATTGAATCGCTTCACAGTGAAACGAAAAAATTTACCTAATAGGTAGAATGAAATAAATAAACATTTGGAATGACAAATACTAATTGGCGTGAAAATAGATGGGATTCCGTATTCCAAAAATAGTGAACTAACAATTAAAAAAACTGGTCTTTTGACTGGCTGCCGGGAGGAAGGCATTGTGTTCGGTCTCGTTCCAAACAGTGGCGGACTTAGGCAGGAGCGGTGGAGGCGGTCCGCCCCGGATCCCCAGCCCTATTGGACGTCCAAATCTCTAGTAGAAGGCCTGAATATGTGCAGTAAGTTAAAGGCAGTTTGGAGTTGGAATCCTGGGCCTCCGGTCCTAAGACTGCAGTTTGTTGTTGGAGGCCCCGTACGTAGTTAAAGAAAGTCGCAAATAGAGTAATATTGGTAATTTTCGAGCTCGCTTTGCTCGCTCAATCTTATTTTTTATAAATTGACAAGAGCTGAAAATAGAAATACAATGTAGCTAAAATCTTGAGCTCGCTTAGCTTGCTCCTGGCTCTAAATCCTATTGAGATTATATTATATTGCAGTAAATTCTCTAGCTCGCTTCGCGCGCTTGTCTTGTTTGATTATTATGGCACCGACCCCCTTTTCTCTATTACCTAATCGCCCCGGGCCACAGACGGGCTTAGTCCGCCTCTGGTTGCAAAACGGAAACAATTATTTTTAGCATATCACGAAAAGGAAATTTGGCATGAAATCAGATAATAGTAACCCAAAAACAGAAGATACACATTTTTTTTCAACCTTCCATACTAATAGAAAGGGGTTGGCAAAAAATAGCTCTTATACGTGGAACAAAACACCCATACAAACCAGTTGTTACAATGTATGTATGCATGCATATGCTCACGACTATATTCCCCGGGGTAGTCAGAGATATTCTGAAAACTCAAAACATCCACGTCCAATGCTTGTATCTCGAGATAATATATGCACTTAAATTAAAAAACAGAGCGCACCTCCTCTTCTAACTTCTAAAATACTGGAGTAAAAATCTGAAAATTGTCTACATGTTAGCTTTTTTAAAGTACTTTCAATGACAATTATAACGGATGCTGTAGCGCAACCAGTTTCGGAAAAAACCAGTAGCATAGATTGAGTTTCTAATGACAAACTATATGGCGAAATGGTGAAGATAAATCGCGCTATAATAATGTTTAAAAAATTTCTCCCATGTAAGATAAACACGTTAATTACTTTTCTTCTTATTCTACTTATACAATGGGTACGGAACCCTATAATGGGTGAGTCCGACATGCTCTTGGCCAGTTGTTTCAAATATGGATGACATAGATGATTGATGGAAAAGATTTAAATCCTACCCTGTAGAATTAACAAATTACAAGAGCTTTGTAGAGTTCCGTAGTCAAACAAGGAACCCTTATACTTTCGTCCATTCTGTCTATCTGTCTGTATGCCCCGCCTCAATAACTCGTGCATTTTTGTACCTATTGAATCGAAATTGGGCATGAAGACATAAAAGTAATTCAAAAACAGAAATGTAGTAGTTATAAAGAAAACAATTTTTTTCGCCCCATACAACGAAAGTGGGCTTAAAATCAAGTGAGATGTCGTTAGATAGGTCTCATCTAATGGAACAAAACTCCCATAGAAACTAAATCGATATAATGCTTCTTTCTCGAGATATCTGCACTCAAAGTCAAAAAGAGGACTACCGCTTATAATTGTGTTTATATATTAACAGATTTTAGTAGCTTTGTTATAAATCTAATTCTGGTATATTCAACTTATGTCTAACAAACAGTCAAAACCCGAATTATGAACAATACATTTTCTAGTAAAGAAAGTCTGCTAATATTTATAATTGTCACAAAATTATGCTACTCGATATTTTGCTCCGTAAAAAAAAATCTGTCTCACACAGAGAAAAATATCATGCAGTAGTGACGACCAATTATTCTAGCCGACTTTACTAGATAATTTGTAGTTAAAAATACGATTCCGCTAGATTTAACTAAATTCAACTTGTAACAATAAATTTTCTAGTAGGTAAAGTCTGTTAATATAAATAGTTGTCACATATAACTCGTTGTTTTTCTTATATGGCTATTTGCACGACACTAGCGCCCCTAGCGGTGTCGGACCGCCGTGAATTATTTCAAGTAACATTTTTAGTTAAAAGTGTGTTATTTTTATAATAAAATAATGTAAAAACTAAAGAAATTTGCAACATATATAATATTCCACGATATTTGCAGTTCCAATTACCGTACAAACTTGTATGCGATAGATTTGTCAGTTGAAGTCAGTTCCCATCACCACTTCGCACATAGCCATTGTTTTAATATATCTCTACTGTGACTGGTTCTAATGAGTGAAGCGTGGATCCAGCCTAGTAGCAACTAGCGGCCCCGTGCTCGAGCCTTCAGTCGTTTCCAAGACGCATGCCTAGCGCTACGCGAGTTAACGCTACGCAGCGACCGGCTACGTCTACGCGCTACGAAAATAAATTAAAGTTCACTTAAAACTTATAAATCAAGTGATGTGTGCATTATAAGTTTGAAGTGTTGTGCGTAATAAGGGAACACAACTTATATGGTGTTTAGTGAATATTTATTATTGTTAGCCTAAATTATGTTCGCTTTAAGGATGTCAAGAAGGATTTCTATTTTTCTTTTGACACTGCATGGTGAGTTAATGTTTCACTGTTATTGATAGATAAATATTAAGCTAAAATCTAGCTAGGAGGTAGAAAGCAAAATTCATGATTTTTCAAATATATTATTTGGAACAAAAAAAAAATTTATGAGATATATACTATATAGTATATAGGTATTTGTTTTAAAGTAATATCACAACTTTATGAATAAACCTGCTTTTGAAAATTAATTTCATTTTGATATTAGTTTGGTGGTTTTGTGTATTTGAACGTATACTTTGAAAATCTAGGATAAAACGGCGTCAAACAAATAATTATTAAAAGATCACAATCTCTCTCTCTGACTACAATGTGTCCTTTTTGACTATTATATTTGTATTTTATATTTATCATAATTATATATGTATGTATATGTATGAATATATATATATTTGTGTGTATGTATGTATAAATTATATTTACTCTATATATGTAGACAGGTACATAGGTACCTAATAGTGCACCGCCGTAGCATTTGTCTCTTTAAATAGTTCTTCCATCCAATGGTTGTCTGGAAGAAATCGCTTTTAGTGATAAGACCGCCCTTTGTACCCTTCTTATTCTTGTTTTAAATTGTATTTTTCTATTCTTGGTGTGCAAATAAAGAATATTTATCTTATCTTATCTTATTAAATAATTTTAAAAACAAAAAAGATTCAGTATGTAAAAAGGTGTAACTAATTAATAAAAAGGACTGCTTGCAACAAAGTATTAGCATATTGTATGAGTACCAGTAGAAAAAAAAATTTGAATACGCGGCGTAGTTTTTTTATAAATTAACTTTGAAGTGAAAATTCGGCAATTATTTGAATAAATCGAAAATTCCAAAAGACAATGACGATTTTTGTATGGAAGGTGGTGCCTTATTTTTCGCCTATTTTTTTGGCGCGGCCTTCAACTAAACTTGAATATTTTAGTTAAATATAAAGTAAAACACACAACTTGTTATTTCATCTATTTCTCTAAACTCAGTCCGAACGGAGATATAAAGGCTTGCAGTTGAAAATATATTAGTTACATTTCCTGCAAGCCTTTATATCCCCGTTCGAACTGAGTTTAGAGATATACTTGGTTAATAAATTTTGTTTGTAACTTTATTCTGAACTTTTTATTCTGAAATATTTAAGTTTTGTTGATAGCCGCGCTAAAAAAAATAGGTGAAAAGAAAAAATTCGCAATTTTTAGGCATTGGCTTAACATTGGCTCTTCAACGCTTAACATTAGTAAGTTTACAAAAAACGTACATACACACATAGGCTGATAAACACATTACCCTCCTTTGAGTCGCGCAGACGGGAAAAAAACAGCTTATTCAACGTTATGCCAGAGAGAAAGAGAAATACATAGAGTGTGAAAATATCATTGGGGATTTATTGAATATACAGGGTCCTTCTTAATATGCTGACGGTTTATTAAGGGGTTGATCAGACCATCAACCGGGCTTCAATATCGAGGCATGTATTGTACACACTGTCCGTGTGGCGACGGGCTCACCCTCACACTGGTCAGAGTTTCGGTACTACTGGTGAAACGTGGATGTTCTGAGGTTTCAGAATATCTCTGATTACCCCCTCGGGGAATATAGTCGTGAGCATATGCTTTGCTTATGCTGTGATCAGACCATCAAACTGAAGGTTACAGATGTTTGGTCCCACTGCTTAGTACCACTAGTGGGGTCAGTAGGAGTTTTCAGTTATTCTGTCAGATATGATAGAATAACTCAACACACGACGAAATAAACAGTGTTTTTATCACTTTTAAAATTGGTAGGTGTACAACGTTTTCTAATAATAAATTTATTCTTTATTGAATATTAAATTAGTTTATGATACATACTTATTTGTATTGTCCTCGCCCTAGTCAGTCGATCGATTATCTAAGGAAGGCCCAAAAATAATTCTCACCCACGTTCCTTAAGGAAAGTTGTTTTGTTTCATTATTTGAATACAAGGTGTATTCACCCACTTTTGACAAATAAAATATAATGATTGATTGATAAAATCCTTAATCGAACTTTTAACTACTCAATAGTTTTGAATAAAATGCTTCAATAAGATGTTAGGAAACACATATAAAGTACCTATAGTAATCTTTGCATGCTTCGATTTCGAGGCATGTATTGTACCCACTGTTCATTACAAGTGGCGACGGGCTCACTCCCCGTCACACTGGACAGAGTTTCGGTACTAGTGAAACGTGGACGTTTTGTGGTTTCAGAATATCTCTGACTCCCTGACCCCCTCGGGGAATATAGTCGTGAGATATGATATGCTATGCTAGTAATACAGGGTTATCCAAACGGAGGCATCCAAAATGTTTTTTTAGATTTGTCACACCTAGGTGTATTAAAATCGTGTAATTTTAAAAACTTCAGTGGTTACTGAACCTACGAAATAAGAAACAATAAGCAGTTAATTCTCAAATACACATCTAAAAAATCATAACTTTTACCCTACAAAAAATCGCGTTATGGGGTATTTTCGGATACACCTGTATAAGTTCTTTTACAAAAATATCAATATTTTCGGATACACCCTGTATAAATAAGTTCTTTTACAAAAATATCAAGATTGGATAAAAAACTGGAGGAGGGTAAATCCAAGGAAATATCGAATGCAAATTACGTTCTTTTCCGAAAAAGGTTCAGTTCTAAGAAAACAACAAACTTTGGATTTTGAAGGTACCTTAGATTTAGTATCGATCTTAGATTAACTAAAGGTAAAGTCGGCTGCGAATACCTACTAGCAATCAGCCTTCGATGTACAAATACAGGGTGTTAGGGTAAACAGTTGCATTACTTTAAGGGGTGATTTTACCCATGATACTAAACAACTTTCCCTAAGAAACCTATAGGAAATTCGCAAAAAATTTTTTTGACTTGCTATACAAAATGCAATCAGCTAATCGAACGTTTATAAGAAAAGTCACATTTTTATTGCGAATTTCCTTTAGGTTTCTTGGGGAAAGTTGTTCAGTATAATGGGTACAATCACCCCTTAAAGTAATGCAACTGTTTACCCTAACACCATGTATAGGTACTTTTTGCATGTGTTTATTCGAGGGTAGCAGGTACGTATACGACACGTAACAAAACACCCTACCTAGTAAATATTTAAAAGGGTGGTTTAGACCCTCCAACTTTCACTATGAAGACAACGTCGAGTAAAAATAAAAATTCTGCTGTTCCATATATTTGAGTCGAGTCGGTACTGTAGTTTTGTATACATGGTGAAATTTATATCATTAGCATCCTTTTAAACTAAGAGTCTACCCATCAAACTAATCAACTTTTACTATGGGAGCAAACCGATCGGAGCAAAAAAAATCTGCTCTACCATTCTAAACTGCAATTACTACTCGACCGACTAAAATGTATACTACAGCTGATTTTTTTTGCTCCCATAGTAAAATTTGATCAGTTTGATGGGTAGACTCGTAGTTTAAAAGGATGCTAATGATATAAATTTCACCCTGATAGATGAACCATTGTTGTTACCACCATACCAATGCTACTTATTTACAAAGCGGCTAAACGTGGGCCGCCGTGTTATTTTTTGAAACGGCTATCCGTTATTTAATGTTGCGAATTATGTAATTAGGCTGCGACATAGTCACAGTGTCCTACACTATAGCACAGGACATTTATGATGTCTGCCTTATTTAATACCTCTTCTCTTTTATTTTTTTTTCTCTGTACTTTACTGTTTATGTTATGGTGTAAAATAAAGTAGGTATATTTGATTGATTGATTGATTGATGACTACAGTAGACTTTGTCTCCTGGGCCCTCGTTCTGCTCTTATTCCGCAATTTACAAACAATAAAAATTATAAAATCTTTGTGACTTGACATAGGTACTCGTACTCCCATCACAATGTAAAAACTTTTATTCAAAAAAAGGTTTTCCTAACTTTATATTCAGGTGCAAAAGTCAAACAAAAGTACTTATAAGAGATTTGATTTGTTGATGTTATCCGGTTGAATCTGCTTTCCATTTTCACTATTCTCAAGAGGAAAACCTGCATCATGCTAGTGTACAGTCAGATAAATATTTGTTTCAAATGTTTAAAATTGGTAGTCGAAATTAGTTTTCTAGAACGTCAACGTATCGAATATGTCAGAAGAAACGTATAAAACATTTTTAAATCGGCATTGGAAAAAATCACCGAAGTTAAGCAACGTTAGGCCCGGGCAGTCTTTAGATGGGTGAACGTTTAGTGGTATGGATGACTATTAGGGCGATTTGAAAATTCTCTGACAGCATGTAGACCCCTAACTTTTCTCCACTAATCCGCATTGGGCTCATGTGGCCGACTCCATCTCACTTTTATTAGTGAGGGGAGGCCTTTTTTTTGTTAATTATTATAACAAAGATACATCGTGGTTATTTATGGCTATCGGAATCAGTTACAACAACATTTTATTAAATGCATCACAAATGAAACAATTAAAAACTTTCAATAAATGTCGGATGTATTAAAAATAATTGGGCGTCACGGGACGCCCGGTAGATGTGAAACTTCTGCCGATTTTAATTTCGAACTTCCGCTTCCGATTTAAATTTCGAACGTCTGTCACACAAAAAGGTTGCGGATTTCAAAGTCACTTTCACTTCCGAAACATTGCGTATTGTACGACTTTTAAGCAGAACTAACTCGCTCATAAAATATTGTTATATGCATCAGAACATCTGGAAAACCTGTGCGCTAGTATGTTAGCTCATATCGACAATGCTATGCTTTTCCTCTCGATTTAATATTGTAATTAAGTTAAAATGTTGAATCATAATAACTGAAATTGAGTTGACCATTGTTTTCATATTATAAATAGCAAATGATATTATGATATCAATAAATGAATATCTAACAATTATGGCCACGATTGTTAGGTTTGCAAATAAAGAGGATTACAGATATCGTCCTCTGATATTAGGATACTTACCTATCTACATTTTAATTATTTATTCCTCTCGATTATTTCTCTGCGAAGCATAATTTATTTACTTACGTGAATTCACTCAATTTAGATACAAAGGATAATTTATTTACGCTAATTCTCAAATAATAAAGGAGAAATATTTCATTTTATAAAGTTACATACCCCACCTACCTACCTAGCAAATATGTTTATACAGGGTGGTCCAGACCAGATGGATATAACAATTTTTTCGATTGCAACCTACCAGGACCCGCCAGGAAAACATGAGAAAAAAAATCTTTTTTTTTAGATTAATTTAAAATTTTGTGCACTTAAAATGAACCAATCGGATACAAATCGGTAAGTTTTTTTAATGAGAGAGTACAGTTAATAATTAAACAAATTTTCGTAGAATAAATCTTTTTTCTAACCGGGTGGGAATCGATTTTATTCCTGGTAGGTCCCCAAGTCAGCAATCAGAAAAAAAAATTATACGGCTGTAGTATGACAGCGAAGCGCTCGTTGGCGTAGTGGACAAGGAATATACTACTCTCTACCGAGAGAAGAAACTCAACCGCCGTCCAATCAAAGGCGACATACATATATACTACTGAGACACCGCGGATCCGCAGTGAACTAATCTCAAATAAAAAAAAAAGCGGGAAATTTAAAAATGGAAGTTTTTTTTTGTGTTGTGAAAAATTTGACAGCTAAGACTAGGCGCGCACGAGCAACTTTTCTCCGCAACTACTTAATTTGTCTCTCATAGGGTTTGTATGGAAAGTCTCGTCGTTACATACGCGCACTTTCATACAAGCTTATAGACTTGATGTGAGAGACAAATTAGTTACGGAGACCATAGTTGCTTGTGCGCGCCTAGTCTAAAGGGAAACTCGCACTTCTAAATTGTGCGTTAGTTTGTTGTGTTAAAAGAAATAAAACTGCTCTCTGAGGTGCAAAAACATCTTATTTATTTTATATAATGGCACTGTCTGTGAAACAAGTCCTCGAAGTGCTTTTTACATACAACTTTGTTGCTAGTAAATAGCTTGTTAAGCGACTCTAAAGACCATGATTCCTGTTCTGGCCATGCGTTAGCTCTGAAACAAAAATTCTGTAAAGCTATTTTGTTACCACAAATTAAAACCGCAATCCGGTAAAAATGTTTTTATTAAATAAGAATGTAGGTAATACGCTTTGTTCCCTGTATACCATTCTAAAAATACCAGATGACCACTTGCTGTATGATGAGGAAGAATCCGTAGATTAATGAAGAATCTGCATTTGATATAAGCTTCAGTATTTCTATCATGGTGTAAAAATAGCTAGGTAAACTCACCGCAAAATGTTTGTTTTTCCAGGCTTTGGAAATCGATGAAATGGTAACAAATTATCCTGTTGCGGTGTAATTCCGCATTTTGAGCACTTACGGTGTAAATCTGTGGACATGTTTGTCCAATAACTACAGAAAATTAATTAAACAAAGTCTCACAAAATTTTTAATTACACGCCATAAGTGAAAACCCCGAAAGTGATTGCTAGATTAAAGCTTTAAACTTATACTTTTACTTTACATTTACAAATAAATTGTACATATAGTACCAAAATAATCAAAGAATTGACAAATAGACATTCAATTTCAATAAATTCATGTATTTATTTAATTATACAGCTAATTTTAACTTGTTGTTGTTTCTACTATATTTTTTTGAATCACGTACAAGACAACACTACATGTTCCGCAAACGCACACTAACAAATTGCCCTGAGAAAAAGCATTAGTACCACACATGAAACCCCATGGTAGTGGAGCTTCGGTATTGGAAACGATCACCGAAGATAAGCAACCTCAGGTCAGATCAGTCTTTGGATGGGTGACCGTTTACTGGTATTTCATCTCGAGCGTTTCCGTGCTTCGGAAGGCACGTTAAGCAGTTGGTCTCGCATAGTTATGTCAGATGGCGTTGTAACTATTCGTTAAGCCAGGCCAGAGGCCTATTAAGGCGGCTTGAAATTTCTCTGACAGCAAGTTGACCACTAACTTGCCTCCACCAACACGCACTGGGCCCGCGTGGTGGAGTATGGCCCACTCCCTCTCACCCTTATTGGTGAGAGGAGGCCTTTGCCCTGCAGTGGGATTCTACAGGCTATAACTTACTTTTAAGTATCAGCGTGATATAGGCTATCACGCTCTTTCTATTTTCGGACGAGATAAAAGGCCTGATATAGCCGTATCACACGTAGCAACTTATTATTTAACTGTGGTATCACGCGTAACCTGCTACGGCTTCTGGTCTGGACCATCCTTTAGATTGTGTAAAGTTTTCAGGTTTTATTTGTACCTATAAGCAAAATATAGAACTCGTTAAATATGAAAAAGAACATAGTTGTATTCTTACAATTGCATGCAAGATATGCAGTTGCTGTAGCAATGTTTCTGACCACCCCGAAAAGGATTATGATCGTGGTAGGTACAAAGTTGTGTATATATATATTTATAGTATAGTTCTAGTGAGTTTCTAAATATACAGAGTGTAAGGAAAAGTATCATTAACCTTGAAACCACATACTCTACCCATTAAACTGAACAACTTTTACTATGGGAGCAAACCGGTCAGAACAAAAAAAAAATATCAGCTATCCCATACTAAACTGCAATCGTGACTCGTGCAATCGTGATAAACTAAACTCGATTCAAACGTATGGGACAGCTGATATTTTTTTTGTTCTGATCGGTTTGCTCCCATAGTAAAAGTTGTTCAGTTCGATGGGTAGAGTATGTGGTTTCAAGGTTAATGATACTTTTCCTTACACCCTGTATTTGATGCTATTGATGAACTTTAAAAAAATAATTATTTTATTTACATATTAAAATAACTAACAGTCTACTTAAGAGAAGTTTATTCCGAATGCGTAAATGCGCGTTGCATACAAACGAAGTCTGGTGATTTTCAATACTAACCAATTAAAGTCAATGAAATTTTGCAGAAACAATCTAGATTAAAATATCAATGCTTGTATCTTGTCCGATTTTCGTTAAAATATACAGTTTCAAAGCTAGGATTGATTTAAGATTTGTATGAAAATCCATTTCAAACTATACATTTTAACGAAAATCTGACAAGATACAATCATAGAGATTACTTTCTAGATTTTTTGTGCAAAATTTCATTGACTTTAATAGGTTAGTATCGAAAATATCGCCAGACTTCGTTTGTATGGAGCGCGCCAACAGTAATATACCCTTAATTATAAAGCAGACGTTGTTTGTCTTTTAACTCATGAGTTTAATATTTCAAACATGACAAGGTTACGACTGATAGAAGATTAGGTACCGAGATAAGGGTCGAATGGTTAAAGCGATCCCGCTGGTTACCCTCATTTTATATTTCAAAGGTGAGAAGTTGACAGCTTGACGTGATTTACTTAGAATTATAGTACTCTGTGCTTAGAAGAATTCTAGATGAAATTTTGTAATGTTGGTAAGATTATATTGTAGTAGGGGCGATGACTAACTAACTTACTAAAAGCACAGGTCCGGCACTTCAAACAACGTTTTAGATTTGACATGATGACGTGCATGTCATATGTATAGGGTTGACTTATCACGCATCGTATAAACATCATTATACATTAATAGTTCATTCTGTTATTTAAAATAGTATTTAAGCTAAAGAATCACTGAAAATGTGAGTTTAGCGTTATTTTCCAACGTTTATTTTTACTGAGAGGATAAAAATAGATTATAATATTTAATGTAGTTAAATCCAACATGTACGCGCGCCTTCTCTTGTTCGGCTCCCCTCAAGTTTCCCAAGAAAATGTGAGGTAACGGGGGGGTTTCTGAAGTCAGAGGGGGGGGGGGGGGAGTGGACGTTCTGTATGCAGAACTATATACTATCACCTATTCTGTGCTAAAGGTAAGAAATAAGTATCTTGGGCATCGTAACACAGATTATCTTCTATCTATCTATACTTATAAAATAATTCCGTGACTGACTGACTGATAGACAACGCACAGCCTAAACCGTTGAGGATAGAAACTTGACTTTTGAATACTGCTGTAGGTACTAAGCCAAAAGTGCATAAGACCAAAATCTGTTCTTTTTTTTCATTTTGATTCCTAGCACTGTTAGGAACCAGATTTTGTAAACATTAAATATATTTTTAGTAGAAGTCCCTTAAAAACGACCCATTAGAAGTAAAGTTTTTTTGCACCAATATTAGATGTATGTTTGAAATACTAAGGAAATATGATGGTTGTCATCATTTTAACCGCAAATTATAAAAACCATTCTGAGCGGTTTGGACGTATTTCTTACTGCGGTGTGAAGGAAAGTGACGCTGAATTATTAAAATAATTACTACGACTTCGAACAAGAAAAGACAATAATTTTATAGTTTTTTTTTAGAGACTTAAGTATAATTATTATGCCAGGACCAACAATGAACTACTACTATGTTGTCTACGTCGATCATTCCTAAATCAGGCCTAAATCTGAATATCCAAAGGTTTTTAGGTTTTGAAATCAAAACCTTCGATATCATCATACAATTTCAAAGAATAACTGATTTATAGTTCATAAATTTAAATTAGAACGAATCTATTTCTTAGTTTTTTTTTGTTTCGTAAAGAACAGTTGTCAATGTTTGATTCTATAATATGCTTTGTAATTTTTCTTTCTTTTTTCACTTCACTCTATCTATCCAAAAACATTATGTTATTGATATGGAATCTGCAAGAATATTGTATGCAACTTGTTACATAATTAACCAAATAAAAAATCCTTTATCGAAGCCAATTATTAAAAAAATCCCAACTTTAGTGTGACATCTGAAACATAGACTATTTTTTCAGAAGGGTAGTGTTTGAGAGACATTTAAGTAAGAGACGAAGAAGCTTTCTTTGTCGAAAAAACTAATTGTAACATGCTTAAATTATCTTACATATATTTGTCAAATATGAATACGTTTTTGAAATTGTTCTTTCTTTTTTATGTTTGTAACAATAATTTAACTTTTTTGTCAATAAATAGGTCTTAATATTCAAGTTAATTTTGGTAATAAAGATAACTTAGAGAATACTCATCTTTTAAATTAAGTACTAACAAGATAATGGTGACATCGTAGTGGCCTTACGACGTATCTGCTGCCGTTTAGTCTTTGATCTAGCGGACAGTCAGTAAAAATAGTGCTGCGCTTCAACGATGACTATTTTTTTTTTTTAGTATCGATAATTAATTTTTCGGTAAATTATAATATTATACTACGGTGGTCATACGTTGTCAATAGACTCTTTACAAGGGACCCTTTAACACCCTTTTTTCTTTAGGGGTATTTTTGTAACACCCTATACAGGGTCCTTTTTAATATACTGACAGTTTTTTAAGAGGATGGCCAGACCATCAAACTGAACAACTTTCACTATGGGACCAACGTCGAAATCGCGAAAAAAAACATCTGCTGTCCCATACATTCGGCTCGAGTAGGTTTGCAGTTTTGTGTGGAAAAGCAGATTTTTTTTTCTCGATTTCAATGTTGGTGCCATAGAGAAAGTTGTTCAGTTTGACGGTCTTATCATCTCCATAAAAAAGTGTCAGCATATAAAGAAGGACCCTGTATTATACAACATTTTTGATTCCCAAAAATAAAATAAAAGGTCATTTAACGTTTCACTTAATATGTGAAAAAAAGTTGGAAATCCATTTTTAATTAGTAAAATTATAATTTCGCATTAAATAAAAAAACGTGTAACTTAAGTACTATTTGAATACCCAATCAAATCTAAAAAATCTGTTTTTATTGATGTCTATAAAAACACATCCGCTCAATCCGCTAAAACGGACATAAGGCCTTTTGGCTTAGCTCGGCAGAGATATATTCTAAAGAGGACATTGGGGTGCAATAAGGAATGATTTTCGAAAATTAACCCCTAAAGGGGTGTATCGGGGTGTTGAACTTCGCAATCCATGCGGACGAATTCGCGGACAACAGTTTATTATAAGTAATTAGATGTTTAAGAATTTAAACTTGTAATGTGGTAATGATGTGGAATTAAACAGATAAAACGTTCATGACTTTAGGTAGCTTTAGTACCTCTTACATATTTATACCGTCAAGAACGTTAAAAGCTATTAACTTTGTTCATTATGTTCAATTTTCACTAAGTTTTCAACCGAATTTTCTAACAGGAAAATCAAAAAGCCTTATTTGTACCTACTTTTAATTCTATATCTGTATTCAAATGTATGTTCTGTTTTGGTATGCAATAAGGTATAATTGAATTGAATTGAAAAAGTGACTACAAAATCGATGCATTGGCAGACCTGTCTCACTCCACAGCTCAGGTACGCTTGACGACCGATCCCCGGGTGACCGTGTAAACTTCTTGGTAAAATCTCATTAGACTGGCCGCCATTTTGTGAGTAGTCAATACTTGAAAACTCTAGCGATGTCAAGCTGCCAGCACGTGAAAGAATGAAAGAGGTAAAGGAAGCTTTCATGTCTAATGTCTCGGTTCATTTTCGTTTGCACGCGCCATTGTGACTGAGTCGCTATTTATTTAAATCTGTTTTCGAAGTGATTCTTCTGCACGGGAGTACTAGTATTTATTCTGTGGCATTGGGAACCAATATTTCCCGCTTGTACGAACAATGCAAAAAGTAGGTACGTACTCAAAGTTGGGAGAAAAACGGAGTCACTCATTATAACTTGTCTAAATTCATATGAAACTGTAACAGAACATGAAAAAGTTTACCATTCCCTGACTCCAAATCAACCTTTTTTAGAATTTTTATCCGTCTGTTTGTTTGTCCGAGCATCACGCAAAAACGAGTGAACCGATTTTGATGTAACAAGTTTTGTTTGATACGACTACGCGGACAAAGTAGCCCGTCGCAGCTTACGTACCACGTAGCTTACGAAGCGCTGCTGATTACGAGTGTTGCTTCATTTTGAAGTACGAGACAACTTAAATACTAATGCAACATTCGTAATCAGTATCGCGTCGTAAAGCTACGTGGTACGTAAGCTGCGACGGGCTACGTATACGTAGCATTTTTTTCTCAGTGTAGTGATGAAATAAGATCATTCATAGGCAGTCCCATGGCACCTTTGTACCCGATGCCCGAGTTTACCAGGGGATTGTACTTCGATTTGATTAGATCGCATTTTAAATTGCATCGTACGAGACTCTTTTGGATATAGTCGGGGAATTTTAGCGTTTGAGATTGCATTAAATACACTTTAGTAAATTGTTTTTTAAATAATAATACTA
Source organism: Agonopterix alstromeriana (assembly GCA_963924505.1). Classification (NCBI taxonomy): domain Eukaryota; kingdom Metazoa; phylum Arthropoda; class Insecta; order Lepidoptera; family Depressariidae; genus Agonopterix; species Agonopterix alstromeriana. The sequence goes on from OZ004670.1 coordinate 6,709,788, forward strand.
ATATTTTAATACGCATTTATCGATTTTTTTTTGTCATAGGGGTGCCGGATCCTGAGAAATACCTAAAGTTGTGTTTTTACTGTTTTACGCCAAACAAAAAATTCACTTTAGGTGAAAACTAAGATTTACATCTACTGACATCTTATAATTACGGTAATTAAGTAATCCCTTGTTGATGGTGAAAAGTGTTCAAAATATGATGATTTTTCTTATTTGTTGGGAAAAACGAGACTTAAAAAATAGCACTTTCAGGGATTTTTCTATTTTTACCCTCCAAATGTAGGCATCGAACCTTTGTAAAGTTTTCACCTAGGTGACTCTTCAAGAACCTAGCTAAAATGTGTTTTTTTGATATTTATCCCTTGCGCATTTAACTCACTCTAAGTATTTTCTCGGATTTACAAAAACATTTATATTCTTTATTATTAACCATCATAATCTCTTATTTAAGGGATCAGGATTCTTCAAATAATTTATAAAACACAAGTAACGTAAACAATACAATCATTCATCGAAGTGCGCACGAGCTAGAGGCAGTGCTGTAACGCGGAGTCGGTGTGCGAGAGGGACGGAGCTATCTGATACAAAAAGGATACGAAACTATTAATTTTTGATACGGTACTGAAGGAATGATGTGTGTGTGCACTGAGAGATCACCTCGAGAATTCGTAAATAAAGTACCGCAGGTTTTAGTAGTAGTTGTAAAACAATTGTAGAATTGCGTCCTGGAATTTGTAAAGTGATAACTAAAAAGATACAGCCTAAAATGTGTGATCTCTCAATCCTCACAGTGGTCCTTCTAGATCTGGGAAAGTATTAAGTTTAAACCAAGTTTTTGTTTACAGACATTTAGTAGTACTTTATTTACAATGAATCTACCATATAACATGATACACAGCATCGTATAAAAAAAATTACAAATTCTTTTCACTGATCTCTCAATCCACACGCATGAAATTTGTAATGATAGCGATTTATCGTTAATTTATTAAATAAATCGATATTATGTCAGTTTAACTTTTAGTAGAAACTGCAAGGAATTTTGTAAAAGAAAGAATACATAACAAATATGTCCTCATTCTATGTAATTGGCATTTAATTGTGATCTCTCAATCCACACGTTTCAAAATAACAAATAATCTGTAAAACCATGAAAATAACACCTACAATAATGCCAAGCCTCCAATATTTAATAGTAAAATGCTAATAAATCTTACCAACTCCAGATCCTGGATTAACGGTGTGAAAAATAACTTAGTTAAATTCTGTTCAAATAAACCGAGCAAGGAACAAATTAAAACTTATTGGGACATCATGATTTTTCATTTCTCATACTTACTTTTAAAGTAGGTAATTGTTTATATATGATGATGCATTTCCTCCCTAGGGCGGAAAAGTAATTTAAAAAAAAATCCGTGTATACTGAGCAAAGACAGAAACCTATACAGACACAATTCGATAACAGATTCTTCTAAAATATGTTCTGGCGGGAAGGCTTGAAATGCAAACCACGGAGTGTGATAGAACAGTTTAAGTATTTATTTTTAGCTTTAACAAATACTGACAAACTTAACAAACTGAGTAAACAAAGAAAATATGAAAATGATTTTAAAGTTAACAAAATGAACGAACAGGTTCCACAATGTAGAAGCCCCCAGATTTTATTTTATATACCGAGAAAGAATTCGATTTAGAGAAGATCCATGCTAGCCAGTGTTGCATTCCGTACTGTAATTATAGTATTTTTAAAATGCATGTGACAAAGTCAGGCGCTACCGTGGACGAAGTATATGTTCACGTTTTTCTGCTTACTTAATTGCCCAGTCATTTTACGGAGTTTTGTTAGGAGGGGTAGGGAGTAATTATGAATGGTACTTTTAAACTGTAGTCGGTACAAAATGAACAACTCGGTCAACTCGGACAACATGAACAACTCGGACAAAGATGACAAATCTTAGAACTTGGACAACATGAACATGTCAACTCAGTTGTCCAAGTTGACCGAGTAGTCCATGTTGACCGAGATCTCAGAATTGACCATGTTGTCCGAGTTGTTCGTGTTGGCCAAATTGTTCATGGTGCCGAGTTCTCAGAATAGACCATGTTGTGCGAGTTGTTGAAATCCTAGTGGTGTTAACCACATTAATAACACAATTTATGTGAAAATATATTTTTATTACGCCATTACGCAGAAGGGCAGAAAATCAATAATTCGAACAAAACTGACAGCTAACTTTTTCATAGTCAAATCACTAAAAAGTATTTTACCTATAACATAAAATCTTAACATCGTCCCTCAATTTTAAGGTATTTTAAACAAAAATAATTAAAATTGTACACAAAAATAATATAAATCTTGTCACAAATCAAAACATAAAATGTTCACTATTTTTCCTAGCTGACTATACATTTCATAAAATTCAAACAAAATTATGCACCTGACTGTACTTTTAAGTTCAATATGTTATTTCCAAAAATTTATTTAGATAACATTCAAATTAAGAACCAACTTTACAAATATTTCCTTCGACAAGCTTTTTGTAAAATATCAGCTAAATTATTTTGAGATGATACATATTCTATATTAAATTCTTTCTTTTCAATTAAATCCTTTATAAAATGCAATCGGATATCTATATGCTTAGCTCTCTTACTGTTTTCGAATGTCTTTGTCATTTCAATAGCACTTTTATTGTCCATATACAGCACACATTTCGTTTCAGCACTGTCACGTAAATTAAAATCTTTGCATAGTCCTTTTATATTTAGTAAATCGCATGCACTCACAGCAGCGGCCACGTACTCCGCTTCTGCCGTCGAAAGCGCCACACAGTTTTGTTTCCGAGAAAACCATGATACAATGTTGTTGTTATAAAATGTAACTGAGCCAGATATGCTTTTTCTATCTTTCTTATCCCCGGCCCAATCTGCATCAGAGTAAGTTTCAATCGTATCAGGTCCGTCATGTTTCTGATATACGAGTCCATGTGTTTTCGTCCCTTTCAAGTAACGTAATACTCGCTTTGCTTGCACCCATAAATTATGCGTAGGTTTCTCTAGATATTGGCTCAAAAATGATGTCGTGTACGATATATCTGGTCTTGTTGTTGTAGCGATATACATCAATCCACCGATCAATTGTCTATATGGAACATTTGTTATAACTTCTCCTTCAACTTGAAAACCTTTTGCCATCGGTGTTTTACACGTATTACTTTCTGTCATATTAAACTTTTCAAGCATTTTATCTATTTGTTTGGTCTGTCTTATTTTCAATGTGTCTTCATCTCGCTCTATTTCCATGCCTAAAAATGAATTTACAACTCCCAAATCTTTTGTTTTGAATTCGTTTTTTAACTCCTTTGTGACCAGCTCTATATTTTCTTCAGTTCCAATTAATAAAATATCATCGACATATAAAACTAACCATAGATTCTTTTCTTCATTCATGTATAAACAAAAATCGTTTCGTGATCTTTCAAAACCTTTTTCTTCCAAAAAATCATTAAATCTCTTGTTTCAACATTTACCACTTTCTCTTAATCCGTACAATCCTCGGTTTAATTTCAATACTTTATTCTTTTCTATTTCCACACCATCTGGTGGCTTCATATACACATCTTTTTCTAAATTTCCGTTCAAATACGCAGTAGGCACATCAAGTTGTTTAATAGAGTATGATTGGTTTACCGCATGTACCAATGCTGTTCTCACCGTTGATATTCTCGCTACTGGTGTATAATTTTCTCCAAAATTTGTTTCTTCCTTTATCTGACAACCTCTTGCCACTAATCTAGCTTTCTTTATTCCATTTTCTTTAGTTCTGAATATCCATTTTGAATCAATTAACTTCATATGACTCTCCTTGTCAACTGCTGTCCATGTTTTCATTGTTTCATGAGATTTTAATTTTTTATTAATAGCTTCTTTCCATTCGTCGCTTTTAATTGCATCTTCGTACTTATTTGGATCATCTGTACATGTATGATAACAATAACCATAGGCAAAATTCACATCTTCTTCATAATCATTTAAAAATTGTGGTCTATTTATTACTCTTCCACTCCTTGTTTTTATACCTTCTTCATTATTTACTTCTTTTCCTTCTTTTTCCTCTTCAGGTACTACTTCCCTTTCTTTTTCCTTTTCAGGTACTACTTTCCCTTCTTTTTCCTTTTCATTTTCTTCTGTTTGTATCACATTTTCCTCTTCATTTACTTTTCTTTTTATTACGTTTTCTTCTTCTTCATCATATTTATAATTCGTTTCATCAAAACGTGCATCTCGTGTCCATATTATTTCATCAGTGACGGGGTCCCATACCTTATAGCCAGTTGTAGAATAACCAACCATTCTTCCACGTATGGCTCTGCTTTCCCATTTGTCTCTTTTAGGTAATTTTATAGCCCAAGCACGAGAACCAAAGACTCTCATTTTTTCTAATGACATCTCTTGCCCAAAAATTCTAGCAGGAATATCAAAATCAATCGCGAAAGACGGGCATCTGTTTATCATATATGTCGCAGTTAAAACAGCACAACCCCATAGGGGTCTTGGAAGCCTCGATTCATTTAGTATTGTTCGCGCTTTGTCATAAATTGTGCGATTCATTCGCTCAGCCTTCCCATTCATTTGTGGACTGTAGGGTACTGTGTATTCCAGTTTTATACCATTATCGTAACAAAATCTTTTGAAATAATTTGACGAATATTCGCCTCCGTTATCACATCTTATTCTGTTTACTCGTGTATTTCTCTCTGTCTTCATTCTCTTCACATATTTTATCAAGTTGTCTGCTGCTTCTGATTTATTTGTAAGTAAGTATGTTTGCGTGAAATGTGAGTAATCGTCCATAATCGTTTGAAAATATCTATATCCATCTTTTGCAACTGTACTCATCGGTCCTGACACATCAGAGTGTATCAAATCTCCTACATACCTTGATTGTCTTTTCCTTAATGGTTGAAATGGTAATCTTGTGCTTTTATTTTTCATGCATTCGTCGCAAATCTCCTCGCTCATTGGTAATTTCATATATGCCAAGCCTTTTCTGTTTAAATGTCCAAGTCTTTTGTGCCAAATATTGTCATCTTTCACTCCCACGTTACATTGCTCTTCTTGTCTCATTTGTTTTATCTTCAATGGCATTATATATAGTTTACCTCTTCTTTCTCCATAATAATCAATTTTTCCTTTTATCTTTAACGTTCCATTCTTGAAAATTATTTCCAGTCCTTTCTCCATTAATCTTGTCACAGACAGTAAGTTTTGGCTTATTCCAGGCACAATCAACGTTTCAACTGTTATGTTTTCATTTCTATATTTACATTTTAATGTTCCTTTCTTCGTTGCCCATAAAATATTTCCATTGGCAGTATTTATTTGTATCTTTTTCTTCAAAGGTTGTATGTCAATCATGTATTTTTCATATTTTTCTTGTGTAAAATTATGCGAAGCACCAGAATCTACTATGTAATTTATATATTTTTCCTCAAATTCATCATCATCTTCAATTTCCGTACTAAATGCTACAAACCCTTCATCTCTTTGCTTATTTTCATCTTCTTCTGTGTAATTATTACGACCAAAATATCTTCCTCGATCTCTTCCTCTACTATTGCGAAATGAACCTCTTCCTCTTCTAAATTGTGAACGTCCCCTGTCTGTATTTCCAGAACCAGATCTGTTTTCGCTTTGATTATTGTTACATTTATTTGCCTTGTGGCCACTTCTGCCACACTTAAAACAGGTAATTAAGAAACTCGACTCTGGTGTAGGTACTTCTTTTCCTTTTATTTTTATTTCAGCATCAAGTAGCTTTGCCTTCACGAACTCCAATGTCAAATCATCCCCACTACTCATAGTTTCAATTGTAGTAACTACTGTTTCATAATCTTCGGGTAACGTCAGTAATAAGTGGCACACTTTATCATTTTCGTCTAGGATACAACCAGCCGCTTCAAGTTGTGTAACAAGGTTTTCAAAATTGAGAAAATGATTTTGCAGACTTTCGTTTGCTTTACACTTCAATGTCAATAGCTGTTTCTTTAAATAAAGTTTGTTGAATATACTTTTTCTCTCAAAAATCTTCTCCAGATGAGAAATCATTTGTTTTGCTGTCTTACATTTCTTTATTATTTCTATATACTTATCGCTTATACATTGCACGATCAAACTTCTTGCTTTACTATCCATTTCTAACTCTTCTTTTTCTTTGCTGTTAATATCATTATTCACGGCTGCGATCAATCCTTTCTCTTCTAGAATTAATTTTATACGGAATTTCCAGTTTGAAAAATTTGCTCCTTCTACGAGACGTGGTAGTAACAAAACACTCGAGTTTGCCATTTTTCCTTTTATACTTTTATATCTTCTTATTCATATTTTAAAATCTTCTAATCACGTTATTAGTCGTAAACCACGCTCTGCTGTTCAAATCCTAGTGGTGTTAACCACATTAATAACACAATTTATGTGAAAATATATTTTTATTACGCCATTACGCAGAAGGGCAGAAAATCAATAATTCGAACAAAACTGACAGCTAACTTTTTCATAGTCAAATCACTAAAAAGTATTTTACCTATAACATAAAATCTTAACACGAGTTGACCACGTTGTCCGAGTTGACCATGATTTCAGAGTTGTTCATGTTGACCGAGTAATGGCTATGACTGTACAACTACGTTATACAAGAAGGATATTTTTTTATTTTGTTAAGCAGTTTGCTTATTGGGAACTAGTTTTCCTCATGGTCAAATCAGCACGTCTAATAATTTGTATTAGCGCGCAACTCAGCTTTTTTCCATACATGTCGCGGTAAGCGCGACTTTCTCCCTCCGAAAAGCACGAGAACAGGTTCAGCGAAGGCGCGTCGCGCGTCGCAGAGAAATCATACTAGACGTGCCACGTTTGACCACGAGCACAGACGTGTGACTAAGGCCGAGATTCAGAGACGATTTGTAAGTCATAGTTCGGACTCCCGTATGTCAAAATCCATACATTTTCGCCACGCTTAGCTCGAGCTAAGACCAAAAAAATCGTCTCTGAATCTCGGCCCTCGAGGAAGCAACGGTTCCGGTTTTTTCAAAACTAATACATTCTCTTTCGTAAACATCTTTTTTGGTATTACGCCAAAAAGTAAAATAAAACAGTTGTAAAAAAAACAAAGCCAAAGAATACGTAAGCATAGATTAGGTTTCATTTCACGTAACATTCTTTGTTCATTTTAGGTATTTGCAATTACCTATTCTTCATAGAGAATTATGTGCTTTAATTACTTTTGTTCAATTTATTCGATATAAGTTGAACAAAATTAATATGTTTTTCTCATTTTACCACAAGTCCGATAAAAAAGTTTTTGTCAGTTTTTTACAACTGCGTGTACAGGAACGCGCCACAACCGAAAGCGACGTTGCCGCTTCGACACTTTCAAATTAGTAAGTGTTTCACATCTTCGTTTCTGTAATTCAAAATGGTCTTAAAATTTCGTTGCTATTTTAAATGGAGTATGGTTATTAATGCATTTTCAGTGGACTGGCGGTATAGAAAAATATTGAATAGAAAGATTAGAATTTTAAAAACTTTCAACGCTAGCGGATAAAATTCACTTTTGATTTCGAATGATAAACATAATCTTTCCGAGCTTGTGACAATGATATTATAAATGTTACTACCGTAACTTATGAGGTGACAAAAATATAATGTCCCAAGAAGTTTTAATTTGTGGTCACCATCCTCAGTTTATTTGAACAGAATTTAACTAAGTTATTTTTCGCATTTTTCACGCCGTTAATCCAGGATCTGAAGTTGGTAAGATTTAGTAGCGTTTTACTATTAAATATTGGAGGCTTGGCATTGTATCATGTTATATGGTAGATTCATTGTAAATAAAGTACTACTAAATGTCTGTAAATAAAAACTTGGTTTGAACTTAATACTTTCCCAGATCTAGAAGGACCACTGTGAGGATTGAGAGATCACACATTTTAGGCTGTATCTTTTTAGTTATCGCTTTACAAATTCCAGGTCGCAATTCTACAATTGTTTTACAACTACTACTAAAACCTGCGGTACTTTATTTACGAATTCGCGAGGTGATCTCTCAGTGCACACACACATAAGGAATGTGATCAAAAGAGAAAGAAATGTACCATAATCTCTTTACAATAAAGGCTTAAGTGGGTATTATATGACTGGATACTTACTTTCTTTCTTTCATGCAGTTTGTTTGTTTACGTTTTACTGTGAGGGTACAGCTTTGTAACGTCCAAGATATGTCGGATAGTATATGTATCCAATAAATTAATTACATTTGGTAATTAGAATTGGCCAAAAAGCTAAATAGGAATCGGAAAATCTCGTCGTCCTTATTTGGAATGAAGTATAGTTACAATCAAGGAAATGAGCGATTGTTTTCTGTTTCAAAGGACATGGCCAAAAAAAAAACAGAATCGCCAGAAATGTCATATGTGCCGTTTTTATAGGCATAATCATAATTATGTACATCAAAAATAAATAATAATTTACTGCAAAAACGACGCGGTATACTAGATATTTTTAATTAACGCAAAAACAATCTGACCTGGTCTGACCATCCTCTTAAAAAAACCGTCAGCATATTAAAAAGCACCCTGAATGAAGTCGGTCCGGTAAAAACGGAGTAGGTACCTACAGGTTCACTATCTTACATTTTTGATAAATTGAGGGCATCACATACAGAAAATATTTCAATTTGTTAGGATAAAGATTTGCTTACTTTTAACAAGATGCATCGTGTAGGTATCGATACTATGCACATGGTATGATCAACGATAAACTGCCGCCAGTTGCGCCCGCTACACGAGCAACGCCCTCCCCGCGCGCCCCACATCTGTGATTTTTTGTGTTTATTAAATTACTCGGAATCCTGTACAGATTTATAAGGGATTCTTTTTGATTAGAGAAAACACAAATTTGCGCTATTAGGTTCCGTAAGAATAATCAAAGTGTCTTTTATGTGCGAGGGTTAAAATTAAATAAAACTTTATTTAAAAAAAAGTATCGCAGTCACATTGGTGATAATTCTTAAAGTTAATAGTTGTAACTATTTACATACTGTGACAAAATATCACTGTCTAAAAAATTCTTGTTTTGAAGTTACAATGTGTTTTATACGAAATGTTGTATATCTTCTCGAAAAAATGATATTAATCGGGGATTATTAGTGTCATCATTAAAACGTATGGAAATAAACCGTCCTGTATAAAATCACCAGTTGTCCATTTTTTGTTCATACCTAAATTTTTATTTTTTTCTTTTAGGTTTAATTACTCAATATTACACAATTATAAATCGGAGATTATTGTGAATTTATGTTTTTCAGGTATTTATCTATCATTATTCCAAATTATCACCCAAAGTGCAATTAATGCAATCTGCTCCATACAAAGCTCGCTAGATTTCCCCGACTAATAGCAATAAACGAGAAATACCTGATCCCAACAAACATATCGAAGTGAAAAATACCAGCCAAGAGCGTGTATGACTCGCCCATGATAGGGTTCCGTAGCCATTGCATAAGTAGAATAAGAAAAATGGCGTATTATCGATTATGATTATTATTATTAATTATATTTAGGTAACTATAATTACAATTTTTTTTAAATAATTTACATGTATATTACAATATTTCACACACAATTAATTATAACATATTAATACCTAATTTAAAAATTTTGTTCGTGACAGTACATTAATTTAAATTATTATTATAGTAAAATATAATTTTTTACATGCAATAGAATTTTTAATAAATATATTGATCTATTTGTATTTTTTCTTTAGTTATTAAGGGCCTCCTCCAATTCATTCCATGTTTCGCTGTATTGATCCAGTTTTCTCCTGCTACTTCTCTGATTTCATCTGCCCATCGTTCTAGCGGTCTACCCCTTGCTCGTTTTCCAGGTGGTCCGGTCCAAGTTGTTACTTTTTTAGTCAATTGTTATTGACTTATTATCGATTATCTTACCTAAAAGAAAATTGTGAAACCTAACGATAGCGCGATTTAATTTCCTGCAACGCCATTTGACATTGGGTGCAGATATCTCTATATCTCGAGACAGAAGCATTGTAACCATTGAGTTTCTATAGGAGTTTTGTTTCATTGGACAAGACCTATCCAACGACACCTCACTCGATTTATTAAAAAAAAAAAAAATTTTTTAACCCCTCTTCGTACGGGTCGAAAAAAATGGATTTCTTCATAACTACTACTTATCAAATTTTGATTCTGTCTTCTTGTCAAATTTCGATTCAATAGGTGCAAAAATGAGCGAGGTTTAGAGGCGGGGCATACAGACAGACAGAATGGATAAAAGTATAAGGGTTACTTGTTTTGAAATATACAGTAAAAAGTGTGTGTGGTGTGTGTGTGTGTGTGTGAGTGTATGTGTGTTAGTGAGTTAACCCGTCAAACTCTTACATACCAGAGTTACTAGACACAATACATTCTGAATTGTTATCGGACACACAAGTTCCACTGGGATCACTAGGAGTAGAAGGAATTTAATAATCTAAAATATCTTATGGCTGTGCTTACGGTATAAGGTGCATGGGTATAAGTAGCATAGCATGTATAGCATATGCTCACGACTATATTCCCCGAGGGGGTAGTCAGAGATATTCTGAAACCTCAGAACATCCACGTTTCACCAGTAGTACCGAAACTCTGTCCAGTGAGACGGGGGGTGAGCCCGTCGCCACTTATAATGAACAGTGGGTACAATACATGCCTCGAAATTGAAGCATGCAGGTTTCCTCACGATGTATTCCTTCACCGAAAAGCTTATGGTGTTACAAATAGTACATAAATTCCGAAAAACTCATTGGTACGAGTCGGCTTGGACGGGGATCGAAGCATCGCCTCCTGCACGGCAGGCAAGGTTACTCGCCACTGGACCACCACCACTCTTATGTAATACGAGTATAAGTAATAACTCAATAATACACACTAATGGCGCATTTAAACTTATTAATTAAACTCTTCGAATATTATGTTCGGAACGTTGATAGTTTTAAATATTAACTTTTACTTCCAACTATACCCTGCGGGGATTCTAATAATGAACAGCCTTGAACCTTAAGGGTATATTACTGTTGGCGCGCTCCATACAAACGAAGTCTGGTGATATTATCAATACTAACCGTTTAAACTCAGTGAAATTTTGCAGTAACAATCTAGAAACAAATCTCTATGCTTGTATCGTATCCGATTTTCCTTAAAATGTAATTAATCCTACTAAATTACTGCCTCCGTAGTCGTTGTTCAGTTTGATGGGTAGACTCTTAGTTTAAAAGGATGCTAATGATATCAATTTTACCATTTATTTAGTAGGATTAATTTAATAGTGTTGTTGCTGTGTAAATGTTGTTGTGTAAATTAACTTCCATTGTTTAGTTTGATGGTTTGATCAAAAAAAGGCAAAGTCAAAATTGTTTATTCAAAATAATATCACATGGATAACTTTCTGACGTCATGTTTTTGAATCCACCACCGCGTCGGAAGGTGTTCCGTTGTAGATAAGATGCGGCCAGATAATGTACAACAGACAACCACAAACAAAACAAAATATACAAAGTACAATTTAATTACAATAATCCAATATTAAATTACAAATTACCAAAATGTCTGGTCTTGCCAATGTTACAACATTGTCAAGACCAGACATTTTAGTCATTCAAATAATCATTGAGTTTATAGTAGCCTTTTCTACAAAGGACTTTTTTAACATGGGACTTAAACTTTTTGTCTGTCAAGTTTAGAATATTCTCTGGTATCTTATTATAATATCGTATACAATACCGTCAGCATTCAGCTGTGTATTCCACACAAAGTCAATGCTGAAATGAATAATAGATCAGTTATGGTAAAGTTACAAGCAGAATTAATACGTTCCTTCAGTACCAAATTAAGTTGGATTCCCGCGGGAAACCTAAAAGTCTACGGGTTAAGTCTCTAAGCGGGACACTAGACGATTATAAATGATCCCGGTTACTGCTCTCTTGTTTCTAGTGTTCCGTATATCAAAGTTGGAAAAACAGAACACTTATGGAATCACTTCTATTGGTCTCCGTTTGTCACTGATTTAAATTAATCAAAACTACATAAAATTGGCTTGGTTTTAGTTTTTTATTGAAGCCGTGGTGGTCCAGTGGCGAGTAACCTCGCCTGCCGTGCAGGAGGCGATGGTTCGATTCCCGTCCAGGCCGACTCGTACCAATGAGTTTTTCCGAATTTACGTACGATTTGTAACACTACTGGCTTTCCGGTAAAGGAAAACATCGTGAGGAAACCTGCATGCTTCAATTTCGAGGCATGTATTGTACCCACTGTCCATTATAAGTGGCGACGGGCTCACTCCCCGTCACACTGGTCAGAGTTTCGGTACTACTAAGCGAAACGTGGATGTTGTGAGGTTTCAGAATATCTCTGACTACCCCCTCGGGGAATATAGTCGTGAGCATATGCTTATGCTATGCTTAGTTTATTCAATTTTCGTTCTCTTTTTTTGTGAAATTGTAACTAGAGATATGATCACGGGATCATGGCAGTTGCAACACTGCTGAAATATCGGGAACTCCAAAAACAATAAAAACGCGGTAAGAACCCGTTAAAATGATTAACTTTAGCTTAATTAATAACCGCGTAACTCTCAAAAATTATGATACTGATCCTTTAAAGTCCCTGCAACAGTTTACCCAAAAATCCTATATACTTTTGTCTACGAACCGTTTGTGTGACTAATAACGTAAAATAAAAATAGCAGTAAACAGGAAATAGTTTCATTTGGTTACATAAAATATTAGGTACCTATGCGACATAAATATATTATACAGGGTGTAAGTGACAGCCTAGCAAATACTGAAACGGTGAACTCAGACCATCAAACTGAACCACTCTCACTATGGAGCTTACCTCAGGAAACGCGAAAAAATTAGCTGTCCCATACAAAACTGCTGTACCACCAAATGTATGGGACAGCAGATTTTTTTCCCGTTTCCTGGGGTAGGCTCCATAGTGAAAGTTGTTCAATTTGGTGGTCTGAGTTCACCGTTTCAGTATTTGCAAGGCTGTCACTTATACCCTGTATAGCGACATAAGCGGATGCGATGCCGGCTTTTTTTGTCGGCGTGATAACTAAAACCTCATATAATAATGGTTCTCACACTTTCGAGTTTACGTCAATTTTAAGTTTTTTACTATTTTATTTTATCAATCCAAATGATTGTGCTACTGACGGCATATCTCCTCCTTCCGGTTTAAAAAACCGATTGCACACTGTACACCACTTGTAACACAATCAGCTGTCCCATACATTTGAGTCGGGTAGGTAGAGCAGTTTTGTATGGGACAGCTGAATTTTTTTCGCGTTTCCTGAGGTAGGCTCCTTAGTGAAAGTTATTCATTACAGTATTTGCTAGGCCGTCACTTACACCCTGTATAGTGTTAAGACGGGTTCAAGACTTTTTGAACTTTCTGACATAATTTTTTTTTTATTTAACGCCTTTTGTAAAATGTTACCGTTATTATTAATCCTACTAAAATAGTTTATGCAGTTTTGAATTGAGTCTCTCAGGCAGCGAAGAGAACATGTGACCAAAACATTCTTTATTATTGGTTGAAGTTCAGTACGATTTCACTGTTCTGGTACCAGTACTCACTCAAATGATATTTACGCTATTAATATTCCGTTTTGTAGAACAAATTACTTCTCAAACCATCTCATACTGGGTTGAGCCTGGAGTTTTTCAAAATCTGTTTTAGACAATTACTTCAAAATTAAATTGATTTTATATAGGCGACTAAAAATTTATGTCAGGACTTGTGAATTTCCCGTTAAGTTGTATAGTTCGAATTTTGTTTTATTAATTTCGAAAAAGTCTGACTGACAAATAAAACAACTCAGGCTGCTTTTTTCTTCTTTTGAAAATGATACGAATCCCACGCGAGTGAAGCCTTGGGTAAAAGTTAGTTTATCTGTTTAAAATTATAAGCTTCTAAATGATTAGTTATTTGCAAATTAAGTGCAATGAAGCGGAATTTGTATCTGAATTAATAAAATACATAACTGCTTTCGTGATTGAAGTGTGCCCATGTGGTTAGATTTGGACTACATTTGAACACCAATAATTAGCGCTAAATGGTGTGGTGCTGATTATGTAATTAACATAATTGCGTTTTGAACCATACACTGCCATTTGCACGTAAGGAGTCTTGTAATTTCAACTATCTGGTAATTGCAACTAAGGAGCAATTGCACTTATAAAGCGTGAAACACACTGAAGAGGCACGGGGCAAGGGACGGGACGGGCACGGGGCGGCGCGGGCATCGTATGCAAGCTTTGACTATTTATATGTGGACTGGTTACGCGTGTAATTCTACTAACAAACATTTCTGCCACTTTTTGCGGGGGGTGAGGTAACATGAAATTCGCAACTTTAGATTTTATTCCCCATAACTTTAGATTCTAATTTTGAATGTTAAAAATCATGAAAAGTAGTCTCGTGTGAACCCCAAACGTTCTAAGTTCTAAGTTATTATTTCGCAATTATAGGCTGTCTCGTTTAGTGATAAGGTGTAAAATTGAATGTAAATGCACAAGATCAATTGTGCTTATACCGTGGCAGAGGGGAAATGCTACCGCAAGGCTAGTCCTTATAATAATTAGTCAAAGTATGCAAGCGACGCGTCGTGAATTGGCTATTTGACAACTGTATCGATAAAATATGTTAAATAATAATAATAATAATAAAGTTTATTATCTCCACAAAGTTAGGAATACAAAGGTTTGTCTTAAAATTAGTGTACAAATTTTTGTGGAGACTGGAGTCCGTTTAAAAAACCTAGAATCTAGGAATTGTGCAACAAACCCCAGGCCTCCACCACCGGACATGATTACGTTCTGAGTAGAAATAGAAAGAAAACATGAATCGATAAATGCAAACCAGGTTATCCAGAAAAGACTGTGTGATTTCATAAAAGAAGTGAAACAAAATAAAAAGTAAAAAGAAAAAAATAATAATTAAGTAATAATTTTAAAATATTAACAGTACATGTTAGTTGTGTATGTGTGTGAGTGAGTGTGATTGCTGGTGTGAGTTTGGGTGGGGTGTGTGTGTGTGGGGATGTGTGTGCGGGTTTCTGTTTTTTGACTTGTGAGTGAACTAGGTGTTTGTAAATTCTGACCAAACGCCGGAGTTACAGTTATGGGAAACACAGCTCGAGTTAGCCCTACGACAGCACAGTCTTGGGATCGGTTATGTAGAACCACTAAGTGAGCAAAGTCGTGTTAGTCGTGCCCAAGTTTTGTCTATCGATCATTGTAGTCACATAGAAGTAATTACAAGTCAGGGTGGAGCAAAGCTTCTGTCTCTAGATAGTTCAGGCTTTGGAGCCATTCTCGGAGAATTTTTTTGGTTGCGAAGCGATTTTTAGATTCGATAGAGGCCAAGCTATTAGATTTGTTGTATAAGAAGTGTCCAAGAAAATAAAAGAACCTGTGACTAAAGGAAGTCCTGCATCTAGGCCCATGGATTATACGACTGCGACGGGATTGCTGACTGTCACCCATACTGAAAAACGTTTCCGAGTGCTTTCTCAAGACAGTTTGCAGTATAAACAATTGTCTTACAGTCAGAACTCCACAGCTTTTGAATAGGTCCTCCGTAGGGTAACGGAAAGGTTTAAAGGTGCTGACCTTGAGGATAGCTCTTTGAGCTCGCTCAAGTGCAATAAGATGAGTTTTAGCAGCACCTCCCCACACTGAAACGCAGTATCCCAACACGGACTGACAGATAGCATAGTAAACAGTCTTAAGATTTCTTGTATCAGCCACGTGGCGAAGTTGTCTGAAAACAAAAATTAACTTTCTCACTCTAGTGGAAAGTAGCTTTATATGAGGCAGAAAAGTTAGCTTGTCATCTATATGAATACCCAAATATCGTATTGAGTCAGCTCTCGTTAGATGCAGGCACTCACAGTCAGGCACAGGCTCAGAGTGTGTGTGGGCGACAATGGTTTTGTTAGAGATAATTGCGCGACCAGCATTCCGCATAGAAAAAGCCAGGTATTTGGTTTTATCGGTATTAAGTGAGAGGAGATTACTACGCAGCCAGTCTGTTACCTTCAGAAATCCCGTTTGCGCAAGTTGGAAAGTTTTATCCCAAGTGTCTGCAGAAAAGAAGAGAGCCGTATCGTCGGCGTAGGCTATTATTTTGCCGCTGTCGAGGTTCAGATTGCACATACTGTTTATGTAAATCAGAAAAAGCGTGGGGCCCAGTATACTGCCCTGAGGCACACCGTATTCAATTGAACCTTCTAGACTTGTGCAGTCACCAATCCTGACACTTTGCCTGCGATTAGACAGATAACTCTTAAACAAATCAAGCTGTTTACC
Organism: Agonopterix alstromeriana; assembly: GCA_963924505.1. Taxonomy (NCBI): domain Eukaryota; kingdom Metazoa; phylum Arthropoda; class Insecta; order Lepidoptera; family Depressariidae; genus Agonopterix; species Agonopterix alstromeriana. Next base: position 6,726,225 of record OZ004670.1, read on the forward strand.
TCTGATGCCTAGAGCTTCTAGTTTTGTCACAAGTTTGGGGACAGAAACCGTGTCGAAGGCCTTTGCCAAATCAAGGAAGATAACAATACATTTTTTGCCATTGTCAAGTGAGTGGACTATACTGTTTGTCAGCTCATGGACGGCATCCTCAGTGGATCGTTCAGCACGAAAACCAAACTGTTGATCTGATAAGAGCTTATTATTTTCCAAATATTTTATAAGTCTTTTGTTTATTAACCGCTCAAGAATTTTTGATAGAGCTGGCAAAACAGAGATAGGTCGGTAATTTGTTACATTGTTTCTGTCCCCGGACTTGTGTATCGGATGTACAAGGGCTTTTTTAAAAATTTCTGGAAATATGCCATTTTCTAGACACTGGTTAAATATGTGAGTGAGAGGAGGAATAAGAATATTTTTGTATTGTTTCAGTATGTCACAAGATATACCATCGATTCCTGTCGCACAATCCTTTCTAAGAGAGTTTATAAGGAGTTGTATCTCAGACTCATCAGTGTCTAAAACAGCAAAAGAATTACATGAATGCACGGGGTCTGATATACACCTATTTTCTGTGTTACGTGAAATAGGCAAAGAAATTTTGTCTGCTAAATTTTTGCCAATGTTTACGAAGTATTCATTAACAGCGATTACCGATTGGATGGGATCGGGATACAGAGACAGTAATTCAGTTGCTGTTGACTTAGTTTTAGTTGTGTACGTTATATCCCTAACCACGTCCCATAAACGTTTTGGGTTATTCGCTGCTTCACGAAGTTCATTTCGTTCATGCTGTCTTTTGACCTTTTTTAATGTTTTGTTGCAAAAATTGCGATACCTTTTGTATGTAACTCTTAGTGTATCATTATCAGGCGAGACTTTGAGCTGTTTATACATTCTGTCCCGGTTTCTCATGCATTTTAGTAAACCCGGGGTAATCCAAGGTTTTAGTATTATTTTGCGATGCGGAACTGTGACCTTCCTGGAACACATTTTTTGAGCTGTTGATATTGAATTAGTTAAATGTGAGATTGCTGCATTAGCGTCATTCAGAGTGAGTGCCAAGGTGAAATCAATATTATTCAGTTCATTTTTAAGTGCTGTATGGTTAATTTTAGCTTTAGTCTTAGCCGGAGGAGTGTGGCTGTGCTTATTTAATGCCGTTACAACGGCACAGTGATCTGTGACCGTGGAGTTTAAGACCAGAGTGGTAGCTTTACATTGTGTTCTCATAACTATGTGATCCAGAGATGTTCTGTCATGTGTGGGGTAAGAATGAGCAGGCAAAAGGCCATGAGAAGCGACCAACGTGAGGTAGTCTGAGCTATTTTTATCGTTGTTGTCAGGTGCTATGTCTATATTTATATCACCAGTAATAATTAGATTTTTTTTTTTTTTTTTTTAGATTTTTTTTTTTTTTTTAGATTTTTATAGTAGCTTATAGGTTCACAATAATCAAACAATATGTTTTTTGCATTAAAGTAAATTGTAAATATTTTATTTTTTGAAATATAAATTAGAATTATTTTATCTGTGGACTACAAAATTTAAACGCGGGCGGCCATGATTGAGCATCGTGTGACGTCACATCACATAAAACAAAACGTCATACTTGTGTTTTGTTTGGCGTTTTTGTTGAGAAAATTTACTCTACAATATTTTAATTTGTGCTTCTGAAGCGGGCACTTCATTCTCGCCGAGAACAGACGAGAAAGACCGAGAACGAGAGTGTGGATGCCTTTCATTGTTCTCGTCGTCAGGCCTAAAAAAATTTCTTGAAAGTTCTCGCCGAGAGTTTTCGCCAGATTGTAGTGCCTGCTAGAGAGGTTTCACGAAATAGGGCCAGACTATACAATAGCTGATAGTGCAAATCTGCCAAAAGTAGATTTATCTATGGTTGCAAATTTCTTTGCGTGTAATTCTGACTTTTGCTCAGCCTAGTTTCGGAATGCAAAAACAAAGTAATTGTACTCAAGCGGCATGGAAAAGGCATGCCGCTTCGATGCCTACGCCTTGCCCATCCCGCACCCTTACCTTACTAGTCTAGGAAAAATAAGTTTTGAGATTGCATTAAAGACACTTTAGTAAATTGTGTTTGAAATAATATTACTGTTAGTTTATAACACTTTTGTCGAGATTTCGTGGTTATATTGGCTCGGGAACCTGAGAAATACCTTAAAATCGAATTAAATGTACAAAGAGCAAGCTTTTTTCGAAAGATATTTCTTCCAGCATACTAGCAAAATAGACAATTAATTAAAACAAGGCAAATTTAATGTGTATAAACAAACAGTAAATAATTTGGTTTTGAGGTTATAATTTTTGAAAACTTACAAAATATTAAATATCTACTCAAATTTACGATATTAACCGGGGATTATTATTGTTATAAATAAGTGTATATTTACTATATTCCAAATTTTCACCAAAAGTGCAATTAATGCAACCTACTCCATACAAAAATCCGTAGATTTCCCCGACTATTTGGTTGCACGGAGGGAAGGACAAATAATGTTTACCCGACTGCGCCAGAAGGAGGGTTATGTTTTTCAAGCGTGTGTATGTATGTATGTATGTTTGTATGTCTATTTCTTTGGCGCGGCCTACAGCCTAAACGGCTTAATGGATTTTAACGTATGAGGTGTCTTTAGGTTCGTAAAAATTGTAAGAGTGACATAGGCTATATTATTTTAATATGGCATCTGCGAATTAAAAAAAGGAGGGGGAATAAACAATTTTTTTGGTAAAAATTACAATATGGGTATTATATATATATATTTATATATACAACGTGTTAATGAATAAGCGCAAAACCTCATACACCCCAACTGATTTATAACAAAATAATTCGATTGAAACAATAATTTCATTATTTTTACAGTTAAATTTTTTAATTATTCGCATTTTAAGTTTTGAGGCAAAAATGATTTGTTATCATTTCAGCAATGAATGAAAGCGCTAACGTGCTCATGGATACATTTTAAGAATCTTGTTTTGGTAGTAAGTAGGGTGAGAGTGCCCGAGCGGTGGGTTGAGGTTGAGTTCAGTAAATTTTAAATTTTACAAACAAATTATTTAATATTTTGAAAAAAATATACCTGTTTTGAAAACATGATAACTGGATTCTGCTCTCGATTCTAAACAAACTACTTTTTAATTTTGCGCTAATTCATTAACACGTTGTATATATATATATATATATTTTTTTTTTGAAAATTTTTATTTACTGAACTCGATCTCAACCCAACGCACGGGCACACTCACCCTACTACCGAAAGAAGATTCTCAAAATGATCCATGAGCACTCTAGCGCTTTCATTTATTGCTGAAATGATATCGAATCATTTTTGCCTGAAAACTTAAAATGCGAATAACTGTAAATATTAACTATCAAAATAATGAAATTATTGTTTCAATCTAATTATTTTGCTATAAATCAGTTGGGGTGTATGAGGTTTTGCGCTTATTCATTAACACGTTGTATATATATATACAACCTCATACACCCCAACTGAATTATAGCATCTTCTTTGTCCCCGTTTTTTCAAATGAGTTTGTAAACACTTTAGCTGGTTCAGAGCTCCAAACTGTACAACTTTTACTAAGTGAGCAAACCTGAAATCGCAATTTAAAAAATAGCTGTTCCATACTAAATAGCAATACCAACTCCACTCAAATGTATGAAACAACTGATTTTTTTACGATTTTGCCTAGTCTGATAATTCCCATAAAAAACCGTCTGCATATTAAGAAGGCATAAGCATATGCTCAGGACTATATTCCCCGAGGGGGTAGTCAGAGATAGTCTAAAACCTCAGAACATCCACGTTTCACCAGTAGTACCAAAACTCTGTCCAGTGTGACGGAGGGTGAGCCCGTCGCCACTTATAATGGACAGTGGGTACAATACATGCCTCGAAATTGAAGTATGCAGGTTTCCTCTCGATGTTTTCCTTCACCGAAAAGCCTATGGTGTTACAAATAGTACATAAATTCCGAAAAGCTCATTCGTACGAGTCGGCTTGGACGGGGATCGAAGCATCGCCTCCTGCACGGCAGGCAAGGTTACTCGCCACTGGACCACCACGGCTCTTATGTAATACGAGTATAAGTAATAACTCAATAATACACACTAATGGCGCATTTTAACTTATTAATTAAACTTTTCGAATATTATGTTCGGAACGTTGATAGTTTTAAACATTAACTTGTACTTCCAACTATACCCTGCGGGGATTCTAATAATACAAAAGATTATTTTATAACAATCCAGAAACAAATATCTATGCTTGTAGGTATGTTTTCCGATTTTCATCAAAATATACAGTTTCAATGCTAGGATACATTTTAACGAAAATCGGACACCATAAAAGCATATATATTTGTTTCTCGATTGTTTCTGCAAAATTTAATTGACTGTAATTGGTTAGAATTGTAAATATAACCAGACTTTGTTTGTATGGAGCGCGCCAACGATAATATACCCTTCAGCTGGTGGCTACTACCTCTGGTGGTAGTAGTCGTTACATAAAACCACATCAGAGGCCGTAAGGCGGTCTGAAAAGACTCTGACCCAGGGTTTGCCGCCCAACAACAAGAAGAAGAAGTGGATAAATCAGAATTGGAGTTAGGAGGGCTTTCAAAAATGCGTAAAAAATTCATAAGTTCCTTTTGTTTCAGGATCTCTTTGCCTTCGGGACGTCAGAATGGTGGTGCCAGACGCGGTAGAACGAGGGTCCAGGGTCGAGATGAAGTGTCTTTACGACCTTGAGCAGGAGGTTCTATACTCAGTCAAATGGTACAGGGGTGATAGGGAGTTCTGCCGGTACTCACCGAGAGATGTGCCGCCTTTGAAGATTTTCCCTATAAAGGGCATTAGAGTTAATGTGAGTATTAATTGTTTTATGATTATACTGGGTGTTACAAAAGTAAAAATAAACATTCAAAACTTTTAAGGGGGTTGTTTACACCATCAAACTGAACAACTTTCACTATGGGACCAACATCGAAATGGCGGAAAAAAAATCTGCTGTCCCATACATTTAGCTCGAGTAGATTTGTAGTTTAGTATGGAACATCAATTTTTTTTTTGCGATTTCGATGTTGGTCCCATGGTGAAAGTTGTTCAGTTTGATGGTCTAAACCACCCCATTCAATGTTTATTTTATTTTGTAACACCTATACATACAAATGGAACAAAAATTACAAATGGTGCGATAGTGAGTGAGTGCGACCAAGATAGGAATGCGCCATTTAGTCCCGTCATTTTACGGAGCTTTGTTAGGAGGGGTGGGGGTAATTATTAATGGGACTTTTAAAATGTACCCGACACCATTTAGTGACAAAAACACGCAACGCTACGCAACATAGAAATCAAAATTGTGTGTCCCAGAAGGCTTTTAACTTAACAATATTAATACCAATGCACTCATTTTAATTAGATTTAACAATATACTTTTGAGGAATAATATTGGCATTGAAATTTATAAATTAGGTACTAGAAATAGGTTAGGTATTAGAAATGTGATACACCACAAACGGGTTCACATTGGCAAGAAGATACTGATTGAGTGAGAAAAGACTAATGCTTACGGTTGTTTTCAACGAGAGAGTGTGGTACAAATTTGTGGGGAACAGGGAATGTCCGTATTGAAGAACCATTAATCCATAATCTTTCTCTCCCCGTCACTGGTGTGGTCCCCTCCATAGTCCGCAGTACCTAATAAGTAGTAAGAGCTCCATGTGCTATGCTGTATTCGTCAGTTTTGACAAAATAAACGAAAAATTTTTGTAAAATTAAACCTTAATTTAACTTGCACGTTTATCATTAAAAAACGTAGCTCTATTGGATGAAATAATGAGTACTAAATAATTATACGGCTCCACGAAATGTCTACAAGGAAAAGAAAATTGATTCTCTGATTTTCACAATAGAGTCAAATAATTATATTGTAAATGTAGGTTACCTTATTCATAATATCAACATTTCACTATCAGTGACCTACTTTTTAATGGACACTGGAAGCATACATGCCTCGAAATTGAATAAGAGGAAAAGTTTCTTATTACTTTTTTGGAAAGGACTCGCTAGTTGAACATTCGCCTTTCCAAAAACCTGAGATTGAACTCTACCACTGCATTAGTACAGGAAAATAATTAACGTCGTCATTGTGCAGAGTCCCCCGACAAGACCCGAAGTCGTTTGGTAGTCATAAGGTGCAAAGTCGGATAGCAGCGAAAAGGGCGCGAAAGCAATTAGCCAATCGTGTCAAGGGATTGAAGGCACAATCCTGATTGGTCAATATAATTTCGCGCTGTATTAAAATTTGTCGACTGCGCATGTACATCGAGGGAACTTGTAAATCTGATACTACTGTACTTACCTACCTATTGATTGTGCCGCGTTGAGGCAGAAAAGCTAGGCTTTATTTCAACTCCAGCACGGCTAGCATGCCACCGAAAAACGTCATGCGCGCTCTTTCTGGCATACGTAAATTAATAAAGATGGATGCACATCTCGATTTATATCGTTTTCTCTGGGGTGGCATGCGAGACCTACAGCAAGGCTGGCATGCCACCCACTACAAAGCGACAAGACGAGAAAAACGTTATGCGCGCTCTTTTTGACTCACCTACGTAAATATTTTTTGAGTCGATGACAAATAAGATACAAAAAGTCCAAAATTAAAATGAAGGAAAAATACAACTGTTTTATTTGAACGTTTATTGTTCTTGCTCTTATGTTCTTGCTCCATGTTAAAACGGCATTACAATTAGTTTCATATTTGATGTGATTATAGAGCAAACTCTACAGTACACCTATAACCGCATTTCATATAATTTACTATATACATATATAAACCCTGTGGTTTCTGACGGTGTGATTTATGATTATACAGAGTGAAATTGATATCATTAGCATCTTTTTAAACTAAGAGTCTATCCATCAAACTGAACTTTGGCTATGGCAGCAAACCCATCGGACCATAAAAATCATCTGTTCCATATTAAACTGCAATGCACAATCGACTCAAATGTATGCAACAGCAGTTTTTTTTTGTCCGTTCTGTTTGCTCCCATAATAAAAGTTGTTCAATTTGATGGGTAGACTCTTAGTTTAAAAGGATGCTAATGATATCAAATATGCTGACACTTTTTTAAGGGGATGATCAGACCGTCAAACTGAACAACTTTCTCTATGGCAACATCATCAAATCACCGTCAATCAACATCAAAATCGCGAAGAAAAATTAGCTGTTCCATACAAAACTGTAAAACTACTCGAGCCAAATGTATGGAAGAGCAGATTTTTTTCTCGCGATTTCGATGTTAGTCCCATAGAGAAAGTTGTTCAGTTTGATGGTCTGATCATCCCTTTAAAGAAGTGTCAGCATATAAAACATGCTATTTTTAAAACGCGACATTATTATAATGGAAATATAAAGTTCACAACGGCAGCCAGCGTGCCTGTATTTAGCGTCAACTAGTCCCTTCTTGACCCGACACCCAACGGTTAATTTACTTTAAAAAATTGTGTTTGGCACTCTGCCAAATCGAACCTCGTGAAATCCTTTAATAAAATAAAAATCGTTTCCTCTCTATTTAGTTCTAGTTTCTCTTTGCCTTCCTTTCTTTCTATTTCAATAAAGACTTTTTATGTTACCGTTATTTGAAATGAAATGAGAGTTCAATTTTAATTTTAAAACGTGAGATAGGCAAAATGTTACTGCCTAAATTAAAGTTGTTGGTGATTGGGGTTACGCAGACCAGGGGGAGGGGCGGCAAATTCGGGAAAAATAAAGATTGATTCAGCTTTGTCTAGGTATAATCAATTAGTAGAGCAGAGAAAAGTCGAGCTCGCTCCGCTCGCTCTAAGTTTCTGTTTTAATTACTGTGTCTATACAGTCATAATCCTAGAGAGGTATGACCACAGCAAAAACATGGTGCTAAAAATATGCATTCTTCACTCGATCCATAGCTTTTACTTCGGTTACTTTCCACATGTTTTGTACGTAAAAAGCTCTAGCTCTAACAGATTCGTATTGAGGAGAAAAGTCGAGCTGGCCCTAAGTTTTAATTTTTGCTTAGATAAACCAATAGATGTCAGACCATAACCCGAATATGTGTGCAAGAAAATTTCGAGCTCGATTCGCTCGCTCCATAATTTAATGTGTAAAGATAAGACCACAGATATTCTGCAATCACAGAACATCCACCTTTTACTAGTACCTAGTACCGAAACTCTGTCCAGTGTGACGGGGAGTGAGCCCGTCGCCACTTGTAATGGATAGTAGGTACAATGCATGCATGCAGGTTTTTTCCTTCACCTAATTGGTACGAGTCGGCTTGGACGGGGATCGAACCATCGCCTCCTGCACGGCAGGCAAGGTTAATCGCCACTGGACGACCAAGGCTTATGAGCCCCGAGCGGCAGAAACCCACGCTACGCCACTGACTGTACCATGCAATTTTCAAGTAATATTTTGTTTCTGAGATAATTACAACAATTGTCTGAAACAAAATTAGTTAAATATGAATAAAGAACCGAAAAAACACCATGTCGATTTGATAGCGATTGAATCGGGGATACAAGGTATTACAAAAATACAAATAAACATTTAATGGGGTGGTTTAGAGTCTAAACCCATCAAACTGAACATCTTTCACTATGGAGCGAACACAGAAATCTATTCATAGAAGTCTAGTCAATAAATTGATGTAGAATACTATGGACGCCGGGTCTAGTACAAAATACTCGAATAAAGTGTCCGAGATTAAAATACACAAACCTAAGTACGTATAGTAATAATAAACCAATTAAAAACATTGAAAATGCTGAAATTCTTTTCTGTCCCCCATCGGGGCACGGCGCGCGCCGCGCGCCCACGCGTTTGCGTAGTCGGCCGATCAAACAATGACCAAAGTGAATTTAATAATAGTGAGGGCGCTCTCGTTTCGCGACAGGCCTATAGTGCGCGGGGTGCGGGGCGCGGGAGGAGCGCGTCTCGACCCGCTCTGCCTGCGGGCAGTACCCTAAGTCAACAGAGACTTGGGGTACGCGCCGGCAGCAGTGTCAAAATGTATACTTGCGAACGCGCACGTACTACAATGGTACGAACTGGTTGTATTGTGTACGGATGTGATTCCACATTGAATCAAAATAAAGATTTGTTGAAAATAAAGTGGTTTGAAACATTTAAACGCGATTTGAAACTTTGTTGTTTTTACTAGAGATACCGTTTGAAATATGAACTTTGCAAAGACTGTGTGAGATTCAAAAATCGCACTCCAGGCTAGATTTTGGTACTTTAAGGCCCAATTTCACCAAAGGAGTCGTTATCCGAGAAAAGCTATCCCATGTATAAAATTATACTCTACATTTATTCTCTGATAAGTCCTATTACGTTCCACCACGGTACACAGTGGTATAAGATAACTATACTTTGGTATAGTTTTTGGTTATCTGTGGCGAGTACCAATGGAGTCAAATGAACGAATTAATATGGAATGAATGCGAATGGATGAGAATGCAGTCAAAATGAATACGTCATTTTCTCTGTACACTAACAGAGCGTAGCAGGATATATTTAATTATGTCGTATTATACGTAACTTTCAAAATGTGTAAACCTATTGAAGTACATTATACGGTACTCAAATAGTAGGTAGATAGAGAGGTACACAAACCGATAACCAAACCTGCAGTCATACATATTATTATTTTCATATTAACTCACCTCTCGGATATAAATTTCAATTGATGTTCGATTTTTAATAATAAAGCATAGGCTGCTGCTTTAGATAAACAAAATCTTATCATGAAATCCTTTTCGTCATACATGTTAAAATGCTAATTTCTTTCTCAACCACCTTGGACGTCTTGATATAATATAATAATCATCTTCACTGTCCGATACCATTCTTATCAAACGCTGCAGACAGAGCTTGCTTGCTTGATCCTTGTCCCTAGACAAATCTAGAGATAAAACAAAACTGCCAAGAATCTTTTCTAATTATCTAAAATTCTAAATAACCACGTTTGTACAGAGGACGTCGGTCACTCTGTTGCACATCTGGTGCACATCTGGTACGGTACACAATGCTCTCTCAGCTGGCATCAACGTTCGGCGCCATTTTTATCAGACGAATATGTCCTTTTACCGCCGAAATTGGCGGTATTAGGACTATACTCGTATAGCTTCGTTATTCTTGTTGGTGAAATGAAATTTTGGTTATCTAAGCGCAAGTTAAGGGCTTATCCTTAGAATAAGACTTATACGACTTTGGTGAAATTGGGCCTAAATGTAAGAAGAAAAAATAAAAAATCAACTGTCCCATACAAAACTGCAGTACCGACTCGATTAAAATGCATAGGACAGCAGATTTTTTATTTTTTCTTGATGTCGGCTCCATAGTAAAAGTTGTTCAGTCTGATGGTTTAAACCACCCTCTTAAGTTTAAATATTACGAGGGTGTTCTGTTACACCCGGTATAATTTGTGTGATTATCATCATCATTCTCTTGCCCATTTCCTATTATTTAGGGTCGGCGCAATGTCATAGTTTTCCATTCATCTCTCGTAGCCGACATTTGTGTGACAATGTCCAAAATATTCATTTATATTTTAACTAGTCTTAGTTCTTTTTTTTCTCCATTCCTGCTATAGCTGAAAAGGGATATTTAACAGCAGATGCTTAATATCAAGTTTTAAAATAATAAAACAATCATACAACAATATATTAACACTAGAGTTAAACCGCGACTTCGTCCATACAAATTATATACCAGATTTTAAGTCAGATCGTAAGCTATCAAACAAAAAAGTTTCATAGAAATCGATTAAGTAGTTTTCGCGTGATGCTCGCACAAACAAACAGACAACAATTCTAAAAAAAAACTGAGTGGGACACCTAAAAACCATTATCGTCATACTTTTTTTGTAAATATCTTCAATGTGTATTATTCTATCTGAAAGCCGTGGTGGTCCAATGGCGACTAACCTTGCCTGCCGTGCAAGAGGCGATGCTTCGATCCCCGTTCAGACCGACTCGTACCAATGAGTTTTGCGGAATTTATGTTCTGAGGTTTCAGAATATCTCTGTTACCCCCTCGGGGAATATAGTCGTAAGCAAGTGCTATATGCTATCTTCAATGTACAGACACACTTTAGGCACACATTAAGTCTCAAGTGGAATCCCGCCTCATTATTTGAAATGGACTATTCTATACGTAATATGATATAGTCTGGTAGTGGTCGATAGCCACCAGGCCCCTATTCAGTGCTTCTGGCTATTGTTAGGTAAGTTTGTTTCGCTTGGGTCCGCCGTTACGACCCGTTCCAGAGATAATAAACCCCGTATCCCCTTTTCTATATGGAGTGTCTGATAACTCGTTCAGATAAAGCCAGAACGAAGCTGATTTGATTGTTGCAGAATTGCCAGATGTTGAGATTTGTTTAGCACTGTCTTTTTAGCTGTGGAATGGTTTTTCTCTGTTTTCGTTGTTAAAATTCGGATTCCTCTGTTGAGAAGAGATGTGTGGCGGTGGCGGATAATCTAAGTAACATAATAAAAACCTTACAGTACGTAGTATAGCGTCGTTTTTGTCGTAAAGGAATCGCGCCCGCGCCTCCAGGTGACGTCGCCTGGAGGCGCGGGCGTAATTCTCCAAACGACGCTATGTAGTACTATCCGGTATATAATTGTGTTACTTTGACTATCCGCCAGTGCCACACATCTCTTCTGTATAAACCGCGCCTTAGAGTTACTTTATTCTGAACTAAAATATTCAAATTTGATTGCGCCAATAAAATCATCAAGTCAATTTTAGGCATTGGCAAAAGTTATTAAAATATACGATATTATGAAATTGAATTCGTATCAATATTATTAAATTGAAACGTTTTGTATTGATGATATGATAAGCCAGTTAATTCCACGCCACAATGCATCACCATTAGCACTAGTTCGGACAGTAAACGAAATTAGTTCCTATTATGTTCCACAATATTCCGAGGCTTTATAATTTTTCTAGTTAGGCTTTATGCAATAATAATACAAAATGTTCTTAAAAGAAGTTTATTCCGAATGCGTAAATGCGCTCTGCATACAAACAAAGGCAGGTGATATTTTCAATACTAATCAATTAAAGTCAATTAAAATTTTCAGAAACAATATAGAAACCAATCTTTATGTTTGTGTGAAGTCAGATTTACGTTAAAATATACAGTTTTATTGCTAGGATTAATTTAAGATTTGTTTGGAAATCTTTTCTTTAAATCGTTACTTTAAGACTATACATTTTAACGAAAATCTGACTTCATACAAACATAGAGATTCGTTTCTAGATAGTTTCTAGATAGTAGCGCGCATATAAGCATATGCTCACGACTATATTCCCCGAGGGGGTACATCCACATTCACGTTCGCGGAATTATATTCCCAACGCTGTTCGACATGGACCGCAGAAGTACTCAAGCAACTGCAAACCTGACGGGCATTTGGCCGCTCTGCCCCCCCCCCCCCCCCACTATCGCGGTCCCTGCGCTGTTTACCAGAAATTATTTCTTCTTCAACGGAATTCTTTAACGGGCCTGTGATTTGATATCAATGTTTTCAATCATTCCTTATTCAAACCACTTTTTTTTTTCAAACCACTGATCCTTCCTAAAGGTAAATTCTTGGAAGTGGATAGAAGATTAGGTATAGGTTCTAACTTTCCCAACTTGAAACTTGGCGCTTTAAGAGCATTCGAAGTATGGCGAAGTTAGGTAATATTAGGTATGTTCTAGACTGCTTGCAGATGGTTTTGTTGAGCGTCGGTTGCTAAGTATTTAACTTAGCTGCTTGTTTTCAAGTTCTTACCTAGTTACCACGGAGATATTATTTATAAAAAAAAGTAACTTATAGCCTGTAGAATCCCACTGCAGGTCAAAGGCCTCCTCTTACGAATAAGGGTGAGAGGGAATGGGCCATAATCCACCACGCCGGCCCAGTGCGTATTGGTGGAGACAAGTTAATAGCTAGTCAACTTGCTGTCAGAGAATTTTCCGAGCCACCTTAATAGGCCTCTGACCTGCCTCAACGAATAGTTACAACGCCATCTGACGGAACTATACGAGACCAACTGCTTAACGCCTTTCGAAGCACGGAAACGCTCGAGATGAAATACCACTAAACGGTCACCCATCCCATTTATGGGACAAGAGATATTTTTTTCGCAATTTTGATTTTCGTCCCATAGAAAAAGTTGTTCAGTTTGAAGGTCTGGTTCACCTCATTTCGTTTAGACCATCGAGAAGACTGCAACTACTGTTAAAACAACAAAAACTTGAAAATTTAGATTTTCCAGTTGTCTTCTCTAAATAGTATAAAACAGAGTCGCTATCCACGTCGGTCCTCATTATAATATCTTCCGGAAAGTTTATTTGTATAATATAACTACAGTTAACACGCGACTTCGTCCGCACAGATTATATACCAGATTTTAAGTTAAATCATAAGCTTTCAACCAAAATAAGTGTCATCAAAGTGGGTTCAGTAGTTTTTGCGTGAACAACAAACAAACAGAAGAACAAAAATAAAATAAAAATTTTGATTTGGAGTCAGTGACACCTAAAATCCATATCGTTATCTTTTTTTTAGTAAATATTTTAATGTACAGACACACTACTGTTACAGTTTTATAATAGTTTAGACTAGCGACCTGCCCCTGCTTCGCCCTGGTGGGAACTATAATATTATAATATAAATACAGGGTGTTAGGGTAAACATTTGCATTACCGTAAGGGGTGATTGTACTTATACCCATGATACTGAACAACTTTTCCAAAGGAACAGGGAAATTAGCAAAAAGAAATTCATCTTTTCATACTTGGTAAGATTTTTTTTTCTAATTTCCTATAAGTTTCTTAGGGAAAATTTATCGGTATCATGGATACAATCACCCCTTAAAGTAATGCGACTATTTACCCTAACACCCAGTTTATAAACTCACGACCGCAATCCCTTTCGGGGTGGCCAGAAATATTGTTACCACTACCAATACCTACCAACTTTCTGATTAAGAAGGTAGTTATTGCAATATTGTACCGGACGATTGTGGACGAAGTCGTTTAATATATATTCGTCTTTATTTATTCATAACTAGCAGCCCGTCCCGGCTTCGCACGGGGTAGACAAGTTACATTGTTCAAATTTTACCAAGGATCCCTAATTTTTTTCAAAATGTAATGTAGCCTATTTCAAATTGGAAGAATGTAGCATTCTATTGGTGAAAGAATTTTTTAAATCGGCCCAGTACTTTTTGAGCCTATTCATTACAAACATACAAACATACAAAAATAGGTACAAATCTTTCCTCTTTATAATATTAGTGTAGATATAATAATGAGAAAGAGTGTTTCGTATTTATGTAGTTTAAGATTGAGTGCTTGCTTTGTGAAACGTTACGTGAATAAAATTGAAACCTGAGCAAGTGAGGGATTTTAGGATTGATTGTTCAAATATAGAATCCAGGGCTGCAATCGCGGTAAATATTCGGTGATTGAACCGTGATTCGACTACGTACGAACTTTTGTCACTTTTTGCATTACGATAATCGCGGTTCTGCTCTTTACAGCCGTTAGAGCCGTTTTGTCAGATCGCTCAGACGTTAAGGGCTGTCGGTTACATAGAGTTTAGCGTGATGCAGAATTCAGCACAGTTGAATAGTGATTGGATTGGATAAAATCTTTCCACGCAGCAGATAAAATTCACTTTTGCACTCTGATTTCGAATGATAAACAGAATCTTTCCGAGCTTGTGAGGTGAAAAAAGTTTTGTCCTCAAAACAATATTAAGTAAAAATGTTTTTTCTCAAATTCTAAACAATATACCAACAATAATCTAATCCGCTACAAGCTTCGTCAATGGCAGCACACTAGATAAAATCCGCATGCAAGCTTCCTCAGACTATCACTAACTAATCTAAAGGCACTGCACTGCGAAACCCCGGCTCAAAGGTCCCAAAGATACTGGCCGCATTGCCCCTCAGGATGGACAAAGAAATTATCTGTATCAGAAAGGCTCCCGAGCGTGCGTGCGTAAACAATATTTATCAACATTTAAACCTAAAATGAAAAAGTGCAACTCAAACTAACAATAAAACCAAAAAATCTATTTTGAATCAAGACTTTTATTTTTAAAACTATAATTATTTGGTAAACCCAGTTTTGGTTGAATTCTGCAAACAATACCCATACTTGAAACGAACAATCAAAACGACTTTTGAATGATTGATGTTATCATGCCGTTGTCGATTATAAAACTGATAAATTTTAAATTTTACACATTCGTAGGTAAGTACATACTACATTATATCAGGTACTTTTGCCAAATTGTGTCATGCATGAATGATTTGGACTGACGCAGTTTGTGCGCGCGCTTAATTTTTACGGTAGGCTTTAAAATATTATCCTCTGGTCTCATGAGCACGTTAATTATAATTATGTTGAGATAAAACGTTGTGGATATATCGTTTTTTCATGCTGAAACATAAACACGGGAGTTTGGGTTAAAGTTAAAAAAAATATGTGGTCGGTTTTTGTAATACGTACGAAAGGAAAACAGACACGACCAAAAATTTTAAACGAATGCTTGTACAGGATATTACCTAAGATTCAAGTAAAAATAACTGGTAGTACGGAATACGAATTTCCCGAGTCCCGACTTGCACTTGGTTTTGTTCTTCAAACGGTTTCCACGTTTGACATTTGGTTATTTAAAGTTTTTTTTTTACAATCAACGGACTTCTTGCTTGTGCGTTAGCACCGCATTTCCGCCAGTGTCAAGTGGTGTGAGGGAGTATCTATCCTATCTCGAGGATTGTTCTTGAGTAAGAACACAACTGAGAAGGATTGCGGAGCCTCGTGTCAGGCTGACTCGCGAACCGCGCGAACACGACGCGAAAGACAAGTGTTCGGGGCGAGGGGCAGAGTTGAAGACCCTACCCCAAAAGCAACAAAATAAAATAAAGGGTGTAAGTAAAGTATCATTAACCTTTAAACTACGGTGTCCTGTCATTTCACCGACCGTCAATTTGCAAATTTTTACTTGACAACCAACTACTGGCAAAAAAATGAATCGTTATTTCATCTTTACACAATTACTGATTTTACAAATTATTCAAGTATTAAACTAATCACCTGACTTATTTTCATTTTGCGACATATCATTTGACAAACGATTCATTTATCATTCATGTTATTTAAACAAACAACACTTGGTGTATTGCATTATTTGACATGTTGCATTATTATTAGGCACACATTTTACTAATGTCAACCAAAATAATTAATAAAAAAAAACATCATTATCATTCGTAATTTTAATAAATCAACAAAAGTAAAAATTAACAACAGCCTATTTTAATTTCAAATGGATTGCTAACGATCTTAATAGTTTTCCAATCCAAAGTAAAATATATTAAGTCGGTTAGATTAGGTTTGACTTGCGACCACGCCGCACGAGCCGAGCGAGCGGAGCGAGCATGCCGCGGCAGCGGCCGGCGAGTGCCAGAACCGAATCGCTCGTGTTAAACTAGTTTAGCCGACTCCACTAGGCTATCCAAAGTAAAATATATTAAGTCGGTTAGGTTAGGTTTGACTTGCGACCACGCCGCACGAGCCGAGCGAGCGGAGCGAGCGTGCCGCGGCAGCGGCCGGCGAGTGCCAGAACCGAATCGCTCGTGTTAAACTAGTTTAGCCGACTCCACTAGGCTATCCAAAGTAAAATGAGTCGGTTAGGTTAGGTTTGACTTGCGACCACGCTGCACGAGCCGAGCGAGCGGAGCGAGTGTGCCGCGGCAGCGGCCGGCGAGTGCCAGAACCGAATCGCTCGTGTTAAACTAGTTTAGCCGACTCCACTAGGCTATCCAAAGTAAAATGAGTCGGTTAGGTTAGGTTTGACTTGCGACCACGCTGCACGAGCCGAGCGAGCGGAGCGAGCATGCCGCGGCAGCGGCCGGCGAGTGCCAGAACCGAATCGCTCGTGTTAAACTAGTTTAGCCGACTCCACTAGGCTATCCAAAGTAAAATATATTAAGTCGGTTAGGTTAGGTTTGACTTGCGACCACGCCGCACGAGCCGAGCCAGCGGAGCGAGCGTGCCGCGGCAGCGGCCGGCGAGTGCCAGAACCGAATCGCTCGTGTTAAACTAGTTTAGCCGACTCCACTAGGCTATCCAAAGTAAAATGAGTCGGTTAGGTTAGGTTTGACTTGCGACCACGCCGCACGAGCCGAGCGAGCGGAGCGAGTGTGCCGCGGCAGCGGCCGGCGAGTGCCAGAACCGAATCGCTCGTGTTAAACTAGTTTAGCCGACTTCACTAGGATATTCAAGTTAAATGAGTAGGTTAGGTTAGGTTTGACTTGCGACAACAATGATGCCAGAAACCATTTTTGTTTTTAGAAAGAAAAAAAAACTTTAGTACTTACTTACCTGTAAATTATTTGGCCCAAATGGAAATTGCAACCGTGCAGGACTGTGTTTTCAAAATTTTATCGCAAGCTTAAGATAGCTGCTTTTTCAAAGTCTAATATGCAGACTTTTGGTTTGAAATCAATGTTATTTTCTGTTCCATATTCTATAAGCTATCTATTTTGTTAATACGTGATTTTGTAAAATAGTAACAATATTACATGAAAAATACATAAAAGAAAAAAATACATTAGGTACATTTGTAAAGACAAGCTTTTGCAAAAAATATTTTTGTTAAGCGATTATTTGTAAAATGATCAATTTGCGGAACAAGGTGTTTGTAAAATGAATATTACATGAAACGTTGCTTGTTAAGTAATAATTTGCCAAAAAGTTTTTGGACAAACATTAGTGAACCTTAAACTACATACTCTGCCCATCAAACTGAACAACTTTTACTGTAGGAGCAAACCTGTCAGAACAAAAATATATCTGCTGTCCCATACGTTTGAATCGAGTAGGTATTGCCGTTTAGCATGGAACAGCTGATACGAGTATTATTTTTGTTCTGAAAGGTTTGCTACCATAGTAAAAGTTGTTCAGTTTGATGGGTAGAGTTTGTGGTTAAATGATACTTTTCCTTACACCTTTATAGTATTACAAAAAAAATAAGAGGAATCTACTACGTATGACTTATTTTGCTTCCAGTAATAATTATGGCAAAAACATCTTAACGTACGGAAGTTATCCCTAGTTGCAACAAGATCCATGTAATAAGGGACACCAGAAAACAGTTTTATTGAGTCAAGCATGGTCTGGCGCTCGGCGTACCAGAGCTCACACTCCCAAAGAATATGTTGACCGGTTTGTTCGAACTCGATACCGTTAACAGAACATTCACATAAAGGTGACGCAACCAAATTAAAATAAAGTAGCTTTCTCTTAAAGTTACCATGTCCAGTCAGAAATAGGGCTACGCAGTGATATATTTCTAGCCATGTTTTGTCAAGACGATCGCGAACCGATGGAAAAAATTTTTATAAATGCCGACCTTTTGTAGACCATGGCAACACCGTAGTTCCCAATCTGATAAAAGATCGTCAAAGATGTTGCAATCAAAGTTAAATAAATTACTAATTCTACTTGAAAGGTGGAATGGCATCAATTGGTTTAAATCCATAGTGATAGACCGATAGAGAGATAACGAGGTTTGACTTGCATCATGGATTTAAACCAATGTATACAAATCCTCCTTACACGCATTGAAACACGAAAATTGTCCATGGCGGTCGGTGATGTTCGCCCTTCTTTCGTACGTGTCCGTCGTCGATGTTTCCGACTTTACGTTTGTCCCTTTCTATCCATTTTTGTCGTTGGTTTAGAAAGGGACAAAGTTGACGTCTGAAACAACGACGGAAATTTACGAAAGAAGCATATGCTCACGACTATATTCCCCGAGGGGGTAGTCAGAGATATTCTGAATCCTCAGAACATCCACGTTTCACCAGTAGTACCGAAACTCTGTCGAGTGGACGCAGGGTAAGCCCGTCGCCACTTATAATGGACAGTGGGTACAATACATGCCTCGAAATTGAAGCATGCAGGTTTCCTCACGATGTTTTTCCTTCACCGAAAAGCCAGTGGTGTTACAAATCGACATAAATTCCGAAAAACTCATTAGTACGAGTCGGTCTGGACGGGGATCGAACCATCGCCTCCTGCACGGCAGGCAAGGTTACTCGCCACTGGACCACCACGACTTCACGAAAGAAGGACGAACATTACCGCCCGCCAAGGAGTATTTTCATGTTTCACCGCTTTTAAGGCAGTCTGCTCTCCAGGTATAGACAATACCTTTTCCACCTTCTTGAATTGCACTTCGTTAATCTTATCTTACCTATTATAAAACTGTAACAGAAGTGTGTCTGTACATTGAAGATATTTACAAAAAAAAAATCTACCGTTTTAGAATTTGTGTCTGTCTGTTTGTGTGTTTGTTTGTGCAAGCAGTTTTTTGGCGGTAGGCGACGAAACTGTGTGCACACGAAAATGTTTGCTCCTTTAAATTTATTTAAAATAAAATAGAAATCTACTTTAATAGTTTATATATATTAAGATATTCGATTGATTAAGCACCTGTACTCGTCTGCCAGTGATCCTTGTTCATTATAAGCACGGTTCACAAAACACATCACTATGGACATCATATCAAGTCTCGCAGAGTTCTCTAAGATCTTCGAATCCCGGATGAATGCATACGAGGAACGTCTCGCAAATGCCACTTCATCTTCATCAACATCCACGCCAGATATTGCAACACTTTCAAGTGAGTTCGCAGAGTTCAAAACATTTATGTGGGATAGTCTCTCAACTCTCAAAAGCCAAGCGGAGCTATTATCGCTCGGTATGGACCGGCATGAGAACTATCTGAGGCGGAAGGTTCTGCTCCTGCATGGGGGGGGGGGGGGGGGTTCCAAAGGCAAAGGATGAGAGAACCCATAAAGATAATCAGATAATATCCGACAAATTGAAAATGCCAGAGGTGACGCCCTATGACTTCGAAATGTGCCACCGCCTCGTGCCTAGCGCCTTGTGCGGACGAAGTCGCAGGTTAAGGATATTTTTCTATCTTTTCTACTGTGTAGACGATATTGTACAGCTGTTCTTTGTTTAGATTAGATTAAAGGAAAGTAAACTAAACTTCCACCTACGACGTTCTATTGTTTCTTTAAATATTATTCCCACTCCAATATTTACCATATACAATACCTAGGTACTCTAACAAATTAAAAGAGTATGGTTTGTTTCAGTGTTCAACAGTGTTGCCAGAAGGTTACTTTTGTAACCTTTTAGGTGATTTTTAGCTTTTACTTTTACACGATTCAAAAGGTTACTTTTAGGTAATTTTTCGTATCTTATATTATCAATTTTAAAATTCATATTTTTTAATGAAATGGAAAGTTTTTTTCATATTTTTTGCAATGTTTTATACCGCAAAAAGATCATAACTTAGTGAGTGCAACTCCTAGAAATACGTTTTTCTCTCTGGCACTTGTGTATGTGTACCTACCAAATCGCAAATGACTCTTTAGTGAACTCGCTCGATCAATCAATCGGATGAAAAATGCAACTTAAAATGGAAAACACTACTAAATTGTTTATATTTTTGTAAGTTAATACAACCAAAATCTGTCTATCAAGTTGTAATCCCTTATTACTGGGAAAAAATATGAAAGGTTACTTTTCACACCAAAAGGTTACTTTTGACAAGTTTCGGCTGGCAACACAGGTGTTCAAGTAATTGAAAGGGAGTTTGCTTGGCGCCATTGCTCTTGTTGTGTTTCGTGTTATTTGAAATTCGTAAAAAGTTGGTTTTAGTGATATTTGTGACATAATTTCGTGCGGATTGTGTACCAAACAGTTGCGTAAAGCGACCGACGTAACAGGAATCTCAAATAAATACGATAACAGAACATAAGTTTTGGTTCAAGTTAACTCGTACATGGTCATTTTGGCGGCAACGCGCTAGCTTACGAAATCGACCACAGATTCATCGTCATCTATCATCCCATCATCAAATAAAGAATATAAAGAAAAAAATAACGAATGGCTCAAAAGGACTAGTATCCAGAGCCGTTAAATACGTTATTAAAAAAAAAAGTAATTGAAAGTTATGCAACTCTAGTTGCTGCAATAAGTTTTCTAGTTAAAGTATTTTTAGGGTTCTATACCCAAAAGGGTGCTCTTTATCCGTCCGTTTGCTCTACCTATAAAGGGCTGTCTCTTTTGACCTATAATAGCTAGACGGTTGAAATTTTTACATTTTCGGATTGTGTAACAAAAATAATAACAAAGGAGGCCTCTCACCATTTTATACAAGAAACGTGTTTTTTAAACTTTTTTGTTTTTGTTTTTGCGTTTATCGTAAAAAACTATGATATACGCAAGCGTCAAACTTGGTGGGATTATAGTGCTTACTCTAAGGTAAAACCTTTGGATGGGCCCAAAGGGCACTAAGTTGAAGCACACAAAGTAGGCACCGGCGTTTACTTGGACTGTCATCTAAAATAGGTACGTATATTTTTGTCAAAAGTAAAGTTAGTAGTGAGTACGAAACCCATTAATTTTACTTCGATCACAGGGTAAAAAAGCAAATAATAAAAACCGGTAAAGTGTGGGCCGACCCACGTAGTATTGTAGGTCCATCCATGCGAGATTCCGACTTGCACTTGGCCGGTTTTTCGTTTTATTTTGACGGATTTAGTGATAGAATACAAAAAGAAAAATGTCAAAACGTTTTTCTGTTTGTTTGTGTTAACTCGTTAAAACTGTAGAAACGATTCAAATGAGGATTTTTAATGAACGTAGAACTTAACTAAGAGTAACGTTTAGTGTTTATGTCATCGCAATCGAGAAGATGTACCTACAAACATATTTTTTGTGTTCCGTACCAAAATTGGCAAAACGGAACACTTATTTCTAATGGCCTCTACTACTGCGCGTAGGAATTCGGAATACCTTAATTGGATGATATAGAGGTGTATTTTACTTCGAGACAGTTCGATTACTTGTTCCAGTAATTGAAAGTTATACAACTCTAGTTGCTGCAATAAGTTTTCTAGTTAAAGTATAAGCTATGTAATGATGAATTTATTAAGCGTGTTCAATAAAAAGTGAGAATGAAATAGATATTCCTGGGTAAGAAAAAAAATCGATATTGGAAGGCAAAGCTAATAATAATTAAAAAATTACTTTTTTTTTGGCGGATCGTTGTGTTTCAGTTCGTTTTATAGCTGAAGAAATGAAGATTTCGATAGGAAGTGTCTATAATATTATGCACGACCACCTGGACATGAAAAAAGACGTCCGCGCGCTGGTTGCCCAGGATGCTAACGGACGCGCAGAAACAAACCAGACTAAGGATTCCGCGGAGCTTTGGATTTGTGGCAGCAAGATCCTGATCGATTTTTGTCTCGATTCATAACCATGGATGAAACATGGTTTCATTATTATGACCCGGAAACGAAACAACAGTCCATCACTTGGAAGAGACCGTCATCTCCAACTCCTAAAAAATTTAAGGCAGCTCCATGCGCCGGTAAGATCATGGGCTCTCTTTTCTGGGACAGCAAAGGGGTGGTTATGATCGAATACCTAAATATGGAGCCACTATTACGGGGAATTTATAGAAGGACCAATAAAAAAATTGCGCAACGAAATACGCGAGAAACGGCGGGCGTAGTGGCAAACTGACTAAAGTTTTTTTGTTTTACCAAGATAACGCCCCCGCGCACTTTCCGCGGTTGAAAGAGTGCCTCAGAGGCCAAAAATTGGAAGACGATGAGGCAGTAGGCTCAGGGTAAAGAGTTTTTTACTAAGGGAATTTTAAGTCTAGAAAAAAAGTATATCAAGTGTATTAACTTAAAAGGTGACTGTGTTGAAAAATTAAATAAGATGTATAAATATAACTGCGTTTTTGTCGTTCTCACTTTTTATTGAATAACCCTCTTACGTCGACAAATTGGCTTCAATCAAACGACGAACGGTGGAACAGGTGATTAAATCGACATAATTATTTTACGCCTGCTTTTCCACCGGAGATGTGCGAGGTAGCGAGGCGGTGAACGAGGAAAATTAGCCGTCACGGGACGCCCGGCAGAAGTGAGACTTCCGCAGCTGTCAAATGTAAATTTCGAACTTCCGTCACACGAAAAGGTTGTCGATTTGAATTTCATATCCCGCCCGTAAAAAGTTACACTTCAAAATTGCCCAATGAGAGTGCTTCAATTTCCGACGCGACTGCGCTATTGGCGGATTATTTCCTCACTCACCGCCTCGCTGCCTCGCACATTTCTGGTGGAAAAGCAGCTTAAACGTAATATGTCATTTCTCACACTATGGCCATGGTGTAATAAAAACTACTAGTGGTGAAGTTCACCGGTCGAGGCGGGTCCATGATCGCCTGGTGTGGGGTTGACGGGGCACCGGCATTCAATTCGCAAAGGCGGTACCGCGCGCAAGCAAGTCGGTACAGTGAACAAAGGAACCAGGAAAATAATTGCGCTCGTCAATCTTCGTATGCGCAGAGCAGACCCGAGTCCCCGTCAAAACCCGAAGTCATTT
The DNA here is from genome assembly GCA_963924505.1 of Agonopterix alstromeriana. Taxonomy (NCBI): domain Eukaryota; kingdom Metazoa; phylum Arthropoda; class Insecta; order Lepidoptera; family Depressariidae; genus Agonopterix; species Agonopterix alstromeriana. The sequence continues at coordinate 6,749,796 of OZ004670.1, forward strand.
AGTAATCAAAGGGTGCAAAGTCGGATAGCAGCGAAAAGGGTGCGAAAACAATTAGGCAATAGCGGCAAGGGATTGAAGGTGGTTCTGATTGGTCATATAATTTCGCGCGCTATTAAAAGTTACTGCGTAGGTACATCCGGTAAGACTTATAAACTTATGCCCTCGGCCCCTGCACACCGCGCTCGATTGACCTGTCGTGATCGCGGTTATGTGCTTATACACTAGTAGTTTTTATTAGGGTTCCGTAGTCAACAAGGAACCCTTATAGTTTCGCCATGTCCGTTCGTCTGTCCGTCTGTCTGTAGTGTGTGCATAGCCCCCCACACACACGTAGTCTTAAGTTACATATAAGCTATTGTTTAAGAGTATATTGATGCATTATACGTCTAAACCTGAGACTAATCGTTTCTCTGAAGTACACCTTTAAGCCCCACACCGCATGGCGACCCTGCCAGGGCTGCCTTGGGCAGTGCTGGTCAGATGGTTTAGCAAGAAAATTGACAAGATTGTACCAGATAGCAGATAATAAGAAGAAAAAGTTATGAAAAAGGAGCACGGAAAATGAAGCAAGAAGATTTTATTTTAAGAAGAAAAACGTTTTTATTTTGCAAGAAGAAAGAAGAATATACATATAATTTTTAAATATGAAGTTTAGAAGAATTCAAGATTTTTTTGAAGAATGATGAAATTAAATAACGAAGCACAGATTATTGAGGAAACTAATACTTTTATCAAGAAAAAAAATATGTTGACATCGGACGAATTTATTAGAGAAAATAATTTAGAACAACATTCAAATTATGAAGATATTATAGAAGAGAACAAGTTAAGGAGTGAAGATCATCCAGGCTGCCGGGAGATGTTGGTGTCGGAGGTGGATGCAGCCGGGTGATGTTCCTGTCCTTGAGCGCTCCTTCGGCCAATTTTTTTTCGGTAAAATCAGGTTTTATTTTGATTTAACTAACTTAAAAAAATTTTACAAACAGCGATTTAATTATACAACATTTTAACAATTTTTTTTTACGTTTAACTTTAGAAGTTTACAAAATTAAAAAAAAAAAATTTTTAACATAGATTTCAAATTATTATTGAGAAAAAAAAAAATTGTACTTATTTAGATTAAGTACCTAACCCTATTCTTCTTTCTCCGGTAAAATATTTTTTGTTGTTTGCGATACCGAAGGATACGTTTTATTTTAATATTTTAAAAACATATATGTAATAAGCTTGTATACGACATAACACAATACGTAATTTAAAGTTAAAAAGGCTTTTGTTTAATTGCAAAGAGAATAAATTGCAGTGTGTGCGAAAGGATCTTGGAACTTAATTTAATTGATAAGGCTATACCTATTATGATACTAGGTATGGAAGAAAGCTTGTCGATAGTGCGTAAAATTACATGCAATTCATTTATAATATTATTAATAATGAAAATTTACAGAAGATTCGTATTATATTCAAGAGATTTTCGTTTTATATAACAACAGTAATTAGTAAAGTTTTACCATTTCTTAAAATATTTCTAGAAAGTCAGTACTAGAATATAAGTTGAGTAATTTAGATTTCGTTCCCAGTAAACAGAATTACTAACAAGGTAAGTAAGTACCTATTAAAGAAACAGTTTCCATATTTCGTTACGGATTGTATTTTGATGCCTTCGTGACGAGTTGCAACTGGAATGTAGGTAGGTTGCACTCAGCATATATGGTAGTGTTGTTAACAATTCTATCATATTACATGAAGCATCAGTCTACTTTTATAAAGTTTTAAATTTTGTAATTGAATGAATTGGATGTTAGTAGGTATTGTTTTTTTAACTTTGAGAATATACAAGTAAACTTAAGAAGCTATCGATTATGCATAAACTCGGAAATGATTAAACTGGACTTGACTTATTTATTAGTATAATACGAAATAGGAAGAATGTTTTGGAATAATAGTATTTTGATTGATTAAACGGAAAGTAAATGGTTTTTGGAGAAATGGACTTAGAGAGGTATTTTATGACAAGTTATTAAATGTATGAAAGGTTTGGGAAGTTTTTGGAAGTGACGCACTCAAGTGAGTAAATGAGAGGGGAATACTTTGGTTTATTGAATTTTAGGGAACAAATGGATTGATCTCCCAAATGTTACCCATTCAAAATCTAGTCAACCAAAGGATTCAATTATGAATGAAGTTCGAAGGAGGATTTGTTTTGTAATTTACCTAAAGAATTATTAAATAATTATGATGCAAAGACATCAAATATTAAAGAAAAATGGTACAAATGGGTATAAATCCTTCATTCGATCATAGCAGTAAACGAGGTTTCTCTGTGAGAATAGTTGGAGATGCATAAATGTCTTAAAAAATAGCCCATAATATTTAAAAATGTTTAAAAGTACCAAGTTGTAAATTAAGTCGACTATAAATAAATAAATGTTTTATAAAAAGAAAGGCAGGCCTGGCCAATAATAAATAAAAATATGAAATAAATAAATACGTTGTACATTGAAATGGATCTAAGTGAAAGGGAGATGTTATATTGTAAATGGAAAAATGATTAATTGTGAAGTTGAAGTGACAGATTTTTTTTTGTAGTTTACTTCATAATCTGTTTTCTTTTCAAAGAAATGTTGTTAAAGGTAACCCTATAATGTTATTGAACATTTAACATAACGTGTAGTCATAACGTGTCGTCTACAACGCGTCGTAAAATAATATTAATTAAGTAAATAGGTAGGTACCTACTTAATACGTAAATGTTTAAATGTTGTTTACCTACTTAGGTCTGTTATGTTAAATATTGTTTACCTTAGTTTATTGTAGTAATCAGATTGGTTAAAATGTATTGAAAAAACAAAGAATTGGTGTGTAATTTGATTGAATTCATTAACAATAAATTAGTTGGTTTTAAATACTTAAAGCCAGCTAGCTAGTAGTTTCATAACACGTAACAATAATTACAATAAATGTCTGATTTAAATTTCTGATTCAGCAGGATTTTGTTTAACCATTGGATGCAAAGTTTTATTAGATTGAATATTGTAGTAAAAATCTGTGTCATAAAGTACAAAAAGCATTTCTGTATTAAGATACCAAATCACATTTAAAAAAAAAAAAAATCTTCAAATATTTTTTTTTTATAAATTAGCGGGGGAGGTGTAGTGTGTGCATAGCCCCCCACACACACGTAGTCTTAAGTTACATATAAGCTATTGTTTAAGAGTATATTGATGCATTATACGTCTAAACCTGAGACTAATCGTTTCTCTGAAGTACACCTTTAAGCCCCACACCGCAGTCCGTCTCCGCGGCTTAGCTCAGAGACGCTTAGTACTAGAACGCTGTAATTTGACATGGGAATACATATTAATCACGCCGTCAAAGTGGTAAAATAAAATCTTGAAAAATATTTTTTAGGGTCCCTCCCCTACACGTAAAGTGGGGATGCAATTTTTTTTTCTCGTCTATCCCATGGTGTGGGGTGGGGTATCGTTAGATGGGTATTTTAAAATATTTGTGGTGGGTTTTGCGTAGCTTGATGTGTCGCCGTGTGTACGTGCAACCCTTACATTAAAACCTTTTCGCTTACGCCTTAAACCAAACAAAATTGTCACTCGGGAGTTCTACTCTTGCATGTCTAATCATCGATTTCGGCCGAAAAAGAGGATATCAATTTGTCGGGTCTTAGAATCAACCCAATGTGGTATATTTATTATACGGAAGAAGTATGTGTGGTATTACTTTGATAGACCGAATCAAGAACAGTGTGATAAGGGATTGGTGTAAGTTGAAGGATGATATAGTAACGAGGATTGAGAGTGGATGCTTAGATGGTTCGGACACGTAGAGAGAATCGGGAGAAAAAAGACTTACGAATGAAATATAACAAGCAAAGGTGAGCGGAAGTGTTGGGAGAGGCCGTCCGAGGAAAACATACCATGATCAAATCAATGATCTTTTCCGAAAAGGGCAAGTGCGTAGCACGGAAAGAGCGACGGAATTGCATAAAAAGATGTATGATATGAATGTGAATGAGGCTAAAGAGGTGTGTTAGAGTCGTAGCGTGTGGCGGTCCGTGGTCTCTGCTTACCCCCATGGGCCTACAATGGCGTGAGCTTACAGTATGTATGTGCACACGGCGACACATCAAGCTACGCAAAACCAAAATAAGCTGGCCGCGCGTAGGTAGAGTAATGTATAACCTTGCGCGACCAGCTTATGTTGGTTTTTCGTAGCTTGATGTCTCGCCGTGTGTACAATGTGGTTTAGTGACTAGTTCAGTCGTGAAGACGTAACAATATGATAGATAAACACACTTTCGTATTAATTCGATATTCAACACGGAACCCGGTATCGAAATTAGTTACAAACGAAGCCGCAGGCAAATAATAGTTTGTATTCAATATCACATTATCCGCGATATAGAGAGACGATCTTGGAGGTACTTGATGAATTAATTAATGCTCCGTTCGAGCATGTTACGTTTACGTAATTGTTAGGTAGTTACGGAGCTATGTTTAGACATATGAATCTATTATTAATATAATCTAGACTATTATAAACACTATCAGAAGTATGGCTGTACATTGAAAATATTTACAAGAAAAAGATTACGATATGGTTTTTAGGTTTCCGTACCCAAAGGGTGAAAACGGGACCCTATTACTAAGCCTACGTTGTCCGTCCGTCCGTCCGTCCGCCCTACATATTTAGGGTTGTAACTTTTGTATGGAACATCAGATTTTTTTTCCGCGGTTAGATGTTGGTCCTATAGTAAAATTTGTTCATATTGATGGGTACTTTCATCCCTTAGAGCGCTTCCATTACATCCTGTATAACATTGCAACAGAACTACTTAAAATAATAGAGCTAAAATGATAGCCATGGACACAGAACAGGTAATAGTATATATATCTACGTACAGAACGGCCACATCCCGCCTCCCTCAGACTTCAGATACCCGACCTCACCTCACATTTGAGGGGAAACTTGAAGGGAGCCGAGCAACGGAATGCAGTCAGGCGCACCCGTGCGATTTAACTACATAAAATATATTTTATTTTTATCCTTTCACTCTCAGTAAAAATAAACGTTGGAAAATAACGCGAGCCAAATGTATGGGACAGCAGATTTTTTTTTCGCGATTTCGATATTGGTCCCATAGAGAAAGTTGTCCAGTTTGATGGTCTAGTCATCCCCTTAAAAAGTGTCAGCATATTAAGAAGGACCCTGTGTGTTAGGTAGAAAGATGGTTTCCTTTAAAGGATCAGATCATAAAACTGAATAACTTTCTCTATGAGACTAAAATCAAAACGCGAAAAAAATATCAGCTGTTTCATACATTTGAATCGAGTAGTACTGTATTTTTTTCGAAAAAATAGATTTTTCGCGTTTTCCAATTTAGCGCCATAGTAAAAGTTGTTCAGTCTAACTACCAAACACTCTATATTGACCAATATTCTATCTTTAGAGGTTTACGCTGTGCGTTGTCTATCTGTCAGTCAGTAAGTCAGTTACGGAACCGTTTTATGAGTATTAGACAGGAAGTTGGAATATAAATATTGTCTATACCTGGAGAGCAGACTGCCTTAAAAGCGGTGAAACATGAAAATACTCCTTGTCGGGCGGCAATTTTCGTCCATCTTTCGTCAAATCCCGTCGTTGTTTCTGACGTCAACTTTGTCCCTTTTTGATCCAACGACAAAAATTGATAGAAAGGGACAAACGTAAAATCAGAAACATCGACGACGGACACGTACGATAGAAGGACGAACATTACCGACCGCCATGGTCAATTTCCGTGTTTCGTGCTTGTAAGGAGGTTATGAGTCCGTTGGTTATAAATCCATGGTATTTGATTTGTTTTTAGGGTTTCGTACCCAAAGGGTGAAAACGTCCGTTCGTCCGTCCGTTCTACCTATTTAGGGCTGTAACTTTTGAACCGTAATAGCTAGACAGTTAAAATTTTCACAGAATATGCTTTATTACGGCGGATTTGTTAACAAATAATAAAAATGACAACAAGTTAAAAATTAAGGGGTTCTCAACAAGAAGCTAGTTTTAATCAACGTTTTTTCTTCTCCTTCTATCGTAAAAACGGGTAATACATACAAGCGTCAAACTTGGTGTGATTATAGAGCAAACAAAACTCTACACTATAACAAAAAATGGTAATAACCGGCCAAGTGTGAGTCGGTCTAGCGCTAGAGACCGCTTGAAAAAAAAAAATTATGATCTTATCTTATCTTTTTCTTGTGTTGTGGTGTGGTACGGAACCCTCGATGCGTGAGTAACCCGACTGGCACTTGACCGGTTTTATTATTGAGCATCTGCAGTATTTTTCTTTGATCTGTCAAGTCTGATTCAGCCTCATTTTGTATTGTTATGATTGTTTGTGAATGCAATACAATGTTTGTTTTTATAATTCCCGCCTGATAGAGATGTTTGGACAGCTGTTCAAAGCTTTGATTATATTACTTTGGAAGGACGAGGGAAAGCCGGGAAAATCGACTGTGCGCGCTGTATACAGTGTGGCCAGATTAAAATGTGTTTGTAAATAGTAAAAGAGCACTGTTAAGGGTATATTACTGTTGGCGCGCTCCATACAAACGAAGTCTGGTGACGTTTTCAATACTAACCGATTAAACTCAATGAAAGTTTGCAGAAACAATCTAGAAACAAATCTCTATGCTTGTATCGTGTCAGATTTTCCTTAAAATGTACAGTTTTAAAGTTACAGTGCCTCAAAGATTTCCATATAAAATCTTAAATTAATCCTAGCAACTATATATTTTAACGAAAATCGGACACGATACAAGCATAGAGATTTATTCCTAGATTGTTTCTGCAAATTTTCATTGAGTGTAATTGGTTAGTATTGAAAAAAATCACCAGACTTCGTTTGTATGCAGCGCGCATTTACGCATTCGGAATAAACTTCTCTTAAACACATTTAGCGAGGTCACAAAAATGCTACAATTTTAAAAAGGTAATAGTTTATTCCGACAGCTCCCGAGTGCGCTGCATATACAACGTGTTAATGAATAAGCACACACCTCATACACTAATTTATAACGAAATAATTAGATTGAAACAATAATTTCATCATTTTGATGGTTAAAATTTAAAGTTATTCGCATCTTAAGTTTTCAGGCAAAAATGATTTGTTATCATTTGAGCAAGGAAAAGGGCTAGCGTGCTCGTGGATACATTTTAAGAATCTTGTTTTGGTAGTAAGTAGGGTGAGTGTGCGGTGGGCTGAGATCGAGTTCAGTAAATTTTAAATTTTACAAACAAAATACTTACTTATTTAATATGTTGAAAAAAAAATTTGGTGAAAACATGATAATTTGATTCTGCTCTCGAACAACTTTTTAGTTTTGCGTTAATTTATTAACACGTTGTATACATGGTCCAACTTAATATGCTGACAGTTTTTTAAGAGGATGATCAGACCTTCAAACTGAACAACTTTCTCTATTCCCATAGAGAAAGTTGTTCAGTTTGAAGGTCTGGAAGGTCCAACATCAAAATCACAAAAAGAAAACTGCTGTCACATACATTTGGCTCGAGTAAGATTTCAGTTTAGTATGGTACAGCAGATTTTTTTTTTCGCGATTTCGATATTCGTCCCATAGAGAAAATTGTTCAGTTTGATGGTCTGATCATCCTCTTAAAAAGTGTCAGCATATTAAGAAGGACCCTGTATAAGCGAATTTTCTATATTTAACCAATTAAAGACAATGCATCTAGAGCGATTTCGAGCAATGAATGGATGGATGATCGTGGATGTCTTCGTCTTCTGAGTTGTCAGAATATCTCTGACTACCCCCAAAGCGGGTTTTCGTAAGGTTTTTATAATTTGCTAATCATTTGGTTGTATTATGACTTGGCATAAATTTGATTAAGTAACATGAAAATCATTTTAACAAGCCACTCCTATTCGCTTTTAGTACACGAGAAAAATGGACAGAAAAATATTAGTTCGATGAAACATCCTGGTTTGGGTGAAGTTTGGAACTTTTTTGGCGGATTGTAACCTGTTTGAATTCAGGCACGATGATGGCGCGGCAAAAAGCGTCCGGTGCTGCCAATTCCGAGGAATTTCCCTGATTTGCGGGGAACGTGCGAGGGAATGAATCAAATCTGGGAATTTTGGGGAATCGACTAAGTATTTATAATAAATACCAAACTGTGTGACAAAGAGGGATTGTTAATATTAGAACCGAATCTGACTATGCTTTAGAATTAAAGTGTTGGAAAAAAAATCTACCTAATTGTATTCATGTGGTATTCTAAATATTTTAATTAATCTTTAGTAAAATTAGAAGAAAAAAAGTTTTCAAGCTGTTACACAATAAACTATATTTTACATGAAACAATGCTATTATTCTTGAATATAAATTTTCTGGAAATGTAAAGGAATTTTCGGGGAACGCATGATTTTAAATCAGGGAAATTCGAGGAATTGTGCCTTTTGACATTGGAAATCAAGAATTTGACATTGGCAGCATCAGGTGACTGTGATGCTCGACTGGTCCCTCTAGAGATTATGCTAATTGTCCTAACCAACTATAATCCCTTCTAACCGAAAATCCTTTGCTTTGTGTGTTTTAAAATAGTCCGGTTTTTGTTCAGTAGTTGTTATCCAGTGTTACAAAAAAAAAGGTGTGGTCATATTGCTCATTAGTTGTTATACAGAGTGTTACTGAAAAGTTTGGCCATATTTTACAGGGTGCTTCAGATCATCAAATTGGACAACTTTCACTATGAAGCCAACTTCTTAAAAAATTAACACGAATCGTGAAAAAATCTGCTGTTCTATACTACAATACCTATTCTATTTAAATGAAGCAGCTTATGTAACAACAAATGTATGAAGAATATGACCATATTTTTCTGTAACATTCTGTATACATTTTAATGCAGATAAAACACTCAGCGTGATAAATATCATCTGTCTGTCTGTTTTTAAATGAAAATAAAAATACTATTTTCACACCACCTGCACCTGCTCGAAAATGGTCAATTATATGTCATGTAAACCGAACATAAAGCAAGTCATTATCAAAGAACACTTATAATCGTCATTATAGCCACGGGCAATAATATTGTACTGAATTTCATTATAACCCGGTGGTCAATAAAGTGATTTGAATTTGGAACCGCTTCCACAGATTATTTAATAGTGACTACCACCGCAACTTAAAATCATAGAGATAGGAAGTACTACGTACACCTGGAGAGAGCTTTTCTCTGAATTTTGGTCAAAGCGGGATAAAGATTACTGGCCGTCGTGTCCCTCTCCTTAGTAGGGTGGCAATGCGATTATGCTTTTAGGACTTTTATTATTTTTTCACTATTTGTGTAGTCGTTTTGCCACAGATTGTGTACCTTACCTACCTATCTATCACGTTCGTTCGCGCGCAAATACAAAAAGAGCAAAGGTGTGATGACTCTATATCGCTGCCATACCTTTTGGATCACCCGTATGGACGTACCTTCACTGAACCACCCTGTATACCGGATGATTCTTTTGTTCGTTTCGAAACTTTTAGGGGTGGTTCAGACCACCAAACTGAACAACTTTTACTATGGGAGCAAACATGAAATCGCAAAACGAAAATCAGCTGTCTCATACAAAACTGCAATCCTGTTCGACCCAAATGTAAGGGACAGCAAATTTTTTCGTAGAAAGTCGTTCAGTTTGATGGTCTAAAAGAGCCCAAACATAGTTTATTAACTACGTGCCTCCACATATTTTCCGACGATGTTGTTCTGATCCATCATCAGACCCACAGCAGTTTATGTACAGTCATTACTCATCTAGCCCTATCAAGCACTTGATCAAAATGGATCAGCGCCCCCTAGTGGTTTGTCACAATCAAATCTATCTTAAGAATCATTGTAAATAAGCCTCAAGCACTTCACAAAAAAACCGCATCTAAATCGGTCAAGCCGTTTTTAAGATAAATGGGAACATTCGCTTGCACACACAAACAAACAACCAACCATCATACCTACCTACTATGTTTTATCTTATTAATTTTTATCATAATGTAGGTATTATGGAGCGATTTTAATTTAAACTGAAATTTTGTTTGCTTCCGAAGCTTACCTTCTATGTGTTGTTACCCTAATTCCTTTAATATTTTAAAGACGAAAACATATTAAAAATACAAACCTGTGATACAATAAGCCACAATCCGGATAATACTCGCTTTTGCAGCCGTCGATTAAACAAATTCGAACCATTTCGCTGGTTTTATGCGGATAAAAATAATAAAAATGATTTTGACGTCTAGGCGGCAGTTTCAAATAAATGGCGTATTGGGTTGTCAACTTTTTTCTTTTTTACTACCACGGCTTTGCAACACTAAAATTTTACAAGAAGTTTTGATACATTGTTGCTTCATGAGATCTTACCAATTCGGCTGATATCATAACATTAACATATGGCAACACCAGTACACTGTTAGAATGAGACACCGCGTACAGAGCTCCTTCTTCTTCTAGCGTTGTCGACTTTATGCGTGTCAAATAGTTTTTATGTGTTTGGGTTAAGGATTATTTTTGATTAAAGCGTGAGAAAGATAATTTGGTACAACTCAATCCTCTATTGGATATCTATGCTTAAAATTCGTATGAAAACTTATCATAGAGACCTGCACCAAAAAGAACTTAATTCGTAAATCTAACTGGCCACCACGAGTAAAACACAATAAAGAAAAAGAAAAGGCGCGAGCCTCGGAATACGTTTCGTTTTTAGCCCAGGATTTAGACCCAAAATCCTTTATAACCAGCCAAAATGTTCATACTTGAATGTCCAAAACTCCTCCGCCCCTCCGCAACTTACGTTTAGAGATATAACGTCGTATTTTTTTTTTTGTAAGTATGGGATTCAAAAATATGTTTTCTGAACCCTATCGTGTTTGGTATCAAATGAAAGGGTATCATGAGCGGATTCCTATGGGTCTCGTAGAAGGTGTGAAAATTTACGTACGATTTCCGAAATCGTTATGTTGGCAACACTCGTTGCTAGGAGAGTCAAGAGAGAGCTCAAGCACGCCGAATTCGGCATGGTATTTTTTGTCGCATTTTATAAACTGCTGCCGACGGTACGAGTATCTAGTCGGAGCGCAACGAAGATAAAATGAATGCTAAGTTTTTTGCATGCTTTTACAAATTTTTCAAATAACTCAAAAATATTGTCCATCCCACATGTGAGTAGTATTTCAAAAACTATAGAAATATTGAATTTGATAAAACTTTTGAACATTAGAATAGGTACAAAGATGACGGAAAAATGATCAGGTTGGCATCATGAAACTGGAAATAGGTATTGTCTATACCTGCACGTCTAGCATGATTTCTCTACTTGCGCGCGACTCGGCTTTTCCCATACTACAAGTCGTGGTAAGCGCGGCTTTCGCTCTCCGAAATGCAGCAATTGTTTGAACAGTTGAGTTCGGATAGAATACACCACTAACACAGAGAACTGAAATTACTGCCGTAAAAACTAGTTTTTAGGGTTCCATAGTCAACAAGGAACGCTTATAGTTTCGCCATGTCCGTCCGTCTGTCCGTCTATCCGCGGCTTAGCTTAGAGACGCTTAGTACTAGAAAGCTGTAATTTGACATGAGTATACAAAATAAGTCTCGCCGACAAAGTGGTAAATTAAAATCTTGAAAAACATTTTTTTTAGGGTACCTCCGCTACACGAAAAGTGGGGCTTCTTTTTTTTTTCTCTTTTATCCTATGGTGTGGGGTATATTAAGCTTTAAAGTGAAATTTATTTTTATAGTCAAGTGTCCCCTCCAAAAGTGTTCCCCTGTCAGCTGAACGGTTGTTTCTGGATATGTGAAAAAATTCACGGCAGTAGTATATACAGACTGCCTTACAAGCGGTGAAACATAAGAGTACTCCTTGGCGGTCGGTAATGTTCAACTTTCTTTCGAACGTTTTCATCGTCGTTGTTGGTTTGTCCCTTTCTTTCTAATCCAAGGACGCAAGGACGAAAATTTAAAAAAGAGATTTTATTTTACTTTTGTTCTGACAGAAAGGGACAAACATAAAGTTTGAAACATCAGTACGAAAGAAGTTGAACATTACCGACCGCCATAGCCAATGGGGAACTTGCACAGTTTTGTATTTTTTGTGTATCATAAAGATTTAAGGCTTACATACAAATACCAAAAACAATAGTGGTAAAATATACACAAAACATTTATTTGTTGCAAATCAAAAGTTGACTTTTCAAATTCCGCGCCAAAACGCTCACTACCATGACGTGACGTCACTCCTTTTCATGACGCTCTTCGTCACTTTGCGCAGATTGGTGTTTGAAATTGCGTTCCGATCTACGTAACTTACAATTGAAATATTTCGTAAATACTTTAGAATAAATCTTTCACTAATGTTCTATTCACAACTATTACTAGTATTATTGAATTATTAAGATTATTTTCTCATTATAATTTTAGTGCAAGTTCCCCATTTTCGTGTTTCCATGCTTGTAAGGAGGATTGGTATCCTTTATCATCATAAATTCATGGTTGGCACTAACTTGGATAGTTTGAAGTATTTCTTAAAAACTACTAGGTACCAGCCCTACGACACAATGGGAAAATAACTTAGGATGGTCAAGTCTAAGTCGGAACAACACAACCATTTTCAATATTAAAGAAACTAGGCCAAACTACATTTTGGCCTAAAAACCCTGTTTAAAATAAATAATCCCAATTCCGGGTTATCATAAAAGGTGAATTGTTTGAAAAACCAATCTACTAGATTACAGATTATTCGACGCCATCGCCATCTTTTCGAAGGTAAAAATAAAGTATAGAAAATAGCCTAACGAAAAATAACTTTTTACATCACAAAAGTATTTTTTTTACTGAATGTACTGCGATTTTGGACTTTAGGGTCTCGACAAATAAAATGATAGGTTCGATGTTCAGACCTGTAATGGATCAATAGTCTCTTAAAAAATAGCTTAAATTTATCTTAAGGCTATGTGTGTATGTGTGTGTGGGGGGGGGGGGGGGGGCTACCTATGCACACACTGCAATACCTATACACGCAGGTAAAACGTGACATTTGCTATAAAAAGCTGATTAAGAGGATTAGTCCTTGCAGTTCGCCCAAGCAAACTACATACAAAAGAAGGTTAGATCCTATTTTCAGTAACCAATTAAGGCTTGAGACACATTACCCGACGGCGACCGACGGCCGGCCCATACAAAAATGACACTTAATATGGGTAGTCGTTCGCGGCCATCACGGCGTCGACGGCGGCTAGCTTCCCATATTAAATGTCATTATTGTATGGGCCCGCCGTCGGTCGCCGTCGGGTAATGTGTCTCATCCCTAAAAGTCAGAATTATCCTCTCAAACAACTTAAAATATAAAATTTTTGTTTTTTGTATACAGAAGGACGAGAGCGACTCAAAGAGGTTGAGTATTGAGAATGCGACGGACGTTGCCAACGGGAGGTATACGTGCGAGGTGTCGGCCGACGCGCCCTCCTTCCAGACATCGCAGGTCCACAGCTTCATGTATGTCGTAGGTGAGTCATCATCGCCAGTATTAGACGACACTTAGATAGACGCTGAAAAGAACAGTGGCGAATCTTGACCCAGTCATTTTTATCGAAAACTGAAGGACATAATTATTTAAAACAGAAAAAATTATGGAATTTTGAGAAAAAAACCTTTTTTGACTTCACAGTCGCAACATAATTTCTTCTTTACCGCATGCAGGTTTCCTCACGATGTTTTCCTTCACCGATTGAGAAAAGATATTATCATAAACGAAATTTGTTTCGTTTACGCTAGTAGTCGGAATGACAGTGTAACCGCTTACGAGACAGCGATAATCATAAAATCCTATAAAATTTATATGAAGTGACATGTCGGAGGCCGGTAGCCGTAGTAGAAAAAAGTGGTTACGTCGATAAGGACAGCAATAAGGTAGCGTTCACCTTTTTTAACTGGAGCGAATTTACTATGTGCATCTCAAAGAGATTATACCTCGATTATACCTAAAGGCATAGCCCACCCATTGCAAGGATGTCCACTTTTTCTTGACATATTTCGACGTGCTAGTGTATGTCAAGTTGTGTAAAGTGGTCATAGTTGGTCTAGTTTTGTAGTTACAATCGTAAGTTGATGCCAGGAAGCTGGAAATAGGTATTGGGTTGATGCGGACTCTATGCTTTAGATTAAAGAGATCCTTCCTCTGAGGTACATCTCTTATTGAGTGAATAGGATAAAACACATTCCGTACTCTATTACTTCTCCCTCTACGGGCATTACGTACATACGTTAGAAAAACTATTTGGTGACAGTGAAAGAAGAAGAATTTTTGCACGACAACATTTTTTTATCAGCATACCCTCCCAGTATTGATCAAGAATATTTCGCTTACCTCCCAGTTATAAAATCCCATTCATTAAAAAAATGACGTCCCCAACAACAAAGCCGTAAACCAGTCTTGGCGTACGTAACTAGCAATTAGGACAGATTTCAGCTTACATATGCAGACCGTATCTGACGAATGCATGGATCGATTTAGTGCTTTGTGTTAGACACATGAATAAGAATAACTACGCTCGGGAAACAGTTTATTGTTATGGGCAAGATCTCCCAAATCGACCTGTTTTTGGTTGAATTTTAAGGCATGAAATAGTCGTTGTTTTAATCTAGAAAAAATATATGTTGTTATTCATGAACTGTTCTTGATTATCCTGTGGTATGTAAAATATGGTGTGGTAAAAATAGTCTATTACTATTTTTCAAGTTTTACTTAAAAATTATTAACACTACAAATAAAACAAGTATGTATTACCGTTCTTACGATAGAGCGAGAAGAAAAATCGTTGATAAAAACTAGTTTCTTGTTGAGAACCCCCCTTAATTTTTAACTTTTTGCCATTACGGCTCAAAAGTTACAGCCCTAAATAGGTAGGACGGTCGGACGGACGGACAACGTAGGCGGTCCCGTTTTCACCCTTTGGGTACGGTACCCTAAAAAGAGAATGAAATCTACCACCTGTAAGGAACTATAATAATAATATCGTACCCTGAAATCCTGAATCACGAAACCAGGGTTCGTCTGGTGACCCTGGGCAGTCAATCTCAATACGACCAATGCTGACTGGCTAATCTTTCCACTATTAGCATGTTATTAGATATTACAGCTTATGCTGACACGAAAGAAAAAGAAGAAGATAATAATATCCCATATAATAACACTTCATGTAAAAAAGTAGCCAAGACTCCCAACCCTTTTGCTCTTAAAACGTTCTGAGATCCAATTTTAAGTCAAGTCTTGAGTAAGTGTTTATCTCGGTCAAATAAAGTTAAAAGGCTTGGCCGCCATCCTAATCCCATATAGAGCCAATGCGTCTAAGTCAGTATTACATCTTGGTTTGGTCTATATTTTGTCGTTTTGATTAGCTCTACAATGGGATGACGATGGCGGCCAAGTCGCAACTTTATTTGACCGAATGAACACTTATTCAAGACTTGGTTAAAATTGTATCAATGACAACTCTTTGCTTTATATCCACAATACTAATTTATTATCAGCAGATTCTCAAACAGCATTGTATAAGTGGGCAGTACCCCTGCATCATCAGGGCTGAGGAGTTCGAACCCGAAATTGTATGCAAAAGTATTTGCCTAAAGCCCAAAACGTAAATTCTCAAGTATCACGATTTAGATAGGCAGTACCCCTGCAGCATCAGGACAAAAGAGTTGGGACCTGCAATTTGCTTGATATCAAAAATATTAATTCAAAATCAACAGATTCTCAAATCTCACTGTTTAGGTAGGCAGTACCCTTGCAGCATCAGAAATTGAGGATCGAAAGTTGAAATAGACATTTTGTTATAGTACCATGAAGACTGAATACGAATACAAAATTTCATGAGAATCGTCTAATTAAAACTAGTACAGTGGTTTCCATAACCTTTTTACCCGACTGCGACAGAAGGAGGGTTATGTTTTTCGAGCGTATGTATGTATGTATGTATCTATGTATGTATGTATGTATGTATGTTTGTATGTCTATTTCTTTGGCACGGCCTACAGCCTAAACGGCTTGATGGATTTTAACGTATGGGGTGTCATTGGATTCGTAAAAATTGTGAGAGTGACATAGGGTATATTACTTCAAGATGGCGTCTACAAATTAAAAAAGAGAGGGGGTATAAACAATTTTTTTTGTTAAAAATTACAATATGGGTATCAAATGAAAGCTAGTAGTCAGACGATTCCAAATATATAAATATTATAGTACTTTTATGTTACCGTTTCGACACAAGACTAAAAAGTATGAAATAAACTAAATTATTAAGATAAACAAAAAACCCGACTGCATAAAAAACCTATTAACTGAAAAGAGAAAAACAAGCTCTAAAATCACTAATCAGCTATAACACCTGTATTTAAGCTAATATAATTTGAATGTTATTAGGTAGGTATTGCAGGCGGGGTCAAAAATAACCAACCAAAAATCTCCTTTGTCCCCGTTTGCGATACCTACCTAATAACATTCAAATTATATTAGCTTAAATACAGGTGTTATAGCTGATTAGTGATTTTAGAGCTTGTTTTTCTCTTTTCAGTTAATAGGTTTTTTATGCAGTCGGGTTTTTTGTTACCTATATACAACGTGTTAATGAATTAACGCAAAACTAGAAAGTAGTCTCGTACTTCACAATGAAGCTCCATTATGAAGTACAAGACAACTTAAATACTGATGCAACACTCGTAATCAGTATTGCGTCGTAAGTTACGTGGTACGTAAGTTGCGACGGGCTACGTATAAGCTACGACGGACTACGTATACGTAGCATTTTTTTCTCAGTGTAGTCTCAGTTACGCATTTGTTATTCTACCAATTCTTTTTTCTGCCATTTATCTTACCTTTTTAAATAGACCTCGACAAAAACATTTATAAAGAAAAAAAGAAAACACTGGCTACTTTGGTAACCTGGTTAATTCACGTCACGTCCTGTTATCGCCACGCAGTGTTGATTTTGCTCCGAATTCGAATTCACAATTCAGTTGCCTGTGACCTAAACTGAACGTTATATATAAAGGTATGTATATTTGATGTATTGTGCAACTCTAAGCCACGTGTTTAGGTGATGGATGAGATCACAACAACGCATTGTGATCATATAAATTGACGTCCAATTTCGACGATAAAAATATTTAGATTTAGAGCTATTTTAGACATGAAACAGCAGTTTACAGTTTTTGAGAGTTACGCGGTTATTTTATTTAGAATTAAACATTCCATGACGGGTTCTTACCGCGTTTGAGAGAAGTTTATTCCGAATACGTAATTGCGTGCTGCATACAAATGAAGTCAGGTGATATTTTCAATACTAACCAATTAAACTCAATGAAATTTTGCAGAAACAATCTAGAAACAAATCTCTATATACAGTTTCAATGCTAGGATTCATTTAAGATTTGTATGGAAATCTTTGAGGCACTGTAACTTTAAAACTGTACATTTTAAGGAAAATCTGGCACGATACAAGCATAGAGATTTGTTTCTAGATTGTTTCTGCAAAATTTCATTGAGTTTAATTAATTAGTATTGAAAATATCACCAGACTTCGTTTGTATGGAGCGCGCCAACAGTAATATACCCTTAATTATATTTCTAGATAAACATAATATTGTTAGCTATTATGGTCATTTACATTAGCACTATGGAAGAGTCCGGACAAGAATTAAAGAGATCACGACCCCGGAGCGTTCACGCTACTCTGTGGCGCCCTCTACACAAAATTTGAGATGTCTCAATCAAGAAGACCTAATATACAAATGGTCCTATCTACAGGGTGTTATGGTAAACAGTTGTACTACTTTAAGGGGTTATTGTACCCATGATACTGAAGTTGTTCGGTGTCATGGGTACAATCACCCCTTAAAGTAGTGCAACCGTTTACCCTAACATCCTGTATTTCCGAGAGCATAAAAACTATTTTTCATACAATACTTTTATAGGTTCTAACTTTTTAAGATAAGCGAAATAAATATCTAGTAGGAGTGGTAGTTAAAATCGGCCAAGTGCATGTCGGGCCACGCGCGGTTCCGTGGTTGCCAGTCATAATATAAGGACTTAGAAGGGGGCTTTTTGTTTTATACTACGGTTTAGCGGCTAATGAAGTCTAAAAAGTACATTTTACCAGTTGGTCGACTTTTCCTTTTAACTTCGTTATTATACTACTGCCGTGAATTGTTTCACATATCCACAAACAACCGTTTAGCTAGCAGGATGGGGGACACTTGACTCTAACAAAAATGTTCTTGCAAAAACTTAATATTTCGCTAATGGATCCCTAAATCGAAAAATGGTTGTCTCACACCCATAGACCTATCCAACGATACCCCACATCATGGAATAGACGAGAAAAAAATTTCATCCCGACTTCACGTGTACTGAGGTTACTAAACTCAATGAAAGAAAACATTTTTTTGCCAATAAATTAACACAAACAAATGTACCTATTGTGTGGTGGTACAGAAACCATGGTGCGCTAGTCCGACTCTCACTTGGCCGGTTTTTCCTATTTTTGTAAACGGTACACAGTCTTCTGGGTAATTTAATAGGGATACCTACGTCGGGCTATAAGTTTGAGAAACCCTGGTTTAGAACAACAAATTGTATAACTTTCACTATGGACCCAATCTCACAAAAATATCAGCTACTCGTATTCGAGTAGGTACTGCAATTTTCGATGAAACAGCTGATATTTAATATTTTTTCTCGATGTTGGCTCCATAGTGAAAGTTGTTCAGTTTGATGGTCTAAAGTTTAGACCTGTTTAAGATTCTAAACCACCCCTTTATGTATACAGGGTGTAAGTGACAGCCTAGCAAATACTGAAACGGTGAACTCAGACTATCAAATTGAACAACTTTCACTATGGAGCCTACCTCAGGAAACGCGAAATAAATCAGCTGTCATCACATTTGAGTCGGGTAGGCACAGCAGTTTTGTATGGGACCGCTGATTTTTTTTCGCGTTTCCTGAGGTAGGCTCTATAGTGAATGTTGTTTAGTTTGATGGTCTGAGTTCAACGTTTCAGTATTTGCAAGGCTGTCACTTACACCCTGTATTACGAGGGTGTTTTGTTCCACTGTATCAGACGAGGAACGATATTGGCGTTAATTGAGTCTCTCTCCGACAGACCTGCCTCCAGCCGAGCCAACACTCACAGGCATCCGTCGTCGATACAAGACAGGCATGAAGCTGAGAGCTGAGTGCGTCTGTCGAAACTCTATGCCGGCAGCCAACCTGTCCTTCTTCATCAATAATGAACCGGTAAAGTCTAGTTATAAGGTTCTGTTTGCATTGCACATTGTTATGAAAGGATTGGCTGCAATATACCTGGGAATCGGGGTCGTTTTGAAGCCGGTACACTGAACAACTTTCACTGTGGGACCAACTTTGAAATCGCGAAAAAATAATCTGCTGTTTTATACATTTTTGTTGAAAAGCTATCAATATTTTCTATTGCAAACAGTAGATTTTTTTAAAGATTTTAATGTTGGAATTTCCGTAGTGAACGTTTTTTAGAAAGATCGATTTAGATAGATTTAAAAAAAAATTATAGGATTATGTGAAAAAGAAAGAGATGAATGAAATGAGTGAGCATTGAAATACAGACCAATAGAGAAACGGAAAAAGTAGGACACAGTCATATTGCTCTGACCCCAAAAATGGAATAAAAGTTGGAGGTTAAGACAAAATTCTGAATGAATTCTTGATGGATGGTGACTGAGCGACCTGTAGAATGCGATCACATCATCACTTTTAATCATAGTAACCTAAAATACTTTGAGATTAAAATAATTTTAGGTGACTTTAACATGAGTGTAACATAATCTGAAAAATTATAAAATGTACGTTGAAAATGTACGTCCTGACATTAATCAATGAGGAATTATTAAAGCAATAATTGAAACAAAAGATACGAGGTCTATAAAAAGTCTGACAATAGAAGCAATAAAGACTTGCCTGATTGCATTTTATTTCCTTGAATAAAAAGGTTTTATATTATTGTGCTATTTAATCGAAAAATTCATCAACATCAGCCTATCATCGTCCACTGCTTAACATAGGCCTGTCCCAAGTTGCACTACCAAAACTAAAAAAAAACACAAATCTCATCATAATCATCTCTATTAATCCAATTAGTAATAAGTAGGAGTTTTGCGCGGGAACCGTGAAGAAAAGGACGAGCTTTGTTTCTTAATTTTCTAAATTAGTTTTTCGTGGTTATTATTGTATTAATGTGGTGGAATTAGTTTAATAATGTGCCATTAATGGAGAACAAAATAGTAAAAGTGAGAAATAAAGATAGGCGCTCCCGTTTGATTCGGATTGATCCTAGCGTAAAACTCCCTTGAACATTGGAATGTGTGAACCTCCCTCGCATTTCAAGAGTTAGGTGTAAGGTTAGGTTCAAAGAAAAATATAACTCAAGACAACGGCTGTAAAGGATAAATATTTAAAAAAAAGTACTTTTTTATACACCAAAACCTAAACAGCAAAAATACAGAGATGTACCTAATACAAGAGGCACAAAAAGGCAGACTCATCGCTAAAAAGCGTTTCATGTTCTAAATATATTATTATTACACATTTCATGAATTCGCTGAGGGCTTAATTACTTGATACAGTGACGGCTACATGTGATGGCTTACAAGGCTTACGAGTATATATTATGTGCCTTAAACAATAGTAAAGATGGACAATATAATCTTTGCTACGACGGAGATGAATTAATTCTACACCATTATTTGAACTCCAAATAAATTATATTCGTAGGACATGACAACTTAGGGTAATAAATTGTTAAAGTTATTTGTATAGATACCTACTAAAGCACAAGATAAAATACAGGGTGTGCATGACATTTGAGTGGTGATTGGTCTTCAGTATCATGAGTACAATCAACCTTCAAGGTGCACTTCCGATGCCAGCGGCCGATGCGACTGACGCGCGCGTCTGACGCGTGGTTCTGTCATATGCCATTATGTCTATCGCATCGGCCGCGCGCGTCTGACGTACGAGTCAGTCGCTGGCATCGCGCGTCTGACGTACGCGTCAGTCGCTGGTTTTCATAGTACCTAGTACGTCGCATCGGCCGTCGGCCGCGAGCCGCATCGGCTGCTGGCATCGGAAGTGCACATTGAAGGTTGATTGTACTCATGATACTGAAGACCAATCACCACTTAAACGTCATTAGACCGCATACGAATACTTTTTAATTTTCGAATCATTGGACAGCTCATGCTAGCCGTTTGGCAGATCGCTCAGATGTTTCAGGCTGACAATCACATAGTAAATAAGTCAAGTTTAGCGCGATATTCAGCACATCTAAACGGATTGAAATGTGATTAGGACTGAAATTTAATAAGGATTGAACTACAATGAACATCCACAACACAATGTGGATGTTCTGAAGTTTCAGAATATCTCTGAGTACCTCCTCGGGGAATATAGTCGTGAGCATATGCTATGAACTACAATGTGTTGAATTGGCGCGATCGCCCTGAACGACTTTCCCCAAGGAACATAAGGGAAATTAGCAAAAAAAATTTGTCTGACATTCGTTCGACCGGCTGATTGCAAGTACAAATATATTTTTTAAATTCCTATAGGTTTGTTGGGGACTGTTGTTCAGTATCAGGAGTACAATCAACTGTCTACGCTTACACCCTGTATACTTATCTTCAGTTAAGCTACTGTTCTACTATACTCGTAAATTGCAACTTTTCTTTTTACGGTCGATGCCCTAGGATCGGTGAGATTGTAGAATGAATAAGAAAAACTTTTCTAATACCTATTTGTAAAAGTTTATATAGCAGTTGTGGTTTACTTGTATGTGTAGGATTGCATAATAGTATATTATGATACAAGTGAGCAAAGTTGGTCATTACAGCCGAGGCAGGCGAGTGCTGCATACTAGCCAAGGCTGTAATGACCAATGCTCACGCGTTTCATACGACGTTTTTCAACATACTTGAGAGGAAAAAGTAATACAATTTCGTAAAATACTACAATTTTAGGCAAATATTTGTGAAAAATGGCGCTGAGCTACTTTTTTTGCCTTTGGTTTACGAAGGTCTAAGAAGAGGCAATGACTTTAGTCGACATTCAACCAACGAAATTTTGTTGCAAACAACCTTTTTTTTAAAAAGTTATAAACTTAATATTTATGTATTTATAACACAAATTAATGTGCGATAATATAATCATTTTTGAACGCGTGTTCTATAAGCTGTTTTTTGTACCTAAAAGCGGTGCAATAAGAGCCACTAAGTATGTTGAAAAAATTAATTTTACCGTTGAAAATTCAACAGTCTATGAAGTCATCGTTGTGCAAAATGGAAATACGTCGATGTTTTGGAAATTATATCAAGTGCTGTGGATCTCCATTTCGTTTAAAACTAGATGCCTAGATGCTTTGTTGGAATTTCTGTCGGCCCTAGTAATTAAATTGGTCGACCTATCCCTCTAATCTTCAACCCGATCTGGCTATTGGTTTTCAACATTGGATATAAGTTGGCTGCGTCCCAGATTTCTATTCGGGCATGGCCATAAAGGGCATGGCAGTTGTCACCTAAGCCCACTACTACTCTACATTGTAGGATTTAGTGGTATGGGTTTAAAGGCTACGTTAAAGGTAATGTTGTTGCATATTGAAGCCTTTTAACCCTAGCTTGAGTCATTTGAGTCATTTTGAGAATAAATACTAGCACTACTTGCATGCGGCAATAGGGTTTACATCTTTTTTTGAAAACAGTTTTAAAGTAATCCTGAGATCGTATTGAACCAGTAGAATTTTAATTTTAATTTTATTAAGCCGAAAAATGCCTTAAAAACTACATATTTTTAATTTATGAGTTCGAATTTTCGCCACTCCACCAGTAAACAATACGACTGCGAAAGACCAAAGTAACAAGATTTGTGAAGTGTCACTAACGGAGTGACGTCACGTCGAATCTAATATGGCGAACGGCATTTTAGACATTTGAAAAACAGATTTAAAAAGACGATTTTTAAAAATTGAATTATAAAATTAACACTGCATGTTTATGAATAAATTTCGACGTTTCTCGTTTACTTTTTTCGAAATCTATCATAAACATGTATTTTTATATTTTCTGTTACAGGGTGTAAAATATCCTATTCCAGACACAATAGAAAATACATTGTTCTTGGTGCAGATCTGCACCACAGCAATAAAGAGGTTAAGCCTAAAAATTTTATGTGTAGCAGATTTTAAATATATCGATATTACAGTAGGTACTTTTATCCACGACATTTTGTGCTACCATTTTGAAACAAGACTAAAAATTATCAAAAAACAATACACATGACTGCATAAAAAAATTACTTAAAAGAGAATAACAAGCTCGTACTTAATCATTAATCAGCTACTATATGAATAAGAAAATATCTTCATCGTATTATTAGAAAAAACGAACATTATTAACTGAAAGGAGAAAAACAAGCTCTATTAATCATTAATCAGCTATGCCATTTTTGTTTACGCAAATATAATTTAAATGTAATTACTTATTACGTAGGTATTGCAGGCAGAGTTGGTTCCTATAGCTGACAACCATAGAGATTAGTTTCTAGATTGTTTATGAAAAAAATCGGTTAGTATTGAAAATATAACCAGACTTCGTTTGTATGGGGAGCGCCAGCGGTAATATCCCCTTAGGGTGAACGAACGACCTGGTTAATATGGCAGGAACCCGATGGATGAGGGCATCACATGACCGGTTGTTGTGGCAATCCTAGGGGGAGGCCTATGTCCAACAGTGGACATTGAGATGGCTATGAAAAATAAACGAATTATCTGTGAATCTGATTTGAGTGAGTAAGTTGTAGCCTGGAGTTACTGCAGGGCGAAGACTCTCTTTAAAGAAAAGAGGGCGAGAAGGGGTAGGTCATAATTTGCCCACAAAAAACACGATTTGTAGTTGGTACTTCTATCTTATTTAAAACCATTGACTTACCAACTACTGGACGAACAACGACTGGAAACGTAAAGAGAGAACCAATTACGCGACAGTCTTCGTTAGATCGGCCGACTACGCGCACGCGTGGTCATGCACGCGGCGCGCGCCGTGCCTCGATAGATGGAAAAGAATTTCGAGAATTTTGTACTAGACCCGGCGTCCATAGTATTACGTCAATGTATAAAACCAATTCTTTGAAAAGCCAGGAGCCATCGTGACTTATTTTACATTTAACCCTTGTGTGTGTTACAGAGGCAGTCTTAAAAATAAAGACTCGAGTCTTTGCCAGCACTAGTTACAGGTAAAACGGCGCTACTGATTGCCAAAGCAAACTAAAAGTGAATCTTTTATCGACAGGCTTCCACACAGCACGTGTGGCATCGAGTGGATGGCGACAAAGAAGGACCAATGACCGCTTACAGCACAATACAGTTCGTCGTACAAAAGCACCACTTTGTTAGGGCGAAAATAAAGGTAAGTATTTCTAATTCACGATGAAAGAACAGCAGCTCGGCTCGATACCACACAAGAGTAAATAATAAATACCCTACGTAGACAAAGCTTTACGACAATCGCGCTACGATAGATACACTATTAAAATGCGCGGCGGTGTGCGCTTTCTTTCCTTTTCTAAGGTCCGCAACATACATACTGAATTCGGTATGGTCAAGTTTTTATTGGTTATATTTTTTACGGATAGAAGACATTATTATTAATTTTAAGAAACTAATTTAATTTTTATTGCGATTCATCGAGTTTTTCAATATAAATTTAATTTTTAAAGTACTTTGATCTGATTACTGTAATCTCTAAATACAAAAATGGTGGAAAGAAAATAATTCGAACTCCATAGAGAAAAACTACATATTGCTTTATTAAAAAAAATCCTGCCTTCTCTTTCTAACTCTATGCTGGAAACAGAAACGGTAACATCAAATGTCAAATTCTGACATTGTGAATGTTTTTTTCATAAGTTTTTCATTTTAAAATCTCTGACATAGAAAATATTATTATTGAGACAATTATCTCGAAATGGTTTTCGATTCAGTTCTCCAAAAAAACTTGACATACCGAATCAGGATTACGATTTCGTATGGGTTTTCTCCCTCCAGAATTCCGTTCGGAATTGCGTAGGTATCAAATCCTATACAAAATCACAATTTTGATTCGGAATTCCGTATGTGTGTGGTCTAAAACCTTTCACCGACGGCTTCATCTTCACCCCTCCGTGGAAAAACCAGCTTTCTATGTGGACAAACCAGTGGACAATCTATGAGTGAGCGCGACACGTGGTCATTTTATGCGCTCCTCCGCAAACAAGGGCCCACGGGCGTCAAAATTAGGGGGCGCCAAAATCATTGGTTTGAAAAAAAAATGGCACCTTCTTGAAAATATTATAGAAAAATATCGAGTTCGCTACGCTCGCACCATATTTTAAATCTTGTTGCTGTGATATAATTATATTGCAGTAAAATCTCTAGCTCACTTCTGGTTTTTATTGTATTGAGACTATTGTTGCGCAGAAGTCGTTTAGGTCATACTACATAGGCGTAAAATGAAACTGACCCCCGTGGGAACAACTTTGTGCTACGCAGGTGAAGGGGAGGGGCGCCAAAGTCAAGTTTTTGGCCCGGTTCCGAAAAATCGTGTCTTTTCAAACATAACTTTTCATTTCCTCCTATATTTCAGCAAAACCAATATCTGACCTCGTATTCTAAATAAAAAATGTTTGATTGAGCGACGGATGAGGTTCTGTGAGCGAAAGTTTATACCTATCAATCATCACCTGACGTGTTATTCCATGCAATAAAAATTTAAAATTTGGATAAAACTGCATGCATAGAAAGTTTAAAATAAACTGAAATGTGCTCCACTAAAGTCCGGCCGCTGAAAGATTGCGTTTGACAGTTACCATAAAATTGTAAAAAACCGAATGAAAACTATAAATGCCGATCATTATTTAGTAGCTTTTTGAACTTAAAAGGGCAGCTAGTGCCCTGTGTACTAGAGTGAGCACAGGTAAACAATATTTTCATTCAGTTTTTTACAATTTTATGGTAACTGTCAAACGCAATCTTTCAGCGGCCGGACTTTAAAACATTAATTAGTCAGAAGGAATGTTATATAGTATTAGCCATGTTTCTGTCCTCCCTGAAATAATAGTTATTTTTTGAGTTTATCTACTTTTGTACCAGATGGAACATTGAATTCTTTAAGCTGGTGGTAAGATGATAAAGGATGATAAAGTGAGTCGTTGTATTTCATCCAGTGCAGGTAGTCTAGGAAAAATAAGGTTTGAGATTGCATTAAAGACACTTTAGTAAATTGTGTTTGAAATAATATTACTGTTAGTTTATAACACTTTTGTCGGGATTTCGTGGTTATATAGGCTCAGGAACCTGAGAAATACCTTAAAATCGATATTAATGTACAAATTACAAGCTTATTTCTAAAAATATTTCGACCAGCATACCAGCAATAAAGACAGTTAATTATCAAAAGGCAAATTTTATGTGTAAAAACAAACAGTAAATAATTTAGTTTTGAGGTTATAATTTTTGAAGACTTACAAAATATTAAATATCTACCCAAATTAACGATATTAACCGTGGATTATTATTGTTATAAGTAAAACGTATTGAACGAAGCCATCCTGTACAAAATCACCAGTTTTCCATTTTTTGTTCATACCTAAATTAAATGTTTTGTAAATGTCTTAATTATTCAATAATACAACATAAAAAATTGGGGATTATTGAGAATTTATGTTTTTCAGGTATGTATCTACTATATTCCAAATTTTCACCAAAAGTACAATTAATGCAACCTACTCCATACAAAAATCCGTAGATTTCCCCGACTAAGGTAAATACGCTAGCTTTTGCCCGAATAAAAGTATTAGGGCTACCTCTCCGACGAATTACATTTCATTGAAAAAATTTCGGTACCGAGTAGGTGTTAGAGTCAATAGGGACTTGAAGTCTATATTATTTATGTCAATGGCCAGAATAAATAAATATCAATAATAATATGCTAAGTAAAATACCGCACGCCTGTCGGCCGCTGTTCTTTCAATGGGAATTATCAAAAAAAGTTTACAAAGTCCTGAAAACGATTGAATAAAAATTATTAAGGTCCTGCATGCTCTAATTTCCATGCATGTATTGTTTCCACTGTTTATTATAAGTGGCAACAGGCTAACTCCCCGTCACACTAGACAAAGTGACGTTACTACTATAGTCTAGGAAAAATAAGGTTTGAGATTGCATTAAAGACACTTTAGTAAATTGTGTTTGAAATAATATTACTGTTAGTTTATAACATTGTTGTCGAGATTTCGTGGTTATATTGGCTCAGGAACCGGAGAAATACCTTAAAATCGATATAAATGTATAAAGGGCAAGCTTATTTCGAAAGATATTTCTTCCAGCATACTAGGCAAATTTAATGTGTACAAACAAACAGTAAATAATTTAGTTTTGAGGTTATAATTTTTGAAGACTTACAAAATATTAAATATCTACTCAAATTTAGGATATTAACCGGGGATTGTTATTGTTATAAGTAAAACGTATTGAATGAAGCCATCCTGTACAAAATCACCAGTTTTCCATTTTTTGTTCATACCTAAATTTAATGTTTTGTAAATGTCTTAACTATTCAATAATACACAATAAAAAATCGGAGATTATTGAGAATTTATGTTTTTCAGGTATTTATCTACTATATTCCAAATTATCACCAAAAGTGCAAATAATGCAACCTACTCCATACAAAAATCCGTAGATTTCCCCGACTACTAGTGAAACGTGGATGTTCTGAGTTTTCAGAATATCTCTGACCCTCCCTCGGGGATTATAGTCGTGAGCATAATGCTTATGCTTGTTTAGGACAAAAAATCCGTACGACCTTGCACGTAGGTAATTAGCCCAAATTTGTAGGTTCTAAATGATCTCCCCTACCCGCCATTCCTCTTTGTCCGTCCGTCCGTCTAACACCCTGTATAATTGAAAACGTAACGAAACATATGGAGAAACAGGACACACTTTCATATCCTCTCAAATCTTAGTGTGGAATAGAACTTACCAATAACACACAATAATGTAATTGTTTCGGAGATTATACGAGATTATCCGAGTTTGGGTCACTAACTGATATAATTATTTAGTAGGTACACAAATGGGCAAATACATATAGCTAGTAATTGGTACATTAGTTTAATCGTTTATTATAATTATAAGGTTAGCTGGGGCAAAGCAAGTGGGTCAAAGGAGTAACTTTGTCTACGTTCCAACTTCATGGAAACTATTAATTAGGTATTGAAAATTGAGTTGTTTTTGGAACTACTTGAAAATTGTTCATGATTATGTTTTTGTTTAGCGCTCGAGCCATGGAGCGAGAAAATTGGCACCTCACACGATAACGTCAACATTTCTTTTTATTATATGGTGTCCTTCAGCCCGACTCTCTCAAAGCTTTCTTGACTTAATTTATGTAATTGGGCCATTAATTGCCATAGATAGATTTTAGCTTCCAAAATGTCTGGAAAAAACGCGTGTGACAGATGGGACGGACAGATAACGGGGAGCCATAAGTGTTTCGTTTTGACAGTTTTGGTAGGTACGGAAGACTGAAAAAACAGAATAGTTACCAGGCGCTATTTAAGGCTAGTAGTAGTGGAACTATTATACAATGTACCTTATGATCTAACATTCACAAAGAAGATTTTCTGCGTTAATAGATTACCCTGATGTTGCTTTGTGTATTAAACAATATTGGTAGGTACACACGCAGACACATCAAGCTACACAAAACCAAAATAAGCTGGCCGCTCGTAGGTAGAGTAATGTCTAACGTCTCGCGGCCAGCTTATGTTTGTTTTGCGTAGCTTGATGTGTCGCCGTGTGTACGTGTAATCCCGACTAACGAATTCGAGTTTAAGGGTATATTACTGTTGGCACGCTCCATACAAACGAAGTCTGGTTATATTTTCAATACTAACCAATTAAAGTCAGTGAAATTTTTCAGAAACAATCTAGAAAGTAATCTTCGGTGTTGAAACCCTTGGACTGAGGGGTCCCGGCGCCCAGGCGCTTTTTAAAGATCTTGCAAAGCGCCTGGTAGACTCGACCGGGGATCCAAGGGCTGGCACTTTCCTCGCTCAACGGATCAGTTTGGCCGTTCAGCGAGGAAACGCTGCCGGCGTTTTGGCTTCCCTCCCACGCGGCCCAGACCGGCACCATATTTTAGGTTAAGTTACTTATAAGTTCTTAATGTTTTTCATTTTTAATTTACCTATTTTAATTTGTTTTATGTTAATAAAGAACTCTCTCATCTATATGCTTATATCATGTCAGATTTTCGTTAAAATGTATAGTTTTAAAGTTACAGTGACTCAAAGATTTCCATACAAATCTTAAATTAATCTTAACATTGAAACTGTATATTTTAATGAAAATCGGACAAGATACAAGCATAGAGATTTGTTTCTAGATTGTTTCTGCAAAATTTCATTGACTTTAATTGGTTAATATAGAAAATATCACCAGACTTCGTTTGTATGCAGCGCGCATTTACGCATTTGGAATAATCTTCTCTTAATGACAAGTACGGCGGATGGCGGGTGTTAGAATCTCAAAAACATTAGCTGTCTGATCCCTGGGTGGCTGGCTGGCTGGCTGCTGTAAAGTGTTTAGATTTTTCCTCCATTTGGGATACAATAATATTAAAAAAAAAAAAAAACAGAAAGTTGGTAGTTATATCAATGTTTCTGACCACCCCGAAATGGATTAATATGTGTGTCTTTAGTTTATGTATGTGTGTGTGTGTGTGTATGTATTAATATTTTGATGGTGACAATGTGAAAAACGTTTTGATAACCCTTCAAATATGCTTCAAATCGACAGGTTTTTTACAATTTACTACGGGTATCAGCAGATTTTTTATTTTCTATAAAATGTTACACTATAATGATAGCATATTACATTATAGTTTATACTCGATGTAGAGTATAAAATAAAGTCACTTTCCGTGTCTGTCTGTATGTCCGCTATGTCCTTATAAACCACGCAACGGATTTCCCGAGCGAAGCTGGGGCGGGTGCTAGTAAAAGATAATTGTACTCGGGTGGTCGTGGTGGTTATGGGATCTGTGTCATTAGTAGGTAAAACTAACTGTTTGTGCCATTTCTTGATAATTTTTGGACTACAATCAATTTTATTTGTTTTCCTGTCTTTACAACTGCCTACGTCACAAAATACAAGGTGTTACAAAAATACAAATAAACATTTAGGGAGTGGTTTAGACCATGAAACTGAACATTATCGTAATCGTGAAAAAAAAATCGGATGTTCCATACCAAACTACAAATCTACTCGAGCTAAATGTATGGGACAACTGATTTTGTTTTTCGCGATTTCTATGTTTGTCCCATAGTGAAAGTTGTTCAGTTTGATGGTCTAAACAACCCCCTTAAAAGTTTTAAATGTTTATTTTTACTTTTGTAACATCTTGTATAACCTCTATTAGTCTAGGATAAATAAGGTTTGAGATTGTGTTAAAGACACTTTAGTAAATGGTGTTTTAAATCATATTAGTGTTAGTTTATAAAATTTTTGTCGAGATTTCGTGCTTATATTGGCTCAGGAACCTGAGAAATACCTTAAAATCGATATAAATGTACAAAGGGCAAGCTTATTTCGAAATATATTTCTTCCAGCATACTAGCATAAGAGACAGTTAATTATCTCAAGGCAAATTTAATGTGTACAAACCAACAGTAAATAATTCAGTTTTGAGGTTATAATTGTTGAAGACTTACAAAATATTCAATATCTATTCAAATTTACGATATTAACCGGGGATTATTATTGTAATAAGTAAAGAATATTAAATGAAGCAATCCTGTACAAAATCGACAGTTTTCCATTTTTTGTTCATACCTAAATTTAATGTTTTGTAAATGTCTTAATTATTCAATAATACACAATAAAAAATCGGGGATTATTGAGAATTTATGTTTTTCAGGTATTTATATACTATATTCCAAATACATACTACCTTTCATTTGATACCCATATTGTAATTTTTAGCAAAAAAAATTGTTTATTCCCCCTCTCTTTTTTAATTCGTAGACGCCATCTTGAAATAATGTATCCTATGTCACCCGCACGTTAAAATCCATCAAGCCGTTTGGGCTGTAAGCCGTGCCAAAGAAATAGACATACAAACATACATACATACATACATACATACATATATACATACATACATACGCTCGAAAAACATAACCCTCCTTCTGGCGCAATCGGGTAAAAACAACATATTCGTGCCACCCAACAGCCTGCATACTTGATTTGTGTGGGTTACGTGTCAGATTTTGTATGAGACTTGGAGTCTATACAGGGTCCTTCTTAATATACTGAAGGGCATGACCAGCCCATCAAACTGAACAAGTAGGTTTTCGGTTTTGTATGGGACAACTGATTTGTGTCTGTCTGATCATCCTCTCGAAAAAGTGTCAGCATATTAAGTTTAACCCTATAGTATTTTAGGTTAATGGTCTCCATAAATTAAAAAACATGTGTAGAATCAGCATTTTTTTTTGCGGATTCAATTCCCACCTGCAGCATTTTATGCCTTGTCTTTTAAAATGTTTGTTAACTGATGCATTCTCCGCAGGTCCGATGCACAGCTATAATCTACAACATATACCGCAAGAGCATTGAGAAATGCACCGAGGAGGAGAGGATACGAACTACTCCAGCCAGCCTGCCGGAGATACACGAGGCCGTTATATACTCTGTACATCGCTTGCCTGACACCAGTTAGTATTAATTTAATTAAATTACCCCAGTGTCTCAAGACGTAAGTCTTAAACCAGTGTGTACTGCCAGTGATGACATACGAAACGTAGACGTGATCGGTTACTAAAGGCCTAGTAAAAAGGTGAAAATCACCGAAAGGCCAATGGATATATTTTTTTCTTAACGCCGCCGCACCGTCCCCTTCTCCTAACCAGCACTGGTCTGTTTTCTGTAAAAGTTAGATCTGGAGTTTGCCAACGAAAATCTGCCTTCACGTGCTACGAATTTGTTTGACATCTACGTGCGTAGGGGTGAGCTACGAGCGTAGTAGCACGTAGCTACGCCCGGCAACGGCATGCATGGTTGTATAAATAAATTGATATACGGAAGAAAAACGTTGATTTAAATTGATGTGGGGTTACATTATACTGTTCAAGAAATATTTCAATACATTTTTGGGGCTTATTGGCGAAACCATAGAACAATAACAGTAGAAATGTTTTTTATGAATAGGGTATTTGACAGCATGTAAAATATAAGATCTATTGATGGCATCCGTATTGAATATGAATTTTGGAAACCAACTATTAAGTCAGTTAAGAAAAATACTAGATGTTTTAAGAGAAAATAGACATAGGAAATATTTTTGTTGTCTACTTTAGTCACGTGATCGTAAACGACTGTGATTGGCCGAATGGTTGATGACGTCAACAGCTTGTAAACAGTTGTGTGTAGAGTGTGGGTGTCGTACAAAGTTTACGTCATCGTGACGTCACCTGCTTGTTGCCACGTATATTGTCAGGAAAAGCGTTTTCGCGGAATATTTGGGTAGCGTTATTTGTTTTGGTTTTAGCATGTAATGGAACGTAAAATATATATTTTCTATAGAGTAATTAGACCGTGAGTGATTAACGTAGAACAGTTTTTAATAACCTGTCAAATACCCTATTTGGAATAGATTTTCTTTTGTTTGTTTGTGATATTCTTTTTACACGCAAGGGGTATATCGACACAATTTAATTGTTTAATTGCCCATTATTAGCAAAATTGACTATTTTTGTGTTTAATCGGTTAGAAATATCCATTTACGAGTGTACAAAAGTATATTTTTTAGAATATTATGTGACAGTTAGATCTTATGGAAATGGGGCCTCGTTGTCGGTTTTAGTTTCCAAGATATTTATTTACGGGCTTTACGGGTTTCTAAATGGATGATCAGAACATCAAACTGAACAACTTTCTATATGGGACCAAGGTCGAAATCGAGAAAAAAAAATTTGATGCTGTTCAATACAAAACTGCTATCCTAATCTACCCAAATACGTTTTCTTTTCGGGATTTAGATTTTGGTCCCATAGAAAAAGTTGTTCAGATTGATTGACTGATCATCCTCTTAAAAAACAGTCGGCATATTAAGTTGGACCCTGTATACATATTTATTTAAAGAGCCGTCGGTGGCGCGTTGCGGAGAGGTATGGTAGCGCTCATAGGCTGATGATGATGATGTAGATTTTGTATCCTGTTATAACTCCATATAGACAACAACTTTACTCTGCCCTGAGAATGTCATATATTTTTTTTCTTTTGTATGTATGCATCTACCTACTTGTATAACTTTTGAAGTCCTTCCTAAAATTGAATAACAACTGACCTTAAAATCCTTGTACAGCGGTAATTGGGGGGTTAAACTTTTAATGAGCCGACTCGTTTGAAATCGAACGAAAAGCTCTGTTCAGTCTCTGCCAAATAAATTATTCATTTTTACGTAAGTCCTTTCATCCGTCTTCCTTTAAAATAATTTTATTGTCTGAATTTGTAATGACGTAAAACAAGTTTTTTCAAATGCCTAAAATACGAAGGCAGAATAATAAATATTTACCTTTCTTCCTATTATTAATAACATGCCATAATGCGCTTATTACATAGTTAATTAAGTTTACATGCTAGTTTTTTTGGTTTAAACAAATTATTAAACGTGTTAATGAATAAGTGCAAAACCTCATACACCCCAACTGATTTACAACAAAATAATTAGATTGAAACAATAATTTCATTATTTTGATGGTTAAAGTTTAAAGTTTAAATGATTTGTTATCATTTCAGTAATGAATGAACGCGCTAGCGTGCTCGTGGATACATTTTAAGAATCTTGTTTTGGTAGTAAGTAGGGTGAGTGTGCCCGAGCGGTGGATTGAGACCGAGTTCAGTAAATTTTAAATGTTACAAACAAATTAATTAATATTTTGAAAAATATTACCTATGTTGAAAATATGGTAATTTGATTCTGCTCTCGATTCTAAACCAACTACTTTCTAGTTTTGCGTTCAAAGTCAAAAGTCAAAGTCAATATAATTTATTCAATACCTATAGGAGCTTGCAGCACACTTATCAAACGTCAAATCTTTTTTAAAGCTACCACCGCGTCGGAACGTGTTGTCGCTGTAAAGAAGATGCGGCCAGAAACTCTACAACATAACACGACTTAATAACTATTACAATATAAATTCTTAAGCTAAAGTTATGTATACAATAATACATAGTCTATTTAATAAAATAATTGATACTATACAGTAAAGTAATGAGCAAACGTACAATGCAATGAGCTCTTGATACCATAATCCATCCGTTTCTGGCCGCATCTTCTCTCACAATGGAACTCCATCAGACGCGGTGGTAGAGTGAAAAATGACGTCAGAAAGCTATCCATGTGATAATATTTTGAATAAAACATTGAGAGTTTGAGTTTGAGCACGTTTTGTAATGAAATGATTTGTAAATGATAATTTGTAATTTATATCCAGTTTAGGCTGGACTATGGGTACTTTGATAATCTGTGTGATTATCTATAGGTACCTATCTAAGATAATTAATAATTATTTATTAAAGAGCATTTCAAAATTTTCATCGGTTCTCAAATGAACTAACTGGTACTCAAAACAATATTTATACAAGTTTGAGCAGTTATTTCAATTCACGTAAATTGTCGCCTTTTCGCCAAAGTTCGTAACTGATAAATTTAATTAGCAACTTCTGCAGGTACATTTTAGCATTTTAAATTTCGTTGTTTTATTTGAGTCTGTTGAGAAATTGGAAATTAAGGGTCCTTTCATCGTTCAGTGGCACCCTCATCACAACATTTAAGATTTCGAACCATGAAAACTTAAATTAAAAATAAACTCTTAAATTAAGTGCTATTCCAACTTACTACCAAAGTCTTCAAGCCATTTTTATACAATAATTCTATATTTTTTTGAAGTAAATACTTTATTAAATGACGAACAAAGAGCTAATAGTATTATAGTAAGTTGGAGTTCCTACGCACCGAGCTCTTTTTTTCATTTTGGGTTTTCATTATTGAGAAATCTTTGACGCTATTTGGGCGCTACAGAACCTTAAAAAGACTCTTAAGAGGATAGGCGCGCTCTCGAAGAAATTCTCTTCAATACTCTACGTATTTGTCTGTTCCGCCCCTTCCACACATCCCACCGACTAGAGTGCGAAAGACACAACTGCAGCTCAGACTGTTTTGATCTACATAAAATGGACGACATCAGCATTTCGTACTCCCCTGTTTCCTCCTCTAAAACTTAACCGATTTAAATAATTCTTTCAACAATAATATGAGAAAGGCTTTGGCTATGTCTGTATGTTTTGCTTTTTTTGTTTTGATTCGTCAAATTTGTTTGCTGGATGTCTGAAAACGGACGGTAAGATTGGTCTTTTTCGAAGGTCCCTAGTTCTTTAAGTAATCAATTTATGCAAAAAAGCAAAACATAGGAACATAGCAGAGGTAATACAAATTATTTGGTCAAAAATGTTTAGCTCTAGTAGCATTATACAGGGAGGAAACCGGGGAATACGTTTGTGTTGACCAAAAGATACTAGTCTATCCTCTTATGCAGTCGGTAGGATTCATTAATGTTATTGCTGTAAATTTTCCTACGACACCGTAATTAAAGTTGACTCAGCCAAAAATAAGATAGATATAAAAGCAGCCCGAGAAACGAAAGAAAGTTATTTAATGGATAACTCTTTGCTCTTATTGGATCTTCTGATGCCATAGATTTAGGTCATCGATTTGTCGCTTCCCATGCGAAAATTTTTTCGTCGTCTATGCTTCCCATACTTGGGTAAAGGTTGTGTACAGGATGAACCAGAAGAGGCTAGTAATATTTAAAGGGGTGGTTAAGACCATCAAGCTGTACAACCTTCACTATGGAGATGGAATAAATGAACTAATTTAAGTTGTTAAATTCTTTAAATATTACTACCCTCTCTACCCTCTCGTCAGAGGCCGTAAGGGGGTCTGAAAAAAACTCTGACACCAGCATGCGTGGCATGCTACACGTGATACGGCTGTATCACGACTTTTATCTCGTTCGTTCGCGCGCAAATAGAAAGAGAGCGACGATGTGATAGTTCTATATCACGCTGCCATGCTACCTATGCTGGGCTTGCTGCCCACACGATAAGAAAAAGACTACCTCTTTTGTTAGATATCTCTAAGCATTAACACTACACAATTTGGTAGGTAGAGGCTTAGATCAAAGTAAAATGAATGGATAGGCCTTACGCGAACATTTCAAAGCAGAAAAATGAGGCAAAACAAATGAATGGTATACTTCAAGTACCGAGATGACAGATAATTGTGCTAGTTTGTATAGACCGCTTTAGGCCTATTCATTAACTTTAGCATTTCAACGTTAGCACCGCTTTTCCGCCAGTGTCAAGTGGTTTGTGGTCAAAAACAATCACGAGGATTGTTTTTGAGTAAAAACGCAACTGAGAAGGATTGCGGAGCCTCGTAGCAGGCTGAGACGCGAACTGCGCGAACCCCAAGCCAAAGACAAGTGTTCGGGGCAAACCCTGTAACGTGACTCCAATATTACTTTGATCTAAGGTTAAAGGTAAAGTAAATGCTGTCATTTCTGTACCAAATGGTAACCACTTTGAAGTTTTGCATCGTACTGCGCGTGATGTTGGCGGATTTTTTATAATAATAGAAGATGTACTAGCTACTACAAGCTGTTGCCCGCGACTACGTCTGCGTGGACCTTAAAGAAGTACCATATGTGTTAATCTAGAACATATTCTATTTGCGTGCCAAATTTCATCCAAATATGAGTGATTGCGCCACAAAAATATTTCCTTACAAACATCCAAACTTCTTCACAAACTTTCAAATGTTATAGGTAAGGATAGATATTTTATTGGCTACCGGTCAGTTGCAGGTACGTCCATTAAAGTTAATTCTCCATTAAATCTCTTGCTAGCTTTTATTACGTCAACAAGACAAAAAGTGACAGCAAGAGATTTAATGGAGGATTAACTTTAATGAACGTACGTGCAACAGGCAGTCAGTCACTGTTTTTTTTAAAACGTTGCAAGCTTTATTGCCACATTTGAGGTTGACTGTATCGTAAATACAACATTGCTTGTGATTATGTGGTCTCGGCGCATTCACTCTTGTTCCATGAAATACATGATAATAATTATAACATAATTTTACCAATTAGACTATGAAATTCCAATTTGGATTGGAACATTTAATTAGTAGAATAATTAATAGAAATCGTATATAGGATCCTTCTTAATATGCTGACGGTTTTATAAGAGCATGATCAGATCATCAAACTGAACAACTTTCTCTACGGGGCCAAAGTAGAAATCGGGAAAAAAAGTGTGAGTCGGGACTCGGGCAATTAATGTTCCGTAACATCAGTTGTTTAAAATGGGTCTTTGAAGACCACCACTATAAATTGACACTTAGTATGTGGTCATATAGTAACTGAAGATTATTTTACACTTGACAAAAAACTATACAAGTTAGTGCCAGCCTGATAATTTTCCCGCCATCTGTACCTTATTTCTAATGTGTTAAAAACACTGAAACTTTTTTGCTTGCGTAGTTTTTACAAATTCTTACAGTACAGCAGCACAACATACAGACGTTCGTGTAATCCGTCTATAAAACGAAGACTGGCGCGTAATTGTTTCTCTTTTGGCTCGGACATCTTCGAGCGCGGACCCTATGTCCAGTAGTTGGTATGTCAATGACCGGAATGAGTGTTTATTGAAATTTCCCGTCGAATTATGCCAAACTGTATTTACCGGATTTAACGGAATGTAAACTCAAAGGGAGAAATTGAACCCTTTTGGGTTAATAAAATTTCAAATGCCAAATGTTCTTTCGGGTATGACATTTTTAGGGTTCCGTAGTCAACTATCACCCCTAAGTAGGCTTTACTAGTTAACGAGTAATAATCAACCAACTTGTAAAATGTACTTTTTAGACTTTATTAGCCGTTAAACCTTAGTATAAATAAAATGCTCCCTTCTCAGTCCGTATATTGTGACGGGCAACTACGTAACCCTGCGCGTGGCCCGACATGCACTTGGCCGGTTTTTTTAAACGACGTTCTAGTATTCGAGCTTTAACTTATAGGATCACTTTGTTGTCCTTTTGTCTGTCTTTCAACACCATTTTACTCAGGAACCGGTAGAGTTTTCAATTTGAAATTTTAATAATATCTAATACTAAGGCACAGTATAAGAAAGAGTAGGTCTACATCAGTCTCTTGCTAAAATGCTAGCTTCTAAGTCAACGCAATCAAAAGATACGTCCATTTGCCTAAAAATCCCAATCCTACCTTGTTTTCCCACTTTCTTCCTTTTTTCTCTAAAGTTCTCGAGTTTATCGTCCATAGGCTAAACTAAAAACATGCTTCAACTAACACGCTTTCAAATACCGTAACATTTTCATCACTCCGAAACAGAAATACGGTCGAGAATGTATTGTTGAATGAATTAAAAAAAATAATTTGCAGTGGGTACATGGTTGGTTGTTACAATAATCCTGATCAATAGTATCAAGTAATACATTTACTAAAAATACATTTAGGTCAATTATTTTTTATCTAAAATACCTGTTGTTTGTTAAAAATGTTTCACTTATGTATGTATGTATATGCTCACGACTATATTCCCCGATGTTCTGAAATCTCAGAGCATCCACGTTTCACCAGTAATACCGAAACTCTGTCCAGTGTGACGGGGGGTGAGCCCGTCGCCACGTATATTTAAATTTAATTCCATATGTCATCAAATTTACATTAGAATAGTCAAATTTTAGTTATTCTCTCATTGAATAGAACACATTGTTCATTTTTAATATATTATGCAAAGCATGTATGTAGTGTTGTACGAGTATATTGAACCCGATTTTTTTTGTTTTCAGATAATTCCGTAGCTCACAAGACGACATCGACAGCTTCTTTCAGGATCATTTCTATCATCTCATTATTCCTTCCAACAGTTTTAAGATAAGCTAGCTTATTAATGATTATAGTTAGTTAAAATAAATAAATCGTTGTGTTCTGCTGTGTTGTGGCAAAACCATAGCGTAATTATAATAAATAGTGGAACAGCTCAGCGGTCGCGGCAGGTAACCTAACCTAACTAAATTAGGTTACGCACGCAGGAAGAGGGGGCCGGGACGCGCTCCTCCCGGGCCCCGCACACCGCGCTCGATTGACCTGCCGCGACCACTTGTTATTACGCTATGGCAGAACTTACCCTATAGGTAAAAGTTGTAAATTAATGGTTGGTGTCTCTCTCTTTTAAGGTGTTATTTGGATAGAAAGAGACGAGATGTAAGAGCAAAGCTCTGCATACATTTTTTTGTAAGCTGAATAGGCTGGTGCACCACGACTGATAATAGAAGAAAATCTCTAATACGGCGGCCACTGTGAAAACTAGGATATGCTTGGTGTAGTTAACTCGGGAATGATCAGCCGCCGCAGTATGACAGGGTGATATAGCGCTATTGCGCCTTCGCTCTCTTTCTATTTGCGCGCGAATGAACGAGGTAAACAGCGTGATATTGATAGTCTTATCACGCGCATCACGCTACGGCTTCTGATGGTCTTAAATGTGGCAGCGTGATATAACGCGCTTTCGCGACGTAGCTCTATTTCTGTTTGAGCACATCCAAGCGAGATAAAAGTTGCGACAGAGCCTTGCTGCCCGCATAATTTAATAGGGCCTTGGTATGACTGATAGATTTGGGGTTGTATTGTGTAAATATCCGTGCACTTCAAACAATTAAGATAAGATAAATACTGTTTAGTTTGTAGGGGGTGACGTAAGTTGTTGCAGTGGGATGATAGAAAAGAGTTCTTGATTTACATTATTTATTTAAGTGCACTTAATATAAGTTACATGC
This sequence comes from Agonopterix alstromeriana, assembly GCA_963924505.1. NCBI lineage: Eukaryota > Metazoa > Arthropoda > Insecta > Lepidoptera > Depressariidae > Agonopterix > Agonopterix alstromeriana. The sequence continues at coordinate 6,789,885 of OZ004670.1, forward strand.
GACCTAGCGGTACGGTGGTATGGGAACGACTGGCGAATGTTCCAGTCGCTTCGTAGGACTGATACAAAATCGCTGAACAAACAGATTTGAAATGCACACTGTGTCGCTACATTATTCCCCCCTTTAACAAAAAAAAAATCCCAACTTTTTTAACAAACAGTAATAAAACATAATCTAAAATATTTGAACAATCATAAATCATACTTCACATTAAATTACAATAGGTGACAAAGTACTTATAACAAAACAATCTCGATGCTAAATCAGCATAAGTTGCACATTGCACATTACAGTTAAAATGAAATTTGATCCAAGTGTTTATCGCAAATGACGGAAGTTACTGTTACAAACTATCAATTACAGCCTTAGATAGTGAATTCTTAATAATTGTACTTATACAAAATATGATCAACATAATTCGCTGTATTGTAAGCTTACATACGTTATCATGTTCATACAAAAAATTTGAACGACATGGAAACAGAAAAAAAATATATTTAAACACACGAAACACTATAACACACTATACACGACACATTTAAGATTCAACGCTGTTTCCCTGTAGCGTAGGTACGTAGCGTGAGTCGAAGTCGTCTTCTTGAACGTCCATGATGTGCGTACAGCTTGGTATCCATACCTTCCAAGGCGTGCACCACATGTACTGGACTGGGTCAACGTCGTAAACTCGGTGCGTGCGAGGAAACGTCGAGCAGGAGCAGGCGCCCGTCCCGGAGGGAAGCCAGCAAACCTCGAACGGCGACAGCTGCTGTACCGTACTCACGTCGTCATTCGCCATGAAGAGCAAAATTCCATTCCTCTTATCTTGACGTCTCTCTGGGACCCGCAAATCACTTGTATTTCTCGGTAGTCACGTGTGGTTTCCATGTCGGTGTCACGTTGAGCTGAGTCGGCACGCCGCTAGGTCTATCCTGCCATCCGCTTTGCGCAGGAGAGTCGTTCCGCCGAAATTTTCTTGAAGGTTGCGTGTTCTTTGTCGGTGGTCACCACTGTAGGGGGTGACGTAAGTTGTTGCAGTGGGATGATAGAAAAGAGTTCTTGATTTACATTATTTATTTAAGTGCACTTAATATAAGTTACATGCGACCTAGCGGTACGGTGGTATGGGAACGACTGGCGAATGTTCCAGTCGCTTCGTAGGACTGATACAAAATCGCTGAACAAACAGATTTGAAATGCACACTGTGTCGCTACAAGTTGCACACCAAAATACAACAATAATGTCCACGAATAAGAAGGGACAAACAAACAAATACGCAATTAGCATGTTATTTGTCGTAATCCTTTTGCGAGTAGAATAGATAATTCACTGTTATTCAGTCCGGAGATGAGTTTTCTTCCGTCTCGAGATGGTATTTTCTACACTGGTATCACCTTTTCATTTTGTCTCTCGAATTCCTGGACGAAGTATAGGTGCAGTCTGTTAGGTACCATGATTTCCAAGAAGATCATCTTACCAACTCCATTGTGTGAAGGTATTTAGGTCGAACTTGATCAATATTTAAAGCGTACCTACTGTATGTATAAACAAAGTAGCTAATAATGTTGTACTGTGTTAAATGTTAATAATTCATAATATTTTCTACTTATTAAGTACTTACCAAAATTTGATTTCATCTTTGAGTTTACACACAGTTACTAGTACTTCTGTAGTCAAGCCAAATTGTTTTATATTTGGCTCTGCTTTGCTCCCATGGCAAAGTGCCTATGTTAAAGTAGGACATAAGAGTACATTATTAAATGTTGTTGAACTCATGACCTTCCAATTGTACCTCCATACCTAATAGTCAGTCGTCGTGCACTATATATAGTACGACAGCCTATATCAAATGGTATATACAACGTGTTAATGAATAAGCGCAAAACCTCATACACCCCAATTGATTTCTAACAGAATAATTATATCGAAGCACTAATTTCATTATTTTGATAGTTACCATTTCAAGTTATTCGCATTTTAAGTTTTGAGGCTAAGGTGCTCATGGATATATTTTAAGAATTTGGTTTTGGTAGTAAGTAGAGTGAGAGTGCCCGAGCGGTGGGTTGAGATCGAGTTCAGTAAATTTTAAATTTTACAAACATAATTTAATATTTTGAAAAAATTGCCTATGTTGAAACCATGATTTGATTCTGCTCTCGATTCTAAACATACTACGTTCTAATTTTGCGTTAATTCATTAACACATTGTTTAAATGTTTATGACATATTCGGTTTTATCAAGGTAATAGGGTATAAATAATCCTTGAAAGTGGACGTGGGCTCTCGTACTATCACATTTTCGTAGAAAAGACCCCGCTGTTTCTATGACTGATAAGATTCTTCTCTATATTTTCACTGTTGATAATATTATGTTGTTGTTGTGCCAACCCGAATTTATGTATTTCATTAAATGGAATACACGGAGCTTATTCGTTTTATTTATCTACTACCTTACCTTTCAAAATGAAGAAAGAATTATTTTTCCTTACACCATATTAGAAAAGAAAAAACCGCCCAAGAGCGTGTCGGACCCGCCCATGATAGGGTTCCGTAGCCATTGCATAAGTAGAGTAAGGAAAAACTAGTAATGTTGATTCTCTTAGCTAAATGAAAATTATGAACCTAACGATAGCGCAATTTATTTTCGTGGAACGCTTCTATTTAACTGCGATTTTTTCAAAACTGGCTGAGCTACATCATCCGTTATAATTTTAACTGAAAGTACTTACCTTAAGCTATATATTATAACATTTTCAGATTATTCACTCCAATATTTTAGAGGCTGGAGGGGCCCTATTTTTGACTTTGAGCGCAGATATCTCGAGACAGAAGCATTATATCGATTTAGTTTCTATGGGAGTTTTGTTACAATGGACAAGACCTACTCAACGACACTACTTCGTTGTATGGGTCGAAAAATATTGTTTTCTTCATGGCTACTGTTTTTGGATTACTTTTATCTGTCTTCATGCCAAATTTCGATTAAATAGGTGCAAAAATGAGCGATTTTTTGAGGCGGGGCATACAAACAGACAGACAGAATGGACGAAACTATAAGGGTTCCTTGTTTGACTACGGAACCCTAAGAACTGTCAATGGCAATGTTTGTTACGTTTTTATATGATTAGGTATACAAGAACAAGGTGTAACGAAACACCCTATTAATATTTAAAGGTGTGCCGTGTGGTTTAGACAATTAAACTGAAATCTTGCAATAAGTAGAAAACTTCGAAAAAAATAGCTGTTTCATACAATACTACTCAAATGTAGGTATGGAACAGCTGATTTTTAAATATTTTTTCGACGTTCTCTCCATAGTGAAAGTTATTCTACCCTACCCTAGTATGTTCAAACCATCGAACTGAACAACTTTCACTATGGAGCCAACGTCGAGAAAAAATAAAAAAATTTGATGTCTCATAGAAAACCGCAGTACCTACTTACTCGACTCAAATGTATGGGGCAGAAATTTTTTTATTTTTTCTCAATGTTGGCTCCATAGTGAAAGTTGTTCAGTTCGATGGTCTGAAGCACCTCCTTAAGTGTTACTAGGGTGTTTTATTACACTCTGTATATGCACAGTATTTCCAGCCACCTGGCAAGCTTCTGGCAACCTTAAAACGTTTGAGGACAGTGACGGGTTTCGCCGCCGTAAATGTGGAAGTGTACGATAATGACGTTACGTGGTAAGCCATACCTGTTCAAACCATTTAATATTTTGATAGTTAAAATTTAAAGTTATTCCCATTTTAAGTTTTGAGGGAAAAATTATTTGTTATCATTTCAGCAATTAATGACAGCGCTTACGTGCTCATGGATACATTTTAAGAATATTGTTTTGGTAGGAAGTAGGGTGAGAGTGCCCGAGCGGTGGGTTGAGATTGAGTTCAGTAAATTTTACAAACAAATATTTTAATATTTTGGTAAAAATTACCTATATTGAAATCGTGATAATTCGATTCCGCTCTCGATTCTACACAAACTACTTTCTAGTTTTGCGTTAATTCATTAACACGTTGTATGTAACAGACCATGTTCAATACCGTTTCTGTGCTCAAAAGTGCTCTACTCCGTGCTTAAGCTTCCGTGGTCTGATGGTTAAGCGCATTGGGCTCTTGAAACGTAGGTCGTGGGTGCGATTCCCATGGGGGACACCTAGTGATATGTCACTTTGTTCGTTTTTCCCAGTTGGTTAGGACATTGCAGGCTGAATCACCTAATTGTCTGAAAAGAAAGATGATTCCGTTCTTCGGATGGCAGGTTAAGCCGTTGGTCCCGGCTACTATGTCTGGTGGTAGTAGTCGTCCCTGCGGATCCACCGTACCCCTGGCCATTACTTGCAAGTAATGGAAATGTCTGAAAGGATGAGTAATGTTTACCAACTACAATTTGTATGTACATATCCTCTATATTTTTGACTGTTTCGACGTTCGTGACAAATGAACGAACGTGGTGACACATTGAGACTTATATTTTAGCCATTAAGAAATTTGTTGGTCTATACGACCAGTGAAGACCAAAAAAAATCGTTTTAATATTCACCATAAAATTACTTTCACGTTTCTAGGGTTTCGTGGTCAGAAACCCTACAAACATAAAAGTTAGAAAGTTGATGTTTTTAACCATTTGGTAACTGCAAGTTGGTATAGAATGAAAATAAAATTTTCTTTTAATTACATTTATTTCTCAGAAAATAAATCATGAACTATAAATGGTTTATGATTCCTGGGAATGTTATCCCTTTGATGTTGATATCGTTTTCATTGGCATAAATATGTAATTTTATAGAAAATATCTCTAAAGAAACATCTTCTTTAAAATATACAATTCTCTGTTAGAAATGTGGAGGATAGAACATTATCATAATGCTCTTATCCCTAGACATAGGATGACATATTTAGAGTAGCACTGATGCAAGCTGCCAGTCAGAATGTGAATGCGGTGTGGCTGCTCAGACCATGGCGCGGTTTATACAGAAGAGACGTGGCGGTGGCGGATAGTCAAAGTAACACAATTATAAACCTTATAGTACGTATCATAGCGTCATTTGGAGAATTACGCCCGCGCATCCAGGCGACGTCACCTGGAGGCGCGGGCGCGATTCTCCTTTATGAGAAAAACGACTCTATGCTACGTACTATAAGGTTTATATTGTGTTACTTAGATTATCCGCCTCCAACGCCACACGTCTCTTCTGTATAAACCGCAGCTAAGGCGCATCTTGTATCCTGCTCTTCCTCCCCGGACATATGCAAACGGAGCTTATGGACGCTGCCGGTATGCTATCCGTGTGGCGAAATTCTGGGAAGCTTTAGAATGACTTTCTATCGACTCGATAGAAGAAAAAGTCAAAACGTGGTGTTGGTTCAGTTTGCTCCCATAATTCCAAATAATTCACCTTAATCAATGATATTATATCAAAACGAAGCAGATATAGGTTGACCAGAATCTCATGGCATAAAAAAAGTAAAAAAAAATAGATTTTCACGTAGTAGTGTCAAACTGTCATCTGTTTAGCCAAATTAGGCCATTTACAAAATGAGACTTTTTGCTGCTAAAAAACGCGCGTTTGTCAATCGCTTGAATGCATCTCTACACTAGGTGTTTGTATCGATTCTAACGCATGATTGTAGCGATGCACATACCGATACAAATTGCTGTATCGCGTTTGAACCGATGCAGATGCGCTGCAAAAAGTCGCAGAGTGTAAAGGGCCCGATTCAATTACCCCAGTGTTGCTTACTCTAAAATATGCCATCAGATTCTAGTCGACCTATAACTATATTACTAGCCCGCGCTATGTGAAGACTCGAAACTAAAACGTTATAATTGACATCTTTCTTAAAAGATGCGTTGCGGACTTGTCCGCAACGTGACGAGTGTGACAGCTGTCATGGAGCCAGGTTATCAAAGGCTAAATGCAATGAAGGTACACAAGGCATTTGTGTATAACAAATAATTGAGGTGAAGAGTCACCTTGAGATAAAATTATGACGAGATGAGTTAATTAGACAATGAAATGTACAAATTCTTCAATAGCGAATAAATAGTCTAAGTTTTACAAAATTTTTTGAACTTGCGCTATTTATACGCATCTAAGTCTATGCTGCAAACATTTGACATGCACCTGTCCATATAATAATAAACCAGATTTTAAATCAGATCATAAGCTATCAAACCAAAAAAGTTTCATCAAAATCGGTTTAGTAGTTTTTGCGTAATGCTGTTACAAACATACAAACAAAACAAACAGACAAACAGGTAGGCAACATTCTAAAAAAGGTTGATTTGAAGTCCGGGATACCTAAAAACCATATTGTAATCTTTTAAATATAAATATCTTCAATGTACAGACACACTTCTGTTACAGTTTTATAATAGTTAAGATATTATGTAAAAAAATATCGTTGGCGTCGTGTGAAAACAGCATGGGACCAAATTTTACAGTAGAAGCCAAAAACCTTCGGGTGTTTTTTTTTTATAAAGTCTTTTCTAACATTATAATGTTTTTTTTTGTATAGGTAAGTATAGACCCTTTGACCATGGGGACCCGAAGCAAAGCAGCTTGTTAAGGAGATATCTGCTCGCCTTATAGAGAGACCACTGGTGATAAGAGGGCTGGCAGTTACCTTCGTCAGCGCATAAGCTTGGCGATACAGAGGGGGAATGCTGCCAGCGTTCTTGGAACTGTCCCGTAGGGAGAAGCTTTGGAGGAGGTTTATAGGTTGTAGATCCCATTTTAAATTTTTATTGACGAAGCTTGTTGCACATATGCGGGAAGTATTTATTGACGAAACGAGTTGTGGATCTGAGCCTACGTTTTCTTTGACGAAGTCTGTTGTGGATGTGAGTGATGTAATTACCTTTGACGAAGCCTGTCGTGGATACGCGCTTTGTATTTTTATTGAATAAACTCTTTTATAATCGCTGACAAATAATGTTATTGAGATGGTATTCATATTTAAGAATAGAGTAACAGAAAGATTCTAAAAGGAATACGTAAGAGAAAAAAGATCTAGAATGATTCTCACTAACATTCCAAAGCATTTTGGAGTATTTCTTACCTACACGTTTACAGGTACCTACTTGCGAGGTTTTCACAGAACGCCGACGATATGTGGGTTGCCGTACATTTGTTATAGCTTAGAATTTACCATCATATAAACGGATTAAGGTGTTTCAAGAGGTAAATAAGGGTGCATTAAACAAAAATGTTTTATCAAATTACCGGGGGAATTGCGTTATCCAATTTCGCCACCGGGCCAACTAACCAGAGAACGAAATTTTCGATCTTAACCATCAAGTCAATAATGTCCCCTTAAGACGCAATAGATTAAAAGATTCGTTCTCTGGCTAGTTGGCTCGGTGGCGGATAATTGGATAACGCAATTGGCGGTTTGGAAGAGTGCGGGTTCAAGTCCCGCCCGAGTCTTAATTTTTCAATCTTTAATCTGATTCGAAATAGCACAACATGGCTATAATACATTAAAAATGATGTCTAATAGTCGTTTGTGTTCATTTGTTAAGAGCTTGTAGGTATTTTCGAAGAGAAACCGTGGTTATTAAAATAGCTATGAGCTTTGTATTAACTGAGTTTGTATAAGCTTTTGATACCGAGGTCCTAGGAGAGGACACCTGAGAGCGAGGAGTTAGGGGTACAAAGAAAACTTTAGCGATAAATGGCACCTGGAACAAGGGGGCTTAACTCTGTCCGACGAATATCAAGCTTTTGTGTGGCTTTGACACGGTAAGCTTCTATTTTAAGCGAAAACCTACATAGATTATAATTAAACAGAGTGTAAACGTAAGTGCGGTACGACTACTCTTGATTTCGATTTTGCTCCCATAGATAATGTTGTTCAATTTACGCCTGCAGCCTGTGGGTCAATTGCACACTCAGCTCGCTGAATGCCTTGCGCGTCCAATACAACAACATTTTCAGAATACTGTTGGGGCTACCACGCTATTGTAGCGCCTCCGTCATGTTTGCAGAAGTGAGAACGGACGGATACCATGCAATCATGAGGAAAAAAGCCGCCTCCCTTGTCAGCCGACTGCGTGCAAGCCACAACAGCATTCTGAAGATGATAGCAGGCAAGTTTGATTGCCCGATCATCACACACTGCATGAAGGTGATGATTTAATTTGTACCTTTCTGTTTATGTTGTATTTTATTTTATATACTTACTACTGTACTTACTAATATACAGGGTCCAACTTAATATGCTGACAGTTTTTTAGAGGATGATCAGACCATCAAACTGAACAACTTTCTCTATGGGACCAAAATCGAAATCGAGAAAAAAAAATCTGCTGTCCCATACAATTGGGTCGAGTAAGATTTCAGTTTAGTATGGAACAGCAGATTTTTTTTCGCGATTTTTTTCTGGTCATGTCCCTAAAAATCCGTCAGCATATTAAGAAGGACTGAAGAAAAACATAAGGTCTAGCAAAATTAGCTGAATCCTTTTTAAGGGGAAGAACAAACCATCAAACTGAAAAACTTTATCTATGGGACAAACATCGAAATCGCAAAAAAATCAGCTGTTCCATCTAAAACTGCAAACCATGTATAGGACAGCTGAACCCCTTATAATAGTTTCAGCTAATTTTGTTGGACCTTACAACTAAAGTCTTAACTATTATAAAACTGTAACAAAAGTGTGTCTGTACATTGAAAATTAAATTATATGAAAAAGATTACGATATTGTTTTTAGTTTTCCCGGACTCCAAATCAACCAAAACTGTATGTTTTTGTTTGATAGCTTATGATCTGACTAAAATCTGGTATATAATTTGTGCGGACGAAGTCGCGGGTAAACTCTAGTATTTTATTAAATTGATGACTATTGTTAGAATTGTGAGAAGACATAAGATAGGTTATGAAACCCTTAAGGGGCGTCCTTCCAATATACCGCGAATTGCATAAGTTTGTTATCATTTTATGCATTAACTATGGTACTTTTAAAGCAGAAAAAAATAATGAACACTCTATTCGACATGAGAAGTGATTAGGTTTTTCTAGAAATCTATTTTAATTAATAAAACTGAAGAAAAAGGAATCTAAAGTCACCCCTTGTTTCCAGATGTAACCATTTTACTCTTACATCGTTGATCGAAAGAAAATTAAAATTTACAATATGCTTCACAATACAACATAGAATGATATGGTTTTCTTATTTCATGAAAATTTATATAAAATCGTCTCATTTTTTAAACAAAACAGCTAAATTCTGACCTGAGCCACGCGCTCGTTCACATCGATTATTATGGCGAGACATGTTCCCGGACGGATAAGCCGTTACGAAACTGTTGGAATTTAAAGATGTTCAGTAGTTCGGTTAATTTTTGCATTCCGAACTATAAAATAGTCTCAATAGTTTTATCAACCGGACTATACATAAGGATATACAATCACAACATTAATTTCTACATATAAATGCACAACATTTATAATAAATCACCCGTAAAACTTTCAAGGAAACTCGGAAATATTTCTCTTCGTGTTCGAGTCTGTAATGTTATAGAGATTTAGAGGACAACTTTGCCGACAGCCAGGCTTTACCCCCTTTAAGCCATTTGTTTGAAACCATAAAAGACTTTAAGGCGTATCCCCCACTGAACGACCTTGACCCTTTCAGAACCACCTTACCTCTACTAAACTATGCCATTTTAGTAGGTACTAGAGTTTACCCGCTTCTTCATCCGCACAAATTATACCCGAGATTTTAAGTCAGATCATAAGATATCAAACAAAAAAGATTCATAAAAATCGGTTCAGTCGTTTTTGCGTGATGCTCGATCAAACAAGCAAACACACAAACAGAGAGACAAAAATTCTAATAGCCCTCCTTCGGACGCAGTTGGGTAAAAAGGTTGATTTGAAGTCAGAAATATCTAAAAACCATATCGTAATCTTTTTCTTGTTCTTCAATGTCTTTACATTGAAAATATTTCTGGCCGCACCTTCTCTACAGCGACAACACGTTCCGACGCGGTGGTAGCTTAAAAAAGAATTGACGTTTAATAAGTGTGCTTCAAGCTCCTATTTTGAATAAATTATTTTGACTTTGACTTTGATTACAAATCGCGCAGTTAGTGATACAAAAAAATGATCTTTCCACTAAATCCGATCCGATTTTTTTCCGCCATTTTTGCAAAATTTAAACAAAAACATCCATCATAAAATTCAAGAAATCTCACGATTGTACGACAAAATATATCGTTGAAATATAAAGTTTTAGTCATATGTTTGTGCAAACTATTATTACTATAATTTTAAGGCCACATAAAATTACGGTAATAACACACACAAATACACTTCCTGACCGTAACCCAAATCAAGGCCTAAATAACGTGAATTAATTTATTAAAATGTCTGCTTTGAAGGTAAATCCCAATGTTAAGAGGATATAATTCGCACGGCGCTCCATACAAAACTAAGTTCCGCCCAAGTTTAAACATTTAGTAATTAAAGTAGGTACAAAAAACGTTTTTATACAATCTAATTAAACCAAGTTCTTATACAACGTGTTAATGAATAAACGCAAAACCTCATACACCCCAACTGATTTATAACATAATAATTAGATTGAAACCATAATTTCAATACATTCCATAATTAAATTACTTAAAATTTAAAGTTATTCGCATTTTAATTATTTAGGCAAAAATGATTTGTTATCATTTCAGCAACGAATGATAGTGCTAGCGGGCTCGTGGATACATTTTAAGAATCTTGTTTTGATAGTGAGTAGGGTGAGTGTGCCCGTGCGGTGGGTTGAGATCGAGATCAGTAAATTTTTAATTTTACAAACAAATTATGTAATATTTTGAAAAAAATTACCTATGTTGAAAACATGATTATTCGATTCTGCTCTCGATTCTAAACAAACTACTTTCTAGTTTTGCGTTAATTCTTTAACACGTTGTATAGGGTGTAATGTAGAGTATCATTAATCTTTAAACCACATACTCTACCCATCAAACTGAATAACTTTTACTATAGGAGCAAACCAGTCAGAACAAAAAAATCTGCTGTTCCATAAGTTTCTGTCGAGTAGGTATTGCAGTTTAGTGTGGACCAGCAGATTTTTTTGTTGTTCTGACAGGTTCGCTCCTATATTAAAAGTTATTCAGTTTGATGGGTATAGTATGGGGTTTAAAAGTTAATAATACTTTTCCTTACACCCTGTATAGTTTCTAAGTTATAGTTATAGCTTTTTAAAAGGTCTTCAGCTTCATTGTGATACTTGACAAAGATAAAATTCAATTTCATGCAGTAGACGCTCAACCACCTTTTAAAATGAGATTTGTATGTGTCATAAGATATTAAATAGTGTGCTATATAATATGCGCATTAAGACACATTTTCGAAAATCGAATCTTCTCGACCGGTACCATGTGAATCTATACAAAGACGTACGGGCATAAGATACACAGGCAGTAAGCTAATGCTTTGTCGAAAAAGCCTTTGCGTTACGAGGCTAGAATTAAACATTTCAAATACACAAAAACTCGGTAACAACCCGTTAAAATATCTCATTCTAGATTAAATTATAACCACGTAACTCTCAAGAACTGTCAATCATAAATTAATCCTAGCATTGAAAATACAAATATTTTAACGGGAAATCAGACAAATGTAAAGCACAGATATTGATTTCTAAATAGTATTAAAAACAATTTTTTTTAAATGGTTAATATTGAAAATAGAACGAAAGTTTGTTTGTGTACAGCGCGCACGGGAACCTTCTGTATAAACTTCTCTAAAAAATTTGGTTAAGTCTTACTAAGTAGTACTTAAGAGGATATAATTCGGAGCGCGCTCCATACAAACGTACTATGGAGACATTTTCAATACTAACCTACTAAACTCAATCAAATTTCTCAGAATCAATCTAAAAACAAATTTCTATGCTTGTATAGAGTCCGATTTTCGGTACAATGTATAGTTTTAAAGTTACAGTGCCTCAAAGATTTCCATACAAATCTTAAATTAATCCTAGCATCGAAACTGTATATTTCAACGAAAATCAGACTCCACACAAGCATAGATATTTGTTACAAGATTGTTTCAGCAAAATTTGATTGACTTTAATTGGTTGGAATTAAAAATATCACCATAGTACGTTTGTATGGAGCGCGCTCCGAATTATATCCCCTTAAGATGCAAACTACAAACAAACCTAGTCTGATTACTTGAAGTGTGCTTAAATACTTCTGTTTAAGAGATATTTTGTTTAAATGTCGAAAATGGAAACGTAAATTTTAGGATAAAAGTAAATGATGACGCTTGACGCGATGACCATGAGGTTGTCTGGAAGAAATCGCTTTTTAGCGATAAGACCGCCTTATTTGTACCATAATCAGTTTTGTTTCCTATTGTGCATTGTATTTTGTTTGGTATAAATAAAATATATTTCATTCTCATTCATTCATTCTTTATCTTTCAAAATTATTAGGTATCTGATATTATATTTGTGTTAGTTAATATTGTTAGCTTTAAATTAAATTCATCCAGAGGTGTTTTATTATATGACACATCTTTTACTTTATACAATTTTGTATGATAATTATTTATTGAAGCGAAAATTAAATTTAAAATTACTCACATAATTCACTTCAGCAACATGCGTCGTCATTTTGTATTGTATAGAGATTCTTAATCTGCTGACGGTTTTTAAAGGGATGCTTACAAACTATCAAACAGAACAACTTTTTCTACGAGACCAACGTTAAATACGCGAAAAAAAAAACAGCTGTTCCATACAAAACTGCAATCCTACTCGACCCAAATGTATCGGATTTTTTGGTCGGGATTTCGATGATGGTTCCATATAGAAAGTTGTTCAGTATGATGGTCTGAACATCCTTCAGCCGTCAGCATATTAAGTTGGACCACGTATAAAATATCTTAGAAAAACAATTTATTCACGAAGAACGCGCTCTTTATCCCTTTATCCAACAATAAGTCTACCAATCCTTCTCATTGCTTAGTGTCGTCCATCTGTCTGTGGAGACCAGCGCCGAGGAATCTGACGCCGCCATCTATGGGGACTATTGAGCCTGTGACCAGCTCGCTGTCCTCGCTCGCCAGGTGGGCGATCATCTTGGCGATGTGCTCCCCGTAGCACACTCTCCCCATCGGTATCTGCTTCTCGAACTCTTTTACCCACTCCATGTATTTTTCGTCTGTGTAGCCAGTTAGGCGTTGGACGAATTTACTCAACTGTGGAGGTATTTTTAATTAAATTATAGAGCTAATGAGAATATTAATGGGTTTACAAAGATGACGTCAGTCAGGCAGGCGGAAGGTAAAACTTTGCTAAAATCATATGCGATTTTGATTAGAAGAAGAGATAAAGTACTCCGTAAATAAAACGAAAAGGCCGTCCCATACAAGAAACGTGCTTTTGGTTTCAAGATTTTGGATTTTTGCTCTATTATCAAAACGGAAATTACATACAAGCCTCAAACTTGGTGTAATTATAGAATACTCTATGTAAGTATGTATGTTTAAAAAACCGCGCAAGTGTGTGGGCTGGCGCTAAGAAACCCGGAGATTTTTTTTAAATATTGTGGTACGGATCCCTCGGTGCGCGAGTCCGACTCGCACTTGGCCGGTTTTCAAAATAGTAAACATCTCTTAGTATAATAACGGTCACAACACACGGCCGCTGTAATATTTTGCTGTACTCATCTTACGCACGAAAAGTTACATAAGCACGTCTCTTTCCTGCGTGTGAGTGAGAGGAAGCGATTAGCAACTTGCGTGCGTTAGGAAAGTACAGCAACATATTATAGCGGCCGTTTGTGAGTCACTCACCGTGACACCAGGACTGACGGTGTTCACCCTGACTCCCTTAGGAGCCAACTCGAGCGCCACCAACTGCGTGAAGTGGTCTAGAGCAGCCTGTATTTAAGATTTGGTAAGTGTAATTAATTACAATCGGTGTTTACATCACTAACCGTAATCAGTAACAGCCATTGACGTAGAATACTATGAACGCCGTCTACAATTAAATTCACGAAAAAAGTGTCCGAGACTAAACTACACAAACCGAAGTACGTGTAGATAATATAAACCAACTAAAACATTGAAAATGGTGAAATTAATTTCCATCCCACTCCCACATTGGGGCACGGCGCGCGCTGCGCGCTCGCGCGGACGCTTATCTCGCCGATCAAACGAAGACTGTCGCGTAATTGGTTCTCTATTAACGTTTTTGTGCTCTTTTGGTTCGGACACTTTTGAGCGCGGACCCTACGACCAGTAGTTGTTAAGTCAATGGTAACAGTGCTTAACTAAACATCATTAACAGTGCATAAAATAAACTGTGATAATACTATTGTTATGTATTCGGACAGCTCAGACCTATAAATATAAATCTGATAATCTATCCACCATTATCATCAGTCTATAGTAGACAGCGACTCCAATAAAATCAATTAATATTCTTATAGATGCGAATGTAAAAGTCATTGGCTGCCAACGATATTAATGTAAGTATACTAGAATATAAGTTAATGTAGGTTGCAACATTTTTAACATTTAGTTATTAACTCTTTTTTTTTTGTTAATTATAAATGATAACGTTGCACTGTTAATACTATTATTAATTATGTAAGAAAAATTTTCTTTCCACTTCTTCTTTCAAATAATTTCACTTTATGTAGTTCAGTATCATTAACCTTTAAACCTCCCATAGTAAAAGTTATTCAGTTTGATGGATAGAGTATGTGGTTTTAAGGTTAATGATACTTTTCCTGACACCCTGTAAAGTTCCTTTATGATTTACCTTGGCCATGCCGTACGGCAGCGACCCGACGTTGACCATAGTTCCTGCCACACTGGACACATTGACGATGCTGCCCTTGGTCTTTATGAGAGCTGGCACCATCAGCCGCGTCAGATTGTATACGCTCCGCACGTCAAGATTGAAGACCCGATCGAAGATAGCCATGTCAGTGGTCTGGATGGACGCGCGAGCCCCTATGCCCGCGTTGTTCACTAACACATCCAATCTATAATACATGGTATTGAGGTTGAATATTATGTATTCTTCCGTTAACAGGTAAGTGATAAATAGTTAATGTGCCGTCCTGTCGGAAATTAGGTTTCTAGACAGAAGGCGGTGACCCTATGGCGTTAAAAGTAAGAAACATTAAAAGAACGGACTGAAAAAAAAAAGAATCTTTTACAAAAACACAAAATTTGCTGTTAAAACAGGGTTGGCAATACTGGTTACGCCAAAAGAAATACACGGAGTTTGCTTGGCGCCATTGCTCTTGCTGTGTTTCGTGTTATTTGAAATTCGTAAAAAATTGGTTTTAGTAATATTTGTGACATAATTTCGTGCGGATGGTGTACCAAACAGTTGCGTAAAGCGACCGACGTAACAGGAATCTCAAATAAATACGATAAAAGAAAATAAGTTTTGGTTCAAGTTAACTCGTACATGGTCATTTTGGCGGCAACGCGCGAGCTTACGAAATCGACCATAGATTCATCGTCATATATCATCCCCTCATCAAAAAATAAAGAATATAAAGAAAAAAAAATAACGAATGGCTCAAAACGACTAGTATCCAGAGCCGTTAAAGAAATTTAAAAAGAAAAATACACGTTCAATCATTCCGCCTCCGCCCTTATAGCAAAAATATATTACATACATAGTAAATAAATATTTAGTGTAGCTGTTTGAAAAGTATAGAGCCGTACCTAGTTACTTCGAAGTTTGTACACATAATTATTCCATCATTTTGTTATAAGTTCTTTCGTTTTATGTTCCTTCTAATTTGTTCAAATATTATATTTGAACGAAGCCCGCGACTTCGTGCGCAGCGGTTTTCGTCATCTTAGCAAGAAAGAAATATATACCAGAATTGTACAGCTTTCATAGATTACTAGTACTTCTGTCTTGTCTTTTAATTTTAATTATAAGCTTTCAAACACAAAATGTTTCATCAAAATCGGTTCAATAGTTTTTGCGTGATGCTCGTACAAACATCACACTTTTCCAGTTGGATAGTTGGAAAACCAAAAGCTCAGAAACGTACCTTCCAAAATGTTGTAACGTCTCCTTAGCAGTCCGTTCGACTCCCTCGTCAGTGGCAAGATCAGTGGCGATCAGCAGTGGAGCTTTGCCCTGGAACTTCTTGCAGCGGTCCCCCACAGAGCGGAGGTTCCCTTCATCACGGCCGACGAGGGCCAGGCTGGCCCCTCGGGAAGCAAACAACAAAGCAGTTGCTTCTCCAATACCTGCGCTTGCCCCGGTCACCAGTATCACTTTATTCGAGAAATTCATCGTGATTTAATGTCGAACCTATGTGTTTAACGCGTGCGTAACTGAGCTCGTTTTGTAGTTATGTGCGATTGTGGTGTCACTGATAGATATTTATCTGTACTGAAAACTAGTTTTGGCCTGCGACTTCAGCGTGGAAACAATAAAGAAATAATATAGAATTCGAATAGTCTAAATGCGTCACAATCTGTTCATTACTTTCCGAAAAGATACTTGAAAACATCGTGAGGTTATCTGTTTCTATAGTGTGATCCATATTTTATCCCAGAGTCACAAGTAACTAACTACGTCCAATAGTCTTCTGTCGAGTCTAGCCCTCTTGCTTTTTGGTCCTTTGAGGAGAGACTTTTCCTTTGCATTGCATTCTAGTTACTTAGAAGTTTTGCGTTTTTTGCATGTTGTTGACATTTCAAGAAATTTTGAATAGTTCAAAGTTAACTTGACATTTTGCTTGTTAATGTTACTAGCTTTTTCCAGCTATATTATCTGCATTTACTTTAAAATTGTGTGTTATGTTTATGTCTTAATCCAGAACATAATATTTTATCTGCGCCATAATTCATCAAAATCCGTTTAGCCGTTTAGTAATAGTGAATATGTGATTCAGGCACAAACATCTATACTACATATACTTTCACATTTATTAGAAGGAAGAAGGATCATATTGTTGTAATCACAACACAATAGATAATAACATCAATGTGTGTGTAATCATATCTATTTTGTTTCTATCTATATTATATACTTATGCATCTAGTACTTAAAACTTGATAAAACAAGAGGTTTTAACAAGTTTTGAGTACTTTGAAGTGTTGATGTGACAATAACCTTGAAAGATTATCTATTTTATAATTCAAAGCCATCTTCAGTAACTTTACTATGCAATTTTATATAAGGTGTAACAAAATATTTTTTTTCGCGATTTTGACATTGGTCCCGTAGAAAAAGTTGTTCAGTATGATGGTCTGATCATCCCCTTAAATTAGTTTCAGCTAATTTTTTAGACCTTATACATATTACGGAGGTACTCTACATAAAAGATTTTTTAAGGGGATGATCAGAGCATCTAACTAAACAAATTTCTCGACGAGACCAACATCGAAATCGCGAAAAATCGGCAGTCTTTGGCTTTACATAGGTTTGCGGTTTTCTATAAACAGAACAGTTTGGAACAGCAGATTTTTTTCTCGAGATTTCATTGTTGGCCGTATAGAGAAAGATGTTCAGTTTGACGATTTAATCATCCCCTTAAAAGAGAGTCAGCATATTAAGAAGGACCCTATATAAATATGTATCATCATCATCAGCCTGTATACGTCCCACACAGACCTACCAGGTGTTTGTGTAGAGTAGGTAGGTAATGCAGTTTTATATTGCACAGCAGATTTATTATCGCGATTTCGAAGTTGTCTCTATAGTGAAAGTTATTCAGTTTGATGGTCTAAACCATCCCTTTAAATGTTACTGGGGTGTTTTGGTACACTCTGTATAGCTACAGTAAAAATCACTATCAAACTATAAATGCGTTACCGCTACAAATTACCTCCCCTTTACCATTTAGATTTAATTTACCTTGGTACTGGTAGGTACAAACGGCGACACATCAAGCTACGCAAAACCAACATAAGCTGGCAGCGCGTAACTGAATAACGTATATCGTCGCGCGGCCAGCTTATTTCGGTTTTGCGTAGCTTGATGTGTCGCCGTGTGTACCTAAATAAATATATTCACAATAGTAGCGCAGCGGGAACGAAAAAGTTTGTGCACGTTGAATGAAACCGGTCAAGTGCGATATAGTGTAGAGTTTTTTCTATAATCATTCCAAGTTTGACGCTTGTATGTATAACCGTTTTTACGATAGAGCGAGAAGATAAAAGGTGATAAAAACTAGTTTCTTGTTGAGAACCCTCCTTAATTATTTACTTTTCGCTATTTTTATTATTTGTTAACAAATTCTCCATAATAACGCATATTCTGTGAAAATTTCAACATTCTAGCTATTACGTTTCAAAAGTTACAGCCCTAAATAGGTAGGACGGACGGACGGACGGAAAATGTAGGCTTAGTAATATGATCCCGTTTTCACACTTTGGGTGCGGAACCCTAAAAAAAGCTTTCAATTGATATCCCACACGATTTTGTAGAAAAAAATTGTTTTTGTTACGGATCCCCAAAAATCCAGGTTGGGTTTGAGTATACCCCCTATTCCATTTTAGAGGTTTCCCAAAGGGATTTTATATATTGTATGGTTACAGAATATTCTAACATTAGCAATCTCTGTCTTAATCGATCTACGTAAAAGAGGTAGGTACCTAAAGTTATAGTTAACATTCTTTCCTTATTTGCTTCAGATTTGTTGGATGTAGATTTAGTCTTATCTCATCTTCGAAAATATAATCAATAGAAGCAAGCAAATAGACATTTGCTTCGGGGGGACATTTATGTTCGGAGGGACATAATTGTTCGGGGAAAGACATTCCTTGAATCAACAATGGATACTCGTGGATACATTTTAAGAATCTTGTCTTGGTAGTAAGTAGGGTGAAAGTGCCCGAGCGCTGGGTTGAGATCGAGTTCAGTAAATTTTTAATTTTACAAATAGCATAGCATAGCTTATGCTCACGACTATATTCCCCGAGGGGGTAGTCAGAAATATTCTGAAAACTCAGAACATCCATGTTTCACTAGTAGCACCGAATCTCTGTCCAGTGTGATTGGGAGTGAGCCCGTCGCCACTTTAAATAGACAGTGGGTACAAAACATGCCTCGAAATTTAATCATGCAGGTTTCCTCACGATATTTTCCTTCACCGAAAAGCCAGTGGTGTTATAAATCGTACATAAATTCCTAAAAACTCATTGGTACGAGTCGGCCTGGACGGGGATTGAACCAACGCCTCCTGCTCGGCAGGCAAGGTTACTCGCCACTGGAACACCACGGCCTTATTTCAAAAATTTTCTCAATTAACAATTATAATATCTAATATTTTGAAAAAAAATACCTATGTTGAAACCATGATAATTCGATTCTGCTCTCGATTCTAAACAAACTATTTTATAGTTTTGCGTTTATTCATTAACACGTTGTATATACCGGAATATTTTATCTATATCAAATTCTATTATGCAGGTGGCCCAAAAGTCATGGATCAAACGAAACGAGGTGATGACTGAGCTCATTTCCAACCAAAAAGGTCAACCTGTATAACAAAACCTATTTATAGTCGTAGTGCTTCAAGGACCTTTTTTTCACTTTGTGTGCGCTTCATTCAATGTAATTTATTTTTATGTTTACTAAAGTTCGACCCCAAAATTACCTCCCCAATAACATTACATTGGCACAGATTATGGTAATAAAGTATGATCACAACGAGCGAATCGACCTAAATCAACATTCCCAACGCAGCCAATCTCGTATGAGAGCTCGGTACACAAAGTCGTCGGGAAGCATCGGGTAAGTCAAAAATTAATTTACGTGTCACAAAGGGTGTTTCAGTGGATTTAGTTTAACACGATAGAAAAACATAGACCACATAACTATGGACGAATTACGCATGTAATATAACCTTACAAACTTTTCTTTTTCTGCCACTTTTTGCGGGGGACGATACCTCGTATAGCATGAATCCGTAACTTGAGATTTTTTTCCATTACTTTAGATTCTTTTCATTGTTAAAAATAGTCTCGTATGAACCCTAAACGAGACTAGTTCAGCAATTATAGGCTGTCTCGTTTAATGATGTTATAAAATTGTATGTAAATGCACATAATCTGATAATCATGTAACTTGGCAGAGGGGAATGCTGACGCGAGGCAGGTCCCTACTTATCTGGTCTAAGTAGAAAAAGTACACCAAAAACAAGAATACAACAAAAACGAGGCATCAAACAGATGAGCCGGAATTATCATTATGGGTATAAAGTTACTCTATCCAGTTGGATTTTGTTAATTTCCTTCTCAATAGTTCTTAATATTTTTCTAATTCAAACATTGATTACATCATGTTATAGCCATAACAACCCGTCAGAGACTTAGAATATATGAGGACAAGTTACGCGTGTAATTCTACTAACAAACTTGTCTGACACTTTTTGCGGGGGGCGAGGTAGCACGAGATACGCAACTTTGAATTTTATTCCATTAGTTTAGATTCTAATTTTGAATGTTAAAAATCATGAAAAACAGTGTCGTGTGAACCCCAAACGTCATAAGTTCGAAATTATTGTTCCGCAATTATAGGCTGTCGCATTTAGTGATAAGGTATAAAATTGAATGTAAATGCGTAAGATCTTTTGATCTTGCACGTTGGCAGAGGGGAAATGCTAAGGCGAGGCGGGTCCGTATATAATTCGTCTAAGGTCAGAGACAATATTCTTCTATTTTTAATTTGATTGATATTTTACAAATATATTTTTTTAAAGCCTGACTAGACAAATTTTGTTTCACTCAATACTTATAATTAACATAAATATAAAAATAACTGACTTAAATATAACTTACTAAAATATAACTAACTAAAATAAAACTAGCTTAATAAAATATTTACACTCAGTCGAAAAGCCCTCCCCGGGCCATACTAGATGCAAAGGTGCACATAATGCTTGTCGTGTTTCCGCGTTGGATGGCGATGGACTACCTTTGCATCAAGTAGTACCAGAAAAATAAAAAAAACTGTTTTGGAGACGCTACAAACAATATTTGAAGACAATATGTAAGGTACAGAAAATTATTCAATGGTATCTTATCTATCCCAATCCCATGGAATCTTTAATGAGCAAAACACAGCTGAGAAGAGATGGCTGCGCCTCGTAGCAAGCTCAAACGCGAACAGCGCGAACACGCGAACTCGTTGACACAACCGCCAAACTTGTAAAGTGCTTGATTTTTCACATTAGCACTACCAAACTTTAATGTGCTGTCATACTGGGTGAAATTAATACCATTAGCATCCTTTTAAACTAAGAGTCTACCCATCAAACTGAACAACTTTTACTATGGGAGCCGATCGCAGCAAAAAAAAATCTGCTGTTGCATACATTTGAGTCGAGTAGGCACTATAGTTTAGTATGGAACAGCAGATTTATTTTTGCTCCGATCGGTTTACTCCAATAGTAAATTTACATACACACATAAATTCACGACCGTAATCCCTTCCGGGGTGGTCAGAAACATTACTACAACTACTAACTCTCTGTTTAAGAATGTAGTTGTAGCAATGCTCACATTTAGCAATTTATTAAATATATACCTATATACATTAAAATCAGTTTGATGTGTAGACTCTTAGTTTAAAAGGATGCTAATGATATAAATTTCACCCTGTAGAATAATTTCAGGGGCAATTTTAATCAAGATAAAAGGAAAAGCCCCAATTAAACAGGTCCCTTGAAAACAAAAGCTGATTATTACTTACATGATTGATTATGATGAAATGCGTGGGTTTAGCTCAATTTAATATAATATTTAAAATTTTTGACACTTCTATGTTACTACCTTAGTATACAGACAGTTTTTAGGATTCCGTAGTCAAACAAGGAACCATTTATTTTTTCGCGCATTCTGTCTGCCTGAAAAACTGGAGTGAAAAATCTGAAAATGTTACAAAATATAGCTTAAGGTAAGTACTTTCTGTAAATATTATAACGGATGCTGTAGGTCAACCAGTTTTGGAAAAAAACAGTAAATAGATTTGTTATCTAATGACAAACTGGATGGCGTTGCACGAAAATAAATCACGCTATCATTGTTTCAGAAATTTCTCGTAGTTTATCTAACCTACGAGAAATTTAACGCAGAACTTCAAATGAAAAAAACAGATCAAAAATTTCTACTTATACAATGGCTACGGAACCCTATCATGGGCGAGTCCGACATGCTCTTGGCTGGTTTTTTTAGAGATTGATCAGACCATCGAACTGAACAACTTTCTCTATGGGTCCGACGACAAAATCGCAAAAAAAGATCTGTTATGCCATTTGGGTCGCGTAGAATTTCAGTTTTGTGTGGAACAGCAAATTTATTTTTCGTTTTTTCCACGTTAGTACAATAGAGAAAGTTGATCAGTATTATGATCTGATCATCCCCTTAAAAACCGTCAATAAATTTAGAAGGACCCTGTAGTACCTACATTCTTCATTATTATTAAAATATACATTCTTTAATTCGGTAGCAGATATCTACCGAATTTTCCCGAAAAATAAGATAAATTGACTTACACCGTATTGTTATCCAAGATACTCTAAGGGTTTTCAACAGGCCGTTTATTTATGAATCCAGCAAAATCATTCCTTCGTCTGTTTGCACAGTTTCTTTTTGGATATTACCTTGTTACAAATGACGAAGGTATAATTTTTTTTTATTAATTGTAAGAAAAATGACAGAATATTTGAACAATTGAACTTCCAAAAACCTTTTATTCGGAAGTGCAACAAAAACAGTACAGTTACATCAATCAGAGGACAATAGGTAGGTACTATTTATACATTCAATACAAAGATTTACCTCGTTAGTTATGTAGATATAGTATAAGAGATAAGAGGAATTTTGGTAACCTTCAGCTGCAAGGTTGAGTCAGTATTATATTATTATATAGGATGTGGATCATCTCTGTGATGGGGATGGACCACGTCTGCCTTCATAACTCCAGTTGGTTCAGGAGTTACAGCCGTTCAAAGGTCTGGTATGGTTGCTAATAATGAATATGCATGAATATGCAGGTATTATTGTAATATGCACTTTAGCTATGCAAACAGTACATAAACTGGCATGGTCTATCAGTCGGTTTAGGAGATAAAGCCGTTCAAAGGTTTAAACTTTGAATGGCTGTATCTCCTAAACCGATTAAGAGAACATGATATTTTTTTTACTGTTCACAGAGTTACAGTACATATTACAATAATATCCTATGATCACTCTTGCAACTGATCGTTCATTTGATAAAGACATTTGAACGGCTGTAACTCCTAAGCCGACTTGACTTATGCATGCAGACCTGGTCCATCCCTATCACAGAGATGATCTACACCCTGTGAATACTGACTCAGCCTTGCAGCTGATGGTTATCAAAATTCCTCTTATCTCTCATACTAATACTTGAAAAATCGTTAGAAAACATTAAAATATAAATCTGATATAAAGCTTAAAAGTTTAGTATATTTATTTAATTTTTTCTCGAATAAAATATTTACCTATTAGAGTAAGTAATAAATATGCTTTTCATTCAGTTGAAAATTTTCAAAGTCAAAAAAAGGTAATAATAGTCATGTACCTATTAATTAATAATTTTGTGAATTTACGTGTTGTATTTTAGCTGCGAATATACTACCATAATATTTAACTCAACGGCTGTTGTTGTGACATAATTGATTGACACGTACCTAGATATTTGGTACATTATACGATATTGTATGATCGAATCTTATAACAATGATATTTGCCTCCGAGGGAATTAGGTATACATGTTACCGGCAATCTGTATACCTGTAGGCTGTGAGCTTGTAACTATCTAAATTTATTTGTATATTTCCATTATTTTCGTTTTCTCTGCAACAGTATTGATAAAAGTAGGTATTTAATTAATATTATCAATGAATTAAGCATGTTAAAATTGTACATACAAAAGGAGGAGACCGCAAAACAACATTTGTGCTGAGGCTCCACCTGTTCATTCAGGAAATGTTGATGATGAGTAATAATAAGTGTATCTTTTCTGATGAATAAATATCTTTTTATTTATAAATTATTTATTTACTCAGGTATTCTATACAATACTAGGCAATGTAGCGTCTAGAATAGCTGGAGCGTCCAGGCAATGTATGAAATATTATGAATAAATGGTCCATTACACACTTTACCTAGGTAATGTATACAATACCCAGGGATTGCTGGTCCACTGGTATCTTGTAAAGTAAATAGATTTTGGTCTGTTTTTATCAATATTATGTGAGTACCTACCTACCTATACAATTAAAAAAACCTGGGCAAATAAAAACCCGGATGCTTCCTCAAAATCTGCGTTATTAAAACAATTAGGGTACCCATTAAAAATAATCTGTATAAATTGTATAGAATACCTGAATTATACAGATTGTCAGTCCCATACATGCAAATTGATTCAGGAATCTCCTGATCTAAGGTAGCTGTAACAAACACCAAAACAAAAATAAATCAGTCGGTTTGAGAACCTCATCCTTTTTAAAGAATATCAATTCATAAAATCCCGACTGCTTGAAAAAACTATTAACTGAAAAGAGAAAAACTTGCCATCTTGAAATAATGAACCCTAAGTCACTCGCACAATTTTTACGAATCCAAAGACACCTTATACGTTGAAATTCCTAGACGTTTAGGCTGTAGGGCGTGCCAAAGAAATAGACATACAAACATACTTACATACATACATCCATACATACATACCTACATACATACATACATACATACATACATACATATGTACGCTCAAAAGACATAACCCTCCTTCTGGCGCAGTCGGGTAAAAAATAGAGGCAACCAATTTACCATGCAGTTCAAGGAATTGAAATATAATATAATATATAAATAATATAATATAATATAAATAATATATATTATATAATGTAAATATAATATAAATATCTTGGACAATGTTACACAAATTATCTAGTCACATTTAAAGTACCAGAATCTAGCCTGGACTTGTATTATGATGACTAGACAACGATATAGAATACAGATATAGATACAAACATCCATGACTCGGGTACAAATATTCATATTCATCATACAAATAATTGTCTCTTACGGGATTCGAACCCGCGACCCTCGGCACAGCAGTTAGGTTTACTACCGACTGAGCTACCGGGCTGTCTGAGCTACCGGGCTGTCCGTGATACCGTACAAACTGCGGAGCAACGAAAACGAACTTTTCAAACATAATATAAAACGCAATGCGAGGGGATTTAAGGGAAGGGTTTCTCCTCAATTTGTAATTTGAACATTTTACGGTTTATTTTAACAAACTTGACTTTTCGAAGCCCATCTCCTACTTGGGTGGTTTTTGTCCTTAGCAAGAATGTAGCAGGTACCTAAGAAATAGAATCGGTAGACCCGAAGGTTTATGGATGCCTAAAATAGGTATATAGGGTGTAAGTGACAGCGTAGCAGATACTGAAACGGCGAGCTCAGACCATCAAACTTAACAACATTTACTATGGAGCCTACCTCAGGAAACGCGAAAAAAAATCAGCTGTACATTTGAGTCGGGTACTTACACCCTGAATATTATACAGGGTCCAACTTAATATTCTGACGGTTTTTAAGGGGATTATTCTTCTTTTATTCCTAATTTATAAATAGAAATTCCTTTTTACACTGTAGGCAGCGAAGACCAACAATAAATCTAAGTATTTTAAGTAGTAGACATCAATTAACGCATTATTAGCTATTTAAAAAAATCTCAAGAAGAGTAGGCAAACGTAACTCCCAGTAACAGTAACAGACGGAGCATTTAATTTTTTTTACGCCCAATTTAAAGGAAAAAGTGTTTAGACTCTCATTTGTTAACATTCTACTGGGTAAATTAATTTTAGGGGCCAAGAACCAATAAGGCTAGCTAGAAGTTCCTAAAAAAGTTTTAATGGAATTTGAACAACTTGTTTAAGGATTAAGACAGTGATTATGTAAACGATTTATTAGGATTTTACAACGATATATTCTGCAAAGCAATGTAATCAACTCGATGAGCTTTTAAGCCACGGTTTATACAGAAGAGACGTGTGGCAGTGGCGTGTAGTCAAAGTAACACAATTATTAACCTTATAGTACGTAGCATAGCGTCGCTTGAAGAATTACGCCCGCGCCTCCAGGCGACGTCACCTGGAGGCGCGGGCGCGATTCAAACAAGGAACCCATACTTTCGTCCATTCTGTCTGTCTATATGCCCCGCCTCAATAATTCACTCATTTTTGCACCTATTGAATCGAAATTTCACATGAAGACAGATAACAGTTCTAAACCAAAAGCAGGAGTCACATTGCAGGTTCTGACACGAGCACTTGTTTCGCGTGATGTCCGCGCGTTGCGTTTATGCCTGCCACGACGTTCCGCAATCCTCAATCTCTTCTTGTTCTTGATCTAAAACAATCCCTGAGATTGGAATAGATACTCTCACAAACAACTTGACATTGGCGGAAATGCAGTGCTAACGCACGAGCAAAAAGTCAATTAATTATAAATAAGAAAATCAAAAACAGAAATGTTGTAATTATGAAGAAACAATTTTTTTTTCGACCCCATCAAACGAAAGGGGTTGGAAAAAATTAGTTTTTTCCAATTTCTTAAATGGAGTGTCGTTGGATAGGTCTTGTCAAATGGAACAAAACTCCTATAGAAACTAAATCGTTATAATGCTTCTGTCTCGAGATATCTGCGCTCAAAGTCAAAAATAGGGCGTATATTTTTTATTTTAGTACTTTTAAATAAATTAATAGTACATATAGTTTCAAAATTTATTATTTTAATATGTCAGAGATAGTTAGAGCACGGGCGGTGGTCTAACGACGCGCGCAGCTCTGCTAATCTCAACAATAATACACATATAGATAGGTATATTTCACCAGTCGGTACTTTATTTCTAGAAAGGTGAATTACGATAATGCATTCAAAAGACAATTTCTGAAGGTGCTATAAGCTACTGCAGAGAAATTGGAATATTTTACGTCAAGTTATTGCACTGGAAATGTAGATAAGAATACCGAGCTTCAAAACCGGTAGTATGTACATCCCATGATCAATAATTTCACTTTTGTAATATACCTAAACGGGCACGGTATTTGCCCTGCAGTGGTCTCCTGCAGGCTATTAGAATTTAAGGTGTTTAAGGTGTTGACACTACTATGACAATATCTCTTTATATGCGAATTAAATCACCAAACTTTGTGATTTGTGTGATATAATACTTTTTCCTATTTAACAAGGTGTTTGTATTATTTAAAATAAAAATAAAAACTATGACATTTTATTCACAAATATTACTAAGAGGTAGAAAATCTTGTCCAATCTGATCAGATTCTGTAGTTTATCAGTACAACATACTCCGGAAGCATAACAGACGAGAAAGCAGTACACAATCGTAGGTACTGGTAGAGAATAACAATTTTCTGTACAGTCACGTTCTATTGTATGAGCGAGGACCGGAAAATAAATATACTGGAAGCATCACTACAGTCTTATTTACGGTTCGATGCCAGTGTCCCTCTTTAAGAGAAAAATGTTTGCCAAACAACCCCTACAGTTTGCTAGCGATATATTAAATTAAAGCAATTTATAAGTCGGCTTACGGCCCGCACCCCACGGATTCTCCGCATTGCGTCGTATACAACACCCAAGCCTCAAGCCACTGGGGCAAAGACTGGGGTGAAAATATTCGCAAGGGTCTTGTTACTACTAGAACGACATTATGTTTTACAACTGTTTCGAATTGATAATAAAATAAAATGCTTATCCAGCGCTTAAAGCGCCTTAAAGAATCAAATAAAAGATAGGACATTGACTAAAAACTTTCCTTTTTACTTTAAGCAATAATAAAAGAAACTAAGTTGTAATCAAGTGTAATTTAACTTCGATTTGGAGAGTTGTTTGAAAATTAAGGAAGTGGAACTAAAATTGTATTGTTTAAAGTCTTTTGCTTTGTTGAATTACCTACTTAAATAAAAAGAGAAAAGAGACTCCACAATAACTATCTGGTCGTCGTCGGTTTATGTATTTATGAAGTAACTAAAGACCTATGTCAGTAATAAAAGCTACCTATTGAATTTGTAATAAAGCTTTCTGTGCAGGAAAAATGTATCTTATGAAGCTTGTGTTCTGGGTATTTTATATTTAAAAAAATAAAAAAACTAAGTTAATGTGATACCCACACCACCGTGAAGGAGAAAAATGTTATGTAAATGAATATCTTTAATTACGTTTGATCCCAGAAAATCTGATAAGCTGATAAGTTAGGAATAATACAAAAAGTTTGTTAAAGTTACATCTAAACTCAGTTTTCTATGTTCATATTAGAAAAACAATAACATTTTAAATGAACAAATAACACTTAAGAGAGCATGACAATAACATTTAGATAAAATAGAATAAGAGCAAATTAATTGTGACCTATTTGGAATATTGATTTTCCATTTCCACTCTCAAACAAATATTTGCAAAAGACAATTTATTGAATAGGCAAAATTTCATTTCATGGATTATTATCATTTATTTAAATTTATTATGATAGGTATAGGTAGGTAGGCTAATGAAACTAGGTACTTACTTATTAAAATTAGGGAGGACAATAGTCCATTTTTTTAAACTGCTTCGTATCTTAAATAATAAAATGATATTTTTTGTCGAATATCTTACAAAACCGAAAAAGATTTATAAGAACTATAAAAGCGAGAGGCATTTAATAGAAATTCCGTCATAACTAAGTATTTTCATAGAAATCAATACGACGTGTCATACAAACAGGTGTTGCAGAGAAAGAAGACGATAAAAACGTTTTTCAATCGTTTATAATTATAACTTTTTTATCTTCTATTCAATTCAACATTTTATTTTTAAATTTAGTCTATTTTTGTAGTTAGTTCAACGTGTTAATGAATTAACGCAAAACTAGAAAGTAGTTTGTTTAGAATCGAGAGCAGAATCGAATCATTATGTTTTCAACATAGGTAATTTTTTTCAAAATATTAAATGATTTGTTTGTAAAATTTAAAATTTTCTGAACTCGATCTCAACCCAACGCACGGGCACACTCACCCTACTTACTACCAAATTAGATTCTTAAAATGTATCCACGAGCACGTTAGCGCTTTGATTCATTGCTGAAATGATAAGAAATCATTTTTGCCTCAAAACTTAAAATACGAATAACTTTAAATTGTAAGTATCAAAATAATGAAATTATTGTTTCAATCTAATTATTTTGTTATAAATCAGTTGGGGTGTATGAGGTTTTGCGCTTATTCATTAACACGTTGTAGATATGAATTTCCAGGATCAGCCATCATCCCTAAACTATGTTCTGTATTAAAACAGATATTAAATTACTACGACAGATTACAGTGACTCAGCGGAAAAGCTATAAAGCGGCTGTTTTGCGATTCGGCAAGTTGACGCAAAGTTGGCGCCGTCTAGTCGCCTCCGATGCAAACCCCTCCAACCACCCTAACAAGACCTGCACTAATAGTCCAGACTTCTTACAGATAATGCTCAGAACAGTAGATAAAGAATTTAACCGAGACCTGGATAAATTGGACGCGTTATGTTTATTTTTATCTCCACTGTGCCTTGGGTTGCTTTGCTTTTAAGGAAATCTTTGGTATATAGGGTGCTCTCAGATATATTGTTTTACGTTTAAGCACTATTATTTTAGTGAAGATGTTTCGACTGTGTTACAAGTGTGTGAAGTTGTAGTAACATTATTTCCAGAACATTTCACAGTATTTAAAAACATGCACATACCTACATAATAATTATGAATCTAAATATACTGCAAATCCTAAATGGTCCTTCGAAATAAAAAATGAAAAGAGAAATCTAAGATGAATTTCAAATAAATATTCAATAATAAACTATATTTTTTTCTTTTTCACAATATGGCGTCTGTTTGTCGCCATATTGAATTTTGATTACTTTAATGTCTTTACTGACACTCACAAGATTAAGACAAATCGATAGACGTAAGAATCATCAAAGTCGGCTCACGCGTTTGGTCTATAGAGTACAACAAAGGAACAAACTTACATTCATAGGCTGATAAACACATTACCCTTCGTTTGCGTCGCACAGTCGGGTAAAAAGCCTAGTCTCGCGCAAGTAGAGAAATCGGGGGTAGGATGTAATTAATGCCTTGTCAAACGTTGGCATAGGTGACGAGGCCCAATTATAATAACAATAAAAAGTTATGCTCAATGAGACCTTCAAAAATAACGAGACTGACAAAAATATGAGCAAATTGCCTGATTGCGTTCATTAAAACAAGAGGACGTCAGTAAAATAAATTAGCACTCCCTACAAAAACCACAAACGATGTTCCAAATATATCACGGTGGGGATAAAAATAAAACACACGGTCATCGAATAAGGACGGAAACATACAGGGTGTGTAACTGACCGACATTGAAATCGAGAAAAAGAAATAATTATGTAACATCCTGTTCCTACAATTAGGTCGAGAAGCCAAGTTGATGTTTTGTATATCCCATAGAACCAAATTTTTGTTCGCATTGTTTAATATTGGTCCAAAGAGGTTCAGTTTGATGGTCTGAAGTTATCTAAGGTACTGTTTTACTTTGATATAAGGTCTGAAGCACCTCCTAAAGTATGTATTGCATTTTAGTTTACACCCAGTTTAAGGACCGTATCACACAAGCAATTTTTGAGCGTAGGCGTTTACGAAACGATATCGTCGCGGTATCGCTGAGACATCGCATCGCGGTGATATTTCCAAGATCAATCAGTGTCGCGACGGTTGCAACGACGTGAGGCGGCGGTGCAGTTGCGACATCGCCTACGCTCAAAAATCACTTGTGTGATAATTATGTATTTAAGGTAAAGGTCCGATGGGGACTGCATTTTGGCTTTACATGACCTGCTGCAGTCTAAACTTGATCAGAATGGCATCAGGGACTTACTCTTAGCTGGTTACGATATTATTTGCGAAATAGACAATATTGTGTCAAGATAACTCAGATAAATTCAAAACACACCACCCAAACATGTAGATCGAATCTCAGAAGAAACGAATTCGGTGTTCCCCAGGGCAGTGTTCTTGGCTCCTAATTTTTTAGTCTATGTAAACGACCTCTCTGACATTACGAAACACAAAACAATTTTATTTGCGAACGATGTCTCAGTTATAGTTACTACTGACAAAACGGACATTGGAGGAACACGAATCTGTTATAATTACTACTTTAGGGTATGGCTGAATAATAATAATTTGAAATTTATGAAAAACTAATTTCATTAATTTTAATAATTTTCAAGATCAAAACAGAAACATAAATTATAACGATCAATCTTTACAATGCCTTGATAGTGTTACATAGCATAGCATATGCTCACGGCCATATTCCCCGAGGGAGTAGTCAGAGATATTCTGAAACCTCAGAACATCCACGTTTCACCAGTAGTACCGAAACTCTGTCCATAGTCTAGGAAAAATAAGGTTTGAGATTGCACTAAAGACACTTTAGTAAATTGTGTTGGAAATAATATTACTGTTAGTTTATAACACTTTTGAAGAGATTTCGTGGTTATATTGGCTCAGGAACCTGAAGAATACCTTAAAATCGATATAAATGTACAAAGGGCAAGCTTATTTTTAAAGATATTTCTTCCAGCATACTAGCAAAAGAGACAGTTATTTATCACAAGGCAAATTTAATGTGTACAAACAAACAGTAAATAATTTAATTTTGAGGTTATAATTTTTGAAGACTTATAAAGTATTAAATATTTAATCGAATTTACGATATTAACCGGGGATTATTATTGTTATAAGTAAAACGTATTGAATGAAGCCATCCTGTACAAAATCACCAGTTTTCCCTTTTTTGTTCATACCGAAATTTAATGTTTTGTAAATGTCTTAATTATTCAATAATACACAGTAAAAAATCGGGGATTATTGAGAATTTATGTTTTTCGTGTATTTATCTACTATACTCCAAATTATAACCAAAAGTGCAATTAATGCAACCTTCTCCATACAAAAATCCGTAGATTTCCCCGACTACCAGTGTGACGGGGGGTAAGCCCGTCGCCACTTATAATGGACGGTGGGTACAATACATGCCTCGAAATTGAACCATGTAGGTTTTCAACGGCTGTAGTGTTGTTCTTGGGTCTAGTTGTGAATTCGAAATTCGACTGGAAAGAGCAAATCTAAAAAGTGTATAAAAGGTTTACAGTTTTTAATTTGACTTAATAAATTGACAAAAGCCTTCTATTCGAAGTACATTACTGCTTACTTTGCGTACGTTAATCCTAATTGCTTAGGTATTAGCTCATTATCTGGGGAAATGGTTCATATGTGGCCAAGATATTCATTGTAGAGAATAGGTGTATACGTGCTATAAGCGGCATTGCATTGATGAAGATCACTGCGTGAGTTGCTGCTTCAAAACACGTTCTACTCGATTGACGAATTTTTAATCTATGATTTGCGCATATAATTGGTTATTATTGAGGCAGCAGCATTTACAACATTTATTTCATTTAAAATGTGATTATTTTGTATAATAGTAGTTGTCGAATTCGTATTGTATTAGTGACATTGTATAAGTAGTTTCAGATTGTATGGCTGACATTGCATCCTAAATTAACGTTTTGTTCAAATGCATTTTTTCAAATCAAATTAATCAATTGTACCTACTATAATTATTTGCATGCTATTTAAAATGGCTAAGTATTCTTCATTATTATCGAATTCTCCATTCATAGATCTTAATGTATTATTCACTGATATATTATTTGATAACACCTAATGTAAAGTTTACCCTTTACATTAGGTGTTTCTATTTATTGTTTAGGCTTAACTCAAGCAGAGCGGAACACTGAATCTTGATAAAGTTAATACTCTAAAATGATATAGCAAATGCATCTAAAATAGCCCTCCAAATTTTCGGCTTTCTATCGTTACGGATCCAAAACGAATTAAATCCAAACAGAGCCAAACCTAAATATAAAGTATGTCTCCAACCTAACGTAACCGATTTTGTGATAACCTGAATAATGGAACGGGGTGGGCTACATTTTAGGATCAACCTGTTTATAGATGGTTAAAGGATTTCATGTATTTGATGTTACCTATGTATTTTTATCTGATGTTCTTTAGAATTTATGAATTTATCTCATATCATAACCCAGTTACATAAAAAACGATGTTACAAGTTATATTAATGTATGAAAATAGTGATCAGAGTAACTAATGAATTTTGAAATGGACATAATAAATGACTTAAGGTACATTTTATTTCGTCTGTGGTATGGTGACCAATCCAATAAAAGTTCTTTATTTTATTGTCCAAATTTCCATTTTTTTTTTTCATTTTATTCAGAAGTAATTACTTAAAATAATTTTAATGAAATTTTTAGGGCTGAGTTTAGAACTTGAGCTTATACGGGGTCCCTTGAACAACTAGTATTCTATTAAACAAAACACAACAGATTAGTTTATAAATCAATGTAAATTAAATAAAAAATTTAAAAATTAAATTAAAGATTGAAAAAGTCGGGCGGCGAGCGGGATTCGAACCCACGACCTGCCTATCCGGGGCATGCTCTACTCCAACTTGACCAAAACTTTACATAAAGGTGATATAGATTGAAAATTTCGTCGTGGCCTGCGGGGCGCCGACAGCTCTGTTGGAGTGGAGCATGCCCCGGATAGACAGGTCGTGGGTTCGAATCCAACTCGCCGCTCGACTTTTTCAATCTTTAATTTGATTAAGCTAACATGGCATACATGTAGAATCAATAAAAATATAGAATTAAAATTAAAAACCTCGGTTTTATGGAAATTAGGATCCTAGGAATAATGAATAAATTAAAACGTAAGGTGGTTAAAACCATCAGTAACAGTGGAATTGACATATACGTGGATAATATGAAACAAAAATAGACTTTAATACAAAAATATTGTGAGAAACAGTAAAGAGTCATCACTAAAGTAAGCCAGTGGACCAGTGACTCAGGGGACATTTAAAAGTAAAATGAACTTTAACCATGTTTTTTTTCGACAAATCTCTAAAATATATATTACTACAGCATATTAGGCTACATTGCTATGTTTCATGCTTCAAAATAGGTATTTAAAGTCAAAATGCTATCGAAAAATGTAGTCACCCAGCAGACATGTAATTTAACACTCCTTACAACATTCATTCATTCACATATAATAAATACTATATGCCTCTCTTTGAGCCGCAAACGAAATGACCTCCTACAGTGAAGTTCCCTGGATTGGTGGACTAAATCGTGTGAGACGTAGAATATTTCCTTATTGGTAAGATCAACCGTATTGGGAATGAGAATTATGTTAGGTGACTCAGTGGACTTAAATATTACTCCTCTACCAAAGACACTAAATTACGGGACAATTGTTTAAAATCTAGTCAACTTCATAATAGTTTGAACGTTCTTTAAAAATTATATACTTTATTCTTTGTGCCAATGGCATTAGATTTCACACGATCGTACTCGTATAATTTTTGTAAGGCAGCGCGAAATTCAAAGTCAGCTTTTATTTATTTATTTTTATTTTAACAGTTTTATTCAAAATATTATTCAGCGTGAAGTAAGGATATTTACACATTACACAAACGTAGAGACCATTCATTTATATAACACGTATACAAATATATTAATGGTCTCTTTTACTTTAGAAATCTTTATTGAGTATGCTATCTGAAAGAGCGCAGCGAAGTCAGGTAAAAAATTGTTAAAAGTTACACATATTCTCTAGTTTTAATATAATAATTTATAAAACATTGAGGACCATCAATAGCAACAAAAAGTTGATTTAACCTGATAACATCATATACAGTACAAACTCAATTACGTTTTATAAAAACATTTTCTTCTATTCTATTAACTGTCTAAGAACGTTAAAACCTCGAAAGACATTAAGTTAACTTGAATGGCGACTGGTTGATGGTCCTATATCCTCAGATGATAGCCCGACAAAATACTTTTACGATCTAAAAAGGGAAACAGGGAATGTCGAGACGTAGTAAAAAACAGTTAAATTCTTACTTATGACCCGTAAAAAGCGAGCAAATTGACTTTTTTCTGCAAATGCTAACGCTTCGTTTTTTATTTGAATAAAATTAGGCACATAACAGACTTTGGCGTATTTTTGAATAAATCTCTCGGATTGTTAACGATACTTCTGCAGAGAAATATTTTTTCCATTTTTTATTCAATATTTTTGCCGTTTGATGGCATCAAGAATCAAGATTATGTTAGAAGATTGATTACATAAAACTACAAACCGATACATTAAAATTATTACTTACAAAAGTACTCAAAGTAGCCGTTTAATCTCTTAATCTCTTGATTACACGCGAACAGTTATATTACAGCTTTCAGTAAAATTACAGTAGGTATTTTTATCGAAACTGCGATTTTACTTTGATTGGAAAGTGCAGAAAAAATGTATAATATCTCTTTAGCCCTCGTAATTCTGAACGTTCGAATTGAGTTTAGTCGTTACTGAACCATTAAAAGTCTCAAAAGTGCGGGCCCGAACTACATACACAAAAAAGTCTCCAAAGTGCGGACCTGAACTACTAAGACAAAAAAGTCTCAAAAATGCGTGCCCGAACTACAATAAGACAAAAAAGTTTCAAAAGTGCGGGCCCGAACTACTAAGAAAAAAGTCTCAAAAGTGCGGGCCCGAATTATTAAGACAAATAAATCTCAAATGTGCTGGCCCGAACTAAAGTTCAGTAATAAACTACTGAGACCAGGTGGATGCTACTCTACATCTACATTTCGCACTATTCAAGGCTTCATACCCAACAATAAAATTCACCTATTCGAATAGAATAATAATGAAGAATTCTATTTTTCATCCGTAATACCTAGATGAGAAATTGAATCCTTCTGTAGGCACATTGAGTAGACTGTGGATCGACGTTTCACTTACACTGAGCAAATTTAATCAGTGGAACGCTTTATTTGCCACAGTTTTTTTCTTTGCTC
Organism: Agonopterix alstromeriana; assembly: GCA_963924505.1. Classification (NCBI taxonomy): domain Eukaryota; kingdom Metazoa; phylum Arthropoda; class Insecta; order Lepidoptera; family Depressariidae; genus Agonopterix; species Agonopterix alstromeriana. The sequence continues at coordinate 6,825,921 of OZ004670.1, forward strand.
TCAAAAGTATAAATATAGGTTCTCAAATAACTTTTATTGTTAAGGTCAGTTTTCAAGAGAAATATTTGAAATCACACGCATCGCATAAGCTCACGACTATATTCCCCGAGGGGTAGTCAGAGATATTCTGAAACCACAGAACATCCACGTTTCACTAGTACTGAAACTATGTCCAGTGTGACGGGGAGTGAGCCCGTCGCCACTTGTAACGGACAGTAGGTACAATACATGCATCGAAATTGAAGCATGCAGGTTTCCTCACGATGTTTTCCTTCACCGAAAAGCCAGTAGTGTTACAAATCGTACATACATTTCGAAAAACTCATTGGTACGAGTCGGCCTGGACGGGGATCGAACCATCGCCTCCTGCACGGCAGGCAAGGTTACTCGCCAATGGACCACCACGGCTGTCAAAAAAACGAAAACGTTTGTTCGAAATCATGTAATTACCTATAATTAACGCTTCTTTTCGAATGACCTTTTTTTAGATACACGCCGGTACTGTGTCAGGGTAAACAGTTGCATTACTTGAATGTGTGATGTAGGTACTCATGATAGGTACTAAACAACTTTCCCAAAAGAACATTGGGAAATTAACTGAAAATAAACTCTTCATACAAATGTTAAATCAAATGATTGCATTCAGTATGAAAAGTAAGTAGGCAAGTATGTATAGTTCGCTAAGTCCTTTCGAATTGCACCTTTCAATTATAATTGAAAATTACAATGAATTTATTGAATTGATGAAAAAAAAATATCCATGAATATGAAAAATATTGATATTATATTTTATTGTTGACACAGACAATGCCTGCGGCTCATACATTCGTGAATAAGAGTAGCTTTAACATCGATGTAGGCAGGACAATAATAAGATTCCATTGTCATCCTAATGTTTTCTTAAATTGATGAGTATTTGTTGTGTTATAATCGAACAGAAAGACAAAAATCCTGCCTAAGAACCATATCGTAACTTTTTTAAATATCTTCAATGTATCTGCGGACACAATTCGATCATATTAGATTATTAGTAGATTAATTTATAATATTCTACAAAAATTAATAATTCTGTCGTTTAAACATAACTATTTTGAACGCGCTGCGTGCTAACTGATTTATGACATTAAACATTTTTATAAATAGGTACCACTTCTTCTTATCGTGTGGGCAGCCAGCCCTAGTGATAGAGTTTTTTCGTGGTTTTTATGTAACGACTACTACCACGAGAAATAGTAGCCGGGACCCTGCAATGTCCTAACCAACTGGGAAAAAATGCACAAAGTGACATTTCACTGGGTGTCCCCCGTGGAAATCGAACCCACGACCTCCGTGTGAAGAACCCAATGCACTTAACCATTAGACCACGGAGGCAGTATAAATACCCCTAGGAAAAATTATATAGGTAAAAAGAAAATAATTCAAAAAAAATCAAAATTATCTATTTTGCGATTTAAACTGAGCATAATGTTATAGCTTCGATCAAAGTTATCGTAACACATAACATTGTTTAGTTAGGTACTTATTGATTCTTTTTAGGCTTTCTGGTGTGCAGCCTCGGTTATTTTCTACTCGTATTCAGCCCCTTTCAAACCCTTTGGGATCGGTTTATCAAACGAGATCTTGTGGATTCAATCGCATCCTTGGCAGAAGAGGTTGTCAATATGAGGTTGTGTGGAGCATTCAGCGTGAGGCATTATGGTTGATTTGTTGTCGTATTTTCACATTATTGAGATCTAATATATATTTATATAGGCAACTGGTAGGATACGTGGTAATGATTTCAAATGAAAGGTAAGAATCGGATTATCATTATCTTTTATTTCCTTCATGATCATAATCTTAGGTAAATACCATGGAGAAGAAACGGCAAGAAACTCCATAGCATCCTAGAATATGACGTAGTATTGAGTTAGGTCCGGTACCGTGTGCACCCGGCGACGTTGCCGAGCAGACTGTGTAGTGCCATTTTTTTTTTTTTTTTTTTTTGGAATGACTTATACAGCTTTGCTCAGGGAGCATTTACTGCTTTTTACGCGGACTATTGGAGGGACCGGAAGGGTCGCCGAGCCAATTGAATACTTAACTTAAGCAACCGACCTAGGGGCACCCCAGGGGGGTACGGACCTCGGCATAGGACGTTGCTGGGACTACGCGGCGGATTGGGTAGCTGGGATCGGTGAGAATCGGCCTGGTATGTGCCTGTAGCGTCTGTAGACGCCAGAAGTGACAAGAGTGGGCAGAGGTCGCGACTGTCCCCGCCGGCGAGGACGTTGATTACTGTGTCGACGCAGTGTTGAGTGTTGTTGAGAATTTGCGATTGATAGTCGTGTCTGTTGGGCCGCCTGTTGGGCAACCGTGATCGCATCGTCTGGATCGTCGACGACGTTTCGCGGTCGTCGACGGTGAGGCCTATTAGTCCTACAGGGGTAGGCGGCATTTGCCTTGATTAGGGGGTTAGAGTGTCGGGGGAGGGAGGCGAAATAATCCGTCACCATGCATTTGAGCAGTTGCTTGATGGTGGGCAACTCTAAATCGATATTAAGGTTCTTGTTGCGTAAGAACCATGGCGCACCAGTGGCCGTACGCATGAACCTATTCTGAATGATCTCCAATGCAAGGAAATGGGTGGGGGCGGCATGCGCGAAGCACACTCCGGCGTACGTGAATATCGGCCTGATGCAAGTTTTCCAAATTGTCAGCTTATTTCTAAGTGACAATTTGGAACGCCTGTTCAGAAGCGGATATAGACGATGCATCACATGCAGCGCGCGTTGTCTAACGCGCTGGATGTGAGGCCGGAATGTCATCGCGCGGTCTAAAGTGATGTGTAGTGCCCCGCTCGACTCTGTTATTTATAGTGCACGATCGATGGTGGGGGCAACGTGAACACGCTCGGCAACTGCGCGCCTCGTAAGACCGTCCGTTCTTATGACTATCTCCGACATATATATCTTCATCATCTGCTTACAATGGTAACATGGATTGGCCATACTCAGGCCCGGACTGGCCATACGGGCATACCGGGCAAATTCCCGGTGGGCCGACGCTATGGTGGGCCGGTCGTCTCGGCCCGCGGGTCTCTTGTAAAACTCTATTGATAAATTGGCGATTCCAGCCGGCCGGTCGCCCTACAAATTGTAAGGACAATCGAGTTAAAATTATAATGTAGCAAAATCTCGAGTTCGCTTCGCTTACTCTTGGTTTCAGATTGTATTCCTGTGATCTTCCTGAAACTTGCTCGATAAGGGCCGACTGTCTCTAAAATGCTTCAGGTCCCAGTCCAGCCCTGGGTCATACTGCAAAGATTGGAGAACATTTTCTTTGTTAGGGTTGCTACTACCCCTAAAATAACTCATCATCATTAAAACCATCTTCGTCAGCCGATACAATTCTTACTACAAAACACAGGCTTTTCTCTTACGAATAAGGGTAAGCCTAGGGCAAAGCAAAATAATAATTTGATTACCAACTTGCTGTCAGAACTCCGAGTATTTTCAAGCATCTAATTTGGCTTCACGAAAATTTTATTTAAGAAAAAAAGCTCTAAACTTGAACAAGTTTACAAATAGGCTTTATAAATATGTAGTATCCACAAATAGGCATTGTAAGTACTATTTACAAATAGGCTTCATAAGTACTATTTAAAAATAGGCTTCATAAGTACCTAGATTTACAAATTGGCTCTATAAACAGTATCTACAACAAATAGGCACCATAAGTACTATTTACAACAAATAGGCTTCATAAGTAGATTTACAAATAGGCTTCATAAGTAGTATTTACAAATACTCGTATGCATTATAAGTACTATTTAAAAATAAGCTTTATAAGTAGAAATACAAATAGGCTTCATAAGTAGATTTACAAATAGGCTTCATAAGTAGTATTTACAAATACTCGTATGCATTATAAGTACTATTTAAAAATAAGCTTTGTAAGTAGAAATAGAAATAGGCTGCATAAGTAGATTTACAAATAGGCTTCATAATTAGTATTTACAAATACTCGTATGCATTATAAGTACTATTTAAAAATAAGCTTTATAAGTAGAAATACAAATAGGCTTCATAAATAGATTTACAAATAGGCTTCATAAGTAGTATTTACAAATACTCGTATGCATTATAAGAACTATTTAAAAATAGGCTTTATAAGTAGAAATACAAATAGGCTTCATAAGTAGATTTACAAACAGGCTAATAAAGTTTCGTAGGCTTCATAAGTGCAAAATGAAATGCCCCATCTCATTAGATACAATAGGTACCAAATGGATCTTAAATTATAAACGGAAGTACAGGTATCCTTAGTAATGTCTTTTTAAGTACCTATCTAGCTAGACTATCGCATGAGGTAAAGCTTGAAACGGGAGGCGAATAAATAAAGTAAGCTTTCAAGAAGTTTTAAATTTTACGAGTATGTCTGCTCTCCAAGCGATTGAAATTTTACGTCCAAAGATATATACATATGCAGGTACACCCTGTATAAGCACTTATTATGTCTTTGTATTTTCCATACAATTTCAGAAGAGGCACTATTAATATTTGATGGGCTGGTAAAGTCTAGCGAACTGAATAACTTTCACTGTGGAGACAACATGGGGGAAAAATCTACTATTGAATGAAACTACAATGTATGAAGAGCATCAGATTTTTTAAAATTTTCTTTCGATGTTGGCACCATAGCGAAATTTTTACAGTTTAGGGGTCTAAACCACCCCTTTAAATACAACGAGGGTGTTTTTTTACACCCTGTATAATTGTAAAAAGCTTATCAAAGAAAAACGCATGCATATAATATTTTTAAGCTACTTCGCAGGGTAATAAACGACATTTTGTCACTTTAAGGGTATATTTTCTAAAACCCCAACTTTCAGGAACATTGTTTTCAATTATATGTTATTGCGTATCCAGTTTATTATATTTATTATAAAAGTCCTGCCTTTACTTAATAATCAAATGAATCGTTTTTTTTCTATAATTTATTTTAGCAATCGCGAAAAATCCAGACATTGTTTGTCGGAAAAATGCTAAAAATTAGGTTAATATAGGAACGTTTTTAGAAGGGTTACGTGTCACGGTTGAAAATAGAAGCTGTATTTTATTTACGTAAAATAAAGTTTATTTAAATGTTTAAAAAACAATGAATCGACTTTTTGAAATATGAGTCGGAAACGCACAATATTATCAAAAATATTTGAGTAAGATTTAATAAGTCTGATTACCATACAAAATGGCAAACAAATTCAATCTCTTGACATCCTCTGACAACTACAAAACTCTACTCTTGTTTCTGATTTTTTTCCATTGTACGTCAAGTGATGACGAACAAAAATATACCCTTAATGAATTCCCTGAAAAGTCAATAAACAGTGAAAAAAATAAAAATAATGTCCGACAGCGTTTTACGAAGCGCTATTAAAACTACTGCTCAGTGTGAAACGATACGGCAACTGACAGTAACATACCAGCCATTATATTTTATTAGGGTTTCCGCATCCAAAGGTCCGAGACCCTATTGAACCCGCTGTCCGTCATAGAGGGGCCATTTCGACCAATATTATATGTGTTGTCGAGTATCAGCGTCTATCAAAAGGGATACAAGGAAAAGGAAATATTTGCAAAGTGTTGGAATGCGCATACGTCAAATTATTTTAGTTTGATCTTGTGTTTAAGTATGCGAACTCTTATGAAAATATCAAAGTATGATGGTTTAAGACATTTGCCTTCACCAAATAATGTAAAAACGTACTATTTTTTTATCTTCTCACTAAAAAAGCGTAGGAAAAATAACGCTAAACAAACATTTTCTATATTTTTTATGCTTGGATACTATTTTTAGTTGATCTTTGTAGCAATGTTTGGGATAGGGGGTTACAGTACTCGTATGTATCTGTTTGAACTATTTTTAATAACAAGATAAACTATAAAAAATGACAAGTAATATGAGGTCATATTACTTATTTTAGTACAATTTTCATACACGGATTTAATATCTGTGACATGACAACCCTTTTATTTTGTAGGTCTTTACTAACTAGCTACGATTCGTTCGCACTAATGTATTGGGTACGATTATTTTGTAACACTAATGACTCTTCGATGGAGAGAACCATCGTGAGGAAACTTGTATTACACTGACGATGGATATATAGGTATCCGAAAATTCCGCTTAATCGTATTGGTAGGATACGCAAAATTGGTGGACTAACGCCCATATTTATATCTTATATAGGCCATGAATAAAAGCCGAGTATGGTGGTGGATTACAAATGAATACAGTATGTTTATCCGTTAACAGCGGCGGAACCCTTTGTGTCCAATAAACAGCATCCACTTGTCAATTTTATTTTTCAGAACGAAGTCCATTTTATAGCCAACCAGTCGTCGAAGCTAAAAGTCCATAAAACTCTCTTTAAGTTAGATCACCTGTGTCTTCTTTTAGCAAAAGCTTTCTTGATATTGCTGAATAAGGTAAACTAAAATATCTGTCTGAATCTATGAAAAGTTTAACTGAAAACAAACATTCTGCTACGGAAATAGGCACTGTAACTTGTTTGACTGTTTGAAGATTCGTACTGTTTTGATCGCACTAACTTTTGAATAGGTTCAATTTGACATCAAAGTTAGCTATCATCACAGGTATTATATGAAAATAGGGTATTTGACAGGTTTTTAAGAGGATAGGCGAGTACCGTATTTTCCATACAAACGTATTCCCCTGTTTCCTCCCTGGATAATAACACTAGAGCAAAACATTTTTTACCATACAATCTATGTTACTTCTGCTATGTCCCTATGTTTTGATTTTTTGCATTAATAAATTACTTTATGAAATAGGAATCTTCGAAAATGACCAATTTTACCGCCCGTTTTCAGACATTCAGCAAACAAAAAACAAAACATGTTTTGTTTTTTGTTAAAGTCTTTCTCATATTATTCTTAAAATAATTATTAAAATCGGTTTAGTTTTGGAGGAGGAAACAGGGGAATACGAAATGCTGTTTTCGTAGATTTTATGTAGATAAAATTGGTGCGAGCTGCAGTTTTCTCTTTCGCACTCTAGTCGGTGTATGGGTGGGGCGGATCGGACAAATATGTATACAGTGGGAAAAGTGACCTATTCTCCAAAATAGCATTTCATCCCGCCTATCCTCTTAAAAACTGTTCTTCGTTAATCACTTATGTCTAAGGACTCTATAGAAAATGTATATTTTACGTTCCATTACATATAGTTATTTGAATATCCCGCAAAAACGCTTTTCCTGACAATATACGTGGCAACAAGCAGGTGACGGACGCCACGATTACGTCAACTTTGTACGAGACACTCTACACGCAACTGTTTACAAGCAGTTGACGTCATCAACCATTCGGCCAATCACAGTCGTTTACAATGACGTGACTAAAGTAGACAAAAATAAATTATTAGCTAGTTTTCTTAACTGACTAAATAGTTGGTTTCCAAAATTCATATTCAATACGGATGCCATCAATAGATCCTATATTTTACATGCTGTCAAATACCCTGTTACGATTAAAATATCTTTGATCCTTACAATAATACTTATTGTGTAATTTTGAGACAGGTAAAAATAAAGTTAAATCAGTTTCTAGATCGTTTTAAAAAAAAATCATAGACTTTAATTATTGAATATTCGAAATTATTTGTAAAATAAACAATACTTTGCAATGGGTTATTCGTGTACCGACACACTCGCTTGCTTAAGTAGCTTTTTCATTTGGTTTACAAAATAGGTATGTTTTTAAAAATGGTTTACAGGTTACAGGTAATTATGAATCTTGTCAGGGCACAACATTATACAGGGTCCTTCTAAATATGCTGACACTTTTTTTTAAGGGGATGATCAGAACGCCAAACTGAACAACTTTCTCTACGGCACCAACATCGAAATCGCGAAAAAAAAAATCACTGATCCATACAAAACTGCAAACCTGCTTGAGCTAAATGTATGGGAAGCTGATTTTTTTTCGCGATTTCTATTTTGGTTCCATATAGAAAGTTGTTCAGTTCGATGGTCTGATCATTATCTTAAAAACTGTCAACATAAGCCGCGCTCTTCTCGAAAAGCTGAAGTAGGCAAAACGCGCTAGTAGGCAAAATCAAGTTTTCGAATAGCGCCAGATATCGAAAAGAGCAAGTTGGTGAATCGCACTGGTTTGCGAAACGATAAAGTTGGGAATGCGCGTCAACTCCATATTAAAGTCCGGCCGCTGAAAGATTGCGTTTGACAGTTACCATAAAATTGTAAAAAACTGAATGAAAATATTGTTTACCTCTGTTCACTCTAGTACACAGGGCACTAGCTGTCCTTTTAAGTTCAAAAAGCTACTAAATAATGATCGGCATTTATAGTTTTCATTCAGTTTTTTACAATTTTATGGTAACTGTCAAACGCAATCTTTCAGCGGCCGGACTTTAAGTTGGACCCTGTATAATAAGTACCTGTATATAAAAACTGTAATAGAAAATTTAAATTTAGAAAAATCATTAGTCCATCGACGTAAAGGAAGGCAGATATTTTTTCGCTATAAAATGTTGGTCCAATAGTCAAAGTTGTTCTCTGACGCACACGCACCCCTTAAAGTATGTAACGCATTTAAGTTTACACCCTGTATACATATTATCCCCCCTCTAGATCCGCCCTGTCTTCGCTTACGTGGTCTCGGCCACCGTTTAATCAAGGCTGTGCTCTACGGAAATCGCCACATTAGTCCAGCAATTTAATCTTCAATGTGCTAAACTTAGTTTGGTATTAGATCTTCATTGCGACGTATACTTCATTCCAAATAAGGAAGAAGGATTTTCCGATACCTATTTAGCTTTCTGGCCAATTCTGATTAGCAAATATAATTTATTTATTAGAAAGATATTCTTTCCATCATATCTTGGTCGTTACTAAAGCTGTTCTAAGAATAAGTAAAGTGTTTAAGATAAAGTAAAATAAAAATAAATCTCTGTTTCTGTAATTCAAAACAGCCTTAAGAGAAGTTTATTCTAAATGCGCGTTGCATACAAACGAAGCCTGGTGATATTTTCAATACTAACCAATTAAAATCCATGCAATTTTTCAGAAACAATCTAGAAACTAATCTCTATGCTTGTATGAAGTCAGATTTTCGTTAAAATATACAGTTTTAATGCTAGGATTAATTTAAGATTTTAAAACTATACATTTTTACTATACAAATTTAGAGGACTCGACTAAAATAAAAAATTCAAACTCTTAATATTCCAAAAGATAATAACTTTTCTTCAAAATTCAGGTAACACGTTTTAAATTCATTGTACCCAACAACTGAAGTTTTATTACAGTTTTTACTTTTGATTACAATCAAAGACGTGACGATAGGATTTTTTTTTGAAAGTCTCACCGAATAATACAAAAGAAACGAAAGAAGTGTGGTTTCTCATTATTTACTCAAATGGTTTTTATCTAGATGAAACCAAAGGAGGAAGATCTGAGCCAAAAAAGCGGCGCACTACCATACTTTACCGAACTCGAAGGGATTCGGCGTATTTTTGACCGCTCATAACTTCGGTCTGCATGTGGTTATCACTCTAATAAAATGTACTCAATTTCATATGTACCATATGTTTCATATGCCCTGCTACTTTCGATTATATCATTTTATCAATATGCAAACTTTGTGGATTTCGTCACATACTCACTCACTTTCACACGGTTGATCATCAAAACCTAATAGGTACTTCGCGAAGTCCTAGGAAGCTGAAATTTGGCATGCAGACTGGGTTTAGCGTATAACCACGTATAACTAAAAAGAAAACTCAAAAATATGAAATGTTCCCCCTCCAACCCCTCAAAGTGCGGGGAACCAATTCTCATGAAACTTTGAACACGAGTTCGGTCCCTATTATGGTACTTTGTTTTAGAAAAAAGTATCAATTTCAACCTTCGATGGTACACCACAGGTGAACCTGGGGTACTGCCTACCTAAACAGTGAGATTTGAATATATGTTGATTTTGTTGATATCAAGCAGAGACTACGTCATCAAATTTAAGGCCCGAACTCTTCAGTCGCGATGCTGCCTATCTAAACCGTGATACTTGAGAATCTGCTGGTTTTGAATTTACATTGTGGGTAGTAGGCAAATACTTATGCGTGAATTTCGGGTTCCTACTGCCTTCCTGCAGGGGTACTGCCCACTTAAACTGTGTGGTTTAAGGATCTGCTGATTTTAAATTAGTAGTGTGAAAATCAAGCAAATACTGTCATTGAATTCCGGGTTCTAACTCTTCAGTCCTGGTGCTGCAGATCCCTGCAGCACCTGTATTACATTGGGTACACAATCTGTAATATTTGGGGATCTTGGGGAGCAATCTACAAAAAGAATTGAGATCCTATCAAAAACATTTCATTTAAAAGATAATATGAAAAAATATAAAAGTAGCCAAGACTCACAATCCTTTTACTTTAAAAAACTTCTGAGATCTCATTTTATGCCAAGCACATAAAATGCAGAATAAACATGCTACTTCTCCTTTTTGACTGTACTCGACTTTTTCTAAATTGTATTTGTCTATTTTTGATGTGCTAATAAATAATATTTTTGTTATGTTATGTTATTTTTTCAGGATATGAATATATTGGCCGTAGACTAAGGAAAATAAACATGATTATGGCAAACGAAACATGCCAGATACTTCCGTTTTTAGAGTATATCTCTGACGATTTTCAGGGGTTGTTTTTTTACTGTTATTATAAAAGTCACAGTTCGAATAAGTCGTTAAGGGTGAAAGTTGGCCGTTATGGAATTAGGGTCGTACCACACACCTGCGCTAGATTTGTTCCAAAATTTTGGGGTCAGTTTGAAAAGTTTTGGACAATCGACAGAAATGTTTAACTTTTAGTGGGTAGGTAGGTACTAAAATTTCATTGCCCTTTTTATGACAGTATCACTTAGCATTATAAGTATTGTGTCAGGTGACTAACAAATTTTGCTTTCGATATAGTCGGTAAAATTCGTTAACTAAACTCAATGGATTGACGTAGCTGGTTAAAAATAGAGACTTCCCAAGTGACGCGTTCATCGCAGCGCCGTGATTTGCGTTACGAACGCCGCGTTGCCAATGCGACGCAACGTTGCCAAAGCATTGACTGAAAAAAGGATCAAAGCCAAAATGAGCTGGAATCTTTTAGGGATCCGAAGTCTTAGACTGGAGTTCAAACAACATTGTAAGAATTCATTTGACTTTCAAACGAAGCATTAAAATCTTGTAAATAAACATTGGTTTTGTGATTTTTACTTTTATACCTACGATCGTGAATTTAGGTATGTAACAAGGGATGTTCTATGTGATAAAAACTTGTGGATGTAAAACTGACAAAAGTAATAAATAATTATGTACAAAATAACTAGGTACAGCAGCGCATAGGGCGGGACACATTGTTCGAAAAACAGGATGGCCTATGGGGCCAAAGAGTTCTCGAGTGGTAATCGCGTACCCACAGCAGCGTGCTCCCACAAGGCGGACCCCGGAAGTTCGGACCGACTACCTGGAGACGGTGCCGGGCATCCGTTATAATTATGATCGCAGGGCCGGTCGTTGTAGCGATCATTAGGCGGGTCGATTCCTGGCCTGTACCACTAAGTTCTTCGGAATTTATGTACGGTTATATTTATCATTTACTAGGCTCGGCGGTGAAGGAAAACTTCGTGAGGAAACCTGCATTCCCGAGAATGAAAAGAAAATACTATAAGTTCGAAGGTATGCCTAAAATATGGGTGAGCTTGGGGCAAATACGTAATAGTAAGGACCAGCGATGGTCTCAGTGTTACAATAACGACCCTTGCTTGCAATAGCCCAACCACAAATCATAGGGGAGGCCTATGTCCAGCTGTGGACGTCTTCCGGCTGAGACGAAGATGATGAGAGCGAATAGGTGTAATTATTTCTTTCAATAACCGGCCTATTAGTGCGTGTCGGAAAACCTTAGATCAAAGTAAAATGGATGGATGCTTACTCGAACATTTCAAGATCAATTTATCTTTACTTTGACTAAATGTCAGGTATACTTAAAATACGTATGGTGATGACAGACCAAGTGCCCTACTTTGTATGGACCAAGTGTCCTACTTTGTGTCAACAAAATTTTTGGACTTATCCATTTATTTTACTTTGATCGAAGCTTAGGATAGGCAAATTGTTAGAGTCGCCACATACTCGTACATTCGGAATTCGGCAAACCGAAAAACCAAATTCCATTACGGAATTCCCTTAATCTTAAGGGAATATAATTCGGAGCGCGCTCCATACAAACGAAGTCTGGTGATATTTTCAATACTAACCAATTAAAGTCAATGAAATTTTTCAGAAATAATCTAGAAACTAATCTCTGTTTGTATGAAGTCAAATTTTCGATAAAATGAATAGTTTCAAAGTTAGTGTCTCAATTATTTCCATAAAAATCTTAAATTAACCCTAGCACTAATATTTTAATGAAAATCTAACACAGAATTTACTTTCTTGATTGTTTCCGAAAAAAATTACTGACTTTAATTGGTTAGTATTGAAAATATCAACAGACTTCGTTTGTATGCAGCGCGTATTTACGCATTCGGAATAAATTTCTCTTAAGAAACATTGCAAAGAATCACTTATACGGCGGTAATATGACTTAAAATTTTACGTACACAGTTAACTGTTTCCTATAATGACAAACAGCATAAAAAGTGAACGATAAAGTACCATTAGGTTGTGTCGCCAGAGAGCCATCCTAACTTTACCTGCGTTGTAACTTTTACAGTGATGGATCGTCCCCCGAAGAAGACCGTCATATATTTTTCTGTAACTCCTGAACTTACAAAGTCCTTTATGAATTGAGATAAGAGAGGACTATGGAAAGGACGGAAAGTTTTGCCGAAATATAATATAATGTTATACAGAATTTAAGTTAAAAAGAACAAGGAAATTAATCAACTGATACCGAAGGGTAGTCGCTGATTTTACTAAAACCACCGAGTACTATAATTACTACCGTAACTAAAACTGTTTTTTTACCCGACTGTGCCAGAAGGAGGGTTATGTTTTTCGAGCGTATGTATGTATGTAGGTATGTCTGTATGTGCAAATGTAGTTTGAATATTATTAGGTAGGTATTGCAGGCGGAGAGGAACCAACAACCAACAAATAGGTAGGTTTTGTAATTTTTCTTTGTTCCTGTTTGCGATTCCTACCTAATAAGATTAAAATTACATTTGCACAAAGTTGGTATAGAAGATTTCTCTTTTCAGTTAATATTTTTTTTATGCAGTTGGGTTTTTTGTTTTTGTTAATAATTATGGTTTTTTTAAGTATAACTATGTGTTAGAATCCATAACTGGAGAAAATAAAAGTATGTTATCGCATAATAATTATATTTATTTATGCATTATGACGATACTGTATTATACACAGAGCTTACAGAATATTCAGTATCGTGAGTTGACATTCAAACTTTGACAATAAATTGGCAAAACGACAGGAGCACAGAGCCAATACCAGAGCGGATGAGAGTAGAGAAACTCCAAACAACAGTTCCTCATAATGCACGTATTCAAGTACGTCTCCTGCATCACATGTCCGGAACTGCAAAGTCAAAATTAACATAACTTATTCAATATAGGACCTTGAAGCAAACTTATTAAACGTCAAACAACGTTTTAGTTTTGACATGATGACGTTCGCACATGCGCACTTTGAGCAAATTGTGCATGGCTAATGTTTAGGGTTGACTTACCACGCATCGTATGAACATCATTATACATTGCGTTACTTTTAATAGTTCATTCTGTTATTAAAAATAGTATTTAAGCTAGAGAAACACTGAAAATGTAAATTTAGAGTAATTTTCCAAAGTTTATTTTTACTGAGGGGACAAAAATAAAATATATTTTAATGTAGTTAAATCCAACGACTGCGCGCGCCTGACTGCATTCCCTTGCTCGCCTCCCCTCAAGTTTCCCCTCAAGTGTGAAGTGAGGTGGGGTATCTGAAGTCAGAGGGGGGCGGGGAGTGGCCGTTATGTATGTTGAACTATATACTATCTCCTATTATGTGCCTGCATACTAAATACTCTTTCTTATATCTACTATGCCCAACCATATAACTGTGCCTATACGTCATACAATAATACACAGAAAAAATAACGCATAATAATGCGGCAGGGAGTGTAAACGAACTGCTATTTATATTATACATCTAAATTTATTTTATGCTGCCTTTTTAAAGTAACGTTATACACTCGAGAGCAATGAATCCGGGTCACTAACATACCTTAATATCTCGGAAACAAAAAATGATAGCTTATTCAAATAAAAAGTATTTTAAAGACTATTAAATACTTCAATTAAATTAATAACACTTCTTAGTTTTTCATTCGTTTTACTTAATTAAAATACATAAATACAAATACGTCAATTCTATCGTAGTACAAAAATTAAAAATAACCTTTTTTCCTCACATTTTAGTGTGTATGAGTGATATGATTACCACATTAGTAATAAATATTGAATATTATAATCACTCATGTCTAAGGACTCTATAGAAAATGTATATTTTACGTTCCATTCCATATAGTGCAAAAAAAAAAAAAGTTATTTAAATATAGTGATTTAGTGGGATATATCCAACTAAATCGCTTTTCCTGACAATATTCGTGGCAACAAGCAAAATATCTAGTATTTTTCTTAACTGACTAAATAGTTGGTTTCCAAAATTCATATTAAATACGGATGCCATCAACAGATCCTATATGCTGTCAAATACCCTATTATATGTTTAATTTATAGGTACCCTTTTTATTCGCATTACTTTACAGCAAAAAGAAATTTTATTAATTGAAGTAGTACCTAGTATAAGTAATCTATAAAATGCTTTTTATTTTAACAAGCTATCATTCTTAGTTTCCGATGTATTAATTTGTATGTTGTCGGTGACCCGTATTCATTGCTCTCGTGTGTATTTTAATAATGGGTTCACATGAAGGAACGATTACGTGCGAGAAATAAGTGAGTATGCGTAAAAGCGTGCGAGTCGAGTTTATTCACAGAGTATTTTAATTCAGAGAGGATTTCATTATGCTGCAAATTAAATTGAACGGGTGTGATCATTCGTGCGCCCGCTTCGGAGGCGCGTATATTATGTAGATTTCACAGCGGTAATGAGGGACCGTTTTTGCTCTCAACGCGGTTTGGGTATTAAATCTTGTTTCTTTATTAAGGGGCAAATACATTTTTTTGAAAATTATATACTTTATTTGAAATTTCCCTAAGCATTTTGGGATAATCGAAATCAGGAAACAGATGTATATTTATATATATATGCAAATAATACATGTATTTATAATAGGTTTATTGTGTATACTTGCTTTATATTTTTGATTTTATTTGCTGATAACTGCTCCTTTTTGATTGTTTTTCTGGAAACACCGCCTACCTTAATTCGTTCACTGTTTCCTCTACCCTAAGGTTGTCTGGAAGAAATCTCGTTTCTTAGCGATAAAACCGCCTTGTTTTGTGCCTTTATTTTTTTCTCTGTATTTTACTGTTGATATTTTGGTGTAAAACGAAGTATATTTGATTGATTGAGATGTGAGAAATTGCAGCTCATTTCTCAGTTTTGCAGAGCAGTCAAACCAAATGAATAATATAGAGATCTTAAAAATTGTCATCTTAGAAATCAGAACAAAGCAAAATTTAGAAAAAAACTAAATTTAGATCATCGTCACAAGGTGCCCCTCACACGATTAAGCGTGAGAGGGAGTGGACTATTTTCCATCAGGCGTGTTGAACTACGGATTGGCGGAAGCGAGATAGTGGTCGAATAGCTTTTTTTTTTGGCCATGACTAATACAGCGTTGCTCAGGGAGCAGTTACAGCGTTGCTCAGGGAGCAGTTACAGCTTTTTACTGCGGACTATTGGAAGGACCACGAAGGGTCCAACGAGCCAAATGAATGAACTTAACGCAACCGACCTATGGGCACCCAGAGGGGTACGGACCTCGCCATAGGACGTTGCTGGGGCTACGCGGCGGATTGGGTAGCTGGGATCGGTGAGAGGTCGACCAGCTGACAGAGAATTTTCAAGTCAAAATAGGTATAACGCCCCCTAACGGTTCAAATTCGTGCTCGAAATAAAATACCATAACTTTCACCTAATCAAAGACGAACCGGTTATAATTATGGTATAATTGGCTAACTACCAGATTATATCGGTATCAAGGTTGATTCTGCTTCTTATTATTTAGTTAATAAATTTTAGACTTATGGTGATCGGAGAAAAACAATATTAGATACTTCAACCATCGACACACCATCACTACACTATCGACCATTTATACGCTGCTCACAACTTTTATAGTTAACATTACAGGACATGTATTTAGCCCCGTTATGGTATGTTCGATTACCTATCTATTCACTAGAAGACTGTCAACAACTAAAGTCAATTCAATTTAATTTTTGTTTAGTGGCATCCGATGTGTTATCACAATTCAGCCAATGTCTCGTTATGTGGAGAGTATACGAAGGAAAATGATCAGTAGTGTTAATTAAGTCTAGAAAAGTACTAAAAAAGTACTAAAACACAAAAGAGTTCACACAATGGTGGAGCCACGTGCACACCCAACGCGCCGATACGCACGAGTCCGTACTCCGCCAGACTTGCAGCGCGACTCCCACAACTAAAGTCGATGGAGATAATAATGTTAAATACTGACAGCTTGTCAAATCAGGAACTTTTTATAGTTGTCAACGTCAAAGTACGCTCTTTGTGTGAAAAATGTTATTAGATTATGCAGGACTGACACGCTATCGATATTTTAAAAATTTGATAGTTTATCCAGTTGCTAAAAATATTTAGTATTCATAAGCATATGCTTACGTCTATATTCGCCGAGGGGGTAGTCAGAGATAATCTGAAACCTCAGAACATCCACGTTTCACCAGTAGTACCGAAACTCTGTACAGTGTGACGGGGGGTGAGCCCGTCGCCACATAATGGACAGTATGGGTACAATACATGCCTCGAAATTGAAGCATGCAGGTTTCCTCATGATGTTTTCCTTCACCGAAAAGCCATTGGTGATACAAATCGTACATAAATTCCGAAAAACTCATTGGTATGAGTCGGCCTGGATGGGGGTCGAACCATCGCCTCCTGCACGGCAGGGTAGGTTACTAGCCACTGGACCACCACAGCTTTAGTATTCAAGCTAAAGAATAACTGAAACTGTGAATTTAGCTTTATTTTTAAACGATGTTTTTACTGAGAAAAGAAGACAAAAGTAAAGTACTTATTAAATATTTTATGCAGACAACAACCCTACTGCAAATATGTATCACGTAAGAGAATTTTAAATGAACATCGCCTTAAGCTAAGAACAACATAAATAACACGAATTTCATTTAAGATTATTATTATGAAAATTATTTACTTTCGTTATCATTTATAATAAGTACTTTTGATGTCGACTGCATATGACGTGAGCAAGTATACCTACAAAAGGTGTTACAAAAGTAAAAACGATTAAGGGGTTGTTTAGACCATCAAACTGAACAACTTTCACTATGGAACCAACATAGAAATCTCGAAAAAAAAGTCTGCTGTCCCATACATTTAGCTCGAGTAGATTTGTAGTTTAGTATGGATCATCCGATTTTTTTTTCGCGACATCGATGTTGGTCCCATCGTGAAAGTTGTTCAGTTTGATTGTCTAAACCACCCCCTTAAATGTTTATTTGTATTTCTGTAACACACTTGTTGGGCTAGACTGGACCTTGGCTGAGGGCCGGGCAGGACCTGTCGTTGTTGCGATCCTTGGGGGACGCCTATGTCCAACAGTGGACGTCTATCGGCTGAGATGATTCATGTCGTTGTGTCTGTCGCATCTTGTCGCTTTGTTAACCGACTTCAAAATAGGAGGGGGTTCTATGTTTTTTAGGGTTCCGTAGCCAAACACGGATCTCTTATACTTTCGTCCATTCTGTCTGACTGTATGCCCCGCCTCAATAACTCGCTCACTATTGCACCTATAGAAGCAAAATTTGGCATGAAGATAGATAACAGTAACTCAAAAACAGAAATGTAGTAGTTATTAAAAAACAAATTTTTTTCTTATCCAATGGAACAAAACTCCCGTAGAAACAATCATTATAATACTTCCTTCTCGAGATATCTGCGCTCAAAGTCAAAAATAGGGCGTACCCTTCTCTAACTTCTAAAATAATGGTATACAAATCTGAAAATGTTATCCTACAATATAGATTTCGGTAAGTACGTACAGTGAAACTTATAATGGATGCTGTAGCCCAATCAGTTTCTGAAAAAACTGTAACTTCAATATATTTTCTAATACAAACAAGATGGCGGTGCAGGAAATTAAATTGCGCTGTCGTTAGGTTCCAAATTTTCTTTTAGGTTAGAGAATCAACATAACTACTGTTTCAACTTATGCAATGACTACGGAACCATGTCATGGGCGAGTCCGACACGCTCTTGGCCGGTTTTGGTACTACTGGTGAAACGTGGATGTTCTGAGGTTTCAGAATATCTCTGACTACCCCTCGGGGAATACAGTCATGCATTATCTATTCCATTTTATTTAGGTACCTCCTCTATTTCTGTGATATCTGTAATAATATCACTTAGTGTGCAGAAATCCCATTTCCTCGGACGTAACCCTAACCCTAACGTCGATGGGTCGCACATCTTGCACTAACAAAATTGTCGGTGAGTCACGTTGCAGGTTCAGACCCGAGCACTTGTCTCGCGTGTTGTTCGCGCGTCGCGTTTTTGCTTGCCACTAGGCTCCGTAATTCTCAATCTCTTCTTGTTCTTCATCAAAAACAATTCCTGAGATTGGGATAGATACTCCCACAAACTACTTGTCATTGGCGGAAATGCAGTGCTAACGCACGAGCAAAAAGTCAATCAATTATATTACCTATATAAAGTTTTTTTTTTTCGGTGAGATACTAAAAGTGGTTAGTTATCATCAGTTGCAATTTAAAACTAAGATCATGTACCTATATGGTGAAAAATTAAGTGTGTTTCATATTAAACAGGATGCTACCGAGCTTCAAACCATCAAACTGAACAACTTTCTATATGAAAAAATACTATTGTGTCACACATTTTGATTGATTAGCTATTCTAGCTATTGACATTTTCTATAGAACATAAACAAAATGAATCAAACTTAATTTACGGATTTAGGTAAGAACCTACCCCGATGATGGATTTACCAAACCTGACCTTACTTACATTAAATATATAAACTAAAAGAAACTAATCTAAAAAGGTTAATTGGAAAACTTAATCTTGAACTTAGGAAAGGATCTTAGGATGTCATCGTCAGTTCTTAATGGAGTAATCAACGAAAGGACTCAATGAGTTTCTGTTAAATTCAATTCCTAATTATACCGCATATCGTTTACGTTCTGCAAAAATTAATCTTTATGAATTTTTATAATCGCTACATGGACATGAATATATGTATTAGTATATCAAATTAAAACAAATTAATTTTATTTCAGACACAGTCAATAAATTCGCCGCCCACGGCATATACAGGCGTATCTCATAAAAATACCCAAAAGTTCTCCTTTTTCTGCTTTATGTCACCACAAAGTGTCGTATTTCTGACTATTTTAGTTTTCTAAATACTCATGGTTTATCTCAATAAGCAGTGAAAAGAGTCGTGATTGACTAGTGTTTTTTGGATCTACTGAAAATTGTTTGAAAATGAGATACGCCTGTACGTGCCGTGGGCGGCGAATTGTTAGTATAGTATAATGGTAGGATTAAACGAACTTACCTGAAGTGAAGTTCTATCCTAATTATATGAAGTACTTAGTCCGAGACATAACAATGTAGTAATCGCTATCTTGCGTGTATCCGCGTCCTTTAAATCTATGGAAAAAAAACAAAAAACGTGTCTCCGAACGTCATCTACCTGTCAAAGTCATTAGTTCAGAGCTAACTGATAGTAACTGGGTATGCGGAGGGTGGGAAGTAGGTATATGTCTCGGACTAAGTACTTCATATAATTAGGATAGAACTTCACTTCAGGTAAATTCGTTTAATCCTACCATTATATTTCGTACTTAGTCCGAGACATAACAATGTAGATGTTTAGAGGAAACAACATCTTAAACTAAAACAAACTCGTCTGTTGTGAACTTAAGAGTCACAACTAAGAACAACACCTTGTAAGTTATAGGTAGGTATAGTAGTACCTATCACACAAAATGAGATTAGTAAATCACAATCATACAATATTAGTCAAAATCAGACAGTAATAAATTAACAACATTTTGTTAACTAATATTATGTATAATTAGGTACCTATGTGAGTACCTCAAACTGCTTCTCCCACTTTAATCTGTCTGATCACTGTCAGACTCTAAATTGTTGAGGTTCTAGTAGAACGACATAGGTATTGTTTTTAAAATATTATCGACTGTAAGCCTTCTATGTGGGAGGGTGCGCTGCAACCCATATAGTCGAGTGGGACGATGACATGATGACTTACAAAATAAAAAATAAAACTTTCGAAACTAATATCTGTACCCTGAGCAGACGCCTTTAAAACAGTATGGTATAACAATCTTCTATCATGAATTGATTCATGGCTTATGACTCATAATATGAGAAATACACATAATTAGGTGCAGGAATACTAAATTTGATTTCTTAATCTGAAGATTAAGTAAAAAGTACCTACTATCTAACTTTCGGATAGTTTACCTAAATTTTAGGACATAACGCGTTTAAGACATTTTGCGTTTAGGACATTCCGCGTTTAGGACATTCCGCGATTAGGTCATTTTGCGATTAGGACATTATAAGTTTAAGTCATTTCGCGTTGACAAATTAGGTCTTTATGCGTCGACACCAATCAACCAAAAATTGAGTGGACCACTATTAAGTATTGTAAGACATGATGTGAGTCCCATATACTAACATAATTTGGTTTAGAAGGGCGTAATTTGAATAACCTTTAAACCCGCGTTTTAAACTAGAACGCGTTTCATCAGAACATTGCCGATATGAGTGTTATTATCCATTATGAGATGTAGGATAGGTGATGCATTATTTCAGAATCACCGTTATCAATAACAGAAGTATGTAAAATACATTAACTCAAATAGAAACCTCTAAAAATACCTAATTTGACTAACAAAATGGCCTCCACTGACGTAGACTATAGAATTCTATCAGTATTTTATATAAAGAGGTTTTGAGAAAATTTGCCCGATATCATTTTGACATTTATTTAACCTAGGAATAAGTTTCCTGTCTAGGATCTCATGATAATGTAGAAGACAGAGAGTGTTCAAATATAACTGTTTCTGAGACTGTCCAGTTCTTTCAGCAGTGGGTACCAAGGCTGAGAGAATCTGATAGGAACACTAAAGAACATAGAAAAATGTTGTCTACTTAACCCTCTACATTCCATGCGAAAGGGTATCTAAGCAATGAAACATACTTTTCACACAAATCGAACTTAGAATTAATCATATCTAAAACTTTCTGAGAAAAAACTCATTCAGTAAGTCAACCTATAATTAGGTATTCTTCAGGGATAAGGTCTTGTAATGAAATTAAGTGTAATGTAGACTGAATTGATCCACACACTGTCAGATATATTTGGATTTGGCTACTATTTAAAATAGGTTACTGACTGTCTACACAATACACTCTTTAAAAGATATCTCCGTTGTGTTATGTGTGATTTTACCTTATTAAAGTTTCACATTGATTCTGATTCTTTAAAGTAAACAATGCTACGAATGGCTTGGTTCGTTTTCATGAAATTCTTTCTCTAGTTCTAATAGATTAGAACTATGTAGTAGGCGTATGTTGGACCTATGATGTAGCAGGCTTCGGAGTCCTGAATTTATACTAAATAAAAGTTGTTATAATGTACCTACTATGCATTGTTCATTAAACCGAAACCCTTGAACTTTTAACCCATTTAACTCAGTATATTTTTGCACATGTAGGTGACATAGGTACATATTAATATCCAGATTCTTTGTAAAATTATAAATATACGTAAACAAAGCCCTATGCTGCCACACAACTGATACCAAATTGTATAACCACATTATAAAAACTTTAATTGATCATGACTATGGTCAGATATTGGTTAAGTAGATTGAGCAGTGGATGATAAAAATATATTACTTTTCATAGAACCTAGCTATGTTTATGCTAATGGAACCTAGAGATTCCCAATAATCTTTAGCCTTATAACAATATTTAAGTTTTAAGCAAACTTGGTAAGTAAGTACCATTGAGGTATAGATACATTATCATGGTATCAGGTATTGTCCTAAGAAAAGGACAGGACATGCTCCATTTATGGATTTTAACTGTCTTGTAAATACAGTCAGAGCTGGCCTAGCCAGCCAGGCTAGTTTATTGGGTAGGCCATCCCATTTAAATAATGAATCATTATTTAAGTAATTGAAATATTCAAATACTTTTATGAGCCATATTATTTTATTGTTACTAAATACTTAGAAAAGAATTAATTTTCAGTTTTAATTATTTATCAGCGTTTATTATTTTATTTCAGACTTTTTATAACATGTAATTAACATGAAGGTTATGGACTACTCAAAGGATGGAGCCCCTTTTCAATCTAAATACAACTTGATCATTAGTGATATTATAATAACAAATGAGAAAATATGATGAGTCTAGCAGCAAATTTTACCTAAAAGGGTATCATTTGTTATATTACTTCAATTATAAAAATGTTTACGTGGATGTCCTGAGGTTTCAGAACATCTCTGACCACCCCCTCGGGGAGTACAGTCGTGAGCATATGCTTATGCTATAATACTTTTAAGTCCAGCGGCAAACTCTTCCTCAAAGGGTATTTTATTTATTAGATCATTAGTGATATTACCAAAATTGTACATCTAAGTAAATATTTGAGTCTAGCGATAAGCTTTATCACAAAGGGTACTGCACCCGTCCCTATCTGGTGGATAGGGTAACAGTTTGGGTTGATGCAGAGGTTGGTGTTACCAGAATGGCTTGTGACCAGCTACAATAGATCTGTTCAGGTTGCGGTAGTTATTGGTCATTAACCAAGCCCATACCCCCAAATAATAATGGCTTGTGACCTCTGCACTTTCTTTCTGTACTGTATGACAAAAAGTTTGAGGCTGGAGTTACTTTGGGTTTCATACTGTTTGAACCTTTCTTTATTGTTAGAAAATTCACATGTCATCCAGCTTTGTGCAAAGGAATTCTGTTTACTAATTTTCCTTTTATGAACTAGATAAATATTTTTGTCAACAAAAGGTGCAATTAGCTGTTATCAAAACCCAATTTACCTGGAGATGCAGCATGCTAAGCTTGGAGAACCTGTCAGCAACTTTAATTGGTGCCAATTTGTTGAAATCTTCTCTTGAGAGAAGGATTATTGTGTTGTAGGCTGTGTGGCTGACGCTACCTTTAATGCCACTAACAATCTTGTAATAATGTATCTTAGCCTAGTACCAGATTGTTTCAAAATGCCGGGCAATTCCAAAAAAATTTAGTGTGCAGTTTTATATTTAGATAATGCAATTTTTATCTCTTTGTGTTCATACTATTGACTGTAACATTCTCAATCTGAGAGTAGATTGTCTCTGTCACCTTACCAAGCTGTCTTCTAACCTAACCTAGTTAGGTGAGTAGCAGTGCCTGAGGCTAATTTAATCGACTGAGTGTGACTAATGTGCAGTTATTAATTAAATACTGAATATTGTAATTATGATTTGATATCTCAGGATTTCGCTCAATGTCTATCTCAGGATCAACATAGAGGTATTACCTACCTACAGAGTAAAAGGTTTTTACCAACTAGCCCCAAACATGTTAATACCCGGAACATAGCTACAGGCAACACCCACTGTTCAGAGTTATGTCTTCCCAACGGGAAACAACCAGGTTTAGATAAATGAGGCATCAATGACTATCTTATAATCAGGCAAATAAACGGACAAAAACAAAAATACTTTCCAACGGAAAGATGTATAACTGTCACACAATTACGAGCAATATATTAATAAAATTACAAGCTGAGGCCAGTAACCTCTTTCCCAACGGGAATTTGTATGGTAAGAAAGAATAAACATTCATCCTCATAATAATTCAGCAAATATTACGTCATTCTGAACACAATTGGTCACTGGGCACCGGAGCCGGTGTCGGCTGTCTTTCCAATTAAAGATTCTGTGCCATAAATGATTCTATTCTATCCCCTACGGAAAAGTCGTCATCATCATCATCAAACCTAGAACCTTTCAAGGGCTAAGGGCACAGGAGCTGACATGATCTTTCCCAACGGTAGAAGTGCATGCGTGGCTAATATGCAAAAGAGCTGTAATGACTACCTTCCCAATGGGACCGTGTCTCTTTGTTTGAAACTCAAACGTGCTTGGGCAATCGGCACAAGTAATGGCTTGATCTTTCCCAACGTAAAAAGTGCATGTGTGGCTAATAGGCAAAAGAGCTGTAATAACTACCTTCCCAATGGGAACGTGTCTGTTTGAAACTCAAAAGTGTTTGGGCAATGGGCACAGTACTGGTATGGCCTTTCCCACGGGAAAACAAGTGCATGGTCGAAACTCAAGCATGCATAGTGCAACGGGCCCAGGGTCTGCCATCGGCGTCGGCTGTCTTAACACGGCACACGTATGAACGTAACACGTTCATACGTGTGCCGGCAAGGGCACGGGAACCGGCTTTCGTATACTTCTTTCCCCACGGGAAAACGCATCTTCGAAACTCGTAAATGCGTGGACACATTGTGTCGGGCCGGGGAGGGGATCCAATCCCCCGTAGCATGTAGGTAAACTTTTTCAATAACAGAAACAAAAAGAATAAATTGTGTACGTACCTTGTCGTAATTTACCATAATTTACTAAGTCAATCTCTCCTCCAACTTATGTATCCTTCACTTCCATCTTTCCTTATTGTCTTCACACTTAATTCTTTCCATTTTATACACAAAAGAACTTATAATTTAACTATAAAACTTTAAAATTTTCATTTTCAACAAGGATCGCGTTTACGCGCGATAAACGAATGACTTTGACAGGTAGATGACGTTCGGAGACACGTTTTTTGTTTTTTTTCCATAGATTTAAAGGACGCGGATACACGCAAGATAGCGATTACTACATTGTTATGTCTCGGACTAAGTACGAAATATAATACACAACTATTATTTAATTACTATAAACATTTTAAGGGTGAATTCAGATAATGAAACTAAACAACAGCATTTGTGTCTGGAAATAGTTCTTCCATCCAATGGTTGTCTGGAAGAAATAGCTTTTAGTTATAAGACCGCCCTTTTTACCCTTCTCATTCTTGTTATAAATTGTATGTCTATTCTTGGTATGCAAATAAAGAATATTAATCTTATCTTAACAACTTTCCCCAAAGAACATGGTTCGAAAAATTATAATTTTTTTGGACCTCTTTTAGAAAATTGATCGGCTGATGTCATAGATATATTATCGTCAATGGCTGATCCAAACTTTTGTATGGAAGATCCCAAAAAATCTCGTTGTTTGACTCATGTTCAGTAGGGAAAGTTGGTTAGTTTCATTATCTGAACCCTTAATATGTTGATACCTTGAAAATAATAGCAATAGTACTTCTTCGCAAGAACGATTTCTAAACTGTGAATAAAACAATCAGATCACTGACAATTTCAAAGTTTAGCTTAGCGCAATTCTGGTGGACACTATATAAGGTTCAGGGTTTAGGTAAGAAAGTTCTTTTACATAAAACTCAACACTGTAAACTCGCAAGAGATGTGTGCTATGGATATGAGCTATGGATGTGTAGCGATGTGTGCTAAGGATACGTAAAAAGTACGAGGAGAAAAGAGCTATTGGGGTGAGACACAAGGAATTAGCTGGTATACCAAGATCCGACCGCAAAATTATGCACCGATTTGTTTTGTGAACGAAAGATTTAAGTGAAAGTTTGTACAGGGGTTCAAACAATGCCGCCGGGTTGCCTAGCAATTCTGAATAGCCATCTGAAGGAGACCGATGTAAAGAACTGGTAAAACTAGTACCACCTTGCTACCTCTCAGTCTGCCGTAACTCTAGGGTTGCCAGGTTCAAATAAGTTATTTTAACCCTCAGAGTGGCGAAGTTGTGGCAGTCTGAGAGCTGGTAACCCTAGTTTTTCCAGTTCTTTAGATTGGTCTCCATCAGATAGCACCTCAATTACTTCCCAAACAGATCCGTGGAAAAATGGTACCGTAAATCATCATGGTAAAGGCACTTGCGGCAAGATTTTGCTAGGCAAGCCGGCGGCGTTGTATGAACCTCTCTATAAACATTCACTTAAATCACATTTCGTTCACCAAACAAAAAGTTGCATAAACGAATAATAAAAAAAAATAAGAAAATTTTGGTTCGGATCACGTACCACGGGTACTCTTAGCTAAGCTGGGTAACTCAGCTAAGCTTTAGCTTAAGCTTAGCTACGCATCTTCACATCGCTCATCTCATCTTCCTCACTTAGCTAAGGTGGACGCGGGTACATAGTTCCATAGTTTTCTAACGCATCGTAGCATCGTCGCTTAGCTACAGCGCACACCTCTGGTGGAAAGCCAGCCGAAAACAGGCTAGAGAGTCGACACATCTCCACCTCACCAGACTCACCTTGAGTTGGATAAAAATATATTATAAGGTTCTTCTTAATATGCTGACACTTTTTAAGGGGATGATCAGACCGTTAAACTGAACAACTTTTTCTATAGGAGCAACATCGAAATCGCGAAAAAAATCTGCTGTCCCTTTCATTTAGCTCTAGTAGGTTTGCAGTTTAGTATGGAACCACAGACTTTTACGCGATTTCGATGTTGGTGCCATAGAGAAAGTTGTTCAGATTGATGGTCTGATCATCCCCTTAAAAAAGTATCAGCATATTAAGAAGGACCCTACAGGTATATTTCTTTCCCAATACAAAAATGGTAATTGCAAATGAATCTATTTTTACAGTATTTTAAAGTAAATAATGCAGGCTTATCTTTTGGTTCTAGAGTAAATACAAAAGTTACGGCACTCACATCTAAAGTCAGACAAATTCTTGTCCATAATTTATTTTCACTCTGGAAAAGCAGTAACAATAATAAACGCAGTCCTAATAACACTTCAGTTCCAGTTGAATAATGTAAATCCCATGGAAACATTGGACGTACAGTCTGAATCAAATACATCGTTTTTCAGTTTTTGTGTGATACTTCCTGGCCGCGCCACAGAAGCAAATTCGGATTTCAGTTAACTCAAAACAATGTACACAATTTGTACTCTTTTTGTACTACTATTAAAAAAATGTACTCATCGGGTTCACGAGAAAATAAGTAAATTTTTGTGGCGTGGCTGGGAAGCATCCTTGCCAGCGGCGCCACGTCGAATACCGCTTATCAAGAAGTTTAATTCAAACGATCTAATGTCCAAACCTTAGACTATTTATATGAGGATTAGTTACGCGTATAATTCTACTAACACCTGCCACTTTTTGCGAGGGGCGAGGTAGCACGAGATACGCAACTTTGAATTGTATTCCATTAGTTTATATTCTAATTTTGAATGTTAAAAATCATGAAAAACAGTGTCGTGTGAACCCCAAATGTCATAAGTACGAAATGATTGTTCCGCAATTATAGGCTGTCGCGTTTAATGATAAGGTATAATATTGAATGTGAATTTCGTAAGATTTTTTGATCTTGCACGTTGGCAGAGGGGAAATGCTAAGGCGAGGCGGGTCCGTATATAAATCGTATAAGGTCCAAACAAATGTACTAAAATTTTAATCTCTAATAATAATAAAAATTTTGAAAAGCAAGAAATTGAGTACATTTTTTTGAGTCAACTAAAATCCGAGTTTGCGTCTGTGGCGCGGCCAGGAAGTATCACGCCAGTTTTTGGGTGTTGAAATAATAATGTTCAAAAAATCTGGATACCAATCAGCAATATTAGCCTATAAACGCGTCCCACTGCTGCAGGGCACAGGCCTACCCTTAGGCCTAGGCACCCTCACTATTATAAAACTGTAACAGAAGTGTGTCTGTACATTAAACATATTTACAAATAAAAGATGACGATGTGTCCCTGGCTCCAAATCAACCTTTTTTAGAATTTTTGTTTGTCTGTTTGTGTGTTTGTTTGTGCGAGCATCACGCGAAAACTACTGAACCGATTTTGATGAAATTTTGTTGTTTGATAACTTATGATCTGACTTAAAATCTGGTAAATACTGTATGCGGACGAAGTCGCGGGTTAACTCTTGTATGTTTACATTTGTATGATTTAACCTATCTTCCATATTGCTCCATTTTATACAGATATATAAACATGTTAAATATGCGCAAACAAGAAGAGAAAAATATTAACGCTTTTAATTGGTGGACCTCGGTATAAAATTCGTTCCCAAACTTAATTATAAAACAGTTTGGTTGGCGTGACGAATACAATACTTATAATAGCCATGTAATATTGTTTTATTTTCTCCTTTTATTATTGAACATTTTTAATGTTCAGGCTTAACATGTAACTATAAGCCACAGTTTAAACAAAAGAGACGTGTGGCGGTGGCGGATAATCTAAGTAACACAATACATGCATATACTCACGACTATATTCCCCGAGGGGGTAGTCAGAGATATTCTGAAACCTCAGAACATCCACGTTTCACCAGTAGTACCGAAACTCTGTCCAGTGTGACGGGGGGTGAGCCCGTCGCCACTTATAATGGACAGTGGGTACAATACATGCCTCGAAATTGAAACATGCAGGTTTCCTCACGGTGTTTTCCTTCACCGAAAAGCCAGTGGTTTTACAAATCGCACATAAATTCCGAAAAACTCATTGGTACGAGTCGGCCACAATATAAAACCATATAATAACGGGCGTAATTCTCCAAACGACGTTATGCTACGTACTATAAGGTTTATAATTGTGTTACTTTGACTATCGGCCACCGCCACACGTCTCTTATGTATAAACCGCGCTAACATGTACCGACGTATGTAGAGTTCGCGCATCTGTCACGACCCTTGACTCCGAGCGTGAGCAAATATTGTCTAGTTTCTTAGTGTTGCAATAACTCTACCTATTCTAGAATTTTCTTTTTAGCCATGATAGACAGACGTTTTGCGAAAGTATAGATGGTTGAATATGCTCTTGAATATTCTCGCTGACGCAATCAGGACGTGTTTTTTTTGGTATTATACTCCATTTTAAATAGCAACGAAATTTTAAGGCTATTTTGAATTACAGAAATTGATATTTGAAACACTTCCTCTCACTTATTCTTAGAACAGCTTTAGTGACGTCCAAGATATGTCGGATAGTATACTCGTATCTATCTGAATCTGATAAATAACTATGTTTGCAAATCATAATTGGCCAGAAAGCTACATATATAGGAAAAAGCCTTGGTAGTCCAGTGGCGAGTAACCTTGCCAACCGTGCAGGAGGCGATGGTTCGATCCCCGTCCAGGCTGACTCGCACCAATGAGTTTATCGGAATTTATACTGTTCGATTTGTAACACCGCTGGCTTTTCGGTGAAGGAAAACATCGTGAGGAAACCTGCATGCTTCAATTTCGAAGCATGTATTGTACCCACTGTCCATTATAAATGGCGACGGGCTCCCTCCCCGTCACACTGGACAGAGTTTCGGTACTACTGGTGAAACGTGGATGTTCTGAGGTTTCAGAATATATTTGACTACCCTCGGGGAATATAGGGTCCTTCCTAATATGCTGACACTTTTTTAAGTGATGATAAGTGAGCAACTTTCTCTATGGCACCAACAAAACTGCAAACCTACTCGAGCCAAATGTATGGGACAGCAGATTGTTTTTCGCGATTTCGATGTTGTTCCCACAAAGAAAGCTGTTCAGTTGGATGGTCTGATCATCCTCCTAAAAAACTGACAGCATGTTAAGTTGGACCCTGTATAGTCGTGAACGTACGCTTTGCTATGCTATATAGGAATCGAATCATAAAATCTTTTCGTCCTTATTTGAAATGAAGAAAAATTTACTAATTTTTTTGTTTATACCTGTACTCATACCCGATAAAGGCGCACTCTATAGCTTGTTTATACTCTTAGGTTCATGAAGCTAACTGCTTATACTCGCAAATATTTCATATCAGCTGTACCTACAATATGTACATTAGTCTACGTCTTCGAATGTTGGTATGAGCGTACATACTCTTAATAAAGAGATGGAGCTAGAAGAGAACACAATAAAAATAGGTAAGAAAAATATTTTAAAGCTTTATTTTACTAGAATTGAACTATAAGGACTAGTCGGCACTAAAAATAAAACTAGTCAAGTGCGAGTCGGGCTACTCACGCACCGAGGGTTCCGTACCACCCCACCACACAACATATTAACTCATAAGAAAGTTTTGTTTCACCGAGACTATAGTATACACTTGACTCTAACAAAAATGTTCACTAAAGCTTACTTTTCACTTTAAAGCTAACGGATCCCTAAATCGAAAAATGGTTCTCCCACACCCACAATATTTTTAAAAGACCTATCGAACGATACCCCACACCATTGGATAGACGAGATAAAAAACGTTTCTTGTAACGTTTCTTGTTTCATATGCTCACGACTATAATCTCCGAGGGGGTAGTCAGAGATAGTATGAATCCTCAGAACATCCACGTTTCACCAGTAGTACCGAAACTCTGTCCATTGTGACGGGGGGGGGGGGGGGGGGGGGGGGTGATGCCAGTCGCCACTTATAATGGACAGTGCGGTACAACACATGCGTCGAAATTGAAGCATGCAGGTTTCCTCACGATGTTTTCCTTCACCGAAAAGCCAGTGGTGTTACAAATCGAAAATAAATTCCGAAAAACTCATTGGTACGAGTCGGCCTGGACGGGGATCGAACCATCGCCTCCTGCGTGGCAGGTAAGGTTACTCGCCACTGGACCACCACGGCTTAACGGTAATATGTATTTTAACAACAAAAAATTGTCCGCAACAATATAAGTACCCTTGTATTACCCATTATAGGTATTCTTCACAATTGCTATTGAACACATTCCTTATTCCACAGTCTTCAATTTTACGCGCCGTGGTGGTCCAGTGGCGAGCAACTTGCCTTGCCTGCCGTGGAGGAGGCGAAGGTTCAGTCCCCGTCCAAGCCGACTCGTACCAATGAGTTTTTTGGAATTTATGTACGATTTGTTACACCACTGACTTTTCGGTGAAGGAAAACATCGTCAGGAAACCTGCATGCTTCAATTTCGAGGCATGTATTTTACCCACTGTCCAATTACAATTGGCGACGGACTCACTCCCCGTCACACTGGACAGATTTTTGGTACTAGTGAAACGTGGATGTTCTGCGGTTTTAGAATATCTCTGACTTCGCCCTCGGGGAATATAGTCGTGAGCATATGCATGAATGCTTCAATTTTAAACAACGCGTTTCTTCTTATTCGCGATTCTACACAATGTTAATTTCTCACAACTGCCTTTCATCACATTCGCTATTACATACATAAGTTTATGCAAGTCTGAATGAATGTTGGTAATTATATTTATTTGGGTCCGATTGTTTGATATCGAGTTTGTCAAATGACAATGTGAATTCGGAATCGGGGCACAAACGAAAACTAATGAGTTATGCATAATTTTTGTTTTCGATGCACATTTATTATTCACGAGCCACCACTGCGAGATCACGACACTTCGAGCTCAAAACATTATCATTTATAGTCTAGGAAAAATACGGTTTGAGATTGCATTAAAGACACTCTAGTAAATTGTGTTTGAACTAATATTACTGTTAGGTTATAACACTTTTTCGAGATTTTGTGGTTATATGGGCTCTGGACCCTGAAAAATGCCTTAAATCGATATAAATGTATAAAGGGTAAGCTTATTTCTAAAGATATTTCTTCCAGCGTACCAGCAAAAGAGACTGCTAAATATGACAAGATTGTGCACAAACAAACGTTCAATACTTTAGTTATGAGGTTATAATTTTTGAATACTTATTTATCTTAAATACCTACTTAAATTTACGACATTAACCGGGTATTATTATTGTTATAAGTAAAACGTATTAAACGAAGCCGTCCTGTACAAAATCACCAGGCTTAAATTTTTTGTCCATACCTAAATTTAGTAAATGTCTCAATTATTCAATAATTAATTATCAAAAATCGGGGATTATTGAAAATCTATGACTTTCAGGTAATTTGAGCTAATATAATTTGAATGTTATTAGGTAGGTATCGCAAACGGGGACACAGACGATTTTTAGATGGTTATTGGTTTATCCCCGCCTGCAATACCTACCTAATAACATTCAAATTATATTAGCTCAAATAAAGCTTTTATGGCTGATTAGTGATTATAGAGCTTGTTTTTCTCTTTTCAGTCAATAGGTTTTTTATGCAGTCGGGTTTTTGCAGTGTGACGGGAAGTGAGCCCGTCGCTACGTGTAATGGAGAGTGAGTCCAATACCTTCCTCGAAATTAAAGCACGCAGGTTTCTTCATGATGTTTTGCTTCACCGAAAAGCCAGTGGAGATACAAATCGTACATAAATTCTGAAAACTCATTTGTACGAGTCGGCTAGACGGGGATCGAACCATCGCCTCCTTCACGGCAGGCAAGGTTACTCGCCACTGGACCACCATGGCATTTGCATTTTAGGAATATGAATTTGTAGAATCGCGAAGCATCAAATATCGAGTGTCTGTCGCATGACGTGCTGATTACAATACAATAAATGCTTTTTGAACTTACTGTATTTAAGGCGCAGTTTATACAGAAGAGACGTGTGGTGGTGGCGGATAGTCAAAGTAACACAATTATAAACCTTATATTACGTAGCATAGCGTCGTTTTTGTCGTAAAGAAGAATCGCGCCCGCGCTTTTAGGTGACGTCGCCTGGAGTCGCGTAATTTTCCAAAAGACGCTATGCTACGTACTATAAGGTTTATAATTGTGTTACTTAGATTATCAGCCCCCGCCACACGTCTCTTCTGTATAAACCGCGGCTAACAATGAAATTCTTCGCATCGATTCTGTAATTTGAATACCTACATAAAAATTAAAGTTTTAAAACACATGTAACCTGAAACCTATCATTGTTTTTCAGGTATGCTCCTCTCAACACACGAGCTGCGAGTGGCTTCCTCCAAATTCCACGCTCTTCAATGTTCTAGATGATCTTAGTGACGAATAATTATGACAAAGTTTACTTATTAGAAACTTATTTGAACATGACATGCAAGTTTTTATGAAAGAAGAATTGCCTTTTCTTATTCTAGAGACTTTTCGTATAATAAAGTCAATGTGATGGTGTTTTTTATTTTTCTCACATCATTACTCAAAACATACCTTACCCTATAGGCAGAGTCAATCGATTATCAGATGATGTTACCGCTGGATTATGGACACAGTACCTACGTATAACCCAGCAAACATTTATGGTTGAAATTACACACATTTTACACATTATTTAAAGTTGCCATATTAATGGGACCAATTAAAGTTAGACCAAATAAAAAAACCAGCCAAGTGCGTGTCGGGCCACGCGCAGGGTAGGGTTCCGTAGTTTCTCGTCACAATATATGGACGTAGAAGGGGTTTTTATGTCTCTAACAAAAAATTTGAAATTTAAAGCTTAATATTTCGCTAACGGATCCCTAAATCCAAAAATGGTTGTTCCACTCCCACAATATTGTTAAAAGACCTATCCAACCAGGGATCGGAAACCGGTTTATTTTGGAAACCGGTTTAAGTCACTGACCCCAAACCTGAATTGATTGCGGTTTAGGTTTCGGTTACCGGTATTTTAACCGGTTAATCTATCAAACCGGTTTTTTACAAATTTCTATTTTGTTGAGCAGAATTAACCGGTTAATTTGAGTAAAAAACGAGCGCCATCTCTTGTAGTTAGTGCATAACGGAACTCTCGCTTTTTCTGCGGCTTGCGACTACACGCTCATAGCAGTGTGGGCCCAAAGTTAAATTTGTTTTGATTAAAATTAAAAATTTACGATTAAAATTTTAATGGAATAAGTTGATTAAACATTAACTAATCTGAATAATTTTCATTTCGACTAAAAATAAATACTTAATCAAGTAATCAAAGCCTTAATCTGAATAATGATTAACGATTAAAGTCCATGCATGCATGGAGTCGTGATGACTGGTTGGGTCAAATCTTGACTGTGTGGTGGATGGATGGATGGATGGATGGCTGTTGGTAAGTGGTTAGTGGGTGTTTTGGTTGGGTGGTTATTTGGTGAGTGTTTGGTAAGTGGCGGTGGATGGTGGTGGATGTTGGGTGGCTGGTGATGGGTGGCGGGTTTTGGTGGTGGGTGGCGGGTGCTGCTAGGTTTGTAGGTATTTGGTCGGTACCGCCATAAAGAACTTTTTAGATTCCCAACCGATTGCTTCCAAAATCGATATTTGAAGGTCCACATGGACTTTGAACAAGTAACCGATGAGAGAATTAAGAAAAGTAGCCGCCATCTTGCACTTGTTTGTTTTTCAACCGATTCCGTCCAAAATCGATATCTGAGGGTTTCTGCGATCTCCTACGACGAATGACAGATTCGTTCAGATTTCGGAAAAATGGCCGCCATTTTGAACTTTTTTGTTTTTCAACCGATTGCGTCCAAAATCGATATATGGGGGTTTCTGCGATCTCCTACGACGAATCTGACGTCAGATTTCGGAAAAATGGCCGCCATTTTGAACTTTTTTGTTTTTTACCCGACTGAGTCCAAAATCGATATCTGGGGGTTTCTGCGATCTCTTACAACGAATCTAACGTCAAATTTCGGAAAAGTGGCTGCCATCTTGTTTTTTTTTTTTTTTCCACTCGATTGCGTCCAAAATCGATATCTGGGGGTTTCTGCGATCTCTTACGACGAATCTAACATTCGATTTCCGAAAAGTGGCTGCCATCTTGAACTTCTTTGTTTTTTAACCTATTGCGTCCAAAATCGATATCTGGGAGTTTCTGTGATCTCTTACGACGAATCTAACGTCAGATTTCGGAAAAGTGGCCGCCATCTTGAACTGTTTTGTTTTTCAACCGATTGCGTTCAAAATCGATATCTGAGGATCCGCGTGGACTCCAAACACGGATACGATGTCAGATTTGAGAAAAGTGGCAGCCATCTTGAACTTCTATGTTTCTCAACCAATTGCTTCCAAAAACTATAATGTTAAATTAGAATCTAAAAAAAAGTTGGCTAAATGTTGTACTAAAGTGTCAGCGGTAACAGCTTGTAGTATGAAGAGTCTTGACGGTACATCTTCGCCTTATACAGCAAAACTGTCCTATTAACAATATTGATGTAAATGTTTAATTCGCCATTTTATACAACCGTTATAGCCTAACATGTACTGACATAACCTAACCTAAACCTAGCCTAATCGGTTGAGAATTAAATAACTCTCCTTCTGTCGCAGTCGGGTAAGAAGTTCAAGATGTCCGCCACTTTTCTCTAATCTTACATCGGATTCGTGTTTGAAGTTCACGCGGACCCGATCTTCAGATTTTCGAAGCAATCGCTTCAAAACAAAAAAGTTCGATATAGCGGCCACTCTTAAATCGGATATTGGATCCGTGTTTGGACTCCACGCGGACCCTCAGATATTGATTTTGGAAGCAATCGATTTGAGAAACAATAAAGTTCAAGATGTCCGCCACTTTTCTCAAATCTGACATCAGATCCGTGTTTGGAGTCCACGCGGACCCTCAGATATTGATTTTGGAAGCAATCGATTTGAGAAACAAAAAAGTTCAAGATGGCGGCCACTTTTCTCAAATCTGACATCAGATCCGTGTTTGGAGTCCACGCGGATCCTCAGATATCGATTTTGAAAGCAATCGGTCAAAAAACAAAAAAGTTCAAGATGGCGGCCACTTTTCTTAAATCTGACATCGGATCCGTGTTTGGAGTCCACGCGGATCCTCAGATATCGATTTTGGAAGCAATCGGTTGAAGAACAAACAAGTTCAAGATGGCGGCCACTTTTCTCAAATCTGACATCAGATCCGTGTTTGGAGTCCACGCGGACCCTCAGATATTGATTTTGGAAGCAATCGATTTGAGAAACAAAAAAGTTCAAGATGGCGGCCACTTTTCTCAAATCTGACATCAGATCCGTGTTTGGAGTCCACGCGGATCCTCAGATATCGATTTTGAAAGCAATCGGTCAAAAAACAAAAAAGTTCAAGATGGCGGCCACTTTTCTTAAATCTGACATCGGATCCGTGTTTGGAGTCCACGCGGATCCTCAGATATCGATTTTGGAAGCAATCGGTTGAAGAACAAACAAGTTCAAGATGGCGGCCACTTTTCTCAAATCTGACATCGGATCCGTGTTTGGAGTCCACGCGGATCCTCAGATATCGATTTCGGAAGCAATCGGTTGAGAAACAAAAAAGTTCAAGATGGCGGCCACTTTTCTCAAATCTGACATCGGATTCGTCGTAAGAGATCGCAGAAACCCCCAGGTGTAGATTTTGGACGCAATCGAAAAAAAAACAAAAAAGTTTAAAATTGCGGCCACTTTTCCGAAATCTGACGTCAGATTCGTCCCCATTGCTCTGCGCAAGAACATCCTTTGCCCTACTGTAAGGACTATAGTAATACTGTCTAGTATTTTATTCTCTTTCTTTCTTCCCATACGCAAAACGCAAAATTTGTTTTTTCATTATTGTGTAGTGTGTCACCACTTGCAGTGCAACAAGCGAACAACGAACGAAACGGACTAACGTTTTCACTCACACATTAGCCCAGTCATTTTACGGAGTTTTGTTAGGAAGGGTTGGGAGTAATTACGAATGGTAGTTTTAAACTATACCTACCTAATAACATTCGAATTATATTAGCTCAAATAAAGCTTTTATAGCTGATTAGTGATTATAGAGCTTGTTTTTCTCTTTTCAGTCAATAGGTTTTTTATGCAGTCGGGTTTTTTGTTTTTCTTAATAATTTAGTTTATTTCATACTTTTTAGTCTTGTGTCGAAACGGTAACATAAAAGTACTATTATATATATATTTTTGGAATCGTCAGATCACTAGCTTTCATTTGATATCCATATTGTAATTTTAATGAAAAAAAGTTGTTTATTCTCCCTCTCTTTTGTATTTCGCAGACGCCATATTAAAATAATATAGCCTATGTCACTCTCACAATTTTTACAAATCTAATGACACCTCAAACGTTAAAATCCATCAAGCCGTTTAGGCTGTAGGCCGTGCCAAAGAAATAGACATACAAACAAACATACATACATACATACATACATACATACGCTCCATAACCCTCCTGGCGCAGTCGGGTAAAAAAAAAACAGTTTTAGAAATATTAGTTTAGGTACCTATTAATTATTTCGAATTTTCATACATTTTAGTCGATTGCAGTTTAGTATGGAACATTTTTTTTTTGCGCTGACAGGTTTGCTCCCGTAGTAAGAGTTGTTCAGTTTGTTCAAGTTCTTGTTAGCTTATCCGACAAATATGTAGACTTATCTTTCATACAAAATATGTCAAACTATCTATCAGATAAGCTATCAAGAAGTTACTCAGAAGTGGCGAAAGAGACCCTTAGTGTGATTATACGAGCTATTTTATCGTGCGCAATCCCGTGCCCGGTCCCGCGCTATTGAATGTACCTAAGTACCTAAGTCTAAAGGCACTTGTTCAGTAGAAAGATCGTTTTTAGGGTTCCGTATTCAACATCTTTGTAGTTTCGCCATGTCCGTCCGTCTGTCCCTCCGTCCGTCTGTCCGACTGTCCGACGCGGCTTATCTGAGAGCTTTAGTTCGCTTAGTACTAGAAAGCTGTTATTTGACATGGGTATACATATTAATCACGCCGACAAAGTGGTGAAATAAAATCTTTAAAAATATTTTTTTTAGGGTACCTCCCCTACACAAAAAGTGGGGATGCAATTTTCTTTTTTTGTCTATCCCATGGCGTGGGATATCGTTGGATAGGTCTTTTAACAATATTGTGGGAGTGGAACAACCATTTTTGGATTTAGGGATCCGTTAGCGAAATATTAAGCTTTAAATTTCAAATTTTTGTTAGAGACAAAATACTCCATTCTAAGTCCATATGTTGTGACGAGAAACTACGGAACCCTACCCTGCGCGTGGTCCGACACGCACTTGGCTGGTTTTTTATTTTATATTGCTAACTGCGCTATTTGTAATTACTTCGAGTTGCGAGTTGAATATTTTGTAACACAAAACGACTTTATTTGTGTCTATTTTTGCAAATGGATTGTATTTCTATCATATTCGTCTATATTATAATGCGTATAGTAAAGCTATCACATGCATATCACAATTTAGCCGAACGACCCATACATGGATGCATGGTGTCATTTAACTTTATTTGGTCGAACTTTAAGCCAACGTGTTTTTTTTGGTATTATACTCCATTTCAAATAGCAACGAAATTTTAAGGCTATTTTGAATTACAGAAATTGATATTTGAAACACTTCCTCTCACTTATTCTTAGAACAGCTTTAGTGACGTCCAAGATATGTCGGATAGTATACTGGTATCTATATGAATCTGATAAATTACTATATTTGCAAATCATAATTGGCCAGAAAGCTATATAGGTGTCCAGTGGCGAGTAACCTTGCCTGCCGTGCAGGAGGCGATGGTTCGATCCCCGTCCAGACCGACTCGTACCAATGACTTTTTCGGAATTTATGTACGATTTGTAACACCACTGGCTTTTCGGTGAAGGAAAACATCGTGAGGAAACCTGCATGCTTCAATTTCGAGGCATGTATTGTACCCACTGTCCATTCCAAGTGGCGACGGGCTCACCCACCGTCACACTGGACAGAGTTTCGGTACTACTGGTGAAACGTGGATGTTCTGAGGTTTCAGAATATCTCTGACTACCCCCTCGGGGAATATAGTCGTGAGCATATGCTATGGTCGAACTTTAAATTGGTCGCATTAATATGGCAACTTTAAATATGTTTGCTGGGTTATACGTAGGTACTGTGTCCATAATCCAACGGTAACATCATCTGATAATCGATTGACTCTGCCTACCCCTATAGGGTAAGGTATATTTTGAATAATTATGTGAGAAAAATAAAAAAACACCATCACATTGACTTTATTATACGAAAAGTCTCTAGAATAAGAAAAGGCAATTCTTCCTTTCATAAAAACTTGCATGTTATGTTCAAATAAGTTTCTAATAAGTAAACTTTGTCATAATTATTCGTCACTAAGATCATCTAGAACATTGAGGAGCGTTGAATTTGGAGGAAGCCACTCGCAGCTCGTGTGTTGAGAGGAGCATACCTGAAAAACAATGATAGGTTTCAGGTTACATGTGTTTTAAAACTTAACATTTTTGTAGGTATTCAAATGACAGAATCGATGCGTATAATTTCATTGTTAGCCACGGATTATACACGTCTCTTACGTGTGGCGGTGGCGGATAATCTAAGTAACACAACCTTATAGTACGTAGCATAGCGTCGTTTTTGTTGTAAAGGAGAATCGCGCCCGCGCCTCCAGGTGACGTCGCCTGGTGGCGCAGGCGTAATTCTCCAAACGACGCTATACTACGTACTATAAGGTTTATAATTGTGTTACTTTGACTATCCGCCACCACCACACGTCTCTTCTGTATAAACCGCGCCTTAAATACAGTAAGTTCAAAAAGCTTTTATTGTATTGTAATCAGCACGTCATGCGACAGACACTCGATATTTTGATGCTTCGCAATTCTACAAATTCATATTCCTAAAAATGCAAATGCCATGGTCGTCCAGTGGCGAGTAACCTTGCCTGCCGTGAAGGAGGCGATGGTTCATTCCCCGTCTATGCCGACTCGTACAAATGAGTTTTTGAGAATTTATGTACGATTTGTATCTCCACTGTCTTTTCGGTGAAGCAAAACATCATGAAGAAACCTGCGTGCTTTAATTTCGAGGAAGGTATAGGACTCACTCTCCATTACAAGTAGCGACGGGCTCACTTCCCGTCACACTGCACAGAGTTACGGTACTACTAGTGAAACGGATATGTTCTGAGTTTTCAGAATATCTCTGACTACCCTCTCGGGGAATATAGCCGTGAGCATTTGCTTATGCGTTACATATGAAACAGGGTATTTAATTCAGTCTATCAAACTAAAAAATTTTCATTATGAAGCCAACATCGAAATCGCGTAAGAAAATTCAGCTATTCCATAGAAAAATCTGTAGGTACTCGACCAAAATCTCTTTTTTTCGTCATTTCAAAGTTGGTCCTGTTCATGGTAAAAGTAGTTCAGTTTGATGATATGAAGCACCCCATAAAGTAATTTAACATTTAATTTTACTTCCTGTGTACAGGGTTACTGAACAACTTTCTCTATGGGACCAACACAGAAATCGCGAACAAAAACAGCTGTTCCATGCATTTGAGCCGAGTAGTCATTGACGTTTTCTATGGAAAGTCTGATTTTTTCTTCGCGATTTCAATGTTGGTCTCATAACGTTGTTCAGTTTGATGGTCTAAAGCAACCTGTTTAATATGGTAACCCTGTACACAGGATGTAAAATTAAATGCATAACAAACTTTATGGGGTGCTTTATATCATCATACTGAACAACTTTTACTATGGAACCAACATAGAAATTGCGACCAAAAAAGGAATCACGAATAAATAATTGCTGCTGCTGATTTGAATATTATTCTAATAGCAAAAGTTGTTCAGTTTGATGGTCTAAAAGTTTACACCCTGAATCTAAACTATTATAAAACTGTAACAGAAGCATCACGCAAAAACTACTGAACTGATTTCGATGAAACTTTTTTGTTTGATAGCTTATGATCTGACTTAAAATCTGGTATATAATTTGTGCGGACGAAGTCGCGGGTAAGATAACTGGTCCGTAAGACATTCCAAAATTAATTTAGCATACGATGTTAGCAAGTTAAACTAAATATTGCAGGTTGTTTAAACAACAGAATACAAAAATTTCTCGAGAATTCATACGTGTATCAATAATAAAATTTGTGTTCCATAAGGGGCTTACGTCCCGGAATTACCTGGGAAGGAATAATCTCTTATTTTTCGTTTTTCTACGAAATTTATACAAGTTACCGAAACAAAAAAAATAAAAAATATTCTTGGATAGTTTATCTAGTGAAATCATAAATTGCATACATAAACGATTGAAATTTTCTTTTTCGATAATTTAAGAAAATAACGCATTTTAACAAAATTTCTTAAACTAGAATAACTTGCAACCGTTAATAATTGTACTCACATATTCACCATTCGTTTATCTAGTGAAATCATTAAAAAAAAGGTATATAAGTACTTTAAATTATTATATTTAATCGAAAATACGGCACACGCACGCACATTTCGGGGAGAAAATATTAACCTGAACCCATAGCCCCTTGAGTCAGAATTCTCATCACGTAGTTCCAAAGAAATATGATGCAAAAACAATTTTGTGTGACAGACTTTTGGATCCTAATGCATAAAATTGTCACTCCCTCCGCCCGTGTTGCTTTGTGGGTGTTTGAGTGAAACTCATGTGTTTTTAGGAGACGAGTAAAAACTTAGCTCTCTTACAGTTGTCGACAAGGAGATAATAATTGTAAGTAAGGGCACGTGTTTCCCTAACGAAAGAGATTTCCGATTCACTCATTAGTAAGACTACGTTGAATCTGAATTCAATTCAATTCAATTATTTATTCAACAACTTACACTAACACTACACATGTAAGCTTTATTCATTTGCTAATTTAAATTACATTATTGAATTGTATGTTATATACAGGGTCCTTCTTAATATGCTGACACTTTTTTAAGGGGATGATCAGACCGTTAAACTGAACAACTTTGTCTATGGCACCAACATCGAAATCACGAAAAAAAGCAGCTGCTCCGGATTGCGCCAAATGCATGGGACGGATGATTTTTTTTCGCGATTTTGATGTTGGTCCCATAAAGAAAGTTGTTTAGTTTGATGGTCTGGTCCTGCCCTTAAGGGTATTTTACTGTTGGCGCGCTCCATACAATATTTTCAATACTAACCGATTAAATTCAATGAAATTTTGCAGGAACAATCTAGAAACAAATCTCTATGCTTGTATCGTGTCAGATTTTTCTTAAAATTTACAGTTCTAAAATTACAGTGCCTCAAAGATTTCCATACAAATCTTAAATTAATACTAGCATTGTAACTGTATATTTTAACGAAAATCTGACACGATACAAGCATAGATATTTGTTCCTAGATTGTTTTTGCAAAATTTCACTGAGTTTAATTGGTTAGTATTGAAAATATCACCAGACTTCGTTTGTATGCAGCGCGCATTTACGCATTCGGAATAAACTACTCTTAAAAAAGTGTCAGCATATTAAGAAGGACCATGTATGTATTGTTCTAATTAAAATTGCCCTGTTTGCAATTACATTTTATGTCGTAATCGCCTATTTATTTAGTCCTTTGATTTTTCATCCTGTGCTTGAATTGTGTCCCTAAACTTCAGTTAAACAAGACTTGTGTATTTTGACCTTTAATTTAGCAAGGGTGAACGAAAAGTGTTAGAGGCCCAAAAAACCTTTTAGTTTTAAGCCAATATTGATTTTTAGGGTTCTGTATCCAAAGGGTGAAAACGGGACCCTATTCAATAAGCCTACGCTGTCCATCCGTCCGTCCTAGCTTTAGAGTTCAGAGGGCTGTATCTGAACCGTAATAGGTAGTCAGTTGACATTTTCAAAGTTTATGTATCATTGTATTGGATTTGATGACAAAAAATAAAAATAAAAAAAGTTAAAAATTAAGAGAGGTCTCCCATACAAGAAACTAGTTTTTAACAATGTTTCTTCTTCTCGCTCTATCGTAAATACGGTAGAACATACAACAGACAAGCGTCAAACTTGGTGTGATTATAGTGCAAACTCTACAGAATGACAACAAATAATAAAAAACGGTGAAGTGTGTGTCGGGATTTTGCTAAAGATCTCGGAGAAAACTAATTTTTTTGGTAATGTTGTATGGTGGCACGGAATCCTCCGTGCGCGAGTCCGACTCGCACTTGACCGGTTTTTTTAAAAAGTCTTACAACCCTTCTTTCCAGTCTATTAATTGGCATCAAACATTTTCAAGTTTCACGGAGAAAAACGTCACTCAACTATTATTTTAGCAGACTTTACTAGAAAATAGCAAATTTTACTAGAACATTTTAGTTTTGGTAGCTTAGATTAATGATTGGTCTCGCAGTGAAGACCAATCTTTAATCTAAGCCTGGTAGATTTAACTTAAATCTACTTGTATACATTTTCTAAATTTAATTTAATTTCATAAATGTATTACATTGCATTACAGCCAACACCTTTTCACAATGTAACTTATAGGTACGTACTTAAAAGAGAAAATAAAATTAACAAAAGCAGGACGCAACAAAACGTAGACAGACTGCTCATTGGCCCGTTATAGAGCTAACTCTTGTAACACTCTTACAAAACTTCATTCACTCACGCAGTAGATCTGACAATCTGTCGAACCGATCGCAGCGCGGCGACGACTCGAGCAGCTCGGAAGAGCTCGCACTAGACGGGAACTGCGATACGCTTCGGTACGAAACTGAGTAAAATACTACGACGGTACAAAAATAAATAGTTGACACATACGATATATTGAAATACATATGATGTAGGGACACCTTCTATCAATTTCAACAAAACAAAACATCAAAATATGTAAAGTGGGAACGATATTTGGAGCGCACTTTTGGTCTAAATTATTAGGGCCATAATCCCAAAAAACGTTTGATCGAATTATACTTTCTTTTTCTCTGAAAAAACATTAATTATTATAATTACCTACGCTTCAATTAACCAAAATGCATTTCTCCCATTCACTCAATACCATTATATCGGCACAATCAGTAGCTTATTTTTATCTAAATAACAAAAATCGGATGAAGTTTTGATCGAAATCTCGTTCGATCGAACCTTATTCTCATTTAAATTAAGGTGTTCGTAGCAGACTGTAACTACATAGGTAGTCAATGCTCTCAGTGCAATATCCGCACGCAGACTAGAAAAATAAATAGGATTTATTCCGGTATCGACTTTATTCTCAGCCTGTTATTTGTTTTCTACGGTTGAACACAGACTTAGGGCGCAGACAGACGACACGAAAACTTTCTTGCGGCAGCCGCGCCATCCGCAGCGTCACAGTATAAGAAAGAGTATCTAGTACTACGAGTATATGCAGTATGGATAGTCCCTGCCTCCCACCAACTTTTTACCTCAACCCCTTTGGTTACTTCGTGGTTACCCGTAGCCTAGAAAGACACCACAATTGACAAGCTAAATTTATGTTTTCGAAACAAAGAAAATGAATGGACGGGTGGGTGTCAATGTTTCAGGGGGTTTTATTTAAAAAAAGTCAATAATAAATGAAAATGTTTCTCTTGTCTAAGTATTTAGTGAAAATAACAGTAGGTTACTAATATTTCTGTTCACGCTGTCGAAAATTATTCATCAAATTTTTTGTTAACTACGACCTATCGTCACGCGCGCCATCAACCCGTCATAAATAGTACGACACGCAACCATCGTTCTTGCAGCCCTAAGCTCAGTTTTTCATATTGTGATGTCATCTTGTCATTTTCTGTCCTTTGTAGGCAGTGTCTGGGGTGTGGCAGCGTGCTAGCTGCAGCGCGGTTCGGTGATTGGTAGGAATTTTGTTGCCTA
The DNA here is from genome assembly GCA_963924505.1 of Agonopterix alstromeriana. Classification (NCBI taxonomy): domain Eukaryota; kingdom Metazoa; phylum Arthropoda; class Insecta; order Lepidoptera; family Depressariidae; genus Agonopterix; species Agonopterix alstromeriana. The sequence goes on from OZ004670.1 coordinate 6,870,747, forward strand.
GTTATTTACTAGGCAACAAAATTCAAATTCCTTGCACTTGCTATAGACACGTAGTTGCACGGCTGTCGCGGGCCGCCGTTACAAAGTTTTCGTGTCACATAAACGCGCCCTTATAACCCAGGTACCTACGTAAAATCTTATAAAACTGTTTGTTATATAAACCTGCACCCACAGTCACTAAAGATGAAACAAAACATCTAATTTACATAGCTAGCCACGAAGAATATATTTTGTTGCTAAAAGCAAGTATTTTAAGGTTCCGTAGTCAACAAGAAACCCTTCTAGTTTTGCCATGTCCATCCGTCTGTCCGCGGCTTAGCTCAGAGACGATTAGTACTAGAAAGCTGTAATTTGACATGGCTGACAAAGTGGTAAAATAAAATCTTAAATTTGTTTTTATGGTACACGAGAAGTGGGTATGAAATTTTTTTTCTCGTTTATCCTATGGTGTGGGGTATCGTTGGATAGGTTTTTAAAAATGTTGTGCTAAGAGGAAAACCATTTTTCGATTTAGGGATCCGTTAGTGAAATATTAAGCTTTAAAGAGAAAAATGTTGATAGAGTCATTTGTTTGTATTTTAACTTTTTAACGAAACTACTTCTGCGGCTACTTCTGAGGACACAGACACGGGAGCAAAGAGAACCAGATGGGTAGGTAAGTTGGAACCTTGCTACTCCTTCTCTTTCCGGCTGCGGCTTTCTTAATAGCATAAGAGCCTTCCGCGACATTTATCTTCACTTAGCTCTATTTCTGACGTCATCATTACTGTCAGTTGTACTTACGTTCATTAAAGTTAATCCTCCATTAAATCTCTTGTTGTCAGTTTTTGTCTTGTTGACGTAGTAAAAGCTAGCAAGAGATTTAATGGAGGGTTAACCTTAATGAACGTACCTGCAACTGCCAGCTGCCAGTTGCATCCAGCCATCAGGTATATCATAGCAAACAAGGTGGTCAAATATTTCCAAGCAATTCTAAATTTCAATAATTTCACCACTAGTATACACGATGTACCTGTCAGAACAACAAAAAATCAGCTGTCCCATAAGTTTGAATCGGTAGGTATTGCAGTTTAATACAACTGATATTTTTTTTTGTTTTGATCGGTTTACATCTATGCTCACGACTATATTCCCCGAGGGGGTAGTCAGAGATATTCTGAAAACTCAGAACATCCACGTTTCACTAGTAGTACCGAAACTCTGTCCAGTGTGACGGGGAGTGAGCCCGTCGCCACTTGTAATGGACAGTGGGTACAATACATGCCTCGAAATTGAAGCATGCATGTTTCCTCCCGATGTTTTCTTTCACCGAAAAGCCAGTGGTGCTACAAATCGTACATAAATTCCAAAAAACTTATTAGTACGAGTCGGCCTGGACGGGGATCGAACCATCGCCTCCTGCACGGCAGGCAAGGACCACTCGCCACGAAAAAATATCAGCTGTTTCATACGTTTAAGTTGTGTAGGCATTGCAGTTTAGTATGGAACAGCGGATTTTTTTTGTACGCTGACGGGTTTGCTCCCTTAGTAAAAGTTGTTCAGGTTGATGGGTACAGTTTTAGAGGTTTAAAGGTTTGCCTTTAGTTAGGTTACATACTGTATACCTAAGGGTAATACTGTATTGAAGGTTACTCGCCACTGGACCACCACGGCTTTTTTATCTGATCATCCCCTTAAAAAGTACAGCATACTAACTTGGACCCTATAGTTCTTATTTTCACTAAGCCATAATAAAGTGCCCGAAACATAATTAAACATCGTTTAAAGACAGAAGCTTGTGACAATGCGATTGACATTCAATATTTATATAACTTGCTACTTTGTCGATTCATGTAAGCGTTACTGAGGCCCGATAAAGGTACCTAATAGCCTCGTAATTATGCCTCTACGACCCAGATAGTTGTTTACATAGGAGCTCTTAGCACGCCATTGAATATGATACGACGTCCTATCAGTAATACTAATTCGTTCCAGTAACGTAGGCCCGTGAATCAAGCAATTTTTTGACTTATGTTATGAACATTAGAGCTAGGTTATGGGACTTGTGTAAAACAGGCATTGTTAAAGGGATTACCAAATATATTAATAGTATTGTTGGTGTGAGCTTAGTATTCACTGCCAAATCGTTAATGGTTACTATCTATTTTGTAGGTATGGAAATCACCTTTATTTTAATAATATAGGTTTTTGGTGTGGTACCTAATACCTGTATGGTATTTGACAGGTTTTTAAAACTGATCTACGTTAATCACTGGTGTCTAAGGACTCTTTTGAACATAATTATATTTTATGTTCCTGTAAGCATATCCTTACTTAAATGTAGTATTATTTCAATCATTTTGATTCTGTTAAGCATTTTTAATACTTATGCAACATTTTACTATAAACATTGGGACGCGAGAGTTCGAAGGTTACCTATGAACGCCATTCGAGCTTACGCCTCAAGAGAGGAAACAGTGTATAAAGTACTGCCGTAATCTAATTCATTTAACTAAGTTATACTAATGATTGTGACAACTGTAGAGTTTCTGGCCGCACCTTCTCTACAGCTGGATTTCCGAAGCGGTGGTAGAAACAGAAAATAAATGATTTGGGTTTTATCAAAATAACAAACTTTGTATTTTACCTCATCACCAAAGATAATGGGTAAGTTAATATTCCATTACATGTAGTGCAAGAAAAAACGCAAACAAGAAATTGTATTTAAATATCCCGCGAAAACGCTTTTCCTGACAATATACGTGGCAACAAACGGGTGACGTCACGATGAAGTAAACTTTGCACGACACTCACACTCTACACGAAACTGTTTACAAACAGTTGACGTCATCAACCATTCGGCCAATTACAGTCGTTTACGATCACGTGAGTAAAGTAGACAAAAAATTGTTTTCTTTGTCGATTTCTTCTTAACTGAGTATACAACGTGTTAATGAATTAACGCAAAACTAGAAAGTAGTTTGTTTAGAATCGAGAGCAGAATCGAATTATCATGTTTTTAACATAGGTAATTTTTTTCAAAATATTAAATAATTTGTTTGTAAAATTTAAAATTTACTTAACTCGATCTCAACCCACCGCACGGGCACACTCATCCTTCTTACTACCAAAACAAGATTCTTAAAATGTATCCATGAGCATGTTAGCGCTTTCATTCATTGCTGAAATGATAACAAATCATTTTTTCCTCAAAACTTAAAATGCTAATAACTTTAAATTTTAACTATAAAAATAATTAAAAAATTGATACAATCTCATTATTTTGTTATAAATCAGTTGGGGTGTATGAGGTTTTGCGCTTATTCATTAACACGTTGTATAGTTTGTTTCCAAAATTCGTATTCAATACGGATGCTATCATACAATACCTATTCCCAGCTTCCTGGATGCGATCAATAGATCCTATATTTTACATGCTGTCAAATACCCTATTGATACTAAATTCTCCTTTTACTATTGATTGATTTAATAAAAAGTGCGATACAGGGTCCTTCTTTATATGCTGACAGTTATTTAAGGGCATCCCTTTAAACCAGAACATCAAATTCAACATCTTTCTCTATGAGGCAAACATCGAATCGAAGAAGGACCCTCTGTATATTATCTCGCACCAGACTAGGTACGTTGAAGCGTCTTACATGTTCATGAACGCCCATAGCACAGTATAAGAAAGAGTATGGTACTACATGCAGTTAGGAGAATTTGGAGAATTAGACAGCTAACCGACATAGCTACTGCGAGACTTGTGTACTTCAGCTGCTTCCATAGTATCATGTCTTATGGTATTTTGCTGTGAGACCGTGCTACAGATATTGAAGCGATCTTTATTCTTCAAAAGTGGGTAATTCGAGCCATTTATAATCTGCGTTGTTGAGATTCACTACGAAATCTTTTAAAGATGCTATTAAAGATATTTTGACTTTCTACAGTCAATATATTTACGAAAATATTTTATACGTTCGCAAAAATGTGTCTCTCTTTCCCAAAAACAGCGACGTTCATAGTTACAATCCTCGTAATTACAATTTCCACATTTTCGAATCAGTAAAGTCAACACATATGACACTGAATACCCTATTATAATAAGATACCACAGGATATTTTAAACATATGAGACAAAAAGTTTAAGTCCCATGTTAAGCAAGTCCTCTGTAAAATAGATTACTATAAACTCGATGATTATATTATGAATGACACAAAATGTTTGGTCTTGAAAATATTACACAACTTATGTAATTCAATATTGTATTTGTAAATTGTACATTGTATATTTTTTATGTTCCGTACCCAAAGGGAGAAAACGAGACCCTATTACTAAATCTACGTTGTCCGTCCGTCTGTTCGTCCGTCCTACCTATTTAGGGCTGTAACTTTTGAACCGTTATAGCTAGACAGTTGAAATTTTCACAGAATATGCGTTATTACGGCGAATTTGTTAACAAATAATAAAAATTACAAAAAGTTACAAATTAAAGGCCTCATTGGTATTGGTATTGGTTGAGCGGGCTCATTTTCCGCAACTCGACGTCTTAGGCGCCTATTTTGCGTGAGGTGGGAATGACTATTCTTGCCACCCTAGCTCCTCCAGGAAGCCCACCAGCTTGTTAATACTACCGAATGCCTCTGGAAGAGACCCCGGTGATCCGAGGTGTTGTGCTCGATATTGTGCTAGCCCGTTGCATTCTAATAGCACGTGCGCAGCTGTTTCTTCAACCTCCATGCAGACCCTGCACAGCGGACTGTTAGTAACACCAATATTAAAAAGATGTCTGTTAAAAGGACCGTGACCAGTCAGGGCTCCAGTAACTAGTCGTAATTGAGCTCTCCTGAGACGCAAGAGGCTCCTGGTGAGGCGAGGGTTAACCCTTGGTAGAGCGCTCCTCGCCTGTTCGCAATCTGTTAGTGCAGCCCAGAGTGCGTCCCGTTTTTGACTAGTGCGCTTGCGTAGTTGCGAGCGGATCCAGCCGAAAGGTAGCGGTATAATGGGCTCGGGCCCTATGGCGTCTGTGCTAGACCCGCGTCTCGCCAATTCGTCCGCTGCATCATTGCCACGCGAGTTGCTGTGGCCTTTTATCCATTGCAGGGTGATGTGGTTTCGCTCACATACCTCTGATAGGGTTTTGTGGCACTCCAGAACTATGCTTGATGTGATAACATTGCTCTGAAGCGCCATTAGTGTGGACATACTGTCTGATAGAATTCTGATTGAGTGATTGGTAGTCGCTCTATCCGAGATCGCTCTGGCTGCTAGGGTGATGCCCATGCATTCAGCCTGGAAAACCGTATTGTGTGTTCCTAGGGGCGAAGATATCTTGATATGCAGGTCTTCCGAGAAGACGCCGGAGCCTGTGCCTGTATCAGTTTTGGAACCGTCAGTGAAGATTCTTAGATCTCTGGTGTTTAAGCTCTCGAAATCTTCTTCGTACAGTTGTATTTTGTATTTTTTGTCGAATACGTACTGAGCCGGTATCCTATCATTTATAGCCGGGTAGAGGGGGATGTCCTCTATTGCATTATTGAAAATTTTTGTGTGTGGGACACCGGTGTTTTTCCAGAGGTTAAGTGTGCTCATACGGATCGCGGAGCTGGCTGCCTCTTGTTGTATGAATAGCTGCAATGGTGGGAGGTCTAGCATTGATTCAAGGGCGGCAGTGGGCGCCGTCCTCATACATCCCGTTGTTGCCATGCAGACCGCTCTTTGGAACCGTTGCAGTTTGCTGATGGTAGTAGCGAGCGTCGCCCGTGTCCACCAGACTACTGCTCCGTAGCTAACCATTGGTCTTATTACTGCAGTATAGAGCCACAGCGTTATTTTTGGAGATAGGCCCCACTTTTTGCCCATCATCCTTCGGCACTGCCAGAAGGCAATGCCCGCTTTGTTTATTTTGTTGGTCAGGTGGCTGTTCCAGTTCAGCTTGCTGTCTAATATAATGCCGAGATATTTTACTTCAGGCGACAGCCTTAGCTCGGTGTTGAAAAGCCTAGGCAATTGATAGTTGCCTAGGTTTCGCTTGTTTGTGAACATAACTAGTTCCGTCTTGGCCGGATTTACTGTTAGCTCGTACTCGGTGCACCATCTTTCGACTATGCGCAGAGCTGCTCTGGTTACGTCGCAGATCGTGTTTGCGAATCGTCCTGTTACGAGGATAGCCAGGTCGTCAGCATATCCGATAGTATAGAACCGTTGGTTATTTAGGGTTGTAATGAGATCATTCACAACTAAGTTCCAGAGCAGCGGGGAAAGGACCCCGCCCTGGGGGCATCCCCTCGCGACTAGTGCTCGTTGTGAGTCCTTCCCTTCGAATCTTACCACCCTTTTGCTTAGCATGTTACCTATCCAGCCAGACATAACCTCGTCTACTCCGTGTCTGGCTAGGGCGGCGTTGATGCTGGTGAAGCTCGTTCTGTCAAAGGCCCCTTCTATGTCTATAAAGGTCCCCAGACAGATTGTTTTGTTTTGGAGGGCTTCTTCAATTTTGCACACGACCATGTGAAGAGCCGATTCCGTTGATTTACCCGAACTATATGCATGTTGGTTCCGATGTAGTGGTATATTACGAAGTGCTTTATCCCTCAGATCCCTGTCGCACAGCCGTTCCAACGTCTTGAGGAGGAAGGACGTTAGGCTGATTGGTCTGAAGGATTTTGCGTTAGTGTAATCGCTTTTTCCTGGTTTCGGTATAAAGATTACCTTGACCTGGCGCCACTGTCCGGGGACGTACCTGTGTGCTAGGCACGAGCTCAGCAGTTTTGTAAGAGCTTCCGCTAGCTGTCTGCCACCCCACTTAATTAAGGCGGGGAAGATTCCATCAACACCTGCTGCCTTATATGGGTGGAAGCTGTTTATTGCCCATTCTACTCTGTCTAGCGTGACAACGTTTTGGGCGATTTGCCAGCACTCTGCTGTCGGTGTTAACTCTGTTGTTGGTTCTGAGCAGCTATCATCATCCTCAACTATTCTGCAGCCCGGAAAGTGAGTTTGCAGAAGGACAAGTTGTACCTCCTCTGGTGAGCTGGTTAGAGTGTTATCTGTTTTACGTAAGGACCCTAGACCATGGTTGGGTTGGTTACTTAGCACTTTCCTTACTCGGTTTGCTTGTTCGTTTGATTCCACATTTTCGCAGAAACTGCGCCATGCGGCCGTTTTTCGAAATCTTAGGCGCTTCTTATAATTGGCCTTGGCAGCCTTATAGGTGTCCCAGTCCAGTAAGTCGCTTGTATTCATTGCTCTGTTAAATAGTCTCCTGACTTTAGACCTGAGCCTGTTCAGCTCAGGGCCCCACCAGTTTTGGCCCATCTGGACTGATACGGATGGGATAGTCAGGGGACAGGCAGAGTGATAGCAGCTTGTTATCGTGTTTGTAAGGTCGTTAATGTTGCCTTCGATATGTTGAGTCCCTTCTACTCTGTCAGGAATGTTATATCTACTCAGTCTGTCGATCAATAGTTTCCGATATTTGTCCCGGTCGGTTTTCCGGGGGTTTCTACGCGGTATAATTTCGCTGATAGTTACCTTGATGTCAAAGCGTATCCATCTGTGGTCTGAGCATGATGCCTCGTTCGAGACGTGCCATCCAGAGATGAGCTCCACGGCTCCGTTAGAGGCCAGGGTTAGGTCAACGATAGTCCTACTCCGGCCTCGAACAAAGGTCGGTTCCGAGCCCGTATTTAGTATATCCAGGCTTGTTGAATAAAGATAGTTAATAAGGGTGTTACCTCTATTGTTGCAGTCTTCACTGCCCCAAATAGTGTGGTGTGCGTTGGCATCGGTGGCGATGATGAGTTCCATCCCGCCATCCTCGCAGTATTGGACTAGCCTCGCTACCTCATGGGTGGGTGGATCTTCCTCTGCCGGCATGTACGCCGACGCGATGACGATTTTCCTGAGGCTAATCATTTGCGACGATGTGAGCACAGCTGCACACAGGTCTCTGGAACAGAAATCTGTTAGCGGATATGCCGATATTTTGTTAGATATATAAATACAGGCCCTAGGGCCAGGATCTGTTCCTGTGATGAGCTTACCTCCAATGTTAGAGAGCCCACGTACACTGTTGCCATTGTAGATCCACGGCTCTTGGATCAATGCAATGGCCGATTTGTTGACCTCTAACCACCGCCGTAACTGAGCCGTACCGGTCTCACTGTGGTTGAGGTTGATTTGGAGGATCTTGCTCTCAGAGGGGGACGCCATCGGGCATCTCCTCTCCATCCCCCATTACCAGGGCCTCGATCCTCCTGGTCCACTCTTCCTCGTTGTCGGAGCCCAGGCAGGATGCTGCACTGGGGACCGACCCTTCGGAGATGGACCCAGGGGGAGATTCGGGAGGCCCGTCAGAAGTGACGCTAAGTGCCTCTGTTTCTGAGCCGTCAGTCCGTTGTGGCGAGGGTTCACCTTCCTCGTCGTCAGAGTCCCGGTCTGTTCGTGGATCAGGAGGTATGTTCGTGAACTTCCCCCTGGGGCCCTGGAACTTCACGTACACCGATCCCAGCATAAAGCCGAGCCGGCGCTCGCGCTCAACCAGGGCTTTAACCCCATCCTCCGGGATGCTGACGACGAGGAACGTGTCCCTCGGTTGTTTAACCGCTCGGTGAAGCAGCCATCGTCTGACCTGCGCCCAGGGATTTTGAAACCGAAGCATTGTGCCAATGTCTTTGGTCTCAAAAGCCCCGGGTATGACGATGCCACAGCGCACCCTCCGCTGTACATCGCATGGCCGCTTCACGACGAGTTTTTCTCCAGACGGCAGCGTGATGCCCTCAATGGAGGTCTTGAGCCACGTCAGTGTACCAGAGTCGGTACACCAAACCTGGAGTGCTCCATCCACGTGCGTGGGTTTGCCCTGAAAAAGCGGGCTACTTGTTCCTTCCGGCGCCACCCTAGCCAGCTCCAGGAGTTTCTTATGCAGAATCTCCAAGACCTGGCCAGCCTGTGCCGAGGACAAGTTGCCCGATTGGGCTTCTGTGACGGCGACCACAAGGTCAGCCTTCACAGCGCTGGCATACCCCTCTGGGTGCGTGATGATGGGAGTACCTAGCCGCTGTCGCTTGTTCTCGCCCCTTGGAGAGGAACTCTCATCGCGGTCCCTTTTGCCAGCGGCTGGCGCTTCCTTCGCTGTCCCAACACCCTGCGCTGTGGACTTACCAACTGTACGCGGGAGTTTAAACTCACCGGCAGTCGGTCGGCCACTCCCACTGGGGCCAGCGACAGGGTTCTCCTTCACTTCTTTATTGCGAGGGGTTACGTTGCTCGCGGAAGCCCTCTCCTTCAGCTTCCGCCGCTGTCTGGAGCTCAGCTTCCGCTTCGCTTTTGACCCTAGCACGGGCTTCTGCTGCGGAACTCCTTTAGCTGGGCCGCTCCCCCCTTTACGGGGTTTGCTGCCCTGCTGTCTGGGACCAACAAGCGTCCACGCGGCGTCGAAGGGGTCCTGCTGGACCGGGACTTGGGGTTGCCCCCCGTCCCTACCAGCATTATCCGTTCCCACCGACCCAGGTTTCCCCGAGTCTGACGGTGGTCTTGGACGTTTTTTGGCATCGGCCGGATTCCCGGTGTCTGCCGAGGCTTTGGTTTTACCCGTGGCCTTTGTTTGTGGATTGGTACGGGGTTGCCCCCACTCCGATCCACCATGTGGGCCCGTCCTAGCCCGTGTTAGGTCTTTGGGTTGCCCCTTAGACTTCACTCCGGCTGCACGGTGCCCTGTGGCTACTTGCTGTCCTTCGGCGCGAGTGTCATCAGCGGGTTTCCCTGCTTCTGAAACTCTAGCGCTTCGGGCATCAGCTTTCGCCGAGTTCGAATGGGAGTCACCTTTGGGTTTCCCCTCCGGCGCCGTCCCTGGGTGTGGAAAAAGTGTGTGCTCCATAAAGATTGTGACGCTTCATTCCACCTGGTTTCCCACCCTCCACGGAGCCCGCAACTGGGAGTGCCCTTCCTAGTAAAAATAGGAGAGGGACACTAGGATTACCAGGGGAGTATAGATATGGCAGGTTGGCGCTCCGGCGCGACATCGGGTGCTGCAGGTGTGCGGCTGGCATTTGGCTTGCGCCTTCCGCCAGTTTCCCCCACACACCCTCGCTCCGTCAGCATGGCCGACTACCCACTGTGATGACCAGAGTGGTCACCACAGACCTACCACATCTTGCCAACGGCCCTCTGACGGGACGCATGACCGATTGCCCTTGCAGTGGCTGGCTGCAAGGGTTACCGTTTAGCCGGAAATCCAGACCAAAGGGGCGTGTTGCCTTACGAGTGCACTATCACCCTGGCATCGCTCGGCTCAACCTCCCAGGATTCCTTCATCCCGGCGTACGGCGCTCAACTGCGCAGGTCACAAGACGCAGGTAAGTGTAGGTTTCCCTGATCCCACTTACAAAACCAGGCTATGTGAGATGCTCTCAGCCGTGGCTAGATATGGATTGCGGGACTGCTATGTATAGAGCAAACCAGCCCTCCATATCGAACCACGTTGCCCGGGGTACACCGTTGCCTGAATGTTGCAGCTCCTAGTCTGAACAAAACAAACCAGAGGGCCACACCACCCAGGCACACACTTGGAGGTAGCATCAGCATCGCACCCCAAAAGGCCTCATACAAGAAACTATTTTTTATCATAGTTTTTTCATCTCGCTCTATCGTAAAAACGGTTATACATACAAGGGTCAAACTTGGTGCGATTATAAAATAAACTCTACAGTATAAAAAATAACCGGCCAAGTGTGAGTCGGTCTCCCATAAAAGGGCCCGGAGAAAAAACAATTTGTAAGTTAATATGCTGTGTGGTAGTGTGGAACGGAACCCTCGGTGCACGAGTAGCCAGACTCGCACATGACCGTTTTTTATTTTTAAAGAAATGTTGTAGAGTTTCTGGCTGCATCTTCTCTACAACGGAACACCTTCCGACGCGGTGGTAAAGTCAAAAATGACGTCAGAAAGCAATCCATGAGATATTATTTCATTTGAATAAAACATTTTGAGTTTGAGTTGATACAGAACGGACAATCCCTCCCTCCCCCCTCACCAATATTTACCTTACCCTTCTTAGATAGATAGATAGATTCATTTATCTTATCTGAACAATACAGAAAAACAGTGATAGACAAAGGTAGTAGGTAACACTAGGAAGAGTAAGGACAACAGGAAAAATTTAGACACTGGCGTATTCCTGTCTCGCTCGCACACACACATTATCGCACATGCTTACCTCTTCTTGTAAATTTTTCTCGTTTGTACGAAACTTTAGAAATAGGAAGTACGAAATTACAGTTAAGTATCCAAGGTGGGCCTATAGGCAGGGCCAGCCAGGTGCGCGTGGCACCCGGGTGCAGGGACCTAGGTGGCGCAAGGGACCTTATGCACATACCATGCGTAATTTGCTAGTTTTGATGATTACATTCATTGTACCCATATTGTTTGATGAGGGCAATTGCCTGTTGGTTGAAGGCAGCGCAGGACCGGTCGTTACGACGATCTTTGGGGGAGGCCTATGTCCAGCAGTGGACGTCCATCGGCTGAGATGATGATGATGATATTGTTTACAAAAGGCGACGGGCTCACTCCCCGTCACACTGGACAGAGTTTTGGTACTAATATTGAAACGTGGATGTTCTAAGGTTTCAGAACTCAATCAACTGAAACAGAATCTCTGACTACGGGAATATAGTCGTGAGCATAGTAATATGCTTGTTTACAAATACGCCTGCAGATTTCGGCACATTCGGCTTGCTCAGTTGCAACTTTCGATGTGCAAGCCAATTTAAATTACTACAAGAACTGCATTGATATTTTAACAAACACATGCCGCAAATTGAGATAGCGTGGAGTGAACAATGAAACGTTTATTTTTTAATTTCGCGCGTAGGCTGATTCTCGGACCCCGGTACCCAATATGGTTAATTCGGCCCTGTCTGTAAGGTCTGTAGGTATAAAAAACAAAGGTTGAAAACATATACCTACTCGTAGAACATGGTTGCAACATACTTGCACAAGTTTGCTGACATGATTGGTCGTCACATCACTATAAATTTGCTTTAGCATCCTGTGAATAGGATTACCATTATTTTGACGAGATGTAATACTCTGACATGAGCTTAGACACGAGGGTGTTATTGAAAGTGGCCTTTGGCGTTAAAGGGTTAATACGCATCTTCATGAATAAACTATTGATTAGGGGTCCTATTGTGTAGCTACCTGATTCAGTCAGTGTAAAATCGATACGTCCCCTTAATGAAAAAAGTTACTTTTCGAGAAAAATGAAAAAATCTTTCTTACCTTTAAGATATTTTTGATAAATTGAGATCTCAATCAGTGAATTAATAATATATTTACATGAGAGTTTTTGCATATCGCAGCTATTCAAAATCTCTTCAAATATCAGCAAAACTTACTTTCGGCAAAATATGATACAGGAGATTTTAATTTGCAGCGAGTACTTGGTGTTTTCACCCAAAGGGTGAAAATGGGACCCTATTACTAAGCCTACGTTGTCCGTTCGTCCGTCCGTCCGTCCTACCTAACTTTTGAACCGTAATAGCTAGACAGTTGAATTTTTCACTGAATATGCGTTATTACGGCGGATTTGTTAACAAATAATAGAAATGAAAAAACTTAAAATTTAAGGGGTTCTCAACAAGAAACTAGTTTTTATCAACGTTTTTTCTTCTCGCTCTATCGTAAAAACGCTAATACATACAAGCATTAAACTTGGTGTGAGCAAACTCTACAGTATGTCAGTATGACACCAAATAATAAAAACCAGCCAAGTGTGAGACGGTCTCGTGTTAAAAATGTCCAGGACGAAAATATATTTTTATTTAATGTTGTGTGTTGGCGTGGTACGGAACGGAACGGCGAACCCTCGGTGCGCGAGTGGCCCGACTCGCACTTGACCGGTTTTTTTTTAATTGTACTTTTCTTGTTCATTCTACTTCTTCATATTTACTTTATCGATTTCAGATAATGGATAAAATAATTATGATGATCGAAGAAACACAGTATTACTTAAAAATTACATATACGTACAGTCATAAATACATTGATGATGCTGATATCTGATTTTGAAGGTGGTTTGATTATCTACAAGCGCTAGTTTATTAAAACTGAAAAACCGAGACATAATTTCCTTTAATATCATATGAGAATTCATGTAGCATTATTAAGAAAATTGCAATGTGTAACGAAGCGTGTGAGCGTGCCAAAATATTTTGCCTAGCTTACAAAGGGTGCGTCCTAACATGCAGCATCAAATATTTAAGTTTGAGGCCTTGTTAGATATTATAACTCATTGTTGCGGCAAATAGGCGATCGTTTTATAAGGATAACATTAAGGGTATATTACCGTTGGCGCGCTCCATACAAACGAAGTCTGAAGTCAATGAAATTTTTCAGAAAAAATTTAGAAACTTAACTCTATGCTTGTACTAATATGTTGCTAGATTTTCGTTAAAATGGATAGTTTTAAAGTTACATCACCTCGAAGATTACCATACAAATCTTAAATTAATCCTAGCATTGAAACCACAGAACATTATAAGAGGGGTTAGAAATGCAAAGTAGCGCTTTTGCTTTGGAGACGGCTGTCGCCACTTGTCTTCCCGTTCACGCTGCTACAATTACTGGTGCCCTCTCGCTCGCACCTCGCCTCGCGCCTTATGGTGTTATGCAAATCATTGCATAACCTGTGGCGACACGTTCCACGCCTACTTTGCACTTCTAACCCCTCTTATAATGTTCTATGATTGAAACTGTATATTATAACGAAAATCTGACACCATAAAAGCATAGGAATTTGTTTATAGATTGTCTCTGCAAAATTTCATTGACTTTAATTGGTTGGTATTGAAAATATAACCAGACTTCGCTTGTATGCAGCGCGCATTGGCGCTTTAGCAATAAAATTCTTTTATTTTAAGTGGTCATATTTGTGATCAAAAACTCAAAATAATTTCACATAGATTCTGACGTTATTTTTTGACTGCGTGTTCGTATATGCGTTGTTTCTTTGCGTAGGTGAAAACGACCGCGTCTAACCATTTTCTCGTTTTATCTCTTTATCGTGCGTGGCGTACTAGCCCTGCACATAGCTACACATAGCTAACGCGGTTACTTTCGCATACGCAAAGAAACAAAGACAGGGGCTCGTCTCGATTTTTAGGGTTCCGAAGTAAACAAGGAATACCTACCTTTATAGTTTCGCCATGTCTGTCCGTCTGTCCGTCTGTCCGCAGTTTAGCTCAGACACGCTTAGCACTAGAAAGCTGTACTTTGACATAGGTCTACATATTTATCACGCCGACAAAGTGATAAAATAAAATCTTGAATAAAAAATTTTTAGGGTACCTCCCCGAAAAGTCGGGATGCAATTTATGACTGTAATAAAAATTTTCACTTTAAAGCTTAATATTTCTGTAACGGATCCCTAAATTGAAAAATGGTTTTCGCACACACACACAATATTTTTAAAGACCTTTCCAACGATACCCCACACCATGAGGTATCAAACTAAAAGCCACCTTCTAAGTCCGTATATTGTGACGGGCAATTACAGAACCCTACCCTGCGCGTGGCCCGACACGCACTTGACCGGTGTTTTTGACATTATCTCGGGGTTGAAAAGCACCCTGCTTCGTTCAAGTCTTCGCTTCCTTGATCAGTACATAACATAGAATAAGTTTGTCGCAATCTAGGAATACTTGTTCCTAGGTAGCAATGGTTTCTATAGCGTCACTGCGGCATACGATTCGATGCAATGATCACTTTGTAGTCCTAATTAGTACGCTCTGTGAAGTTACGTCCAAAGTCCAAACCAGTCCAGACCAATAATAATATTTGGGCATCTTGAGCACTAGCACAGAATAGGTAATAGTATACAATGTGTTAATTAATAAGCGCAAAACCTCATACACCCCAACTAATTTATAACAAAATAATTCGATTGAAACCACAATGATAGTTGACATTTAAAGTTATTCACATTTTAAGTTTTCAGGCAAATATGATTTGATAACATTTCAGCAATGAATGAAAGCGCTAGCGTGCTGATGGAATCTTGTTTTAGTAGTAAGTAGGGTGAGTGTAACTGTGCGGTGGGTTGACATCGAGTTCGGTAAATTTGAAATTTTACAAATAAATTATTTAATATTTTGAAAAGATTCTAAACATTCCAGTTTTGCGTTAATTCATTGACACGTTGTATAGTTCTACATACAGAACGGCCACTCCCCGCCCCCTCTGACTTCAGATCCCCACCTCACCTCACACTTTATCGGAAATTTGAGGGAAGCCGAACAAGGAAATGCAGTCAATTGCGCGCACCAGTAGTATTTGACTACACAAAATTTAATCTTTTCAGTGCATAAAAAACGTTGAAAAATAACGCTAAATTCACATTTTCAGCAATTCTTTAGCTCAAATACTATTTTTAATAACCGAACGAACAATAAAAAGTAACGAAATGTAGATGATGTTCATACTATGCATGGTAAGTCAACCCTACACATATGTCAAAGACAATTTACACCGAGTGCGCATGTGCGAACGCCATCTTGTCAAATCCAAAACGTTGTTTGAAGTGACGGACCTGCGGCACTAGCTAGTGAATACCTACTCTTACTATTAGAGAAATTTTATAAACAAGCTCAAAGTTATGCTCACATATTGATGTTTTGTTGAAATTTTCGTTTTCTGAATATAGAATGCTTCCTCTGAAGACCAACCTTTACATGAAACTTTGCATGCTCAATTCCGTTTTATCATGTTATACAAGCCAAACTGCGGCAATGCATTTCACAAAATAGAGTTAACTTAAGTTGGAAGACTATGCGGATTACTTAAGTTCTTGTCATGGTCTCGCTTCTTTGGAGCCAATTAGACAGCAAAAATGTTGTTTAATTTAGTTAGCCAATTATTTGTCTTTACAAACAATGTACGAAGACGTACAGAACGACTAGGAAATATAATTCCGCTCGTCAATCTTCGTTCGCGCAGCGTACAGTCAATTGATCGAATGTAGATCGCGTCGGTCAGGCGACAGGCGCGAAATCAATCGACTAATAGAGGCAGATCATTTTTAGAGCGTAGCCGGAGAGTATCGTGATTGACTCGCGCTTATCACTCTACTAACTAGTAGGTCAGCAAAATGGCATTATCAGAAGTTTCCGTTCAACAGACACACTAAGAGTATCAAATGAAAGGGCTTTATGAGTAAATTGCAAATATTAATATAGCTGTAATACAGGAAAAATTCGATATTTTGGAGGCAAAATTTGTACATTAATGAAACTTTGTTTTTATACTTTATCTTGGTACTGCAGAAGATCTGCAGAGTCCACCCAAAATGTTGGGGTCCTACCTTAACCTTTCCCCTACCCCTTTTCCACTAGCGTACCTTTTCACGAAGAGAATCGGCATATTTTTGAGCGCTCATAATTTCGGTGTGGATAGTAAGTGTGAGCTCAAATTTTCAGGACAACATGTAATCATTACTCTTATGAAATGCACCCTGAAATGTTATACAGTGCCAAGATAAAGTTAATAAATAAAGTTTCATTGATGTACAAGTTTTGCCTCCAGACGGTAGTTATTTAGCTCACTTTACCTGTACTAGGTATATGCTCACGACTATATTCCCCGAGGGGGTAGTCCGAGATATTCTGAAACCTCAGAACATCCACGTTACACCAGTAGTACCGAAAATCTGTCCAGTGAAACCTTTTCTATATACAACGTGTTAATGAATAAGCGCTAAACCTCATACACCCCAACTGATTTATAACAAAATAATTAGATTGAAACAATAATTTCATTATTTAGATAGTTAAAATTTAAAGTTATTCGTATTTTAAGTTTTGAGGCAAAAATGATTTGTTATCATTTCAGCAATGATTGAAAGCGCTAACGTGCTCATGGATACATTTTAAGAATCTGGTTTTGGTAGTAAGTAGGCTGAGAGTACCCGAGCGGTGGGTTGAGATCGAGTTCAGTAAATTTTAAAATTTTAAAACTAATTATACAATATTTTGAAAAAAATTACCTATGTTGCAAACATGATAATTCGATTTTGTTATGGATTCTAAACAAACTACTTTCTAGTTTTGCGTTAATTCATTAACACGTTGTAGTATTAACACGTTCACTACCTTGTCTAATACATTATTTGAAAGCAAAAATGCCACAATTCAGAGTTGGCTTTGAACCGCTATAGGTAGATTGGAATTTTTTAATATATTTAAAAAGGGCCCAGGATATCCTCTACAGCATGGCGTACCAATGGCACGCGACTGAAAATTGACGGCACGGTACTAGTCAGACTTTCCAATCACAGATATTATGTTAAAGTGTCTTATAATTGCAACTTACTTACAATTGTCAAAACATTTTTTTTCTACAAAATCGTGTGGGTATCAATAATTGAAAGCTTTTTTAGGATTCCGTACCCAAAGGGTGAAAACGGGACCCTATTATTAAACTAACGTTGTCCGTCCGTCCGTCCTACCTATTTAGGACTGTAACCTTTGAACCGTTACCGCTAGACAGTTAAAATTTGCACAGAATATGTTATTACAAAGAGTAGACTTCATTCGGATGTTACTCTACTCGATCATAGAATAATATTACTGAAAGCTGAAAGTTATGGAAATTTGGAATACATTTCCGATTTCCAACCACTTTTAGTGAACTTTCTACTACTTGTTGGCACGTTATAAGGCCAAAATACAAAGTTTTTAGACCATCACAGCACGTAGATAGAATAAAACCGGTTAAGTGCAAGTCGGGCTACTCGCGCACCGAGGGTTCCGTACCACACGACTACACAACATAAACTTGCTAAAACGTTTTTTTTTTCATGACCTTTTACGCGAGACCGACTCACACTTGGCAGGTTTTTATTATTTTTTGTAATACTGTAGAGTTTACTTTAGAATCACACTAAGTTTGACGCTTGTATGAATGACCGTTTTTACGATAGAGCGAGAAGAAAAAATGTTGATAACACTAGTTTCTTGTATGAGCACTCCAAAATTTTTTTTACTTTTTGACTTTTTTTAGGAAATCCTCCATAATAACGCACATAATGTGAAAATTTCAACTGTCTAGCTATTAAGTTTCAAAAGTTACAGTCCGAAATAGGTAGAACGGACAACGTAGGCTTAGTAATAGGGTCCCGTTTTCACCCTTTGGGTACTTAACCCTAAAATGGTTCACCGTCCCTGCTTTATAGCGTCAATTCACCGATCTGCTATACTTATATACCTTGCACTTGCAGTCTACAGCTGCGATGTAATGGAACATCTCAGTGCCAGATTCTGCCCCGGGGTCACAGTTACGCAGGCGCACCATCAACGGTTTCCGAGTGCCATATCCACACATCGGGTGGTGTGATTTCTTGAATGGAAACTCCCAGTCTGAAATCTGTGAATAAATAAATTATAATTAATGCAGTGACATAGCTTGAGGCGAAACAAGTAGTCTAGGCCTACCTTGGCCTTAGACGATTTATACAACGTGTTAATGAATAAGCGCAAAACCTCATACACCCCAACTGATTTATAACAGAATAATTAGATTGAAAGAATAATTTCATTATTTAGATAGTTAAAATTTAAAGTTATTCGTATGTTAAGTTTTTAGGCAAAAATGATTTGTTATCAATTCAGCAATGAATGAAAGCGCTAACCAGCTTATAGATACGTTTTAAGAATCTTGAATCTTTAAATATCTTTATAGTTTTGCGTTAATTCATTAACACGTTGTATACGGACCCGCCTCGCCTTAGATTTTCCCTCTGCCAACGTGCAAGATCAAAAAATCTTACGCATTGACATTCAATTTTATACCTTATCACTAAACGCGACAGCCTATAATTGCGGAACAATAATTTCGAACTTATGACGTTTGGACAGGACATTGTTTTTCATGATTTTAACATTCAAAATTAGAATCTAAACTAATGGAATAAAAAGTGGCAGAAAATGTTGTAAGTCGAATTACACGCGTAACTTGTCCTCATACAAGTAGTCTAAGACCCTAGTCCACTAGCCCAGTAAAGTTACGGGCTTGTATGGCGAAAGTAAATAATTTATAACAGCCGTTTTTTTCTTTTATACCTACTTTAGATTATAATTCTAGTTATCATTTAGATTGAAAATCCAACTAAAATTTTTCTTAAATAATTAAAGAAAGTAAAAGAAAAAACATGTAAAATTGGTAAAACATAGTAGGTATATACAATTTTTTTATGTCATTTGGTAAATACATTTCTATTCTTATATTATAAGTGTTTCTTATTGGTTATATTAGAAGTAAATCCAAAGAAAAATCATTAAGGGAAGGTCCCAGGTTTTTAAATAAGTAGAAATTACGAAATACTCAATTTTAGTACAAACTTTACACAGAGTATGTAAACTCATAAAACAAATAATAAAAATTAAAAAATAAAGAAATCTGACACTATAAGAAATAAAAAATTTACATTTTAGTACTAAAAACTAAAGATACGAAATGTAGTTGGATTCGATACTAAAGGAAACATTTTAATTTCAGACAATTTTTTTTCCTTACAGCCGTTTGTGATCTAAGACTAAGGTTTAGGTTAGGGTAACACTTAGGTTTTATATTAGTAATTTCGTACCTTACAACAATATCTAAACGGCAAACTTTTTGGTAATTAAAAAGTCCCGGGGCTACTGTACTATTAGGTTAGCATTCAGGCTACATCGTGGTTTTGTGTTAAATTTTGTTATTATTTGGCCGTTTTTGAAGCTAAGCAAACTTCATTACATATTCAGCAATAAAATTAGTTTTCCTATTAAACAGCACTGACCTGTAAATTGTATAAACAAATTTTAGAATGCGTAGGTATTTAATTTAACCGAACGTTACCTACAACACAATCGAAGTTCTGAATAGGTTAGCATAAACATGCCACCATCAGAATCGTATTATGCTGAGTTGTATACAACGTGTTAATGAATAAGCGCAAAACCTCATACACCTCAACTGATTTAAAACAAAATAATTAGATTGAAAGAATAATTTCATTATTTTGATAGTTAAATTTTAATGTTATTCGCATTTTAGGTTTTCAGGCAAATATGATTTGTTAACATTTCAGCAATGAACGAAAGCGCTAGCGTGCTGATGGAATCTTGTTTTAGTAGTAAGTAGGGTGAGTGTAACTGTGCGCTGGGTTGAGATCGAGTTCGGTAAATTTGAAATGTTGCAAACAAATTATTTAATAATTTGAAAAAAGTTACCTATGTTAAAACCATGATAATTCGATTCTAAACAAATTACTTTCTAGTTTTCCGTTAATTCATTAACACGTTGTATACAGGGTGTTAGGGTAGACACTTGCATTATTGTAGGGGAGAGCGGGGTTGGAAGTTACCGGGGTTGGTTGTTCCGATGGATATTTCTCCGAGAAGAAAAGAGACAGCGACATGCGTGAAGTGCGGTGCACATTGATAGGCCCCTGCGCAGATTTGCCATTTTAGTTGAGCTTGAGGTTACACGCGTAACCAGTCCACATATAAATAGTCAAAGATGTCAAGTGACCCTGCGACGCGACGTGAGTAAGTATTTTCCGGTTTAAACTTTTTGGTCTATCTCGATGAATCGTTAATCTGTTTATGAGTGAGTTGTTTTGGATTGTAGAGGAAACGTTCGGGTATTGGAATAATTTTCTATCCTTCGCCATATATTTTAGATAAACGTTAAACAAATAATTAAGAAATAATTTTGTGGTTAAATGTTCCTTTGCTAAGGGGCTAGTTGTGCCGCGGAACAATCAACCCAAAAATTAAATAGGTAGTTTTTTAGTTCCTCCTTTTCTAGTACCAACATGAAACGAAATGAAGACACTTTCCGATTTTTCCCTGATATCTTTAAACTATTTCCTCCTGCTAGGTTGCCAATTCAGCGTTCTACAGGTTCTACAGGATGATGATACGAGTATGATTAATATAGAGATAATTTGTTTTTCATTTCGCATTTCTAAATACATTTGAATTTTTTCTTTCGTTAAGACTATTTTTTGTTATATCACAGAATAGGTAATAGTACAAAGTTCTACTAGCCTCCCGCCCTCCTCACCCCTTAAAGTAATGCAACTGTTTTATCCTAATACCCTTTATTTATAAATCACTATTTAACACTGCAAAAGAAACCAAAAAGAAAATACAGGTGGACTTTTTAAGTCATTACATAATACTCCATTCAAAATTTTAAGGCTATTTTGCATTATAGAAACAGAGATTTGAAACACTTCCTCTCACTTATTCTTAAAACAGCTTTTGTACCGTCCAAGATATGTCGGATAGTATACTTATCCAATAAATTAATTGCATTTGATAATCAGAATTAGCCAGAAAGCTAAATAGGAATCGGAAAATCTCGTCGTCCTTATTTGGAATGAAGTATAGGTGTGTGACATAGCATGACAAAATTTTTCTTTCCTACGAACTAAAAACCTAACAAAGCTAATAATTAGAGCGATTGCGCAATAAAAGTATGGATCCGTGTACCTTTTTTAACTTTTTTTTGTCTATACTTTTTTGACGGATCGGGTTCAACCCGCCCGCGCCTCGTTATTGAATGAAATTAAATCAGTGAAAATGCAGAGTAAGCGCCTTATTTCCATAATAGATAGTAGGTTTAATACCTTCGGTAGAGTAGCTAAATTAAAACTAGCGTTTCTAGTTAAATTTTAGAATAATCTGATAGGCATAAGCATAGCATATGCTCACGACTATATTCCCCGAGGGGGTAGTCAGAGATATTCTGAAACCTCAGAACATCCACGTTTCACCAGTAGTACCGAAATTCTGTCCAGTGTGACGGGGGTGAGCCCGTCGCCACTTATAATGGACAGTGGGTACAATAAATGCCTCGAAATTAAAGCATGCAGGTTTCCTCACGATCACGTCGAGGTTTAATCTGATAGGTACACTGCTATTATCAATTTGTGGGAAATGTTTTTGTGTGTGACATAATTTGACGCACTCGTCTTACTCGTATAAGCAAACAAATATCGTTGGGTATAAGTAATAGGTACTACTAGCTGTTTTATAAAAAGTATCCTATGTGTGAATCCAGAACATATTCTATCAGTGTGCCAAATTTCATCCAAATCAGCAGTTCAGCCGTGTATGCGTGATTATGGCACAAACATACAGCCTTACAACCATCAAATTAAAGATTAGAAAATTAAGTCTCGGGCCGGACTTGAACCCGCACTCTTCCAAACCGCACTTTTCCAATTTTGCCACCGAGCCCACTACCCACCTATGGGCCTATGTCGAAAAATAATTGAAGCGAAATGGGCGTGTGATAGCTTATATTACTGCCTGATGCGAGAGAAAGAGATGGGGCGGCGCGCGCGCCTCAAACGACGCAAGCGTAAAACAAACTTTATTTACTAAGTTGATGTACTATTTATGTAAGTTCATTTCTTCTCTAATCAAACTTTAAAAAATATGGAGCTCTTTTTTTAAAATCAAGTCTCGTGTTTCTATTATTCACCGTTTAGCAGTGCCAAGCGTTTATTTCTAAAGACGGAGGCTACTTTGGCTTATTTTTCTATCGAGAAAATGTATCCTAATCGTGTTTTGGCTCTAATCAAAACTTCAATTATATGTTCAATTTACACCTATCCGCAAATCATACTCCTACTGTTAGTACTTCATGATATATGATGCTTTGAAGAATCCTATTTTTTTTCAAATATCCTCTTAATTTGATTTGAAATAGCAACAACATGGCTGTACCTACTCGTAAAATGTTTACAACCAATAATATTTGAAACCGAAATATCGTCCAAACATTGACGTTCATAATAATAGTAGGATTAAAACGTTGTCCTAATTGGCCATCAGTCGTGTATCGATCGCATTGCACCTTTTCAGTCGCCGATCGCATGAAATCGTGATTTTACATACCAATCTCCACCGAGTATCCTAATGAGGGGTTTTGAAAGGCTTGTACAACAAAACATTTGAAGAAATTCCTGTCACATTGACAGAAAAAAACCACCCAAGTGCGAGTCGCACTACTCACGCTCCAAGGAAAAGTTGTTCGGTATCATGGGTACAATCACCCCTTAAAGTAATGCAGATGTGTACCCTAACAAGAAAAAAAACGGATGCTCCATATTAAACTACAAATCTACTCGAGCTAAATGTATGAGACAGCAGATTATTTTCCTAATTTCGATGTTGGTCCCATACTAAAAGTTGTTCAGTTTATTGGTCTAAACAACCCCTTT
Source organism: Agonopterix alstromeriana (assembly GCA_963924505.1). Taxonomy (NCBI): domain Eukaryota; kingdom Metazoa; phylum Arthropoda; class Insecta; order Lepidoptera; family Depressariidae; genus Agonopterix; species Agonopterix alstromeriana. The sequence goes on from OZ004670.1 coordinate 6,894,002, forward strand.
ACAAGTTTTAAATGTTAATTTTTAGCACCTTATATACAACGTGTTAATGAATAAACGTAAAACCTCATACACCCCAACTGATTTATAACAAAATAATTAGATTGAAACAATAATTTCAATATTTTTATAGTTACCATTTAAAGTTATTCGCATTTTAAGTTTTGAGGCAAACATGATTTGTTATCATTTTAGCAATGAATGAAAGCGCTAACGTTCTCATGTATATATTTTAAGAATCTTGATTTGGTAGTAGTAAGGTGAGAGTGCCCGAGCGGTGTGTTGAGATCGAGTTCAGTAAATTTAAAATTTTACAGACAATATTTTGAAAAAAATGTCCTATTTTGAAACCATGATAATTCGATTCTGCTGACGATTCTAAATAAACTATCTTCTAGTTTTGAGTTAATTCATTAACTCGTTGTAGATTGTTGTCTAATCATCATAATAAAAGTCTGAACTAGATTATGTAGGCCTACCATGAGTTTTCACCGTACGTTACTAATTGGTAACATTTACTGTAAAGAGTCATGGTGGTCCAGTGGCGAGTAACCTTGCCTGCTGTACAGGAGGCGATGGTTCGATCCCCGTCCAAGCCGACTCGTACCAATGAGTTTTTCGGAATTTATGTACGATTTGTAACACTGGCTTTTCGGTGAAGGAAAACATCGTGAGGAAACCTGCATGCTTCAATTTCGAATCATGTATTGTACCCACTGTCCATTATAAGTGGCGACAGGCTCGCCCCCCGTCACACTGGATAGAGTTTCGGTACTACTGGTGAAACGTGGATGTTCTGAAGTTTCAGAATATCTCTGACTACCCCCTCGGGGAATATAGTCGTGAGCATATGCTATGCATGTTACTACTGTAGTTACGTCACCAATTCGTATGGCAGAAATTAGTTCTCAACGTAACCACTAGGAGCGCTGTACGAAATTCAATACAAAATTGGCGACGCAACTATAGTAGTAACGTACAGTGAAAACTCATGGTAGGCCTACTGGTTCTTTGAATACTTAGACGAATTATATACGAACCCGCCTCGCCTTAGCATTTCCCCTCAGTCAACGTGCAAGATCAAAAGATCTTACGCATTAACATATAATTTTATACCTTATCACTAAACGTGACAGCGGAACAATAATTTCGAACTTATGACGTTTAGGGCTCACACGACACTGTTTTTCATGATTTTTAACATTCAAAATTAGAATCTAAACTAATGGAATAAAACTCAAAGTTGCGTATCTCGTGCTACCTCGCACCCCGCAAAAGGTGGCAGAAAAGTTTGTTAGTAGAATTACACACGTAATTTGTCCTCTAAGTTTGAATATGACTGAATAACAATCAACCAATCAATCAATTATACTTTATTTTACACCAAAAAACATAGTATACAGAGAGTAAATAAACAGGAAATACAGACGGTACAAAAATAGGCGGCCTTATCGCTAAAAAGCGATTTCTTCCAGACAACCTTAGAGAGGAAAAGGTAAAAGAAGATTTGTAGGCGGTGTAGATAACAACAACAGTATAGGTACATAACATACACAAATAATGTTACACAAATACAAACATACTGTAATTTAAAATATATACTTTAAAAAAAAATATGTATATATATATATATATATACATATATAACATAAATTACAAATACATATCCATACCTACATATACAAATAGGACATACATAAATGAGTACTAAACAACAATACAAAGAAAGGAAAACATGAACCCGTGGTGACCATCAAGTAGTCAATGATCGAGGAAATGAGCTTTGACCTTCGAAGGAAATGTGCTTTGACCTTCAAAATAACATGTAACAAAGAAGGTATTTATCTACACTAATATTATAAAGAGGAAAGATTTGTACCTATTTTTGTATGTTTGTAATGAATAGGCTCAAAAAGTACTGGGCCGATTTAAAAAATTCTTTCACCAATAGAATGCTACATTCTTCCAATTTGACATAGGCTACATTTCATTTTGAAAAAAATTAGGCATCCTTGGTAAAATTTGAACAATGTAACCGAAGGTGTAGAAAAATGAGTCTTAAAATTTATTTGTCTATCCCGTGCGAAGCCGGGACGGGCTGCTAGTTATTTATAGATACAATGTGTTTACTTTAAAGTTTTGAACCATTTTCCATTGTACTGTAAGGTTGAGATAAAACAAAACGTAAACAAGAAAGGGTTTCTAGTGATTAGGGTCGTTGACTATGATTTACATACAACGCTTTAAATAATGATACTCCTTAAGCCTCATAATTTATTCACTGTATATATTTTGTTTGGAAACAAAACGTGGAATAAAGAGCAAATTATTTACACTTTAATGTAAATGTCTATCAAAATTACGTTAGAAATAAAATATTTTTCAGCGCAAAATGCCCTTTACCCTTTTATTACAGCCTTTTCCAGCATTTGTGGTTCCGGCTTAGAATGGACCACCCGAATTCTTTCCGTGGTTGTCGTACGAGGTGATTAAGGGAATATAATTCGGAGCGCGCTCCATACAAACGAAGTCTGGTGATATTTTCAATGCTAACCAACTAAAGTCAATAAAATTTTGGCAAACCAAAACGGAACACGCCCGCCCTTTGTAATTGTCTATTATGCTGTTTTTATATATATTTCCGTGTGTACAATAAAGAGTTAAAATAAATAAATAAATAAAATAAACACTTATGGAATCAGCTCGGTGTTTGTCCGTCCGTCCGTCCGCCCGTCTGTCACAGGCATGTTACTCAAAGACCGTGAGACAATAGGAAGCTGAAACTTGGCACGGATATAATTGTCATAAATGAAGTCAAAAAAGCTTAATTTATACAAAGTTGGTTGGGAGGTAGAATAAGGGTAAACAAAAACTTTTTTTTTCTACAAAATCGTGTGGGGTATCGATAATTGAAAGCTTTTTTAGGGTTCCGTATCCAAAGGGTGAAAACGGGTCCCTATTACTAAGCCTACGTTGTCCGTCCGTCCGTCCGTCCGTCCTACCTATTTAGGGCTGTAACTTTTGAACCGTAATAGCTAGACAGTTGAAATTTTCACAGAATATGCGTTATTAGGGCGGATTTGTTAACTAATAATTAAAATGACAATTTTTTTTTAAATTAGGTGATTATTAATTATTATTTATTTTTATCAACGTTTTTTCTTCTCGCTCTATCGTAAAAACGTTAATACATACAAGCGTCAAATTTGATATGATTATAGACAAAACTCTACAGTATAACAACAAATAATAAAAACCGATCAAGTGGGAGTTGGTCTCGCGCTAAAGGTCCCGAATAAAAAGTTGTTTTTAAGTTAATGTTGTGTTGTGTGGTTTGTGTGGTACGGAACCCTCGGTGCGCGAGTATCCCGACTCGCCTCGACTTTACCGGTTTTATTTATACAACGTGTTAATGAATAAGCGCAAAACCTCATACACCCCAACTGATTTATAACAAAATAATTAGATTAAAACAATAATTTCATTATTTTGATGGTTAAAATTTAAAGTTATTCGCATTTTAAGTTTTCAGGCAAAAATGATTTGTTATCATTTCAGCAATTAATGTAAGCGCTAGCTTGCTCATGGGTACATTTTAAGAATCTTGTTTTGGTAGTAAGTAGGGTGAGTGCGCCCGTGCGGTGGGTTGAGATCGATTTCAGTAAATTTTAAATTTTACAATAAAATTATTTAATATTTTGAAAAAAAATACCTATGTTGAAAACATGATAATTCGATTCTTCTCTCGATTCTAAACAAACTACTTTCTAGTTTTGCGTTAATTCATTAACACGTTGTATAATAGACGGTACTCGAACTATGTTATCGGAAAAAAGCTTTATTCCTTCAACGTTTACCTCTAATTTAGAGTCCAAAGATTTCTTTGTCCTAGCTGATCCTAGCTTAGCTTGTGCTAGATAAAAATCCAGATTTATGAGTCGCGTAGTTTTCTCTTTCTTTTAGATAACATGGTGAAATATTAGGTACAGTTTTCAAGCGTCGCAGTCTATCCTCATCATTCTGTTCGGACGTAAAACTAATCCTGTAATGTAGTAAGAAAAGACCTGTTTGCTCACTGGATCATACTGTTATTGTATTGTGAGATGAAATACTTATGATTTTGCTACAGCCTCATCTCTAGAGATAGTAAAATAAAGGTGATTTACGAGTATAAAAGAAATGTGTATAGGTTGGTTCAGACCAGATAGATATAATTTTTATTAGATTGCTGGTGTGTGTCAGGACTTCGGGTGTATTTTTTAAATTTGGATGGGTTGTTTCTGAAATAAATGTATTTAAAATGTACTATTTAGTACTTATAATAAATGTATTTGTACCTCGTTCAATTCCTGGAAAACACAGTATGAAAGTGATGACCATGAAGATGACGGACATGGCGAAACCATAAGGGTTCCTTGTTGACTACGGAACCCTAAAAACGGTCCTCACGTCTATCCCATGGGTATCGTTGGATAGGTCTTTTAAAAATACTGGATGTGGGAAAACCATTTTTCGATTTAGGGATCTGTTAGCGAAATATTAAGCATTAAAGTGAAAATTTTTGTTAGAGTCATGTGTCCCCCCCGCTAATTTAACAGGTAAACGCACATTACTTGTCGGACAAACGGGGCGGAGCGGGCCGCGTCACAGCGGAAGATACGTATTTCGCACATTATAGCATCACAAGACATTGACGGATTTTTAATTTAACGTAATACTGCAGATGTCGTCAAAGTTCCGCTTGGTATCATGGTATGTTTCCGACGGGATGCATCGGGGCGGAGCGGTCCTAATCGCACGAACGGAAATCCGCTGCGCAATAATGCTACCCGCGCCGGGCTTTAAGCGATATTTCATATAAAGTGTATGGAAGCGATTTGAGTGGGTTTTTGCGCTGTGGCCTGTCGTAATAATTACCTTCAATGCTAGCCTATTATTATTCTTAAATGTACCTATTCTTTGCAAATATTGTACCCAAATTTATTACAACTCTGTACACAACAATAACACTATAAAATTAATCCTACTAAATAATATAATACCTAACCTAATCTAAATAATATAATTGACAATATTAAACGGTAGATTAAAAACTAAGCTATAACTAGGTTTTATATTATTGCTATAATTGTGTTCAGTCAAAGAGCCCGCAAGAAAAATAAAGATTTGCCCTTTGTAAATAAAGACTTCATTTTCAACTATTATTGATTGTAAATATGTTACAGCTATTTTATGCTGTTTCGAATCGAATTTTGAAAAATTTGTCTCGGGCGGGACTTGAACCCGCACACTTCCAAGACACAATAGATTGAAAATTTCGTTCTCTGGCTAGTGGACTCGGTAGCGAAATTAGATAACGCACTTCCCCGGTTTGGAAGAGTGCGGGTTTAAGTTCCGCCCGAGACAAATTTTTCAATCTGTAATTTGAAGATTTCATTTCATTCATTTCAAAAAGTAACTTACTTCTCTAGAGTCACATCTACCACCACAAGATGGTACTTTCACAGTATCCCAGCATCGTAATCCATTCTGGTCCGATTGTTCTGCTCTGGCTAAATATACACGTCTGGAGCATGTAGCTAGTTCTCTGGCCGATGCTATCGACCAAATCTCTAGTATTATTATCCAGCGTAAGGAATTGGTTGCCATTTTGGTCTGAAAAGAAAATTTGTTTTTTTATGGGTTGATTACTATAAGTCTTTATCGGCAAGAACCTTTGACTATTTATATGTGGACTGGTTACGCGTGTAATTCTACTAATAAACATTTCTGCCACTTTTTGCGGGGGGCGAGCTAAAATGAAATCCGCAACTTTGGATTTTAATTCCCATATCCCATAACTTTAGATTCTAATTTTGAATGTTAAAAATCATGAAAGTAGTCTCGTGTGAACCCCAAACGTTCTAAGTTCGAAGTTATTATTTCGCAATTATAGGCTGTCTCGTTTAGTGATAAGGTGTAAAATTGAATGTAAATGCACAAAATCAATTGTGCTTATACCGTGGCAGAGGGGAAATGCTACCGCAAGGCTACTCCTTATAATAATTAGTCAAAGGCAAGAACATACAATTGACCAAAGTTGAATCAGAAATCACCATCCGAATTATTTAGAGATTATTTTCACCGTACCACTATCGCTATCGTATCGAGTGAGTCAATTTTAGCTTACAATTTTTGAGAAGCACCTAGTTGGAATTTTTTTTAATAGTTCAGATAAATTTGAACTTTCGTTCGATGCCATGACGATAATTTATGGTAGTATACACGTAGTCTCAGTCTCTCTCAAACTCAAACTCTCAGTTTTTGGTCTTTTATAAATCTAGACGACCTATTAACTTAAAATAATACAGTAACTAAGCTTTTAACCGACCCGAAATTACAAAGTTTACAAAGGAAGGAAAACCACCGAGTTTCTAACTTGTATAAACATTTTACAAGTTAGAATTTAAATTACCTTCTCGAAAGGAACACTGTCGCGTGCTTCCAAACTGAAAGGGTTTTTGATACTGACCAGTATCTCAGCATCCCTTTGTAAACACAGGGGCATTACTACGTAAATTATCGCTTTACGAGATATCGCTCGTCGTTAAGGATGAATACGGTTCATGTCATATCTCTGCTTATGCTCAGTGATGGACTTTTGCAGAGGAAACGACGTGAAGAAAATAAGAGATCTCAATAGAATCTTATTATACAGGGTATAAGGAAAAGTATCACAAACTGAACAACTTTTACTATGGGAGCAAACCTGTCGGAACAAAAAGTTTTTTTTGTTCTGGCAGGATTGCTCCCATAGTAAAAGTTGTTCAGTTTGATGGATAGAGTATGTGGTTTAATGATTAATGATACTTCTCCTTACCTTTTAGTTAGTAAAACTGCTTAGGGCCTGTTTCACCACTTCCGAATAAGTTCTTGTTAGCTTATCCGACAGCTAATTTGACATATTTTGTATGAAGAATATGCCAAATGAGCTGTTGGATAAGCTAACAAGAACCTTGGTGAAACAGGCCCTTTGGCTTCAATTAGAAGAACAATGCATCTAAATTTTGGTGTAAGCCTATTTTATTAGTATATCTAAATGTTACGGATATTTCATAGTCGTTACAATTAGAACGAAATAATTGCGGCGGATGGCAAATTAACGAATACCCTTGTGACTTTTCCCCGCTCTCTTATCTCTGCATTTTAGCGTTCAACGGGAATTTGCGATGTAGTACAAAATAATCCCCCAGTTTTTCCTCTACGCTAAACATTACGATTTTCCTTTTCGGTCGTTTAATTTGGGACTGCCAGTAAGACCAATAAAAAGCAAATAAAATAACGTTGAAATAAAGATTTACCGTCCATTTATACTCGTTTATATGCAAATTGTAACAACCAGTGCTCTTAAAATGCAGATACAAATAAGAAAGTTGTAAAAACTTGAATTAGAAGAAAGATTATTTATTATAACATATTATTTGTCTATCTTAACGTGGCTTGTTGCTGAGGTTTGCTTTTTGGCGACGCATGTTGCTGAACCTAGATTTGTAAGCGTATTGGCTACGCATGTTGCTGAAGCTGGATTTTTAAGCTTTTTGACGACACATTTTGCTGAACCTAGATTTGTAAGCTTATTGACGACGCATGTTGCTGAAGCTGGATTTGTAAGCTTATTGACGAAGCATGTTGCTGAAGCTGGATTTGTAAGCTTATTGGCGATGCATGTTGCTGAAGCGGGATTTGTAAGCTTTTTGACGACGCATGTTGCTGAAGCTGGATTTTTAAGCTTTTTGACGACGCATGTTGCTGAACCTAGATTTGTAAGCTTATTGGCGACGCATGTTGCTGAAGCTGGATTTGTAAGCTTTTTGACGCTGCATGTTGCTGGAGCTGGATTTGTAAGCTTTTTGACGACGCATGTTGCTGAACCTGGATTTATACGCTTTTTGACGACGCATGTTGCTGAAGCTGGATTTGTAAGCTTATTGGCGATGCATGTTGCTGTAGCTGGATTTGTAAGCTTTTTGTGTGAAGTGAATTCTTTAAAGAAAGAAAGAAATATAATTTATTTGGATCTGCGAGAATCGTACTATCTTAAAAAGCAGTAACGATGTTTAAGAGCTAGCGCACAACGTAGTACTAGTATTTTTTCTGTGGCACAACTGGCGAAGAGCAGCGCAGAGCATTTTTCACTGCCAAACCTATATCTACTTTGCTTGCGTTGAAATAACATCGAAAATCAATTAACCTCCGAGAGCTTCGAAGCGACTTGAGGATAAAGTTAGTCATAAGAGGTTTATACAAAAACAATCGTCAACATTTTACAAATTTTTTTCACGATAGCCCTTTTTGTTATACAAAAAAACATTTGTAAACATGAACTAAGTTATTTTTATGAAAATTTAGCACCTTTCCTTAAAATCGATAGGATCGGAGTGCCATTGCGTTTTAAGTAGAAGGAAATAGATTTATATCGCGTGGCTTAAACGCTCTTAGCTCAATCCATTACACAGGTCCATTAGCTGTGTTTTGAATGTAACACTACCGTACCATAAAACAAGGAATCGTTTGTCCGTTTGTTAAGTTACATTCTATACATAAGACTCACCGCGTTATAAAATAAAAGACCCAAAAAATGGCACATGTCTCTAATGTCTCGGCTGTCATACATTGCCTCTGACATTCCAGTCCTTTCAAGTCATTCAAATGTATTCGGTCACAAAACAGTAATGTAAAACAATTAGGTATAACTTAGTGGTCCCGTTAATAGCTCAATGAAGCGAAGTCCTTGTGTATAAAATGTCATTGGTTTTCTGAGACGTTTTATCGCGTGCGGGATTCGAATTTGAAAAATTTACATGAGATATAAGTACAGGGTGTTAGGGTAGACAGTTGCATTACTTTAATGGGTGATTGTACCTAAAAAAATAAACAATGATATCTAAAGAAATAAATCCATTTCATTTAGTCATGATACTGAACAACTTTCCCAAAGAAACACAAGGGAACATCACAAAAAAAAAATCGTGTTTCCTATAGGTTTCTTAGGGAGAGTTGTTCAGTGTCATGGATAAAATAACCCCTAAATTGATCCATTTATAGTTCCTTTATAAGGTACGCCAGAGTTGGTTCACAGTTTAGTTGGTTAATTTCTCAAAGATTTGGTCCACTTCTAATAGCGTTGGTATTATGTATTTATGTAGGCATGTACACGCTTTATTAAAAGTATTCTCAGTGGGGTATTTACTATACCTACTCATAAAGTTTATGGATATAAATTCCTAAGTGACTTTTTATTAAAGATATTTTTGGGAAGCTCATCACGCATCTCATCTCGGTACCGGTGTCGCGGCGATCCTTTGAGCGTCAAAGTATTTTATAATATATTTTTTTTAGTAAGCAACTTCTAATTTTTCTATCCTGGTATTGCTAGATGCAAGCATGGTCTTGACTGTCCATGGACTTGATTTTCGCATCCTTCGATCCTCCTTACAAGCATGCAAACACGAATATTGGCCATGGCGGTCGGTAATGTTCAACCTTCTTTCGTACGTCGATGTTTCCAACGGTAGGTTTGCCCCTTTCTGTCAGAACAAACATTAAATAAAAACTACATTTTTTAAATTTTCGTCTTTGGATTAGAAAGGGACAAACTAACAACGACGATGAAAACGTACGAAAGAAGGTTGAACAATACCGACCATCAAGGAGAATTTTCATGTTTCACCGCTTGTAAGGCAGTCTGTACTCCAGGTATAGACAATACCAATGCCACCTTCCTGCTACCTATCATATAACACTCTGATCAAAATCAATCTTAGGAAAGGAAAAACATTTGTTGTGTTGTACCAGGAAGATTTCCCCATCATCAAAAGCGTAAATGATGATAATGTTGACTTTAAAGAAGAAGTGACAAGGCATATTCTGGGTAAGCATGTTCTATCCACCCCCTTATTGGCAAGACTGGAGTTAACGGCAAAACCATTGTACTTTAAAGAACTATGCTTATCTTTACTTTAAAGTTATCAGAGAAGAGGTTGAGAGGTTGGTTGAGTTTGAGGTCTGAGGTTTCAGAATATCTCTGACTACCCCCTCGGGGAATATAGTCGTGAGCATATGCTATGCTATGCTTAAGTTATCAGATAAAACAAAAATAACAAACCTACATCTCGCTGTTTGAATCCTAGGTAATCCCTGTTATCGACTTGGAAAGTAAATAAAATATCTATCTAGGCTCCGAGATTCACAAAGCCGCATCTAAGAATCGGTTTTGATGGGTCACATAAGAATTTGTGCGAGGGGTTTTGAGGATTTTGTTATTTAGGATAAATGTCTGAAGCTTCAAGACTGTTATGTAATGTTATGTATGTATGTGAAAATGATGGCACCGTGGAAATATTAAATAATACCTTAAAAAAAGTATATGTCTAGAATGAGCCTAACGCTTCTACCGTCTAAAACAAAACGGGCCAACTTTCTTAGGTCAGTGTGCGTGAGGCGTCATACAAATTATGACTGTGTGCGTGTATATGGATAGGGTTTAGAGGCCAGTACTGGTTGCAATTTTTTCCAACGTTTTCTTAGCTTCAACTGTCAATCTTGACATAGAATTTATCCAAGAATAATACGTAGATCGAGTCACGTTGCAGGTTCTGACCCGAGAACTTGTCTCGCGTGTTGTCCGCGCGTCGCGTCTTTGCCTGCCACGAGGCTCCGCATTCCTTAATCTCTTCTTGTTCTTTATCAAAAACAATCCCTGAGATTGGGATAGATGCTCCCACAAACTACTTGACATTGGCGGAAATGCGGTGCTAACGCACAAGCAAAAAGTCCATTAATTATAAATAAAAAAAAAAAAAAAATACGTAGATCACAGAATTACCTTTAAACGAAACTTTTCGTAAGATTACCTCAAACACAGTACAATAAAAAGATAAGAAAGTATAAGCAAGAGTATCTAGTACCAGATACTACGGGTCGTTTCCTCATACTTTATCCTGAAGAGGCTATAATATGCTAAGCTTTGCTTAGAGTAGACTGATATTAAAGCATGGAGAGAGTATTTCTAAAGTACTATACAGTACCATCGTCGTTTATAATAGGTACTACATGCGTAGAGACAGTAGTATTTTCTTAAATACAGTATCGAAGTTCAAATACTTAATAAATTGATTCTAAATCCGCAATCTAAGTACGCAATCTGAAGGTCTTTGGGGCGATGCATGACTCTTTGGGCCCCTCTGAATATAATCTTGGTTTTTCGCGACTTATAGCCTTATCTCGTAACACTAGGGTATAACTTTAAATTTTTCATGCGCCTGCAGAAGAAAAATAAGGAATTTTCGCTAAGCTCGTTAAAGGTGGTTCTCACCGAGAGCATTCAATTCTGGTCTTTTTTGGGTTCCGCTCCCAAAGGGTGCCAACAGGACACTATGCTTTCAAAAAAATGTTAATCTAACTATACATAAAGAGAAAAAGTCACTGCAGAGAGAATGCGACGATGTAGTGAGAAATCACTGCAAATGTATCTTTTGGTGTGGATAGTGCAGACTTTATGGAAAAACAATAAATAATAAAAATCGGTTAAGTATGTGTCGGGCTTGCGCTAATGATCCCGGAGAAAACACAATTTTTTGGTAATATTGTATGTTGATACGGAATTCGGTTTTTATGTAAAGTGCTGGCTTGTGGTCTTTGATTCACCACATAAGGATGCTAAGGGTCATAATGCGATGATGAGACCTAGGGGGATTGAGCACCTATTGCTTGAAAGTGATCATACTGTTGGCAACAGCAACATAAAATGTAGTAATTAAACAAGTTGTATTTCCGTTTCCGTCTTCCATATTGGTACGGTGCGTGTGCGTGTAACTAACTCTGGTGTAAAAATCACTAAAATAAACTTCCAGTGCTGCAAACAAGACCCAAGACCCATCCTTTACATCGAACCACTCCTGCCACCAGAAAAACTACAGTCCACTAAAGCCTCTCCAGCGAAGCCGAATAAAACACCGGTAGGCCACGTTCCCTACACATACTTTATTAGGTGCTCCCATCGTAGGCAAGAAAAATATCCCGCTTGCTTGCATGAAATAGTCCCATCCCGGTGAGAACCTCTCTTAATACTAGCTAGTAGTTGGGATTTTCATTAGTAGAGTAGCTTTAAATATGAACGCAGCTGCCTTCTTAGACTCAGACTAAACTTAAGGTTTTAATGGTGTCTTTACCTCGCAATAATTCAATGTTCACTTTAAGGGCCTATGTCGAAAAATAATTGAAGCGAAATGGGCGTGGCTTAGCGCAGCAAGCGCCCCGCGCCCCGCTACCGAACATCGTCGCGCACTAGCCCGCGAAAATCAAATCACTCAAAATGCGTAGAAGACGCTTCGCTGTTAATATATTATTAGTACCTTTTGTCGTATGAAAAAACACAATATATTATAATTAAGTGTCGTTCTATTTATCCTCCTTGATCAATTATTAATTTGTCTAGAAGGAAAAAACTATCATTACAGGATTTTGTTTTACTTTATAGTACGAGAGCTACCTGTTGGTCTTCGGTTCGGTTCTTGGTTAGGCTTTACGTCTTTAGGTCCCGTAATCAAATCAATTCAACTTCTTATTTTGTACTTGTAATTGATATAATACAAGTCAAAACATTCTATGGTCAAAACATACCGACTATCTAGATGAAACCTGGAAGTTATTTTACGCCGTCAACAAAAATGTAAGAAGAACGTGAAAAAATAAGTTTCGTAATACTGCAATAATCTCAGCTATTCTCGATACCACAAGAACTTTCAGGTCGAGAAGTTGTATAACACTCATAAACCTATTTTAAAATCCATAGGTAATTCTAAAATACCTCGCATCCCTCAGATGCATGGCATAGCATTGAAGGATGAGGATGATGCAGGATATTATAACAGGTTATGAATGAATTTTAAAATGGTAAATCAACATTTATTTACAAAATCACTAATAATATTTAACTTACGACCTAAAATCAACATTTATTTACATTAGTACATTGCGATAAGTGTGACTTAAGTAGTTCATTATTGCACAGCGTGAAGTTAGCACCCGAGCACAAGCAAGGGTGCTAAACTTATATGCAGGTTTAGGTCACAGAGTGCTGGAAAATTATTTACAACTTATTACCTTTTATTTTCTCTCATACTTCTGGTATGTTCCTGCCTACGTTTCAAATTTAATGTTTTGTTCCGTTTTGTTTTTCATTATCACTGTTTCTCCTAGTACCCCAGGAAAATTAGGTGAAAAAAAGGGTCAACCTCGGATTGAGAGATAATAAGCTACAAACTTCTTTAAATCATCGTTATGACATCGAATACGTTAGGTCAAATGTCACATAAAATCTCGTTTATGCAGGTCAAAAGATTCAAGGTAAAATGTCAAAAAACAGGTCTTTAGGAAATATCTTCTTTTCTATGCTCTAAAATGACCTTTGAAGTTTTAAAAAAATTTGTAGAACTTTAAATTTTCTTCAAATTTGGTCATTTATAATATTTAATATAGTTAACCGTTCTTGAGATAGATAGGTAGAACGCAAAGAGTTGTAACTCCCATAACGGTTTGCTCCCATAGTAAAATGATACTTTTCCTTACACCCTGTATAATATTATTTGGCGTTTTTAATGAAAATACATAATTTCAATAACTATACACGAAAGAAGATGATGAAGAATTATTTCGAATTTGAATCAATCGGGATAGAAAAACGAGTACAGAATAGTGACCCTGAGCAGCGCGCATTGAAGATATTGAATGAAACCAGTCACCGCCTGCCCGACAGACGCTTCAAAACAATACTTATATGGAAAGAAGACGACATGAAGATTCCGAACAACTACAAAAACTCACTCAAACGGCTGCACAACCTAGAGAAGAAACTAGACCGAGATGAAGACCTGAAAAAGAAATATGAAGAAAGAATTCAAACCCTCTTCACTTTGGGCTACGCCGAGGAAGCTACCACACCGCCGGTGCCAAATAAAACATGGTACCTACCCCACTTCGCGGTCATTAACCCCGCGAAACCGAAGATAAGAGTAGTACACAACGCCACAGCGAAGACAGCCGGACGCAGCCTGAACGATATGCTACTCTGCGGTCCAGACTTGCTGCAATCTCTGCCGGGAGTTGTAATGCGATTTCGTCAACACCAACACGCCGTGTCAGCTGACATAAAGGAATTAATGTTTATGCAAATATAAGTTCAAGAGGACGACAGAGAGGCACTACGATTTCTATAGCGGGGCGACGAGAGAGGGAACCAGCGACCGCGAGAGTACCGCATGACTTCAGTGATCTTCGGCGCGATGTCATCACCATGCACCGCGCTATACGTGAAGAATAGAAATGCTTCAGACTTCAAAGAAAAGTATCCTGCAGCCGCGCGAGCCATTGAAAAGAACCACTACATGGACGACTACATAACAAGTTTTCCGACCGAAAAAGAAGCCAAAGAAGTATCGAAATCAGTCGACTACATTCATCGGCAAGCCGGCTTCGAGCTATGCGGATGGGTGTCCAATACAAATTCAGTAGTACAGCAGTTTTCCGCCAACTCGGGCGGCGCCACGGTCTCTATCGGCGGGAGCGAGGTCCGATGGTACAACGGGCCGAGCTTCCTACAAAACCACGAACGAGAATGGCCACAAGAGACGAAGACAGAAGCACCGAAGACAGGAGAAGAGAGGGGACTTGTCACGTCACCCACCAGCGACCTGACCACGCTCACCTACCTCGAATCGAGCGATTTTCGTCGTTCCCTCTTTTGCTACGAGCTACGGTGCGCATGCTACAGTTCGTCAATTTATGTCGAAAGAAGAAAAATGAAACAGTATTGGCTACGAAGCGCAAACGAACGAAAGAAAACAATAAAAACGACTCTGATTCAAAGATTGATAAGAAAACACGCAAGAACGAGACACCGTACGTGAAGAAATGAGATAGCAACACCATCGGTATCGAAACGCACTATCTCATTCGCGCTGAGAAACTATGGTGGAAACCTGTACAAGAAGATTGTCTTTCCGAAGATTTACGTCGAGTAAGGAGCGGCGCGGCGCCTCAGCCGGGAGACAAGCTGTCGGCGCTATCAGTGGTCGTCGGCGAAGATGGCTCAAAGGAAGAATCCACGTAGCACCTGACATCGTTGAAGACACTGCGAGCCCGACCGTACTCGACGGGAAACACTACTTCACGCGACTGTACATACAACACGTACACGAGCGACTACATGGCGGTATCGAAACCGTCGTGAATGAGCTACAGCAGCGACTATGGGTACTGAAGATACGATCGACGGTGCGTGAACGTCATCAAACACTGTCAACTATGCAAGAAACGAAGAGCGAAGCCTACGTCTCCGGCGACCGGCGACCTGAGGAGGTTCGTGGCACGAAGAGCAGTGCCTAAGGAGCTATGGAGTGACAACTCGACGTGCTTCAAGGCTGCGGAGAAGGAGCTCGCCAAGGCCGCGCTGGCGGCGGTCAGCGAGGAGGCGACGGCGCGGCGCATCACCTGCCGCTACGTACCCCCGGCCTCCCCCTTCATGGACAGCGCGTGGGAGCGCATGGTACGCACCGTGAAGGAGGCACTGCGCGTCAAAATCCACGAGCAGTACCCTAGCGACGAGACACTGCTCACCCTGCTCGCCGAGGCGGAGAACACTGTCAACTCCCACCCACTCACATACGTGGCGGTGACCCCAGAAGAACCGGAGGCGCTTACACCCAACCACATCCTGTTGGGACCCAAACGACCTCACCGCGCGCAAGATCAGCGCGCTCAACGATGGCGGACGTCTTCTGGAGCCAGGTCAAAGAGTACCAGCCTCTACTCCAACACCGGCGGGAGCCTCACACGACCAGCGCACGCTATCGGCGACCTGGTACTCGTCTGCGACCCCACCCTGCCCCGCAACACATGGCCGACAGGAAGGATCGTCGCGGTCTACCCAGGGCGAGACGGCGAGGTGAGGATCGTGGACGTCGTAACCAGCAACAGGCATGTCCTCCGGAGACCGACCTAGAGGATCGTCGTGCTACAGGTTGGATCGCAGAGCTGCGACGGCGGGAGAAATGTGCACGACAGAACCTGAATTGACTACCTTTGTACATAGTTTTTTACATTACTTTGTTTATTTCGTTTTATATACCCTTTTATACTAATAGGATAAGTTTAGGTTAAGTGTTCATTTCAATAAATAAAATTTTCTTATTAGAATTAGGGCTTAGCACATAAGTTATGTAAATTGTTCTAATAGGATTCTTATTTGAATTCTCTAGTGATTTCTACCCCAGATTAGATTAGGTACACTTCCCTAATAAAATTAACGCATAGCACAAGTAAATAAAACAATTAGAATCGAGTTAGAAATTATAAATTACAATTAGAAGTTATGCCAATAAGCTTCACTACCTCATTAGAAGGGGTAGAATCCTATTAGAAATAATTGTTAGAACGAGACAGAACGCTCCATCTCTGTCATGCGCATGTATGCGCATACAGGCGAGCGAGGGGGGCCCCGTCGTCCGGAACCTGTGTTATGAGGAAGCGGGGGCCGGGGTCATATAAATATTGTACCTTTCCTTTTCGTTCTGCACTCTGTTATGCACCGGCGGATGATGCACCTGCTATTTTTAGAATAAGAAAATAAGTATCTTAACTATATAATTATATTGGTTTGTAAGCGTAGAAATTAAGATTGTATGAGAAATAAAGAGATTTGTATTCAGGGCAAGAGTGCGGGGCAAGGAGGGGTGGTCGCTTGAAAATGATATAAAATGGCGCCAAATCGGCGTAGATTCATTCCGGATCCAGCACTCAAGAAAGAAACAACTTGGAAGAAGAATCTCTCTGCGACCACTCGCCTTCCCTACCCTGCTCTTCAGCCTGGCTCACCATACTGACTACCCATACAATTAAGGGCCACAGAGTTTTCAAACTCTCATACCAGGCAAGATGTTCCGGAGCAATAGAATCCTTCAACTCGGTAAAAATACTGACAACGGTTCATAAATACGTTTATAACCAGATTCCATTATGACAAATAAATTTAATTATTTGAAGAAATTGAAAAACAAGATAGTAAAACCGAAAATTACGACGACTTAAAGATAATAACAGCTAGCTCTTAGTCTATGAAGTCCAAAAAAACTGCTATACATATTTGAGTGAGAAATATACTTAAGAGAAGTTTATTCCGTATGCGTAAATGCGCGCTGCATACAAACGAAGTCTGGTGATATTTTCAATACTAACCAATCAGTAAATGAAAAATTTGCAGAAACAATCTAGAAACTAATCTTTATGCTTGTATGAAGTTAGATTTTCGTTAAAATATACAGTTTTAATGCTAGAATTAATTTAAGATTTGTATGGAAATCTTTGAGGTATTGTAACTTTAAAACTATACATTTTAACGAAAATCTGACTTCATACAAGCATAGAGATTAGTTTTAGATTTTTTCTGAAAAATTTCATTGACTTTAATTGGTTAATATTGAAAATATCACCAGACTTCGTTTGTATGGAGCGCGCTCCGAATTATATTCTCTTAAATGTGAAGCTGCTATGGCCTCGAATTTATTTTAGATTGTATTTAATATATTACACTATAATATTTACACGTAAGCTGGATAATTAATCGTAATTCGGAAATTGGGCATGCGAACGCAGGTCTGACGCGGACAAAGGCCACAGCCGACTGAGCTTTTTAATAGATTGTGATAGCTTATATTACTGCCTGACGCGAGAGAAAGAGATGGGGCGGCGCGCGCGTCTGACTAAATAAAACGACGTAAGCGCCAAAACAAACTTTATTTAGTTGTGATTTTACTATTTATGTAAGTTAATTTCTGCTGCAATCAAAATTTATATCATATCAATCTCTATTTTTTAAATCAAGTCTCGTGTTTCTATTATTCACCGTTTAGCAGTTCCAAGCGTTTATCGATAAAGACGGAGGCTACTTTGGCTTGTTTTTCTATCGAGAAAATTTGTCTTAATCGTGTTTTGGCGGCAATCAAAATTTTAATAATATGTTCAATTTACACATATCCTGAAATCATACTCCTACTGTTAGTACTTCATGATATCTGATGCTTTGAAGAATCCTATTTTTTTCACATATCCTCTTAAAAAAATACTCGAGCCACAAAGCTGTTACTTTCGTCTTAGGTTCATACAATTTCGCAAGAATTTTGGCCAACTATTAAAACATTTAAATCTAAATGATTTTAATTTCACCAAATTCATTTTAGTTTGGGTTAGTTTTTGGAGAGGAAATAAAAAATATATTAGTTAAAAAAAAATTGAAAAGAAATCATCTTGAGATAGAAGAAGAAAATATCGCCACAGAATAAATACTAGTACTACCCGTACAGAAGAATCACTTCGAAAACAGATTTAAATAAATGTCGTGATTTTTACTAAATTAAGTGATATTTTGTTACTAAAGCTTTATTTTGTACTAGCAACACGTTTAATATTTTATTACGTTCAAATTAACTGAAAAATAACTAACGGATGGCTTAAAGGACTGGTATCCAGAGCCGTTAAATATATTATTACTGATTCATTCATGTGGCAATGTCAACTTTCGTGATTGGCTGTCGCTGGACCTATCAAACGCCAGGCGCGTTTGGTAGGCACAGTGGATTTAAAAAGTAAGGACAACGATCGAGGTGGGGAAAAACACATCGGACAGTCAGTTCTCGGCCGGCACTCGAACTTGTAAAATGTCTTTAAAGTGATTATTGTGTATTTCAAATTTAAATAGTTTTGTAAAATTATAATTATAATAATTCAGTGAAAGTGAAAATATAAAAGATAATTATAAAAGTCTTTCGGAGTTTAATTGCATAACATAAATAGCGACTCTCTCTGCACGGTCACAAGGTGCAATGTTATTCGCACCCGTCTTACCGTAATATTCGCGAATAACCTACCAAACGTCACAAACGGCGCGCGTGCAAACATAAATGAACCGAGTCATTAGACATGAAAGCTTCCTTTACATAGTCTCCCTCTTTTATTCTTTTACGTACTGGCAGCGTGACATCGTTAGGGTTTTCAAGCCTCGCATTGACTACTCATAAAATGGCGGCAAGTCTAATGAGATTTGACTAAGAAGTTTACACGGTATACCTAACCTATTGCCATTCAACCCTCGGTGAGAATAGGCCGCTGTGGAGTGAGACAGACCAAATATCGCTCATGTTTTAAAAATATCACACCCTGCGATAACTCGCAACACTTATTGTTAACACTTTTAACTTTGAAGGCTTGTAACAGCCCCCTAATAGTCAAATCACAATTATTTTCTGCAAAATAACGTAATGCGGGTTTTTGTATGAAAGGTGGAGCGAAGGGACGGAGATATAAAGGCTTGAAGTTGAAGATAAATATTCGTAAGGCTTACTCTCCATGTCCATTCCGTTTGAGATACACTTGTCATAACAATTATTATTTATTTTGAACTAAATATCCAGGTACGGTTGAGGGCCACGCCAAGAAAGGTCGGATAAAAAGGGTGTAAGGGACAGCCCTCCGCAGACTGAAATGGTGAACCCTGACCATCAAACTGAACAACTTTCACTACGGAGCCCAACCACAGGAAACGCGAAAAACGTGAAACAGCTTCTTCATACTGTTACGAGCGACGGGTTCCGGGATTGGAGTGAAACGCCAAGTCCAAATTTACAGAGTTTATTTGGGTTTATCTTACTCACGGTTTTCCGCGCAGGGATTCCTCTTACACCACTGTTCACTACGTCACTAGTAAAACGCACTACACTGTCACTTGACTGTTCACTTTGCACTTCTCACTATTCACTTTTTCACTGTTCTTCCTTTTGTTTAGCTCTTTTCACTGTTAAACTCAATACTGCCCTGTGGCCGCAAACTCGCCGGTTTATATACCCCTTAGAATGTTCTAGAAAATTTGAATTTCGATCGTCTTTTCGTTATTTCTTTGTTCCCTTCCAAACGCTTCTACTCCCTTCTCGAACATTCCAGAACACGACTGTCTTTTCGTTATTTTCTGTTTCTTTCTAAATATTCCTTCTCCCTCTTTCTTCTAGAACATTCCTAAACAACATTAAAATCTAAAAACTATTTTCACTGAGTATTTCGGTGAGGTTTCGAACCCAGGACTTCTCGATTTAAGGGATCGCACCTTACCGGTTGCGCCACGGAGACTGTTAATAAACCGTCCGAATTTTTGAATGCCTTTTTACGTTCGACGTTTGACAGCATCCGTGACACTGCCCCTCCCTTAGTTCTGCTCGTCCCAGCATCATTACTCCCGAAATATCGAGCTAACCGATCAACGTGCACTATTTTGGCGACCGTCGGATTCGATATGTGACGTCGTTTATTTTGGTCACTACCTCATACGGCCCTTTCCAACTTGCTTGTAACTTCGGACACTTCCCTTTCTTTCGAACTGGATTATACAACCAGACCAATGTTCCTTCCTCGAACCCTGTATAGTTCGCTTTTCGGTCATAACGTGTCTTTGAACGGTCAATGGAGTTTTGACCCGCTTCTCGAAGCCGTTCACAGACGCCGACCATTCCATCCCGCAGCTCGCTCCCACGAGTAAACGGAATACGCCTAGGTCGCCTCTCGACCGACGCCACATCTCCCGTATTAATCGTGTATTTCACCAGGTCTGTTCTGCCAATATCCACGCCGTTCTTAGGGAATAAGTCCGAAAAACGCAACAGCAAGTTCTTCCCTTTCCCAGCCTGTGACTTAGTCAGATCCTTGCTGGAGTCTTCCATAACTTTCGATACCACGTCCTCCTCAACCTTACGTTTCCTAGGAGGATTTTCCTCACAGTGACCGACAACCTTCCCCTTCTCAATCGTCAGGCCCACATCTCCAACGTCAAGTATCGGAATCGAAGTAGACGAAACTGATCCAACAGCTTTCGTCGCCGGAATCCAACATGTTTTAGTTTCAATTTTTTCCATCACAGCACATCTCCGTTGTAATCTCCCATCTTTATTCTTGGGCAAAACAACAGGTACCAAGGTCTGTGATCTAGGCTTGAGAACTGTTCTTCTCACATAGCAGACCTTTCCCGATGATCCACCTTTCATCGGAACTACCTCCGTGTTACACCGTAGCACTCCGTTTTTCATGTCTATATCGCACTGGTGATTTTGTAAGAAATCTAAGCCAATGATGCAATCGTCCACTATCTCGGCTACAATCACATCATGTTTGAAAGAAGTTTCCCCGATCTTAATCGAAACTCCCAACTCTCCCTTAACAGGTATGCACTGACCGGTAGCTGTTGTTAACTGTAGGTTGGTTTCTTGCAGAAGTCGTCTTTCCTGATAACTTTTCATTCCGCAGAGCAGTCGAGTATTGATCACCGTTCTCGAAGCTCCGGTATCCAAAGTTAGTTGACAGATTCTACCGTTGACCACTCCTCCAACTAACAGACTATTTCCGTCAGACATTTGCTTGACTCTAATGTTTGGGGCTGCAACATAACTGGCCAACGCTCTCCAGTTTTCCTGCTGCTCATCAGTCGAGACTCCTATATCCCGACGGCCTGTACGCTTCGGGCAGGAGCTTCGAATATGCCCTCGTTCACCACACTCGTAGCACACATAACGACGGCCTGTGTTCTTCGGGCAGGAGCGGCGAATATGCCCTCGTTCACCGCACTCGTAGCACACATAACTGACGCTTCGAATTTTTGGCACTGATGCTCCAGTTACCACAATCTCCCTGAGGCGACCGGAACGAGGATCCTGACGTGCAGCTTCCACCTCCAACGCATGAGCGACAGCGTCCCTGAGTGTAACATGGTGCCCAAGTCGCACTGCAGCTCGCACCTCCGGGTCCCGTATCCCATCCGTGAAGGCCTGCAGGAGCATGACATCGATAGCTGCTGGTGATGACTGGAAAGCCTTTCGCACGAGCTTCTCTACTTCCACGGACCATTGTTGCAGACTCTCGTTAGCATGTTGGTTACGCTCCTTCAACCGCGCCCGATAAACATGTTCGAGATGTCCGTCGCCGAATCTAGCCTCCAGAGCTCCGTAAAGATTGTCGAACGTCAGATTTCCGCCAGCACCTACGGCCTCCAGCACGGCGAGAGCCTGCCCCTGGAGTGCTAATATCAGCGCAGGCTGCGCCTCCTCCCTGCCCCAACCATTCACCTTCATTGCTGCTTCGAACTGTAGCTTAAAGGCGGGCCATGACGTCAGTCCATCGTAAACCGGAGTCTTGACACCTTTTGGTTGTATGGGTGAGTCAAAAACAGCAGCGACACGACTATGAGATTTGCTCTGCTCAACCTCTCGCCGGATCTTGGCAAACTCACCCTCTACACGAACAAACCTCCCTTCAAACTCACCCTTCACACGATCCAACCTCCCTTCGAACTCACCCTTCACAAGATCCAACCTCTCTTCTACGGCTTCGACTCTCTCTACTGCCTGCTGCAAGCATTTCGTTATATCTTTGTGAAGCGCCTCCTGCATCGTGCGTATTTGTTCCTCCTGACGGCGAGCTTGTTCCTCCTGGCGGTGAGCCTGCTCCTCTTTCAGTGCGCGCAGTTGTTCCTCCATCATGCACTGGATCTGATAGAGGAAGTTTCCTGGGTTCTGCTCCGGAGTGCGCTGCACATCACCTCCCTCAGGTCTTCTCACTGGGGTTCGCTGCACCTCAGTTGCAAGGGCCGCACCTTCCTGTCGCGCTTCCGACATGGACCGGGTGGTGACTCCCTTTAACTCCTTTGGCACCAGCGGCATCCTATTCCAATCCCACTTCTGACACCAAATGTTACGAGCGACAGGTTCCGGGATTGGAGTGAAACGCCAAGTCCAAATTTACAGAGTTTATTTGGGTTTATCTTACTCACGGTTTTCCGCGCAGAGATTCCTCTTACACCACTGTTCACTACGTCACTAGTAAAACGCACTACACTGTCACTTGACTGTTCACTTTGCACTTCTCACTATTCACTTTTTCACTGTTCTTCCTTTTGTTTAGCTCTTTTCACTGTTAAACTCAATACTGCCCTGTGGCCGCAAACTCGCCGGTTTATATACCCCTTAGAATATTCTAGAAAATTTGAATTTCGATCGTCTTTTCGTTATTTCTTTGTCCCTTCCAAACGCTTCTACTCCCTTCTCGAACATTCCAGAACACGACTGTCTTTTCGTTATTTTCTGTTTCTTTCTAAATATTCCTTCTCCCTCTTTCTTCTAGAACATTCCTAAACAACATTAAAATCTAAAAACTATTTTCACTGAGTATTTCGGTGAGGTTTCGAACCCAGGACTTCTCGATTTAAGGGATCGCACCTTACCGGTTGCGCCACGGAGACTGTTAATAAACCGTCCGAATTTTTGAATGCCTTTTTACGTTCGACGTTTGACAGCATCCGTGACAATACAAAACTACTGTACCTACCCGACTCAAATGTATGGGACAGGTGATTGTTTTTCGCGTTTCCTGAGGTAGGCTCCATAGTGAAAGTTGTTCAGTTTAATGGTCTGAGTTCACTATTTGCTAGGCTGTCACTTAAACCCTGTATAAGAACTCAGACCGAGTTCACCGTTTCAGTTAGCGGAGGGCTGTCCCGAGGGACCGGTTGCAAAAACCGGCCAAGTGTTAACTACAGGGTGTAACTCATTACACCTTGTATTTAACAATTGGCCGGATTTTTAAATTTTTATTTATACCAGCTAGTCTGTGAGCAAAGTTTTAACGGATTTAAAATATCTAATTTCAGATTTTGCGAATAGAAACAGCCTCAAAGTACCTATGTTATTTAAAGAGGGTTCCATAAATGTTAATGTACTTGCGTCTCACACCGACCGAGTGATTGAGGTATTAATATTAGCTAGGCACCGCAGTGCCCTTTTATGTCTTAGACGCTGTTTAATGATTAATTGAGCACTAGCTTTAGATCGTAGCTTCATTCGAATAGTTAGTTCGAGAATCCGATTCATTTTTGTGATAAAAAGGGTAGTGTCCATCACACAGTTTCCGAAAAATTAAGAAAATTGCGGTAGAAACATTTATTTTTAACATTTATAAACGAAAAAAATATCTTTCGCTATTTATTTTAAGATAAAACGTAGAATTAGTTATTAATAAAATACAAACAAAACATAATCTAAATTACGAAATTCTTCAAAGAGATTTCCAGCAAACCCGCACCGCGATACTTTTATCGATTCGCTTTTAAGTTTTTCAAAACAGCATAGTGTGGAAAAATTTTAGTAAATGCGATAAAAACATCGTGAGGAAACCTGCATGCTTCAATTTCGAGGCATGTATGGTACCCACTGTCTATTATGTGGCGACGGGCTCACCCCTCGTCACACTGGGCATAGTTTCGGTACTACTGGTGAAATGTGGATGTTCTGAGGTTTCAGAATATCTCTGACTACCCCCTCGGGGAATATAGTCGTGAGCATATGCATGCGTATGCATGCATGTATGCGATAAAAACCAGATCAGAATCTTTAACTTTAGTTTCGCCTTTTATAGTAATTAAAATTTTACAATTTTTACCGTAATCTCGGTATTTAATTTAAAAATAACTGGTTACACTTAAAAAGGAGTTTTTTTAACAATACAAAATAAATTCCAAAGCAAACCCACGTTCGCAAACTAGTGCTGCTTCATAGGCACTGATCACGAAATCGCGTGATTCGTCAAGTGGTGTTGGCCAAGGGATCGGCTCACGCTCTCTGCAATTAGCTGGTGTTTGATTGAATGAAGGCTAAGAGCTTTTTTACCCGACTGCGCCAGAAGGAGGGTTATGTTTTTCGAGCGTATGTATGTATGTATGGATGTTATGTGTGTATGTATGTATGTATGTATGTTATGTATGTATGTATGTATTTATGTATGTATGTATGTATGTTTATATGTCTATTTTTTTGGCACGGGCTACAGCCTAAACGGCTTGATGGATTTTAACGTTCGAGGTGTCATTGAATTTGTAAAAATCGTGAGAGTTACATAGGGTATATTATTTCAAGATGGCGTCTACGAATTAAAAAGAGAGGGGGAATAAACAATTTTTTTTTGTTAAAAATTACAAAATGGCTTTCAAATGAAAGCTAGTAATCAGACGATTCCAAATACATAAATATTATAGTACTTTTATATTACCGTTTCGATACAATACTAAAAAGTATGAAATAAACGAAATTATTAAGATAAACAAAAAACCCGACTGCATAAAAAACCGATTAACTGAAAAGAGAAAAACAAGCTCTATAATCACTGATCAGCTATAACAACTTTGTTTGAGCAAATATAATTTGATTTTTATTAGGTAGGAATCGCAAGCGGGGACAAACCAATCAATAACCAGCCAAAAATTTTCTTTGTCCCCGCTTGCGATTCCTACCTAATAAAAATCAAATTATATTTGCTCAAACAAAGTTGTTATAGCTGATTAGTGATTATAGAGCTTGTTTTTCTGTTTTTAGTTAATAGGTTTTTTTTTAAGTAAATCAGTCTGTTCTACTACTAATGGGTGAAGTTTGTTTGCTAAGGGGTAAATTTAACTCTTAAGATCAATTCATGGCGTATTACATAATTTTTTATTCGCGATTTTGACATTGGTCCCATAGAGAAAGTTGTTCATTTTGATGGTCTGATCATCCCCTTAAAAAAGTGTCACCATATTAAGAAGGACCCTGTATACGAAAACAAATTCGGAGCGCGCTCCATACAAACGAAGTCTGGTGATATTTTCAATACTAACCGATTAAAGTCAATGGAATTTCTCAGAAACAATCTAGAAACGAATGTCTATGTTTGCATGAAGTCAGATTTTAGTTAAAATTTAAAGTTTTAAAGTCACAGATTCTCTCAAATTTCCATATAAATCTTAAATTAATCCTAGCACTAAAACTGTAAGTATAATTAAACGAAAATATGACTTTATACAAACATAGAGATTAGTTATAAAATTGCTTAAAAAAATGGTTTTAATTGGTTCGTATTGAAAATATCACCAGACTTTGTTTGTATGGAGCGGGCTCCGAATTATATTCCCTTAAGAAGGACCCTATAGAAAAAGCTCATGCATTATGTATGCAGGTACTCCATCCTCTTTGTTTAGGATTATAGCAAGAATAGTTGAAAATCTAAAGTGTCTACATCAAACTCTGCTGGAATCTCGTAAATTTGCCTCAAAGGGTTAGACCCTTTCTAAGTATGTTCTCTTTGTTATAGTCTCTTCTCGTTAAATAATACATAAACTGGTGAATTGTAATAAGTTGAGTACCTAAGTAAATTGAAAGGAAAAATAAACCATGGCAGTAACTTATGAATAATGTTCTATAGCAGTATGGCAGTTGGTTTTTTTATCTTTATTTTTCCTTTATATTTCTATTCTCTGAAATGGTAGCCGTATTACGACTGCATTTAAGTAATCTAAATGAAGTCTCTTTTCAGTAAAATTTCCTATAAAAAGTATTTAGCATGAGCATATGCTCACGACTATATTCCCCGAGGGGGTAGTCAGAGATATTCTGAAACCTCAGAACATCCACGTTTCACCAGTAGTACCGAAACTCTGTACAGTGTGTCGGGGGGTGAGCCCGTCGCCACATAATGGACAGTATGGGTACAATACATGCCTCGAAATTGAAGCATGCAGGTTTCCTCACGATGTTTTTCCTTCACCGAAAAGCCACTGGTGTTACAAATCGTACATAAATTCCGAAAAACTCATTGGTACGAGTCCTGGACGGGTATCGAACCATCGCCTCCTGCACGGCAGGCAAGGTTACTCGCAACTGGACCACCACGGCAAGTGTAAAATATTTAAGGCGCAATAGTAGGACGAAAACCTTGGAGGCATCTTTTATTTTTCATTTTTCGACTAGAGTCATACGAGTACCTCACTATTCTTGGATAGTTTATCTAGTGAAATCATAAATTGAATACACGATTGGAATTACTTCACTCGATAGAAAATCGTCACAAAGATGAGTGAAAAAAAAAATGTTTTAGAAGAACTTTAAATAGTTTCAGATTGTTGGTATTTATACTCACATATTCACCATAAGTTTATCTAGTCCATTAGGAAATCATAAAAAAAGTATATAGAAGTACTTTTGTTAATTCCTTTTAATCAAAAATACGGCACACGCACGCACTTGTTGAGGGCTGGGCAATGTTTCTTATAGAAAATATTCGTCTGAACCTATAGCCCCTTAAGGTACTTTCCTTCCGTGTGACAGCCGTGGGAAACCCTGTATACAGGGTGAAATTGATATCATTAGTATCCTTTTAAACTAAGTCCTGTCAATATACATACGGAATTCCGACTCAGAATAAAAAAAATCTGGATGACGATTTCGTATGGATTTCCCCTTCCACAATTCCGTTCGGTATCAAATCCTACACAAAATCACAATCCTGATTCGGAACCGTATGTATATGGCACATCTAAGAGTCTACCTATCAAACTGAACAACTTTTACTATGGGAGCAAAGCGATCGGAGCAAAAAGATCAGTTGTACTCGACTCAAATGTATGCAACAGCTGTCTTAGTTTAATAGGCATGCATGCATGCATATGCTCACGACTATGTTCCCCGAGGGGGTAGTCAGAGATATAACCTCAGAACATCCACGTTTCACAAGTAGTACCGAAACTCTGTCCAGTGTGACGGGGGGTTTAATAGGATGCTAATGATATCAATTTCACCCTGTATATAAAAACTAAATCTACTCAATGTACATTGAGCACATAAAGCTACTGCACAGAACAGCACAGCTTCAGTGAATACCTTCTTTGAAGCGGTCAATCCGTGTTTGGACGGCCTTTGAAAACGTGATACAGTGAAAAACCTTCCAATTCAATGACAAAAACAAAATATACCTGTGCCGTGCCTACCGTGCCACTCAACATTTCCACTGAGCTCAGCCTATACAGGATGTATACTTAAATGTATTACCAGATCAAAATTGAAATTGCGATAAATGTCAGCTTTTCTATACATTTGGGTCGAGTTAGCGACGTTTTCTATGAAAAAACATTTTCTTTTTCGCGATTTCTATATTGGCTCCATAGTGAAGGTTGTTCAGTTTGATGATACGTAACGCATTAAATTTAACACCCTGAATACGTGACGTAACAGGACACCCTTGTAATATTTAAATGGGTGGTTTAGACCAACGGACTGAACAACTTTCACTATGGAGCGAACGTCGAATTCACGAAAAAAGAAATCTGCTGTTTTATACCAATGCATTACCGAGTACTGACTCGACTCGAATGTATGGGACATTTTATTTTTTTATTTTTCTAGGTATTGACTCCATAGTGAAAGTTGTTCAGTATTACTAGGGAGTTTTAATACACCCTGTAGGAATATGCACGGACACTATTTAGGTCTTAATTTAATCCATTCATTTTCCACACCTGATAATTATTTTGCATTTATTTATATCATTGTTCATTGGTCATTTTGAAGATTAAATCCAACCACAGATTATTTAATAAACCAACCAATACAAAGAATTAAAATTACATCAGGCTTTATGAACACATTTTATCATCAATTAAAATGACTTTTTCGCTTTTGATCAATTTTAATAGAAAGAGCCTTTTCCGACATTTTCCAAGCTTAAAAGCGCCACGTCTGAAAAAATTAAAAATATCAAGCTGTTACGCAGTGTTACCAGATCCAGATTTATAGAAATCCGTAAATCAAGGTTGTAAAATCCTCTCGAAATATCAGTAGATTTACAGACTTTGTTTTAATACTTTATATGACTATTCTGAGAGATCTGAACCATAACTTTATGTTATGACACAAAACTGAAAAGAAATTCGATAATAAAACAAGTTTTAAGCGAAATAATGTCCAGAAAAAATAAAAATCAACTAGTTAAATTGATTTTTTTTCATTTCTTTTCTAACTTATTTTTCTATTTCAATATTTTAATTCTCACTACCTGTCTATGTGAGTCTTTTCGTTTTCGTCCTTTTCTCATGAATATTACAGTTAATTATTTCTATATGCTAATGGAGGATCTTCTATCGCATATCATGCCGTTTAATTTCTGCTTTAGTTAGGACTGTCATGTCTATATAGGGTTAGAAAGTAGAAGAAGGACATGGAAAAGAGCACGGATGAGCCACATGTTACGAAAAGCAGTCCAGATTGGTGTTCTTAATATTTTATTCCACTTTATTCTCATTTCATGGAGGAAATGGGTATGAGTAAAATAATGTCTTTTCAGTTCTTTAACAGTCGTGGCCACCAATGAAAGTATTCTATAATTATAGTATTAAAAAAAACATGTTTGGTTTGAACCCGTATGGCCTAGCTCGCATCGGAGCTGACATATTTGACCCTAAAGGTTCATGAATAATTTCTAATAAAAAATTTGTTTATTCCCCCTCTTTGTTTTATTTTGCAGACGCCATATTAAAATAATAGAGCCTATGTTACTCTCATAATTTTACGAATCTAATGACACCTCATACGTTAAAATCCATCAAGCCGTTTAGGCTGTAGGCCGCGCGGCCGTGCCAAAGAAATAGACATACAAACATACATACATACATCCATACATACGCTCGAAAAACATAACCCTCCTTCTGGCGCAGTCGGGTAAAAAAGTAACCAAAACCTTTAATAATCAACTTATTTTCAACTAATCAATCGAAACATATTACCTATTCAGCAAAATATACCGTAAATAAATACAGAAGATACAAAACGAAGCGGTCTTAGAGCTAAAATGTTATTTTTTCTATACAACCTTAGAAGTTATTGGGTACCTTAATAGCACAGTTTCGATGCGGCCTAAGAATGAATATGACGTTTTTAAATGTATTTTAAAGTGTAAGTTTTATTACTAACCATTCAACAAAAAAAATGACAATTTTTCTCCATACAATCTTACTCGTACTCATTTAGAAAATGTTCAAAAATCCGTAGATTTGCCATTGAAATCCGTAGATCCGTAGGAAAGGCTGAAAATCCGTAGATCTACGGATAAACCCGTAGGTCTGGCAAATCTGCTGTTACATAAAGTTAAATAAAATACGTTACTAGCTCTTGTACCTACTTAGTAAACATCCAAAATGAAATTCCGAACAAACCGTGCACAAAACCCAGAAAGCACGCTCCAAGCGGAAGGAGCAGCTAGCTTGGATCGCCTAAATTTATAGCCAACATTTAGGTCAGGAATAGCAAGATTTGTGTTATTTAGCGAACCATACTACCCTGATTGGGTCATCAGTATAATATCCGGAACAGGAATGGAACTCATTTTTCGTCGACGTTCGCATTGAAAAATGATCCGTATAGGCATAGATTGTCTGCCCTACAGATTTCTTACATTTATGCAAAACATGAAAATGAAAGCAGCTGTTCCATGCACTTGCGTCGAATAGCCATTGACGTTTTCTATGGAACAGCAGATTTTGATTTTGATGTTGGTTCCACAGTGAAAGCTATTCAGTTTGATGGTCTGAAGTATGATATGTGATGCATTCAACTATGTTGCGTTATGTCTATTGAAATGTTTCATCAATATTTCTCACAGTTTTTTCCATATTTTGCATTCATTTGTTGACTTCGTTTCGTAATTAAATTTGGCAATAAGCTAGAGTCGAATTATATAGTTTCAATAATTTCATATCAGACATAACATAACATATTTAAGGACGTTTATGCGTTACATAGGTATCATACTTCAGACCCTTCAGACCATCAAACTGAACAACTTTCACAGTGGAACCAACATAAAAATCGCGAAAAAATCTGCTGTTCCATAGAAAACGTAAATGGCTACTCGACTCTAATGCATGGAACAGCTAATTTTTTTCGCAATTTCGATGTTAACATAGTGAAAGTTGTTTTGATGGTAGGTACGTATAGTTTAAATTTTACACCCTGTATTGTATAGCTGTACCACAGGTCCGGAACTTCAAACAACGTTTTGGATTTGACATTATGGCATTCGCACATGCGCACTTGGTGCAAATTGTCTTTGATATTTGTGTAGGGTTGACTTACCACGCATCGTAATGAACATCATCTACATTTCGTTCCTTTTTATTGTTCATTCTGTTATTAAAAATAGTATTTGAGTTAAAGAATTACTGAAAATGTGAATTTAGCTTTATTTTTCAACGTTTTTATGCACTGAAAAGACTCAATTTTATGTAGTCAAATACTACGGGTGCGCGCGCCTGACTGCATTCCCTTGCTCGATTTCCCTCAAGTTTCCCAGAAAGTGTGAGGTGAGGTAGGGGATCTGAAGTCAGAGGGGGCGGGGAGTGGCCGTTCTGTATATAAAACTATATACTATTCCTAGTTCCTACCTATTCTGTGGGTGTACTCTAATCAGTGCAGACATCAGAATCTGGTCGCTCTTCATAAGAATCAATTGGAATAATCAACAGTAATAGTCTGACTAGGGACAAGCTGAGAGAAATATGACGTACAGGGTTAACGAGTTGCTAAAATTATTAGCATAATCTTATCGGTTACAGAATCAGGCCGCTCTTTATAAGTATTTCAATACGAATAAATCAATTCACCAACAATCTGTTAGGTTTTGCGTAAAAGACAATCCATTTTTAGAAATAAAGTAAGGAATTGACATATTTTCCAGGGGTAATTGTTTTCATGACACTGGCAACACGGGGAATGGATTTGAAAAAAAAGTCGAACTAACGGATCGATGATGGAGATCGGGGATCGAGCGAGTATCGACTACGGACCGGTTGCTTAGATAAAGTGTTTTGAGAAAAACTAATTGTGGCCCACCAGTGGGATACAAGTGAAAGTGTTGTGTCGAAGAAGAAAATAGAGTCGCTTGAGTGAATATCACGTGAGTTTCATTGTTACATTTCACCTAAATATATTGATATGACTAAATATTAAAGATTCCTAGACGATCTGAGGTAGATTGCTACAAATACGACTTGTCCCCGAAAAATGTGCCAGTGTAGTGGATCCATAAAGACCATGGAAAGCTCAAATTGACCATGGCGGTCGGTATAATGTTCATACTTCTTTCGTACCTACGTGTCCGTCGTCGATGTTTCTGATTTTATATTTGTCCCTTTCTATCAATTTTTGTTGTTTTATTAGAAAGAGATAAAGTTGACGTCAGAAACAACGACGGGAATTTACGAAAGAAGGACGAATATTACCACCCGCCAAGGAGTATTTTTATATTTCACCGCTTGTAAGGCAGTCTGCTCCATAGAGATAGGAAGTACTACGTACACCTGGAGAGAGCTCTTCTCGGAATTTTGGGCAAAGCGGGATAAAGATTACTAGCCGTCGTGTCCCTCTCTTTAGTAGGGTGGTAATGCTATTATGCTTTTAGGACTTTTATTATTTTTTCACTATTTGTGTAGTCGTTTTGCCACAGATTATGTACCTTACCTACCTATCTACGTACGCTACCGTGACGTCAAGCTATCCTACTAGATAAAAAAATTAATATATCGTAAACTACAACGGCACTATTTTATATGACCTAGTCACTAATTAAGCACTAATAAGGACCTATTTATTGACATTAAAGTAATCCTGAAGCCGTAGCATGTTTCGCGTGATAGGGCTAAATCATGCCTTTTATCACGTTCGTTCGCGCGCAAATACAAAAAAAGCAAAGGCATGATAGCAACCCAAATGTAAGGGACAGCAATTTTTTTCGTGAATACGGCGTTGGTCCCATTGAGAAAGTCGTTCAGTTTGATGGTCTAAAAAAGACCAAACATAGTTTATTAACTACGTATTATTACGTTTATTAACTATGATTAATCAAACCCTTTACAGAAAACCGTATTTAAATCGGTCAAGCCGTTTTTGATATAAATGGGAACATTCGTTTGCACACACAAACAAACAACCAACCATCATACCTACCTACTATGTATGATGATTTTCTTCGTAATTTTATCATAATGTAGGTATTATGGAGCTATTTTAATTTAAACTGAAATGTGGTTTGCTTCTGAAGCTTACCTTCTATGTGTTGTTACCCAAACTCCTTTAATATTTTAAAGACGAAAACATATTAAAAATACAAACCTGTGATACAATAAGCCACAATCCGGATAAAACTCGCTTTTGCAGCCGTCGATTAAACAAATTCGAACCATTTCGCTGGTTTTATGCGGATAAAAATAATAAAATGATTTTGACGTCTAGGCGGCAGTTTCAAATATATATTTTTTTTATAATTTCTTTAACGGCTCTGGATACTAGTCCTTTTGAGCCATTCGTTATTTTTTTCTTTATATTCTTAATTTTTTGATGAGGGGATGATTGATGACGATGAATCTGTGGTCGATTTCGTAAGCTCGCGCGTTGCCGCCAAAATGACCATGTACGAGTTAACTTGAACCAAAACTTATGTTCTGTTATCGTATTTATTTGAGATTCATGTTACGTCGGTCGCTTTACGCAACTGTTTGGTACACAATCCGCACGAAATTATGTCACAAATATCACTAAAACCAATTTTTTACGAATTTCAAATAACACGAAACACAGCAAGAGCAATGGCGCCAAGCAAAACCCGTTTCAAATAAATGGCGTATTGGGTTGTCAACTTTTTTCTTTTTTACTACCACGGCTTTGCAACACTAAAATAATGCAAGAAGTTTTGATACATTTTTGCTTCATGAGATCTTACCAATTCGGCTGAAATCATAACATTAACATATGGCAACACCAGTACACTGTTAGAATGGGACACCGCGTACAGAGCTCCTTCTTCTTCTAGCGTGGTCGACTTTATGCGTGTCAAATAGTTTTTATGTGTTTGGATTAAGGATTTTTTTTGATTAAAGCGTGAGAAAGATAATTTGGTACAACTCAATCCTCTATTGGATATCTATGGTCTGCTCTCAGATATAGACAATACCTATTCCAACCTCCTGGGTCGTGACAGTTGTAGGGTTAGCGGGTCGGTAAAATTATTTGCCAAATCCGTAGAAAGAGAACAGCTAGAACGAGCATAAAACAATAATTGTCGCGAAAACGAGACAGGCTTATACGCTAATTACACAGAGTGAGCGAGAGAAAATCTATGTTGTTTGTCCCTTTATGCGTATGCGATATTTTTGTTTGACTTAGTTGAAATTGTATACAAAATCTTACAACTAAGTCAAACAAAGGCACGATTTCTCATATATTTTTGTCATATCTCCGTCCCTTTCGAGTATACGCGACCAGCGAATCTATAAAATTCTCAATCAACGGCTAAATCTAACATCTCTGTTTTATTCGAAGTCTGTAATGGAAAGTCTGTATATCTTTGGCAACTGATTACCGGCCCCTTACCGGCTCGTCGCTTCTGCCCGGATATTTCCATTTGTAAGGCTTTGGGAAATGTTTCTTGTGGCAGTTAGTTACAGGTGTCGAGCTAAAGATGTTTATGTTAAAGGGAAATTTGATGCATTGAAGATTATAAATTATGATCAAAATAAATAAAACGTAGGTACGAAGAATTATTGAAATGCTAATTATATGGGATTGCTTTAAAAACTCCTCATTACTTACTGTCGAAAATATTACTATAGCTTTCCAAAATAGGTAATCTTGATGCCGTGTGGTTCAGGCTTAGAATGGATCACCCCAATTCTTTCCGTGCGTGGGTGTCTTATAAGAGGCTACTATAGGATATAGGGTTTTGTGTTTATGTGGGCGAAAGGCTAGCCAACTCTCACCACTTGACACCTAAATGTAAGCATTGCTACAACTACATTCGTTGGTAGTTGTAACATTGTTTCTGACTACTCCGAAAGGTATTACGGTTGTGAGTTTATGTATGTATGTATGTACTATCTTGATAGAAGTGTTTAGAATGTATTTTTGTGATTTTATTTACCGTACCTATGAGACCGCCTCGATTGGTGGCGCGTTACGGACAGGTATGGAAACTCAATCTTGAGGTCCGGGTTCGAATGCGCACGGTCGACATGCCATTGATGCCATGTCATGTACCAATGAGTTTTTCTAACTTATGCACGTAATACCGACAGGTCTCAAACGGTGAAGGAAAACATGGTGAGGAAACCTGCATACGTTGAAGAAGAAAGTCTGATGCGTTGTGTGTCCAATCCGCATTGGACACGCGTGGTGGACCAACGCCCAAACAACCTTTATTGAGGTAGGTCTGTGCCCTGCAGTGGAAAGTGGTACCTTATAGGCTGATGATGACGATTTTTCAAAGTATTGGATAAGCGTTGACATATTACCTTATTATGTGTCAGAGCGGCGACTATCAATCATCACAGCCTATACAGAGTGTAAGGAAAAGTATAATTAACCTTTAA
The DNA here is from genome assembly GCA_963924505.1 of Agonopterix alstromeriana. NCBI lineage: Eukaryota > Metazoa > Arthropoda > Insecta > Lepidoptera > Depressariidae > Agonopterix > Agonopterix alstromeriana. The sequence continues at coordinate 6,929,337 of OZ004670.1, forward strand.
ACCACATACTCTAACCATCAAACTGAATAACTTTTACTGTGGGAGTGGGTGGGTGTGGTTTAAAGGTTAATTATACTTTTCCTTACACACTGTATACGTACCACTGCAGGGCACAAGCCTACCCTTAGGGAGGGTGTATGGGCATTAGTCCATCACGCGTGCCCAATGCGGATTGGTAGAATTCACAATTACAACGGGTCGCATCATCAGGACGGGAAGTGGGCAGGCCGTAGCGCAAAAATCTGCCCAAATCGCTTCTATACAATTCACATGACCTATCGCATGCTTTGCCGGGCCGGAGCGGGTCGTGTTATTGTGCAGCATATTCCCGTCCGTGCGATGCGGTCCTCTCCGCGCTCCGCTCTGATGCGGCCCGTCGCAGTGTGCCATTACAAAGCGAACCTTTTTTACTGCAGTATTACGTCAAACTTAAAATCCGTCAATGCGTTGCGACCCGGACCTTAGAGTTGGCACGCTTTAGTGTGCGAACGACCCTCTTTCTGTTGCGATGCGGCCCGCTCCGCCCCGTGTGGTAATATTCGCGTACCAGTTACCATAAAGAGACAGTCATAAAAGGTATGTATGTGGGAGTATGGGGAAAAGGAAATAAAGCAAAGGTATTGAATTAAATCGTAAGCTTATATTTTGTACCAACTGGCGGTTATTATCAATTTACAAACATAAATAAGTTGAATAAATTATTACACATTAATTATCATAATAAATCTATGTACGCTACCTGATAATGAAGACAGTTCAGAGCACTATCGTTGTGCCGTGCCCGTGGCTGAACAACTTCTGATCCGTCGATACGTAGCGGGGCGCCTTTTATACAAGCGCACAAACAAGTGGCGTGGTGGGAGTGGGACGACTGTCACGTGCTCGGTGCGCGAGCTCGGTTTAACAACTCTTTATTTATAAAACCATTTCTTGTACTATTCACGTGTTCATAAATGTTTTTAAAAATAAAGACTATAATTATGTAATAATATTTTTTGACAAATCATACCTATCTCCCACACGGCCATTCTGACGAGCAGCATTGCTCGCGAATTACAACTCAATTTAGAACTATAACTCTATATTGCAAGTTCACAATGTACAGATTTTATTTTTATCGGCTAAATGTAATTTACTTAATTTTATTACAGTACCGTATTATCACTACATGCAGAATCACACAGCGAAGGTCAAATCACATGACCACAGTTTAAAAATTAATCGCTAAATCACATAGCGAAGGCCAAATCACATGACCACAGTAGTTAAATATTGCTAAATCACATAGTGAAGGCCAAATCACATGACCACAGTTACAAAATATCGCTAAATCACATAGCGAAGGCCAAATCACATGACCACAGTAGTTAAATATTGCTAAATCACATAGCGAAGGCCAAATCACATGACCACAGTTACAAAATATCGCTAAATCACATAGCGATGGCCAAATCACATGACCACTGAACATATAATATAGACCCATTATTAAGTGTACGAAACGGTAGTTGGCCAGACTCTCATTCCTTACACAAAACAAAAGGAAACAATCTCACTAATATTATAAATCCGAATTATAAATACGTAAATGAATTTTACAATTATAATTTAGATTATCATTTAATTATCCTCTAACGAGTCTATGAGTTCACATCCCATGTCTGGGGATACCAAACGCAAGTTGTCATGGGATACATACAATTCATTTCCAGTTTCATGCACCTTAACGGTATATCGATCGTTCTCGTTTATTTGAGTTATAATGCATGGTCCTCTAAACTTGCTATCGAGTTTATTTATTGCTCGTAGATTTTGTCTTACTAAGACCACATCACCAACTTGGAATGGAACGATCTTAGCCTTAGTTTTATCGAACTGTTCTTTTAAGATTTGAGCTCGCTCATCAATCCTTTGTTTCGATTCTAGGCGACACGCTTCCATATCAATGCGTTCTACATCATTTGTGAGAGCTGATATAGCAGGAGGAGACCGATTACAACCCATGAGAAGCTGGAAAGGTGTGCGGCCAGTACTTTTATTAAAAGTAGTATTGATCGCGAGCTGTACTTCACCGACGGTATCCTTCCAACTTCCCTTAGTGGTATTTTCTACTACAGTGAAGCAGTTTGTCAGAATCTTCATCATCCGCTCCACTTGACCATTTGCTCGACTTACGCCACTAGCTATAAAATGTAATTCTATGGACCATCGCTCGCAAATGACTCTCAATTCTTTTCCAGTATAAGAAGCCGCTTGATCACAAACAATCCGTTTGGGAGTTCCAAAATTATAAATTAATTCTTTCAGACAGTTGACAGTGGATGTTGCAGTTAAATTGTTGACTGGCTTTAAAAAACAATATTTTGTGAAAGCATCAATAAACACTACGACATATTGTTTGTTGGGCTTGCTACCACTTAATTTACCAGTGGTATCCATATGAACGGTATGGAAGGGCACGGGGGTTTTGTCTATTGGATGAAGCGATATTTGTCGAGAGCCAGACTGACTTTTGTTTATTTTGCATGTCAAACAGTTTTCAACAAATTTACGAGTATTTTTAGACATATTCGGGAACCAAAACTGCTCTCGAATCTTCTCCAAAGTTTTTTCCCAGCCAAAATGTTTAAGTGAGTCGTGGTAAATCTGTATGAGATGCCAACGATAACTTTTCGGAACAAAAAGACATTTCTTTGTTTTGTTATCTTTTGTGGTGAACACTCTGTGCAACAAGCCATTTTGTATTTCATAACTAGATGCCAGATCTTTATCTATCGTCCCTTCCCTTATATATTCGAGTATATTTTTGGTTTCCGAATCATTCTGTTGGCCTACTTCTAACCAATCACTGTAGTTATTAACATTGTTAATGGTGAGAGTTGGAGGATTACGACTCAAATAATCGACATGGGGTATACGTTCACCTTTGCGATATTCAATGGTAAAGTCAAAAGATTGTAGATATGCCCACCACCTATGAACTCGAGGAAGAAGTTCTTTTTTATTACGCGATGCCTTTAGTGAATTACAGTCTGTAATGACTTTAAAGGGTCTACCAAGCAGATAATGTCGAAAATGCTTAATTGCTCTTACAACTGCCAACGTTTCTAGCTCGTAAGAATGGTAACGGCTTTCGGTTTCAGTGGTGCGCATACTAAAATATTCGACTACCTTTAACTGATCTTCGTGTTTTTGAAAAAGGACAGCACCAAATCCGGCCGAACTAGCATCGGTGTGCAGTTCCGTAGGCCTTGTCGGATCAAACAAGGTTAATATGGGCTCAGAGGAAAGGTGCCGAAGAACTTTATCTCTAGCGGCCGCGTGCTCTGATGTCCATTCCCACTTAGCATTATTTCGAGTAAGGTTGTATAAAGGAATCATAGTGAGAGAAAAGTTTGGAATAAATTTCCGAAAATATCCTGCTAAACCACAAAATTGCCGAATTTGTTTCACTGTTGTCGGAATAGGAGAATTTAAAAGAGACTGCACTTTTCCCGGGCTAGGCCTTACTTGACCCTTTGAGACAATTCTGCCTAAATATTCAATGTCTGTTTGTAAAAATTTGCATTTTTTTATATTTAGCGAAAAGCCAGTTTTCTGTAAGGCGTCAAGTACTTGCTGCAAATAGTCAAGGCCTTGCTCAATAGTCTTCGAATAAATTACTACGTCATCAATGTAGATCAAAACAAAAACATCAATGAATGGTTTTAATGCTGTGTTAATGGCTCTCTGGAATACGGATGGTGCATTTGAAAGGCCGAAAGGCATTCGCAAGAATTCATACTGCCCATCTGGCGTAACAAATGCAGTTTTTTCTATAGCGTCAGGAGCTACAGGAATCTGATGGAAGCCTGCTGCCATATCCAAGACCGTAAAGTACTTTGCGTTTACCAATTTACTGATATGGTCGTCAATCAGGGGGAGTGGGAAGTGATCGCGAACAGTGTTGCTATTCAGTTCTCTGTAGTCAACACACATTCGGTCACTGCCGTCCTTTTTACGGACGAGTAAAATGGGGCTAGCAAATGGGGAATTACTATCACGAATAATGTTGTTGTCTTTTAGATCTTTAATAAGTGTTTTAACATGTTCGCGTTCAGATGGAGCTAAGCGATAAGGTCGCCTTTGGACAATTTTGTCTGGGTTTTTCAAACGAATTGATAACTCGCCAGTAGTGACTTGTGTGACTGCGTTGCCAGAGGTAAACATACTAGACCGGGAATCTAAAATGTCACGAAGCTGTTTTTTGGATTCGTGATTGATTTCCTGATTAATGTTAAGAGAACTGAGATCAAATTGAACAACATTAATGTGGTAGGAGTCACGAGCAATAATCGTGTTACCTTTTGTGAAGGTTACCTGAATTCCTGGTAATTCAAAAAGATTTTGACCAAGCAAAACATCGTATTGAATAAATCTATCGGGGACGAGAACAAAGTGTAATTCAATATTCAAGCCATCAACACAGATCATGCAAACTTTTTTTCGTGAGGAGCAGAATGCATTTTCTCCAACTCCTCGCAACATCGTTATTTCATAGATAATTTTGCCCTTAACAGAGTCACCTACACTGTCACGCATGAGTGAACATTCGGCGCCACTGTCCAACAAACACGAAAAATCACGGTCGTCAATTTGTATAAAGTTAGACCTGTTGTTGTTTGCAACCAAAGCATTGACCGATTTTTCATCTTTAGGCTTCTTATTCAGCCGTTGGAAACAATTTTCTTCTTTATGACCTTTTTTGTTGCAGAAGGTACATGAAATAGGTGGAACCTTTGGGTCTTTTGACGTAGAAGGGACGGGGGCTTCTTTATGTGCATTATGGTTATTAGTATTTAATCGACAGTCCTTTTGCAAATGGCCTAGCTTAAGACATTTGTGACAACGCTTTTGTTTGTAAGGAGGATTCAATTTTGGTTTTTTAGATGGAATGTTGTGATCGGCGTCTGTAGTCAACCTTTTTCGCTTGTACGAGTTCAGGCTTTGAATCAATTGTGGTAACGATTTAGGCGTAAGCCGTAGCAAGTCGGAACGTATACGAAAATCAGACATACCAGAATTACTGCTTCGACTAAGCGCTGCTCAGTCATCTCCACACCAATCGCCTTTTTTGCCAGCTCCCACTTGCGAGTAGCATACTCTGCTAAACTGCTAGCCTGCTCGCTGGTGTACTCCATGAACAGCATCAGGTAGTCATAGTACCGCGCTTCGTCTGCAAAGGTTTCAATAAGCCTATCCTTAAGTTCTGGCCAAGTAGTAAGGGTGGTATAATTGCGACGTGCCCATTCAGCTGCACGCCCAGATAGGTGTTTTCTTGACAAATTGAGGGTTTCTCTATCAGTTAGTTCGTATTCAGATTTCATATCTTCTAAATTACGACACCACACTTGAATTGTGTCAGTTCGGTCATCAGGATCGAATGCAGGGACATAAATATGTTCAAGGTTTCGGACACGAGGTATTGGTCGCGAATTAGGGTTGTTGAAAGCACTGGCAGTGGTTTGTATCAGTTTAGACATCATTTCCTGCATCATGCTCTGCATAAAATCAAGTGGAACGAAACCTGTCCCTGAAGTGTGAGTGCTGCTAGTCGAACTGCCTGCAGCTGCCTCGCCGCTGCTGACAGGTACAGATCGGGCAGTTTGACGAGGCGGAGTTGCTGGTCCGATGATAGGTGACCCAGATCTGGTTCCTGCTCTGTAGCCATCAGGAGGCCGGTCACCCCCTGGCGTGACAGGTCGGCCTCGATCCATATTACGCTGACTTGAACCTGAAATCACAAACAGTCGTAGGCGTAGTTTGGGTTTCCCAATCCCACTTCTGATGTGGGAGTATGGGGAAAAGGAAATAAAGCAACGGTATTGAATTAAATCGTAAGCTTATATTTTGTACCAACTGGCGGTTATTATCAATTTACAAACATAAATAAGTTGAATAAATTATTACACATTAATTATCATAATAAATCTATGTACGCTACCTGATAATGAAGACAGTTCAGAGCACTATCGTTGTGCCGTGCCCGTGGCTGAACAACTTCTGATCCGTCGATACGTAGCGGGGCGCCTTTTATACAAGCGCACAAACAAGTGGCGTGGTGGGAGTGGGACGACTGTCACGTGCTCGGTGCGCGAGCTCGGTTTAACAACTCTTTATTTATAAAACCATTTCTTGTACTATTCACGTGTTCATAAATGTATTTAAAAATAAAGACTATAATTATGTAATAATATTTTTTGACAAATCATACCTATCTCCCACATGTATTGTAAGGCGTTCCACTCAACGAAGCCGCAATTATGTAGTGCATTCGCAATTCACTAATGAATTGTGGACTGCTCAACATTTTGCGGTTTTCATGTCGTTAATGAGTGATGCGCTTAGGGAGGTTTTTGTAAACATGGAATTGGATGATTTCGTTCGATTAGAGGAACGTGGAGGATCCGGAGTAACTAGTGATCTATAAAATTGTATTCTGCATTGTACTGTCTATCTAACTATCTATAACGTCACGCCTCTCTCCCAGTGGGGTAGACAGAGACCAGGATGCGCCGTTTACCACGATCCATACGTACACACGGCGACACATCAAGCTACGCAAAACAAATAAGCTGGCCGCGGGACGTTATACATTACTCTACCTACGCGCGGCCAGCTTATTTTGGTTTTGCGTAGCTTAATGTGTACCTATTTTGCCTCATTCATATCCATACATCTCTTCATACATGCCCGTCGGTTTCGAGTATTGTACTATTTGCACAATGAAACTTTTACCAATTTTAAGAAGAAGCTTTAGCGTTATGATTTATTAAAACTACTATGCTGTTAAGTATATAAAGACATGTCACACAAGCTATTTCTGAGAGTAGGCTTTGACGGAATGATATTGTTACGAGCGACGGGTTCCGGGATTGGAGTGAAACGCCATGTCCAAATTTACAGAGTTTATTTGGGTTTTTCTTACTTACGGTTATCCACGCAGGGATTCCCCTTAAACCACTTTTCACTGTTCACTACGTCACTACTAAAACGCACTACACTGTCACTTAACTGTTCACTTTCCACTTGTCACTATTCACTTTTTCACTTTCACTTTTCTTCCTTTTGTTTAGCACTTTTCACTGTTAAACTCAATACTGCCCTGTGGCCGCAAACTCGCCAGTTTATATACCCCTTAGAATGTTCTAGACAATTGAATTTCGATCGTCTTTTCGTTATTCCTTTGTTCCCTTCCAAACGCTTCTACTCCCTTCTCGAACATTCCTGAACACGACTGTCTTTTCGTTATTTTCTGTTTCTTTCTAATTACTCCTTCTCCCTCTCTCTTCTAGAACATTCCTAAACAACATTAAAATCTAAAAATGTTTTCATCGGGGTGAGGTCTCGAACCCAGGACTTCTCGATTTAAGGGAACGCACCTTAACGATTGCGCCACGGAGACTGTTAATAAACCGTCCGAATTCTTGAATGCCTTTTACGTTCGACGTTTGGTAGCATCCGTGACAATATCTTCGCACCTGCAGATTTTACTAAGAGGAGATGGAAACTCCTCTGCACCTTCCAAGTGACTGTGACCCCCTGAGGTACAAACGAAGGCAAATATCTAGGTAGACAAAGTATTGAAAGGATTGAGATACAAACCGTCTCTACCAAAAACGTATTGCCTACTGCGATTCATGACTGCAGTAGGGATTAGATGGGAACTATAAAAGGTGCGTTCACAAAAAAGCAGCCATCAGGTGCTGTTTTGACATCGCCTACGCTCGAAAATCGCTTGTGTGACACCCAGTGTATCAGAATGTTAACCCCACGACAAAAAACCATTTAACTAAAATACTTTGTTCGGGGTTAACCTTTTTCTTTTATTTTAAGTAAATAATATATATTGTACTGAATTGATTTGATTGTAAGAAACTTTGATAGTCCGATAGATACTCCAAGACTCACTTCACGGAATATTTTACATAAAGATTAGACAAATAAATATTAAATAAAAAAAAATTAAAACCCAACTGCGTAAAAAGTGAATTTAAAAAATTCTAGACCGGATCAAATTTTTCCAATAAAGGATCCCGAAACGACTGTCGCTTCAATATTAACTTAAAAAATTATAGACTACTGGACTTGTTGTTTTCTTTTGAGTTTTTATTGAAAGTTCACTTTTTACGTAGTCGGGTTTTTGGATTTTTTAAACTATACTTTTTTAATATACACTTTTAGTTAAACGGGGACACCTAGAGATATGTCACTGTGCGTTTTTCCCCAGTTGATTAGGACAGGCTATAGCAGACTGAATCACCTTATCGTCTGAAAAGGAAGATGTTCCGTGCTTCGGATGGCATGTTAAGCCGTTAGGCCGAAAAAGAAATCAGCTGTCCCATACAATTGGGTCCAGAAAGATTTCAGTTTAGTATGGAACAGCTGATTTTATTTTCGCGATTTCGACATTTCCTATAAAGAAAGTTGTTCAATTTGATGGTCTGATCATCCTCTTAAAAAAGTGACAGAATATTAAGAAGGACCCTATACAACGTGTTAACGAATAAGCGCAAAACCTTGTACACCCTAACTGATTTATAGCAAAATAATTAAATAGAAACAATAATTTCATTATTTTGATAGTTAAAATTTAAAATTATTCGCATTTTAAGTATTGAGGCAAAACTTATTTGTTATCATTTCAGCAATGAATGAAAGCGCTAACATGCTCATGAATACATTTTAAGAATCTTGTTATGGTAGTAAGTAGTGTGAGAGTGCCCGAGCAGTGGCTTGAGATCGAGTTCAGTAAATTTTAAACTTTACAAACAAATTATTTTATATTTTGAAAAAAAATCCTACGTTGAAACCATGATAATTCGTTTCTGCTCTCGATTTTCTACTACTTTCTAGTTTTGCGTTAATTCATTAACACCTTGTATAGGAATCAGTGAATCATTATATCCTTATTTGGAATGAAGTATAGTTATCCTCATTTAACGTACTAGCCAAAATTTATGTTAAAACTTTTGTGTATAACATTTTATTATAAGTACTAGTTTATGATTATTTTACGTAGGACTAGCATTTATGAAATAGCTTTTAAATAATTTACAAACTATATGCGCTCCAAAAGAATTTCAGAACATTTTGTTAATGGTAATTATTTGATGCAGTTTCTAAACGCTCGGGGCCGAAGTTAGTTTCTAGTAGTTACTTAAAAGTTTACCATTACTAAAATATACATACGCTTTGCCATAACTATCGTATACCTTTTAGCATAAGTATTTTGGGTTTCAAAAATGATATTATACAGGGTGTAAGGGATAGCCCTTCGCAAACTGAAACGGTGAACTCAGACCATTAAACTGAACAACTTTCACTATGGAGCCCAACTCCGAAGCGACAAAAAAAATCTGCTGTCCCATACATTTGAGTCGGGTTGGTACACCAGTTTTGTATGGGACGGCTGATTTTTTTCGCTTTTCCAGAGGTAGGCTCCATAGTGAAAGTTGTTCAGTTTGATGGTCTGAGTTCACCGTTTCAGTTTGCGGAGGGCTGTCTCTTACACCGTGTATTGTAGAGTAGCATTAAACCCAAAAACACCCGAAAATGTAACGATGTTACCAATTACAGTAAGTTTATAGACAGGGATTATTAATCAGTATTTACATTCAAATGTACCAAATTTTTTATTTTTAAAAACTTCCTCTTAAAAGAGACTTTTTTCTGATAAAAATATCACCTAAATCTCGGTGATAAACCGTGTCTCTATACACGCACACAGAGATAAGTTATATGACACCTCGCGCACACCAACCTAAGAAAGTTGGGCACTTTTGTTGTATACGGTAGAAACGTGAGGCTCAATCTAAACATATACTTTATCTAAGGTATTTTTATTTATTTTCAAGACTGATCCATACATACATAGAATTGTAAACCGGATGTATGTACATTGAAAATATTTGCCAGAATATTAATGCAGGAATGCATTGAGAACATTTTAGAATTGTTGTCTGTTTATTTGTTTGTCTGTTTGTGCACGCAAAAACTACTGAACCGATTTAGATGGAGTTTTCACAAAAGCATAGGGCTTAATTTAACATTCAAGTTGTATTTCATCGGTTGTAGTTATGAGTATTTCAAGTCAGTGGTCAGCATGTACGAAAACGCGGGCGCTGCCAGTTTATAATAAACACCTAATAATTTGGTACGTCAAGTTTTTTTTGGAGGGCATTTGGAGATAATTGTCTCAATAGTAATATTTTCTGTCGGAGATATTAAAATGAAAGGTTTACATGTATTTTAAATAAAATAACGTCGTTTTTGGTCCATCCAGTGACGTCACTGGAAAACCTGTGAACTCCTTGGTAAATTTAAAACCAACTTAAAATATTTGGCCATAAAGAAAAAAAAATACATTCACAATTTCAGAATTTGACATCAAATGTCAAATTTTGAAATTGTGAATGTATTTTTGTTAATGTTGCCGTTTCTGTTTCCAGCATAGAGTTAGAAAGAGGAGGCAGGTGATTTTTTTTTTATTAAAGCAGTAATTTCAACTATTATTGATTTTAAACATGTTACAGCCATGTTGTGCTATTTCTAATCAAATTAAAGATTGAAAAAATTGTCTCGGGCGGGACTTGAACCCGCACCCTTCCAAACCGGAGAAGTGCGTTATCCAATTTCGCTACCGAGTCCACTTAGCCAGAGAACGAAATTTTCAATCTATTGCGTCTTAAAGCAGTAGTGGTTCTCCATGGAGTTCGAATTATTTCCTCTCCACCATTTTTGCATTTAGTGATTACAGATCATTCAATTTATATTGAAAAACTCGATGAATCGCAATAATCTGTATCTTAAAGTTATGTCTTCTATCCGTAAAATATATAAAATGAAGACCAAAAATAGACATACCAAATTCATTGATACTAATGCCCACTCCCTCTCATTAACCGAGAGAGGAGGCCTTTGCCCTGAATTGGGATCCTAAAGTCTTTAACGAAGGTAGGTATTCATAACTCATATTGTTTTAGATATCATTGTATCATGCAATACGTATGAAAAAAGTTGATTAAAAAGAAATGAAAGCAAAATAAATAAAAATTGAGATTTTATTGGCATCCTGCAAATCCTTTCTGACTTATTTCCGATTCATATACTAAATTTTATATCCCTTTCAGTTACATTTGGCTTAGTCATTTTACGATTTCAGCCGGGATTAGAGTAGATTATTTTTAGGGTTCCGTAGTCAACAAGGAACCCTTATAGTTTCGCCATGTCCGTCCGTCTGTCCGCGGATTAGCTCAGAGACGCTTAGTCTTTGACTATTTATATGTGGACTGGTTACGCGTGTAATTCTACTAACAAACATTTCTGCCACTTTTTGCGGGGGGCGAGGTAACATGAAATCCGCAACTTTAGATTTCATTCCCCATAACTTTAGATTCTAATTTTGAACTTTAAAAATCATGAAAAGTAGTCTCGTGTGAACCCCAAACGTTCTAAGTTCGAAGTTATTATTTCGCAATTATAGGCTGTCTCGTTAAGTAATAAGGTGTAAAATTGAATGTAAATGCATAAGATCAATTGTGCTTATACCGTGGCAGAGGGGAAATGCTACCGCAAGGCTAGTCCTTATAATGATTAGTCAAAGCGCTTAGTAGTAGAAAGCTGTAATTTGACATACATTTATCACGCCGACAATGTGGTAAAATAAAATCTTGAAAAAAATGTTTTTAGGGTACTTCCCCTACACGAAAAGTGGGGACGAACATTTTTTTTCTGTTCTATGCTATAGTGTAGGGTCTTTTAAAAATATTGAGGGTGTGGGAAAGCAATTTTTCGGTTTAGTGATCCGTTAGTTTCCGAAATTTTTTGTTAGAGTCAAGTGTCCCCCACCTGACAGCTAAACGGTTGTTTCTGGATATGTGAAAAAATTCAAGTTAGTAGTTTATATAACGAAGTTAAAAGGAAAACTATCACCGCTAAGTAGGCTTTACAAGTTAACGAGTAATAGTCGAGTAATTTGTAAAATCTACTTTTTAGACTTTATTAGCCGTTAAATCGTAGTATAAAACAAAAAGCCCCCTTCTAAGTCCGTATATTGTGACGGGAAACTACGGAACAATACCCTGGCCCGAAACGCACTTGACCGGTTTTTTCGGTATATCATTTAAGAGCCAATTTGAGCAAATTTTATTAAAATGTTTTCAGATAGTCTTTTTGTCACTAAATGGTGCCGGTTACAGTTTAAAAGTCCCATTCATAATTACTTCCCACCTCTCCTACCAAAACTTCGTAAAATTACTGGGCTAATTTTCTATTTTATACAAACAACATTTATTTAACATGGGTTTTTTCAAAATTTCGATTAAAAAGAAAACTGCTTTCCCACAAATTTGGGTCGAATCGCCGTTGACATTTTCTATGGAATAGCCGATTTTTCTTCGCGTTTTCGATATTTGTCCGATAGTGAAAGTTGTTCAGATTAATGGTCTGAAGCACCTCTTTATTTATGTAGATAACGCATTTGTATATGTTACCGGCAATCTGTATAATCCGGTATTCTATACAATACCTAGGCATTTAATACAATACCTAAAACGTTTAGGTAATGTATAAAATATAATTAATTGTATACTTTGCCTAGGTATTCTATACAATACCGAATGTGAAGTCGGTAATGTGTGTAAAAGACGAGATCAAGTAACAAGCAAGCAAGCTTGCAGCAAGCAAGCAAGCATGCAAGATGCACGCAAGCAAGCATGCAGCATGCACGCAAGCTTGTTGATGCTCCGCTCGCATCGTTCGCATCGCTCGCTCCTTTAAGCGTGATACATATTCCAATCCAAAATTACCTACAACTTTAAAAACACCAGTTTGGTTTTCTCAGGCAGGGGGCATCGGCCTCCCGCAGGCTTCTATTTACTTTACACATTGGGTGGACCAGCCGGTACTCTATATAATCCCTGGGAATTGTATACATTACCTAGGTAAAGTATGTAATGGATAGTAGTATTAATAATATCCCACACATTACCTGGACGCCCCAGGTATTCTATACATTGCCTAGGTATTGTATAGAATACCGGAATTATACAGATTGCCGGTAACATATTTATAAATTGAAACTATAAAAAGTTGCTGTGAACAAAAACAAAGAAAGGGGTATTTAGAATAGGTACTCGTATTCCCCTCTTCCCAGGCTTCAAAGACAAATATCCAAGGGTCCACTTAGCAAACCCAGTCCGCCTTAAAAAGACGAATCTCGACAACTTGAACAACCTCTTCACGGACTATTTCTTTGTACATTAAAGATATTTACAAATAAAAATGATTGGTTTTTAGGTGTCCCTGTCTCTATATCAACCTTTTTTAGAAATCTGATTGTGCGAGCATCACGCAAAAACTACTAAACCGATTTTTATGAAACTTTTTTTGTTTGATAGCTTATGATCTGACTTCAAATCTAGTATTTAACTTGTGTGGAGAAACTTGCGGGTTAGCTCTAGGAATAAATAAAATTGATTAAAATCGAAATGTTTCGAATAACACACGGTCAGTGCATCGCATTTTTATTTATTCTGTGCATGGCAAACATATAACAACATCCATTTACACTAGGGTAGGCAGGTTACATCACATCCAGGTACCTATGTACAAACAAAACGATGCAACTAGGCTAAAATTTATATTTTCACATACATTTTTTTGGACTGCATCAAATTATTGATACAATCGATAGATTCGTAAGTGAATTGAATGAAGAATGTTTCGACGCAAAAAGAGGGTCATAAGTTTGACGCCAATGTCTGTGTGTCTGTCTGTCTGCTGTGGCATCGTAGCTCTCGAACGGATGGACCGATTTTGATGCGTTTTTATTTAAATTGAAAGCATGATTCTTTGCGGTGGTTTTTAGCTATATTTCGTAAAAATCGATTTAGCAGTTTTCATGTAACTTTAAAATTTAATAAATAACATTAAATTACAAATTTAATAAACCCCAACGCCAAAAAACAAACATTTGAAAAGTAAAACAATAATCAGGTCACCTTTTTGGGGATGTAAGCAAATGTATGTTTTACTTCTTAACTCTCTTTAAGATATTTTAGGTCAATTAATGTGTCGGGGACCGCAAGTGATTATAAAAAAATCAATGGTCATTTCATTGCGGTCCCCTACGCATTAATTAACCTAAAATATCTTAAGGAGAGTGGAGTAAAACATACATTTTTGCATACAACCCCAAATTAGGTGACCGAATATTATAATATTATTTTTACTTTATAAAGTGGGATACTTTAGTGGGATACTGATCACGTTGGGTATATCATGTTTGTACAGTTTTCTAATAGTTTTTCTCATATTTTTGTCGTAGTTTTAAGTTTTAATAAATATTGTGTTTTTGTGTTGTTTTATAGGTGTAAATTAGTTGTTAAGTATTTTTCTAATAAAGTTTTTACATTTTAATAGTTTAGGATAGGCTAGGATAAGTTTTTTTATTGTTTAGAGTTGCTAATATCGTGTTTTTTTGATTACCAAGTTTTTAAACCCTTATTTTTCGAGTCACAGTATAGATAGATTTTAACTGATCGATTTTAGATTTCGAATCGACTTAAGATTTTAACGAACTTTATCATAATTTAACTAAAATAACAGTTCAGATAAGAGAAATAAGAAATTGTAACGTTTTTTAAAGATTGCTTTCACACTTTACACTTTGCCCCCGTATTTTGCATAGTAAACACATACATAGAGCCATAGAAATAGATGCACTAAGTGCAGATGGTCCAGGTGCACTAAGACAGAAACCTAGGCCATAGATAGAGTGCCTAGAATAGTTTGGAAATAGAAATGTTTGAATCAGTGCGGTAAAAAACTGTATATTTTTCCGCTTCACTCTGTCTTAGTCACCTGGCTATCCTAACTAGAATAGATTGTTATATATAAAAATACGGGGACTTATAAGTTCTTTTATACCAATAAGCAGCTTGTACCTAAATCTTATAGTTTAAGAGATATTGTCAAATATGTGTGTAAACCTAAGTTAAATTGATGTAAAACCAAAACGAAAATTACCAAATAAAACAAGGCCGTCCCTACGGTATTGCCGTGAGGTGGCTCAGTAAATCCGAACGCTCGGTTTGATAATCAGTCGCAACAAGAGTCCTCACAGCAAAACCGGAAGAAACAAGCGAAAAACATCTGAAGAATTCTTTTATTTTGGAAGAACCCCTGCTCCTGCTGCCCCGCTCTAAAAACAGCTGCTCGCTCTCTACGGCCTAGTCTCACAGTACTGCCGTAATCGGGACTATAGTCCGGCGATAGTCTGTAGTAGCAAATGTGCGAAACCAGACGAACGTCGAAGGCTGGTTGACCACACAAGGTTAAGGCATAACCTCAGGGTTAAAAGCCCCAATGAAAAAAAATGTAAGTAAAGAAGATTTGTGTATGTGTGCAACAATTCTTGTGTGTGAAATTATAATCTTGGATAATTGTTTAGGAGCTATGAAAGTCGTTACGACAAGTACGAAAAAGGGAATAAAAACGTTAAAAAAAATTTAAGAAAGAAAGAGACTGTTTGCATCCCGAGTATTATAAAATAATATTAATAAACTAGATTGAACCCGCGACTTCGTCCGCACAAATAATATAACAGATTTAAGTCAGATCATAAACTATCAAACAAGAAAAGTTTCATCTAAATCTGTTCAATAGTTTTCGCCTTATGCTCGCACAAACAAACACACAAACAATCAAACAGACAAACAACAATTCTAATAAATAACTTACTCATAACTTTTGATTGAACGGACCAATTACCATGCAAACTAAGCCTTATGCTTTTTTGAAATCCCAATCTAAATCAACAGCGTTCCAACGCGGTGGTAGCTTAAAAAACGAATTAACGTTTAATAAGTGTGCTTCAAGCTCCTATATTGAATAAATTATTTTGACTTTGACTTTATAATTTGTCTTGAAATGTTTACAACTAGTATGATTTCTCTACTCGCGCGCGAGGCGCCTTCGTTGCATACAAAATTACCCTTTTCCGCGCATTTCAGTCGCGCATGCCGCGACTGGTAGTATGAAAGAAGGCTGAGTCGCGCGTAAGTAGAGAAATCATGCTAGAGGGTCTGATAAGTCTAAACACACATTCAGATATCAATTCCATTATCGGTGAAGCCAACAAACCTTCTCCTTCCCGAACTTGATCCCTATTATCACATATGTTTTTGGTAGGTTCCCCGTTTCTTGTCCCCATTCGGGCACTCGTAACGTACGTTCATTACTTTAATGCCCGGGGATTATCCCACTAAATAACTTTTCGGGATAGTTATAATTTTGTTAATTGTCTACTGTAGTCTACAGCTGTTTAAACCTTAATAAATTACCACTAGAAAGTTTTGTTATACAGGGTCCTTCTTAATATGCTGACACTTTTTAAGGGGATGATCAGACCATCAAACTGAACAACTTTCTCTAAGGGACCAACATCGAAATCGTGAAAAATAATCCATACCTACTAAACTGCAAATCTACTCTAGCCAAATGTATGGGACAGCTGATTTTTATTTTGCGATTTCAATGTTGGTCCCTTAGAAAAAGTTGTTCATTTGATGGTCTGGTCATCCCCTTAAAAAGTGTCAGCATATTAATAAGGACCCTGTATTAATCATCATTATCTCAGCCGATAGACGTCCACTGCTGGACATAGGCCTCCCCCATGAATCGTCTTGCCATGTTGGGGGGTTATGCCATAATCGCCACGCTTGGCAGGCGGGTTGGCGATCGCAGTTCGGTTGAATGGGTGTACGCAGAGGAGCTGCTGCTCATCCTCTGGTAGGTTCCTTATTGTAAGATCCTGTATTGTACTAACAATTTCCAAAGGGAAAAAAAAAACTTCCACCTTAACCAGTCTATAAATATTGGTTTCGAAATACAATAAGGTTGGAACCCTATACTTATTATAGGTTGTAAGATTTTTTAGAGCTTAGTAGCCATAAGCCACAAACAATTTTGACGGCTACACCTTAGCACAGGTCCGGCACTCTATACGTTTGTGAATTTTGAAATGGCGTCTGCACATGCGTACTTTGTGCAAACTTTCCATGACATTGCGTGTAGGGTTTAAAGCCACGCTTTGCATTTAACGTCATCGACAATACTTTTAATTGTTCGTTCTATTATTAAAAATAGTATGTGAGCTAAAGAATTTTTGAGAATGTGAATTAAGCGTTATTTTTCAAAGTTTTTATGCACTGAAAAGACTCAATTTTACGTAGTCTCGGCTCCCTTACAGAGGTGGGTTATCTGAAGTTAGAAGGGGGCGGGGAGTGGCCGTTCTGTATGTAAAACTATATAGTATTACATATTCCGTGACCTTATTCTAAACTAATAGTGAAGAGGTATCGCTAAACATTCTAGAAATAGATGAATCATGGCCCTAGCTAGAACGAACAGAGTAGGTCAAACCAAAGGAGTCAATTTCTTTTAGGCCCACAAACGTGAGTTCCATAACTATACGCTAACATTTTTAGTAGCATATTTCCCACAGCTGGAGAGACTGACTCCTTCGACGTCTTTGGGACCAATAAATATAATGTGCAATTGAACTGAATTGAACAATAGATGCAATAAAATTCTCATTACCTTATTGTTTGTGAGTGAAAGGCTAGTCACTTACTTTTCTTAATATCGAGTGAAGATTGCTAAAAGAAATTATATCAAACACCAAGATCCAGTTTATTACTTTCCTTCGGATTCTGGATCTTTTATGCATTTCAATTAGACAAAAAAAATACTGAAGCTAAAAACAAAAGGGGACAAAGAAAAGTTACAAAACCTACCTATTGGTTTGTCTCCTCCTGCACTACCTGTCTAATAACAGTCGGGAAGATGACAAAAGAAATTAACTTAAATTATGTTATGGGCGCATTCAGGAGAGCTATGGGTACTCAATCGTGAGGGTCCGGATTTGAATCCGTACGGAAGACATGCCATGTATGTTGCCACCAATGAGTTTTTCTAACTTATTATATATTATACACCGTGTTAATGAATTAACGCAAAACTAGAAATTAGTTTGTTTAGAATCAAGAGCAGAATCGAATTATGATGGTTTCAACATAGGTAATTTTTTTCAAAATATTAATTAATTTGTTAGTAAAATTTTAAATTTACCGAATTCGATCTCAACTCACCGCTCGGGCACTCTCACCCTACTTACTACCAAAACAAGATTCTTAAAATATATACATGAGCACGTTTGTGCTTTCATTCATTGCTGAAATGACAAAAAATCATTTTTGCCTGAAAACTTAAAATGTGAATAACTTTAAATTGTAACTATCAAAATAATGAAATTATTGTGTCAATCTAATTATTTTGTTATAAATCACTTGGGGTGTATGAGGTTTTGCGCTTATTCATTAACACGTTGTATATAACGTAATACCGACTATTCATAACTGGTGAAGGCAGGCCTGGAGACCAGTATCAAATTTTTTTGTTAGCCTTGAGATCGCCATATCATTACCGATATTGACAAAATCATCAACACTATGATGGAGCCACAAATTAAAAATTAGAATAGAATAAGTCTTTTCACCACTTCCCTATGTATGTATGTATATGCTCACGACTATATTCCCCGAGGGGATAGTCAGAGATGTTCTGAAATCTCAGAGCATCCACGTTTCACCAGTAGTACCGAAACTCTGTCCAGTGTGACGGGGGTGAGCCCGTCGCCACTTATAATGGACAGTGGGTACAATACATGCCTCGAAATTGAAGCATGCAGGTTTCCACACGATGTTTTCCTTCACCGAAAAGCCTGTGGTGTTACAAATCGTACATAAATTCCGAAAAACTCATTGGTACGAGTCGGCCTGGACGGGGACGCCTCCTGCACGGCAGGCAAGGTTACTCGCCACTGGACCACCACGGCTTAGAACTTAGATATTCCCCACCACTTCCCCATAAGATTAAGATAGCCTATGTAGCTATTTGGAAAATAAACGATAAGATTCTGGAGCCCGATTGCGCTAAGATAAAAAAGTTCTATTCTTATCCAATTTCAGTTCTAATCACATTGCAATCCAATTACTATTCAACTGTGCAGAATTCCACATCGCGCTAAACTGTATGTAACTGACAAAAAATGGCCCTAACGGCGGTCATGAGCTGTACTGCGATTAGCGCAATACCAAATGTGTCAAAAGTTATGGTTCGTACGTAGTCCAGTCACGGTTCAATCACCGAATATTTACCGCGATTGCAGCCCTGTGCCCTGCAGTGGGGGACGTAGGTACGACTATAATAGTCCGACGATTAACTTAAGGCCTAATTCAACACTGTTTGCGATCGCAAGGTGTTACCGATAGCACAGCAAACATTGAAAACACAAAGAAACGTTTCATAAATTATACTGACTTCTTACATGATTTGTAAAAAATTTGAAAATAACCCTCCTTCTGGCGCAGTTGGGTAAAAACATTTACGTATAGAAGGACTTTGAGGATTGAGATGTCTGATAAAAGTTCAATAACTTAGAAGTAAAGTTAACTAGAAAGTCTCTCGAGAATTGGAATAAAATTGTATCTCAAATAGAAAACAGTTTATTTTCTTTACAATATTATTGTTACCCCAGACAATAAATATGCTTCTAACGATCAGTCTGTTAACCTTTCAATTGTCAACTTTGGAAGTGTACAGTCGCGGTCTGAAAATGTTTACCACCTTAAGGTTCATAATTGCCTGCACACATCCTATGTCACAAGGTCCATATGTGATTTGACTAGGTACAGAGCATTTATTTTTATTTACATCAAGATCAGTGGCTCCAAGAGGAATAGTTAAAGAATAACTTTAAAAAAAGTAACGAAAAGATACTATTTGATCCATTCCAGCTTCCTGATTTGGCATTATATTAACTAGCAAAGAGATGACATAAATAAGGATTCGGACATTCAGACAAATCATATAGGCATATCGGTCGAAATTGCTACTTGAAAAGTTTTAACAAAAAATTAAAACGGACTTCAAAACTAAAAAAGTTACAAATAATATTGCAGCCGATGAATTTTACGTTAGCATCTATAAGACTAGTAATGTTTATCGAAGTCGCTTTCAAACATGTAAGATTCGAAATCGAGATTGAGCTTGCAGTAAATTTTTTGGTTAGGCTTGAAAGCGACTCCAATAAAACAAATTAGAAGTCTTATAGATGCTAACGTAAAATTCATCGTCTGCAATATTATTTTTACTTTTTAGTTTTGATGTCGGTTTTAATTTTTGTAAAATTTGTGAAACACATTAACTAGGATAGCCTCCATCACCAGCTATGAGGGCTCGTAGTCTAGTATAGTAGCATATATCCCACAAAGCGCGCGCATGAAAACTGATAAACATTTTGAGACCGCGACTGTACCTTTTCTTTTGATCATCATCAATTCCTTCCAGTTCATAGGTTCTACGCATTAAAATTAGACAAATTAGTTAAGTTTCTGGAAGATGCATTTAATACAGAAATACAGTACAAAAGCATTTATACTTTAATTAAAGTATGGTCTAATTCAACGCGGTCAGCGTTCGCTATGGTGTGGACTTCTGTGATGGTAATTCGAGAATTTGAGATGGCGTTGATAAACGTTTGACAACATAAAAACATTACAGGGTCCTTCTTATTATGCTGACACTTTTTTAAGGGGATGATCAGACTGTCATACTGAACCACCTTCTCTATGGGACCAACATCGAAATCGTAAAAAGAAAAATCTGCTGTCCCATTCATTTGGGTCGAGTAGGTTTGCTGATTTGTATGGAATAGCAGATTTCTTTTTGGGATTTAATTGTTAGTGCCATAGATAAAGTTGTTCAATTTGACGGTCTGGTCATCCCCTTAAAAAGTGTCAGCATATCAAGAAGGACCCTACCTATATACAACGTGTTAATGAATTAACGCAAAACTAGAAAGTAGTTTGTTTAGAATCGAGAACAGTATCGAATTATCATGTTTTCAACATAGGTAATTTTTTTCATAATATTAAATAATTTGTTTGTAAATTTTAAAATTTTATGAACTCTATCTCAATCCACCGCATGGGCACACTCACCCTACTTACTACCAAAACAAGATTCTTAAAATGTATCCATGAGCACGCTAGCGCTTTTATTCATGGCTGAAATGATAAAAATCATTTTTGCCTGAAAACTTAAAATGCGAATAAATTTAAATTTTATGTATCAAAATAATGAAATTATTGTTTCAATCTAATTATTTTGTTATAAATCAGTTGGGGTGTATGAGGTTTTGCACTTATTCATTAACACGTTGTATAAGTAGGTAGTTACTGTAGGCAATATTGACTCGAAAACCCAACACTGTTTAAGCGAACTACCTTGATCTATTTGAATTATTAGGTTGCAGTCGAGAGTTTTCAACTCACCGGGGAAATTAAAAGTAACATTCAAATAAAATACGTCATAACTCGCAATAGAGACTTATTCTGAAGTTTTAATCTTAATTATTGAAACGCGCACTAAATAGTCTTGGCTTCCGTGTCCGGTATCAAACTGTATATCTCAAATTAAGAGAAGTTTATTCCGAATGCGTAAATGCACGCTGCATACAAACGAAGTCTGGTGATATTTTCAATACTAACCAATTAAACTCAATGAAATTTTGCAGAAACAATCTAGGAATTAATCTCTATGCTTGTATCGTGTCCGATTTTCGATAAAATATACAGTTTCAATGCTAGAATTAATTTAAGATTTGTATGGAAATCTTTGAGGCACAGTAACTTTAAAACTG
The DNA here is from genome assembly GCA_963924505.1 of Agonopterix alstromeriana. NCBI lineage: Eukaryota > Metazoa > Arthropoda > Insecta > Lepidoptera > Depressariidae > Agonopterix > Agonopterix alstromeriana. The sequence goes on from OZ004670.1 coordinate 6,951,145, forward strand.
TAAATTTTATGGAAAATCTGACACGATACAAGCATAGAGATGTGTTTCTAGAATGTTTCTGCAAAATTTCATTGAGTTTAATCGGTTAGTATTAAAAATATCACCAGACTTCGTTTGTATGGAGCGCGCCAACAGTAATATACCCGTAAACTAACAACGGCCTAGCATGCCAACCACGACAAAGCGACAAAACGAGAAAACATCAAACCAGCAAGTCATACACGCTCATATCGACGCTGGAAAGCGGAAACTCTGTAACTGACACCAGTGTCAAAAAAATGTAATTACAGATTCCTAATCAGAAAAAAATTCTGCGTGGAATGTTCTGAGTCCCAGAGTTCTACGGCGCAAAAATTTTGTACAGCGTTGATACTGCCTGTTAAGTTTTGGTTGACTTAGATTTTGATAGGCTGTAAATAGCACAAAAACTCTAAATTTTTAACGATTTAAATTGACGTTAAATAAAGTTCTATAGAAATAAAACCGGTCAAGTGCGAGTCGGGCTACTTGCGCACCGAGAGTTCCTTACGACACCACCACACAACACAACATATTAACTTGAAAAATTAACTTGAAAAAAAAAGATTTTTTTCTCCTGGACCTTTATCGCGAGACCGACTCACACTTGGGCGGTTTTTATTATTTGTTGTTATACTGTAGAGTTTGCTCTATAATCACTCCAAGATTGACGCTCGTATGTATTACTTCTTCTCCGAAGCTACTGAATTGCCAAAGCTGCTCAATCGTCTCCTTTATGCCCCGTGTGTGTCAGACGTTGCACTGTATCAGTTCCTTAATTCGTTACTAATCATATTTTATTATTATCGAAAATCTTAAATACTTCACGTCTCTTCCTCTTGAACTCAAGTCTTCTTCGAAAGTAAACTGTGTTATTCTACTATGTAATATCCAGCAGGTTTGTAGCCTCGTACTCGGTGGCATTGCGAATTGAATCAGATTTAGAGGATTACTTGGAAAACGTTGCATTCAAGCAGAATTTTATCATTGTAAAACGATTTTCTTACATATTTGAAGTGGATATTACAGAGCGCTTCGTATGTATTGGTAATCAGAATAATATTGAATCTATTGATTACTGATACATCTCCAAATATGAGACCAAGATTTGTCAATTATGATATAATCGATCAGATTTTCCGTCCTACCTTGAGGTCGATTCTTTGACGCAAAAATCACCGAGGACGCCTCCGCGCTCCAGTTAATATGTTTAGACTATTTGAAAATAAAGAACTAAGCTTTTTGTGCTTATTTGTGACTAATATTCTATTTTGAATTCTGACGTGGCATGTTGCTGCATGGTTCTGTATAAATTTGACGACGCGTTTTGCTGAAGCAGATTTTGTTTTAATTAAGATGGGTGACGATGCTTGTTGCTGAAGTAGATTATGTGAGTAATTTTAAATTAATTTCAATAATCAATCCTCTAAATAAATATTTTGAATTAGTTTCTGATGCCTTAACTTTTTAATAAGACAACAAATATTTTTAACTTAAGGTGGTTGCACAGTTGTCAATTTCATATAAGACGGTATTAATAACAGTATTATTTTATATATGGATAAATTGTTTAGAAAATCTAGATGCCGCAAATCAAATTAAAAAATAAAATTATCAATTAAAATTCTAAATTTTATTTGAAATATTATAAATTTCAAATAAAATTTGCAATTTATAATATAATTACGAAGATATAAAGCTTCGAAATTTTCTATGGATAAGTACAAAGCTTTCTATCGTCATTATTATATTATAAATGGAAATGTTATTTGATACGCGGTAGATTTTCTTAACAATTTTTTCCATACCTATATAAAATATTACTTTTAATTTTACTGTCTACTCGTATTATGCGTCAAACTTTTGTATGAAATTGACAACTCTGCAACCACCTTAATATTTACGTCATTTTATCTTATGGTTAAAGCTTAAATGACTATACAAATTAAAAAGGTTATACAGGGTCCAACTTAATATGCTGACAGTTTTTTAAGAGGATGATCAGACCATCAAACTGAACAACTTTCTCTATGGGACCAAAGTCGAAATCGCGAAAAAAAAATCTGCTGTCTCATGCAATTGGGTCGAGTAAGATTTCAGTTTAGTATGGAACAGCTGTTTTTTTTTTCGCGACTTTGACATTGGTCCTATAGAGAAAGTTGTTCAGTTTGATGGTCTCATCATCCTCTTAAAAAAGTGTCAGCATATTAAGAAGGACCCTATATAGTTACATCAAAATTATGATAACTTACAAAAGAGTAGGTTACAACCATTCCGATTTCCAAAATAAAGGCATATTTATGAAATCCATACAATAATCGATTTCAGTTACAGCGTTCTTTAGGGTCGAAAAAAGTGCATATGCTGTAACCCACAATAAAATTAAAAAGAGACCTATGTAACGAATCGAGGAAATCCATATCATAGCTTATATTCAATTATGTTTTCTGTCCAAAAATGACAAATGTTATGATTTTTTTTGATATCGCAAATGTTTTTCGGGCCTGCTGTAAAGTTTGCCCTTTGTGGGTTACAGCGTTTCCACTTTCCAGCCTTATTGGCATGCGTAAAAAAACAAAGACAGGCAAATCTCGATTATTCTCGTTTTTCGAGGGTGGCATGCTATTCTGGCGTTCATTTCTTCCTTTTTCTATTTTTGACTAAAGCTCACATTCCGTTCGGAAACGATTAGTTTGCTCACTCTAGAGCAAAGTGAGCACTAATCGATAGTTCTCGTTAGTTCGTTACTGAATGCTCACTTTTTATTTTATTTATTTATTTTATTTTATTTGGGAAGCTTACAGCTATTAAACAAATAGTTTTATAAATTTAGTCAGCTAAAGGCCAATTACAAGCATCCACATTTAGGTTTCGACTTAATAAATTAGAAAACGCTTAAACGCTAATAAACACTTAATGTTAATAATATAGTACAGAGGTTTTAATGTTTAATCAATCGCTGAGTTGATCTATAAATTTTCGTATAATTGGCACTGCGTAAGCTAGCGGCACTGCTACAAAATAAGTCGTAGTTGAAGTCGTCGCAGAACTTATTGAATTCAATACATGAACGGATTAAAATACTGTTCCGTCTATAATTAGTAGTAGTGGTGGGGTGTGGAGCAATTCACGTCTGCGCAGTCTACGGGCTGGGACTTTAAGAGCTATTTTGTAAAGGAGCGCTGGACAGTCAATCTTACCTTGAGCGATATTTAAGAGAAATACAATGTCTGCAATATTTCTACGCAAGTGTAAGGGTAGTAGATGAAAGGAAGCACAGAGATGGCCATAATCAGCAGCGGGGATCCTAAACTTGTAACTAATATTTCTAGTAAACTTTTTTTGTATTCTTTCTATGCTGGAGGAATATATGTCATAACATGGGTTCCAGATTTGAAACGCGTACTCAAGATGGCTACGGACATATGCACAATAAAGAATTTTTACAGTTTTCATTTGTTTAAATGGTTTTAAAAATCATAATTTTTTTTGAGTTTTTTTTATAATGTAGGTGCATTCGGGTAATGTCGAAAATCGGCATATTCCGAAAATTTCAATTTGCTACCAAACGCAACGATATTTTATATTTTGGCAATATTTACCTAGACGCCATCTTAATGCTTCCCCCCCCCCCCCCCTCTTCAGTTGTCTCAGGTCGCTACTTGATAATCTACGTATCAAAAAACGCCGCATTTCTGGCAGTGTCATTTTTCGCGCGTTTTCTAGTTAACGGAATTACACGAACATTCGTATCTCAGAAATTTGGTAAATTATTTAACTGATTGTTTTTTTGTTTAATAGATTTTCGTTTTTAATATAGTTTTTAATGGGTTCAGCGCATCCTAGGTATCTTATTCTGTTTTTATTGAAATTACCCGAAGAGGGTAAATCCGAATCAAAAATAATTCGGATTTAGCCGATGTTGCTTTTCTATGGAGATTGTCAGTGCTTCTCAAATATTCTCAATCTATAATTTATCTGGGTAATTCCGATAGTACGTTAATTCCATTTTAAACGTGATATAAGTACTAATCTACCTACATGAGTTTTTATATAATACAATCGCCATACAGACGGAGTTCTTGTTGTTCTTTTTGCTACTCAAACTTGACAATAAAATAGACGTAATTGCAAATTATTATTGCTATTTTTCGTAATTGCCCGACCACTGGAATAAGGCTCTCCGTACTATATACTGTTGAACTAATATATAGTACGCAAATATACTATATTTCGAGCACTTATAACTTTTGATGAATTAGTTTATTAAGTTTTGAGAACGTCTTTGTTTAGATTTTTTTTTAATTATATTCCTCGAAAAAAAAACTTTATAATTTGTTTATGTTATTCAAGTGTCAGAGAGAGGCTCAATTATTTGAGTGTGCTTACCCGAGTTACTAAGTTAACATTTTTATTTATTTTTATGTCAAACCCACGTGTAAGTAGGTAACTTTATAGTTCAATTTGACTGTTTATTTGTGATTTTGCTACTTACTCATTTAAGTACCTACTTACTTACCTAATTTTCAAATAAAACTTTTGTTTTTATTACTTTCACTCTTATTTTAGGGTCGCGCTTCACGGCCGCGTGCATCGGAAGGGGTAGCATACAAATCCATACAAAGCGGTCCGTTTGAGCAGTCGCGACCCGGCAGCGCCGCCGGGTCGCCGGGCAGTTACTGCCCAAATCCGAATGGTACATTTAGTAGGATATTAAGCGATCCATTTTGATAACGATATATCTTGTAAACTATGAGAATAATCGCGTGAGTAAAAGAATCATTTCCACTCTGTACTTGATAAAAGATTGAGAACCATTCACCCATCGGCGGGTAATTCCGAAATAGAAATTTCACACAAACGTGTTCAGGTCATTCTATGACAAATATCGTGAATATTATTTTTGGAGGGTAATTACGATAGAAAAAGAAATATGTTCCTTTTGTCAAAAGTGAATAAAGTCTACTTTTAAGTGTCATTCGGGATTGCCCGTACATAATTCGAAATTACACTAGTACAAAGAAAAAAAAAGTAAGTTTTTAAACACTTTTAGTTTTAAACTACAACGATATTTATGAAATATCTCTGAATAGAGCTCTAGGCTATATATTCAAGAAGACGAAGTGACTTCTGTAGAAGGCATAAAATCCACTGAGTCTGCCTGGTTCATCAAAATACAAACATTCCGTCTAATTGCCTGCAAACCATTTGGAATTACCTGAGTGCACCTTACTAAAGTGTTAATTGAGCTTTGTACAATCTGGCTAAAACTAGCTAGATAGTCCGTTTTCGGCCTAGGTTAGATATACATTTTATGGTCCAGTTTAGTGGATTAACTACCTAAGGCCGGATTAAACCGAACGCGAGTAAATTTTATTCATAGATTAAGTCTCGGCGACTTAATCTATAAATAAAACTCAGCCTAGCAAATACTGAAACGGTGAACTCAGACCATCAAACTGAACAACTTTCACTATGGAGCCTACCTCAGAAAAAGCGAAAAAAAATCAGCTGTCCCATACATTTAAGTCGGGTAGATACAGCAGTTTTTTATGGGACAGCCGATTTTTTTTCGAGTCTCGATTCATTTTTACTAGCACGCACACCGTTGTGACGGTGGTTGGTTATTCGCGAATTGTACAATAGGACGGGTGCGAATAACTTTGGACCTTATTACCGTGCAGAGAGAATCACTATTTATTTTAAATTGTTTTCGAAGTGATCGTTCTATACGGGTAGTGGTAGGCTCTGTTACACGCAACACAGTACAGTTGTCCAGTCGAGTTGTACGAGTAATTCTATGTTGGTTAGGGTCGGATCTTGCCGTCTAGGCGTTTGGCTTCAAGGGATGCCAGCCTAGCAGTTTCGAAGTACTCAGTCCCTTCCCTGACAGCTTTTCGCCACTCAGGTCTCATCTGCGCAAGTTTTCTGGAGTTTGAGGCTTGCCACTTGCTGCCAGCTGACGCTTCAGGAAATCTCTTTAAAGCAAATTCTGTACTGTATTAGGCTTCCGCTTTCAAGTAGAGATCTCCGAGTAAAAAGACATACTTCGGTAGACGGGAGTCATCCATACGGACAATAAAATCATTGTTTCTAACCTTATCTATAAATGACAGCAACATTGAAGTTTAAACAAAGATTTTAGACGATTTTATAGCCCGACTATACAGGGTGAAATTGATTTCATTAGCATCCTTTTAAACTAAGAGTCTACTTACTCATCAAACTGAACCACTTTTATCATGGGAGCAAACTCTTCGGAGCAAAAAAAAAAATGCTGCTACATACATGCTACGAATACATTTGAGTCGAATCGGCGTTGCAGCTAATTTTGTTTTTGCTTCAGTTTATGGGTAGACTCTTAGATTAAAAGAATGCTAGTGATATCAATTTCACCCTGTAGATAGAGTACTTTAATCTAATTATAGAAAAAAGAAAAGCGAACTAAAAGATGCATCACGATCACAACTTTCTCGTTAATTTTAAGTTAATACGAAATAATAGACGCCCCAAAGAAATCTAATCAAAAGTAGAGTGCAGACTTTCCCTTTTTGCCAAGTTCCTAATCCTATTTCGTACTTATTCGCTCCAGCATTGATTAGTAAAGTAGAAAAGGATCTGTATTTATTCGCTGTGCGCATCTGCTGAATAGATCTTTATTTTCTTGAGCCACCAATTCATGTCAAAGTCAAAGACAATATAATTTATTCAATATAGGAGCTTGCAGCAAACGTCAAACGTCAAATCTTTTTAAAGCTATCACCGCGTCGGAACGTGTTGTCGCTGTAGAGAAGATGCGGCCAAAAACTCTACAACATAACACGACTTAAAGTCGGGCCAATTTAACAGGTCACATTTGACATTTGTCAGTTTTAGCTTCGTAGTGAGGTGACCTGCTTAAAAACATCGAACATACGTGAATCGAATTACATGTGAATATCGCGGTTTGTTGGGACTACGTTTTACATAGATTTTTTTGGGTTACATCCCTAGTGTTAAAAAGTAAAAAGGGTTCACAGACGCAACATTGTAACGACGTTCAGTTCTTTAGAACAGAAATTTTTGTGTTATGTTTAGAATGGTTTATTAGTGAAAGTAAATCGTAAAATTACCTTCTTTGATCATTATTACAATAAATATGTAATCGTAATTAAAAAGAGTAAAGCAATTGTGCAGTTCTAACTTCGAAAAAATAAATATTATTCTATGCCCGCCGTTACAAGGTTACGTTTGGTGATGTATCAATAGATGTTAAATGTGACTTATTAAATTGGCCCGCCTTTAATAACTATTACAATAGAAATTCTTAAGCTAAAGTTATGTATACAATAATACATAAGTCTAGTTATGTATACAATAGTACATGCTAGTTCGCGTGACTGCTTTGAATGTACCTATATTCTGAAAGGAGTCAATTTCTTTTAGGCACACAAACGGTAACGTTTATTGATGGTATTACACTCTAAATTATCACATAATTTAATTTATGTAATCGGACGAAAGATTAGGTAAAAATGCAACCGGAATTATGAAATCAAATTAAAAAATGCACCGTTTTGACTATTTTGTTAAAATTCTTTTTTCTTGTTTTTTAACAGGAATAAATAATTTTAGCAAAAAAGTAACATGAAAAACAATGCGTGTATAGGAACGTCTCAGATGTTCATACGAAAATTAAAATAAAAACCAACATATTTTACCAAGACAAGATGTGCGCCAACTGCGATTACGCGAAACTCCGTTTAGATGAGGTATAGCTTATATTACTACATTATAATCTAGAGATTATGAGAAACAAATCGACATGAGTTCCATAACTATATCTACGCCAACTATACGCTAACATTTTTGGTGGCCTATTTCCCATAGCTGGAGAAATTGACTCCTATAGATACTAAATATTATTTTATCCATGTTATTATAAAACTCCATTAGCACTATATTGTCATAATTTTCTCGTTCACGGAATTCCAATCAAACTATTTTAGCGAACTGCATGCGTCAGCATCAACGTCTGTTTATGAACGACAGCTTTTGTATTTACCCAGAGCAGTGCGTATAACGAACTAGTGACCTTAGGGTAAAAAAAAAACAAAAAAAACTGGCCAAGTGCGTGTGGCCACGCGCAGGGTAGGGTTCCGTAGTTGCCCGTCACAATATACGAACTTAGAAGAGGGCTTTTTTTATACTACGGTTTAACGGCTAAAGTCTAAAATGTACATTTTACAAGTTGGTCGACTATTACTCGTTAACTTGTAAAGCCTACATAACGGTTACTTTAAAGCTTAATATTTCGCTAACGGATCCCTAAATCGAAAAATGGTTTTCCCATACCCACAATATTTTTAAAAGACCTATCCAGAGATACCCACACCATGGGATAGACGAGGAAAAAAAATTGCATTCCCACTTTTCGTGAGGGTACCCTAAAAAAATATTTCTCAAGATTTTATTTTACCACTTTGTCGGCGTGATAAATACGTATATACCCATGTCAAATAACAGCTTTCTAGTACTAAGCGTCTTTGAGCTAAGCCGCGACAGACGGACATAGCGAAACTATAAGGATTCCTTGTTGACTATACGGAACCCTAAATACTGTAAGAAATCTGCTTAGTTTTTATGAATGAGTGGGTCTGACAGCGACCCGTTTTAGCTTAGAAGTTTAATTTCTTAAAATCCTTTCTCTGCGACGGCTAAGAAAAGTCGTAAAAAGAAGCCACTGCTAAAATACCTCGTGTAATAGTTTTCTCCGCGTTTGGAATAGCTGTTCATAAAATGCCTTTGCAAAGAATAGTGAACTTACAAGAGAAGTCACAAAGGCGAATTTTTGTCATACAGTGGTCAGTGTAAAGGTATGGCATGATATACAGGGTGAAATTGATGTCATTAGCATCATTTTAAACTAAGAGTCTACCCAGCATACTGGACAACTTTTACATGGGAGCAAACCGACCGGAGCAAAAAAAAACAGCTTTGGAATACATTTGAGTCGAGTAGGCATTGCAATTTAGTATGGAACAGGTGATTTTTTTGTTGCTCCGATCGGTTTGCTCCCATAGTAAAAGTTGTTCAGTTTGATGGGTAGACTCATAGTTTAAAAGGATGCTAATGATATCCATTTCACCCTGTAGTTAAAGGATATGTAGGTACTGTTATTTATTTCTGGATATCATCTTCCATGCTAGTAGGTAGATCATAAAGGTATTATACCAGGAATAGAGGAACTGACGTGAGTTATCAAATGAAACCGTTTTTTGGGAATTTATCAGCTCTTATCAGCACGGTAAAAAATCGAGTTCTGTGTATAATTGTGAATCTAACGTGAAATCTTGGATATTTTAATGAAAAAGTGTTAGTATATTTCACAAGGAGTCACGTTGCAGGGTTTGCCCCGAACACTTGTCTTTCGTACGGGTCCCGTCTCAGCCTGCCACGAGGCTACGCACTCCTTCTCAGCTGTGTTCTTACTCAAAAACAATCCTCGAGATTGGATAGATACTCCCTCAAACCACTTGACGCTGACGGAAATGCGGTGCTAACGCACAAGCAAGAAGTCCATCAATTATAAATAAAATAAAATTGGCCATCCAGAGGGGCAATGCGTCCAGTATCTTTGGGACCTTTGAGCCGGGGTTGCGAAGGGCAGTGCCTTTAGATTAGTTAGTGATAGTCTCACGCAGCTTGCATGCGGATTTTATCTTGTGTGCTGCCATTGACGAAGCTTGTAGCGGATATAGATGTATGTGATTAAGATTTGACGAAGCCTGCGTTGCGGATTAGATTATTTTTGGTATATTGCTCTGAATTTGAATAAACTTTAAATAAAATACAGATTTTAAAAAAAAAAAATCTTTAGAATGTTATTAAATATTGAAATGTAAAAAAAAAAAATAAAAAAATAGCATAGCATAAAAATAGCGGGGAGCGATTGGATGAGGAAGGCCGAGGACAGAGTTTTGTGGCGCGCCATGGGAGAGGCCTATGTTCAGCAGTGGACGATGATGGGCTGATGATGATGATGATGATGAGCATAGCATAGCATAAGCTCACGACTATATTCCCCGAGGGGGTAGTCAGAGCTATTCTGAAACCACAGAACATCCACGTTTTACCAGTAGTACCGAAACTCAGTCCAGTGTGACGGGGAGTGAGCCCGTCGCCACTTGTAATGGACAGTAGGTACAATACGTGCCTCGAAATTGAAGCATGCAGATTTCCTCACGATGTTTTCTTTCACCGAAAAGCCAGTGGTGTTACAAATGGTGCATAAATTCCGAAAAACTCATTGGTACGAGTCGGCCTGGACGGGGATCGAACCATCGCCTCCTGCACGGAAAGCAAGGTCACTCACCACTGGACAACCACGGCTTATACTTAATTTATAACAAATCTTTATTTTTACACGATGTGGAATCACGTCCGTACACAATACAATATTATATTCCGTGACAATACAAACAGTTCGAAAAATTGTGGTACGCGCGCGCTCTCGAGTATACCATTTGACACTGCTGCCGGGGCGTACCAAAAGTCAAAGTTCAGAACTGGTACCGCGCACAGGTAGAGAGGGCCGAGACGCGCTCCTCCCGCACCCTGCACCTGGCCTGTCGCGACCGTCGAGCGCGCTTACTATTATTATATTTACGCTATGACTCTATCCTGTTCTGTGGCAGTCGCATCCAAGTCTGTTCAGCCGCCTTCGCAATATCATCAGCCTACCTGACTGCTGGATGACACACTTCTCTCCTGCCTGATCTCAGCCACCAAGCCTGTCAAGGCTTTGCTCCATCTACCGTCTGTTTAAATAGTCAGTATTATTACGTAATTAAGGGTCTGTTTCACCACTTTTGGAGCTAACAAGAACTTATTCGGAAGAACAGGCCCTAAGTATGTCAACTATGTCGAGTACAGCAAGTTGTTCAACAAATACGGTACCTATATAATCAGTCTGCATGCCACGTAGTTCCACACAGTTCAGTTAATATACGACAAGAATAAAGGATCTTGAATGTTCTAAAAAAGGGTCAAATTCTCCCCGGGGACGGACTCAAACGATTTATGTTGGCGAAGTGTCGAGGAACAGAAGTCCGTAATTAGAATTCTTCTTTGCCTTACGTCACATGGGGAAGTTTATTAATGCTTTTTTCGGCGGTGCGGTCGTTTTTTGTACGTTTTCGTTTGGACTCAAATATGTGGTGAGTAGAAAGGTTGAGTAATACGAGACGCGTTGCGGAGAGGTATGGACACTATTTATCATGATGGTATGGGTATGCACAGATGATAATATAATGCCATGTATTATTAATGAGATTTCTAACTTAAGTACGTAACACCGATAGCTCTTATTTTAAATGGTGAAGGAAAACATCGTGATGAAACCTGCATACGCTGAAGTAGAAATTTTGATGCATGTGTCATATCACCCCGCTTAAAAAACCATCAGCATAATTTATTTTGATCCTTTATACAATGTGTTACAAAAGTAAAAATAAACATTTAAAACTTTTCAGGGGGTTGTTTAAACCATCAAACTGAACAACTTTCAGTATGGGATCATCGTCGAAAACGCGAAAAAAATCAGCAGTCCCATATATTTAGCTCGAGTAGATTTGTAGTTTAGTATGGAACATCTGATATTTTTGCGATTTCGAAATTGGTCTCATAGTGAAAGTTATTCAGTTTGATGGTCTAAACCACCCCCTTGGATGTTTATTTGTATTTTTTTAATACCTTGTATTTCTGACAAGCCACAATAACAATACTACGAATTGACATGCAATTTGAGATCGAAAAACCCTTGAGTTAGGAATCCAGACCCTTATCTATTTTATTGCAGAGGCTTATCCTTGTGAAATCCCAACGCCGC